>CM038679.1:130067868-130667868 GCA_021605205.1 Aegilops longissima | reverse complement strand
CATCAATAATCTGATCGATGCGGGGAGGGCAAAGGATCTCGCTGGACAAGCCTTGTTAAGGTTTGTGTAATCCACACACATGCGCCAAGTGCCGTTTTTCTTGAGGACCAGCACCGGATTAGCCAGCCATTCAGGATGGAAAACTTCAACAATAAAGCCAGCCGCTAAGAGCCTGGCCACCTCCTCTCCAATAGCTTTGCGCCTTTCTTTGTTAAACCAGCGGAGAAACTGTTTCACCGGTTTGTACTTAGGATCGACATTAAGAGTGTGCTCAGCGAGTTCCCTCGGTACACCTGGCATGTCAGAAGGCTTCCATGCAAAAATGTCCCGATTCTCACGGATGAACTCGATGAGCGCGCTTTCCTATTTCGGATCCAAGTTGGTACTGATACTGAACTGCTTGGACGAATCGCTAGGTACGAAGTCAACAAGCTTAGTCTCAGCTGCTGATTTGAACTTTAGGTCCGGATCATGCTCTGTAGTTGGCTTCTTTAATGGAGTCATGTCTGCCGGATCAACATTATCCTTGTAGTATTTCAACTCTTCCATGGCACAAACCGACTCTGCATAGGCCACATCACCTTCTTCACACTCCAAAGCAATCTTGCGACTTCCATGAACAGTGATTGTCCCCTTGTGACCCGGCATCTTGAGTTGTAAATAAATATAACAGGGCCGTGCCATGAATTTGGCATAAGCCGGCCACCCAAATAGGGTGTGATATGGGCTGCGGATCTTCACCACCTCAAAAGTCAATGTCTCTGACCTGGAATCATGATCGTCTCCAAAGGCCACTTCCAGAGCTATCTTGCCAACAGGATATGCTGACTTACAAGGTACCACACCATGGAACACCGTGTTGGACGGTTTGAGACTTTTATCTGTTAGCCCCATACGGCGGAAGGTCTCATAGTACAGGATGTCAATACTGCTCCCTCCATCCATGAGCACCTTGGTGAATTTATAACCTCCCACCTGAGGTGCCACCACCAACGCTAGCTGACCCGGATTGTCAACCCGGGGAGTGTGATCCTCTCTGCTCCATACGATCGGCTGTTCAGACCAGCGTAAATAACGAGGTACGGTCGGTTCAACAGAATTCATCGCTCGCTTGTGAAGCTTCCGGTCTCGCTTATCCAAGCTAGTGGTGAATACATGATATTGCCCGCTATTCAACTGCTTTGGATTGCTCTGATAACCCGACTGCTGCTGCTGCTGCTAGTTGTAACCACCCTGGCTATTCTGATTATTTTGATTGGTATGTCCACCCTGATTACCATTGAAGCCTGAACCGGAATTTCCTCCATCGTGACCTGGCCCATGGAATCCGGATACTGAGCCACCACCTGATCCGTGATCATATCGGAAAGCATTAGAATTCTAGAATTCCTGCATAATGTAGCAATCCTTCCAAAGATGGTTGGTTGGCATCTCCTTCGTCCAGTGCTTTGGACAGGGCTGGTTTAACAGATAGGTCAGGCGGTCCGGGTTAGGATTTGGAGCTCCACCGTGATTCGACGGTTTACCCTTTCGTCGCTGGCCCTTGTCCTGCGCGCTAGTATTAGCCACAAAGTCCATGCTACTATCCGCTTTACGCTTGCCTCCGTTTCCATAACCTGCTGTGTTGTGTTGCTACCCTTTGGAGTTGATGTTCTTCTTTCCCTTCCCTGTCTTGTCATCATCAGACTCGGGATCCTTGGTACTATCAGAATCAGCATACTTCACTAATGCACCATGAGGGTCCCCATATCGTTACAATGGTGCTTCATCCATCCCAACTTCAACTTCAGAGGCTTAAACCGGCAGTTGCCTTCCAAGGTTATAACCACGGAATCGGCGTTGATACGGTCTGATGAGTGCAAAATTTCCGAGACTCGGCGCACCCAGTGGGTTGTTGATTCTCCTTCCTCCTGGACACAGGCCGCTAAGTCCACTATCGACATGGGCTGCTTACAGGTATCCTTGAAATTCTGGACAAACCGGGCTCGCAACTGGGCCCATGAACTGATAGAATTGGCCGGTAAGCTCTTTAACCAAGTACGGGCTGTCCCTTCAAGCATCATGGTGAAATACTTTGCACACGCCGCCTCATCCACATCAAGCATCTCCATGGCCATCTCATAGCTTTCTACCCATGTTTCTGGAGACAAATCGGCAGTGTAATTTGGCACCTTGCATGGGCCCTTGAAATCTTTGGGCAGGCGCACATTGCGTAAAGCGGGGACAAGACAGGGCACCCCCAAAGAACTAGAAGTAACCCCTGGCTCGACCGAGGTGGTTGGACGAACCGGCGTAAGCTGACGAGCCTCATGTTGCGCGGCTAACTCGGCCTCCTTGCGTGCCCGGGCCCGGTCCACCACTTCCTGAGCATCACCTGTCGGGTTATTGCCATGGGGCGCTCCACGGTTCCGTGCATTGCTTGATACGGCCGGTTCATCCATTTGTCTGCTGTAACTCCGGCTTGGACGGGGGGTGGAATGAATTCGGTCACGACTGTATGAATATGCCTCCTGTTGAACTAAGGCTGTCCGAAGAAGCTCCTTAACCCGGCGTGTCTCCACCGGCTGCGGAGAATCACCTTCAATCTGAATGGCCTCCAGCCGTGAAGCGGCGGCGACAAGATTGTCCATTGGATTGGAATAATGACCCGGAGGTGTCTAGACAGGCTGAGGCACGACATTGTTCTATCGAGGCGGCTCCATTAGGCGAGGCTGAACCGGTGCGCCAGGCCCAGGTGCCTCTGCCCGGTTTATCACCGGCGCGTTACTAGTTCCTGCTCCTGGGGTGTGAAAGAGATTTCTGGCGTCGAAAACCGGAGGAAAGCAAGACCGGTGCTTCCTCTTCAAGACTTCATGCGACGCGTTCTGATCTAGCATAAGCTTATAGGCCTGCGCATCCAAAGCGGCCCGCTCTGCGACCATCCTGTTGTTCTCGGCTGCTAGGTCGGCCTTGGCTTGAGTGATCTGTTCCCTCACCCTTGCAACTTCCGCGTCATGGGCGTCCTGATCTGCCGGGTTAGCCTCTGCCTTAAGTACAGCTAACGCATCAAACAGATCAGATAACACTTGAGCCGGCGGGTGCACAGGGCCTCCTGCCCCGGCCGCCGTCTTCGCTGCTGACCCGGAGGTCATTGCTGCTACGGTCGAAGAGTGGATCGCCGCCTGTGTACCGGCCATGAATATTCCAACCCGGTTGGGCGGATCAAAGGGGTCCAGAATACTATCGCCGTCGGAACAGCCCCCAATCCGGCCGTCTTGTAGCTGATACAACAATTCAGTTTCTCCGGTTGAAGATTCGTCGCCGGAATAAACGACGGTCTCGCTACCAGATTCCGATCCATCCTCATATTCTCATCCGTGGATGACTCCCATGAAGGCACGCTTCATGGCCGGTTTAACCTGTGAAGATTGCCCACACTGAGCCGTTTCAACGAGGTCGGTGCAGATGTCCGGCTCAGGGCCCGGTTCATTGATCTTGCCGATGAAGACGTGTATGCCACCAAAGGGGACCCGGTACCCATACTCAATCGAGCCGGCCTCGGGGCCCCACCCTGAATCGTCGATGTAGAGCTTGCTGCGACGACTCTTGGTCATCCGGCCCACAGCGTAGCCCTTGAGTCCTTCGAAGTTGCCCTCCAAGAACTTGAAACGCGATAGCCCCACGGTGGGCGCCAACTGTCGTGGTTTTGTCACGGCAGATGTCCTCATGAAAGGACTTAGTCATGGAGCCATCGCTACGGGTTAGCTTGAAGGGGTTAAAGCGGACACAAGGACGCAAGAGAGTTTATACTAGTTCGGCCCCTTCGATGAAGGTAAAAGCCTACGTCTATTTGTGATGGAATTGATGGGGTTTCGATGACTAGGGAGCAAATAAGCTTCGCCTAAGTCTCGAGTTGTGTCTGTCGTTCTTGAACCGCCACCGGGTCGTCCCCTTATATACATGGGTCGCGCCCGTCGGTTTATAGAGTCCCGACGCCGGTTCATAGATGTATCCGGCTCGGTCTCTACTATTCCTAACTTACAATACAAGTTACATACTGACGCCGGTTTACGGCTACAGGCCTTAAACCGGCTATGGGCCTTTAGCCCTCATCTGCCTACTTGGGCTTTAACATACTCAACTACTGACGAAGTTAACCCGGCCTGTCCTGGTCGTTTTACACCCAGTAGTAATATCCCCAACAGGTTCAGTAACGCGTAGCCTGCAGTGCAATCGCTCGGGTTCAGTTAGAGCCCAACGCCTCGCACCCACGCGCGTGCGTGTACGAGAGAAACACGCATCGCTCGGCCCCGACCACCCACACTAACCGGGAACACCCCGACATTTTCCTCGCCCTCACTTCTACCACGGTTTTTTCCGTCATGGATGGCCCAAAGAATGTCATGCAGCTGCTTCTCCGGCCCGCCCAGGACGAAAAGCCCATTTTCTGTCATGATTTTTTGTCATAGAAGTAGGAGCCCACCACATCTATGATGATATGGGATTTTGTCACAATTATCATCATAGAATTGTCATAAGTATGACAGAAAAAAGTTTCGTTCGGCCCAAAAAGTCACGGATGTGTCTTTTTTTGTAGTGGTTAAAACTTCATCTTGAGTCTTTGGCTTTGTATACGATTTTGATGTCTTAATATGTTAGTCTTCCAGATTAACTCCTGGTGCTCTAAAGAAGCGGTAGAAATGGTGCCCGGGGACTTAGTCCTGAGTTGGGGGCTCAGAGGTAGCCAGAATAGCCATGTATATAACCTGCCTCAGCCATCACAAGCTTACCATCGTCAATGTGATGGCAGTAGCCATTGCCCGAGGAGTCCAACCTCTTTAGCAATGCATCCACCCTTTGTGGAAATACAATGGGACCAATGATGCGAGACGTGCCATTAGGAAGGGCTTTGAGGACCATCAAGCATCGGGGGTCGTGCTGGAGGCCATCTATAAGGGCGAGAGGGCCGACCTCGTCAAGGAGCCGATGATTGACGGCCTTGCCAGTTTCAAGCCGGTTGAAGGAATAAGTTTTACTTATCCGACATTTTTAACTGTCCAAGCAAGGTTTTAATCTTCCTGGTCAGCTTTAGAACATATCTGAACAAAACTGGAGGTGGTTGGTTGAGACAGTGAACTCCCCCGCTCCTCAACTGAGGATCCTCATACCGACCTCATCTTTGAAGATGGGGTCTTTTATCAAGAAGGCATAAATAGCATTCAAGTGCCAGTTATCTTCGACCGCATGAGGGTGCCGCCACTTGCCGTCAATGCAGTCGTCGTAGGTCGTCCGGCTAAATGGAAGCGGTCCCTCTCCCAAGCTGCACCTGCCACTATCACCTTCGTCTCTTCTGCCAAGGGCCGTCGGTCTAAGCGCTCAAAGAGAGCTCCTGTTGAAGAAGGAAACAATCCAAGGAGGAATCCCGGCTTGACATCGTCAAGGATGCTCCTGAGGAGCACGCAGCACAAGTGCCACCCTTCTCTACTCTGTAGGTGTATAAATGCAATCTCTTAAAAGATTCTCCTCCATCAAACAATGAGTTTATACTTTGGATTAACTTGTAGGCCTCCTCCTTCTACAAAAGTTCTAGTGCCCGAGGTCTCGGGAACAAACATCCCACCCCCTGAGGCGGTTCCAGCCCAACCGCCACCTCCCAAGGAACTGCAAGGCATTCCTCAGACCGCGTCCTCGGCTACGTGCTCTTCTACTCCGTCCGAGGTCGAGAGTATGCTGTGTCACTGATACGTCTCCAACGTATCTATAATTTATGAACTATGCATGTCATGTTTGCAATAATTTTGTATAGTTTTGGAATGATTTGATTAGAACTAACCGGGACTGACGTTGTTTTCAGCAGAACTATCGTGGTGTTGTTTTTGTGTGGAAATAGAAGTTCTTGAATGGGCTGAAATTTACGGTGATTTTTGTGGACCAAAAGAGACCCCCGAAGCGTCGAGGAAGGACCAGAAGCCTCATGAGGAAACGATAAGCCTGGGGGGTGCGCCCTCCCCCCAGGGTGCACCGAGCAGGCTTGTCGCTCCCTCGTAGCCCCCCTTGATGTGAGACAGGCGCCAAAAATTCCTATAAATACCAAAAACCCTAGAAAGAAACCTAGAACTTCCACTCCGCCACCGAAAGCCTCTGTACCGAAGCGATCTCATTTAGAGGCCTTCTCCGGCACCCTGCCGAAGTGGAAAATCATCACCATAGGCCATCTTCATCATCCCGGCGGCCACCATGACGAGGAGGGAGTAGTTCACCCTCGGGGCTGAGGGTATGTACCAGTAGTATGTGTTTGATCTCTCTCTCCCTCTCTCTCTCTCTCTCTCGTGTTCTTGATTTTGCACGATCTTGATGTACCATGAGCTTTGTTAGTATAGTTGGATCATAGGGTGTTTCTCCCTCTTTATTCCGTTGTGATGAATTGAGTTTTTACCTTTGAGTTTTCACTATCATTGGATTGAATACTTTCATGGATTTGAAAACAATTGATGTATGTCTTGCATATGAATACACGTGGTGACAATGGGGTATTATGTTGATTTATTTGATGTACGTTTTGGCACTCAACTCACAGAATCCCGAGGTGACATTGGGATAATCTATGCATAGTGGTTGATGCACGTTTCCGTCCTACTTTCTCCGGTAGAAATCTTGGGGCACTCTTGAAGTTCTTTGTGCTGGATTGAATATTATGAATCTAAAGTTGTTTGATACATATCGAATAATCAACTCACGGATACTTGTGGTGACATTGGAGTATCTAGATGACATTAGAGTTGGTTGATGTGTATCATATGGTGTTATTTTAGTACGAACTCTAGGGCTATTTGTGACACTTATAGGGATGGTTCAATAGATTGATCGGAAAGGATAACTTTGAGGTGGTTTCATACCCTACAAACAATTTTATCTTATGTTCTCCGCTAGATAATAACTTTGGAGTGACTCTTTGTCGCACGTTGAGGGATTGTTATATGATTCAATTATGTTAGCACTGTTGAGAGATTACACTAGTGAAAGTATGAACCCTAGGCCTTGTTTTCAAGCATTGCCATATCATTTGTGCTCCATTTCACTTGCTACCTTGCTGGGTTTTTTTCAGATTACAAGAACCTATATCTACTATCCATACTACACTTGTATCACCATCTCTTCGCCAAACTAGTGCACCTATACAATTTGCCATTGTATTGGGTGTGTTACGGACACAAGAGATTTCTTGTATTTGATTGTAGGGTTGTTTGAGACCATCTTCATCCTACGCCTCTTGCGAATTGATAAACCTTAGGTCATCCACTTGAGGGAAAAATTGCTACTGTCCTACAAAACTCTGCGCTTTGAGGCCCAACATGAGTCTACAAGAATAAAGTTGCGTAATAGACGTCAAGCTCTTTTCTGGCGCCGTTGTCGGGGAGGTGAGTGATTGAAGGTATATCTTTAGACCTTGCAATTGAATCTTTTAGTTTCTTGTTTTTAAACTAGTTTGGTTTTATAAAATAAAACTACAAAAAATGGAATTGAGGTTGCCTCACATACTTCATCTCTATAATGTCTTTCTTGAAAATGATGGTTCGGAAAATTGTGCTCAGTGTTAGAAGAAGAATCCAATAAAAATTTTGGCATAAAATCCTTGAATGATAAGCGTTATTGCAATGTTGCTACTATGAATTCTTTGAATATCCATGATGATAGCTTGGGGATGCTATGTTTGATGAAGATGATATTTTTAGTCCCCCAAGTTTTGATGTGAAAAATTGTTATGATGATTGCATACCTCCTATTTATGATGATTGCAATATTTATGAAAGTGGGTTTGGAAGAGTGTAAACTCTGGGAAGTAATGATCCCACTATTTTAGAGGGTGCCAAATCTTATTATGATAAAAGTGGATTTGGTGAGGTCATGACTTTATTTAATGATGAATCCACTATTTTGGAAGAGGTTTCAATTGATTATTATGAGAACAAAGTTGCTATCTATGATGATTATTGTGATGACATTTATGCTATAAAGAATAATGATAACCATGAAACTTGTCATCATGTTTTTAATATTAAGTTTTATTATGTCAATCAAGTGTCTCATGATAGTTATTTTTTTGAGTTTGCGCCCACTACTATGAAGGAGAATAAATTTGCTTATGTGGAGAGTAACAATTTTTCTATCCTTGTGGATCATGAAAATAATGCTTTATGTGATAGTTATATTGTTGAATTGCTTCATGGTTCTACTAAAAATTATTTTGAGAGAGGAATATATGCTTCTACATATCTCATTAATATCAAGCTTCCTGTCTATGTGTTGAAAGTTTTGAAGTATTGCTTGTTTTGCCTTCCTATGCTAGTTGATTCTTGCTCCCATAAATTGTTTGCTCACAAAATCCCTATGCATAGGAAGTGGGTTAGGCTTAAATGTGCTAGTCATATGCTTCATGATGCTCCTATTATGTTTCAGTTTTTTGCTTTTATGTGAGCATCATTGAAATCATCATGCCTAGCTAAAAGGCATTAAAGAAAAGCACTTGTTGGAATATAACCCAACATTTATCCCTACTATTTTTGTACTCTCACATGATTAAGCTACTGTAGTAATCATGTTTTCTAGCTTTTGTTTCAATAAAGTGCCAAGTAAAGCCTTTGGATAGTGTGGATGATAGTTGACTTGATTCTGTGCAAAAACATAAACTTTTGTGCCCAGTAATAGAATTATCTAAAATCACTTGAGCGTCGAAAAATTCTAATTTTTTACACATTATTTGTATACAAATTTCCTTTGTTTTCCTAACTTTCAGAATTTTTGGAGTTACAAAAGTATGGTCATTGTTCAGATCATTACATGTTGTTCTGTTTTTGGCAAATTCTATTTTCAATGCATATTTTGCTTCTCTTATAGTTTCTATGGATTATATTGGCCAATACAAAATGTGGAAATGATAGAGTATAGTATCCATTGCATGAGAAAATTATGAATCTTGTCTTGACAATACCAAAGTGAATGATTTGCTCTTTATCATACTAACCTATCTCATGAAGTTCCGTTAAGTTTTGTGTGATTTAAGTTTTCCGGTTTTGGGTGAGATATCGGTATGAGGAGAATAAGGAGTGGCAAGACCCTAAGCTTGGGGATTCCCAATGCACCCCAAGGTAATATTCAATAAAGACCCAAGCTTCCAAGCTTGGGGATGCCCCGGAAGGCATCCCCTCTTTTGTCTTCAACATTATCGGTGACCTCACTTGGAGCTATATTTTTATTAGTCACATCATATGTGTTTTCCTTGGAGCATCATTTTGTTTTTGTTAGATTTTCTTGGTTTTAATTTAGAATAATTTTTTGTATCTTTTATTTCAATAAAAGTGTCAAGTATAGCCTTTACCATGCTTATTTTGCAAGTCTACATGTTGTTGTTTGAAAACAGAAAGTTTTCTATCATTGTCTGAATTCTTCAGTAAAGTCAGAATGTGATGAAATCTTGAATTTTTTACACAATAAGCTACAACAAATTTTCTACAGTGTGGTAGTTTTTCAGAAATTTTTTAGTTAAAGAAGTATGAATCTTCTGCCATCCTTTGCAGACTGTTCTGTTTAGATAGATTGTTGTTATGTTTGCATTGTTTGCATATGTTTGCTTGTTTAATGATTCTATTTAAGGATTGGAGTATTAAATATGCAGAGGCATTTAGTATGCAATGCTAATTTTAGTGATTTTTTACAGTAAAAAAATGATAAGGTTTTGCATTGATTTATACTAACTTATCTCATGAGTTCTTGTTGAGTTTTGTGTGGATGAAGTTTTTGAGATTTAGAGAAATTGTGATATGATAGGAATTAAGAGACGCAAAAGCTCAAGCTTAGGGATGCCCAAGGCATCCCAAATTAATATTTCAAGAAGTCTCAAGCATCTAATCTTGGGGATGCCCCGGTAGGCATCCCACCTAAGTTTTTGCTTCTTTGCATGAGATGTGCTATTCTTGGAATGTCTTTTATATTTGTTTTCTGTTTGAATAAAATACTTAAGATCTGAAATTTTTGAAGGAGAGAGAGAGTCCTCACATAGCTACTTAATTGTTTGACTACTCATTGATCTTCACTTATATCTTTTTGGAGTAGTTTATCATTTACTCTCGTTCTTCACTTATATCTTAAGAGTAAATTGTTGAAGAATTGAATATCATAAGGTTTAAATTATATGCGCTTCATATGCTTGTATCATGCCTAGTAGTAGTTTCACATTGGATTTAGAAAGTAAAATCTCTTGAAATTTGACTATCTCAATATTAGTCATACAAGCAATACATGAAAGATAGTATATGGAAGAGAACTTTCACATACAAATATAGCATCTTAGACATCTTTTATGATTGTGAATACCCATTAATTATTTTCAAACTTGAGCAAATTAGTTGAAGTTGGACAAGGAAGACAACGTAATGAGTTATGTTTGGGTATATTTGCATAGAAGTTATATTGTTATGGTTCCTCCAACATATGGTGCTTGTTTAGGATCTTTTGCTAGCCAAAATTTCTGTACTAAGCGGGAATACTGCTTGTGCATCCAAAATCCTTGAGCCAAGTTTCTTCCATGAGTGTCCACCATATCTACCTATATACGGTATTACCCTGTCGTTCTGTAACATCCCAAATTTCCCATTTGGAATGTTTTACAATTATAGTTAAGCATCTATGCATATTGTTTGAAATTGAGTAACATTTGAAGTATTTCAGAAGATTTTGAGTTTGATGGAATTTGAATTCAAATTGCCAGTTGAAATTTATTTCAAAACAATGCCTGACAAATACTTGAGAAAAAGTATGAGAGGAGTAAACATGACACTCCAAAAATGTCAGATGAAAAACCTTGCCAAAAAGTTTGAATTCAAATTTGATTTTTATTTGGGATTTTAGAAAATGTTTTTTAAAAAAATTGAGTTTTGCCCCTGGAAAAATGTTCAAATTGTAGGGAATATTCCCCTGATCATTTTGATATATATATGTCCTATATAAAATATATATATTTAATATATTATCTCTCTCTCCCTAATTCAAAAAAAAATAGAAAAAGAAAAAAAACCTAGGCGCCAGCCAGGCCAACCGGCCCAGCTAGCGAGCCAGCCCACCGCTCGAGCCGGCCGACCCAGCCAGCGCCCAACCCCTTCCTCGGTCGCCCGACCCAAACCCCGCCTCCTCTCCCGCTGACACCCGACCCCACCCGTCTTCTTCCTCCCCACGCCAACCCGCAACGCCACCGCGTCGCCGCCTCGCCGGAATCCCGGAGATCGCGGATCTCCTCCCGATCCGCCTCCTCCAAGTCGACGCCCCTATAAAACCCCCCCTCGACCTGTTCCCCACTTTCCCCTCGCCTCACCCTCCACCTCGCCGCAATCTCGCGGAGCCAGACGCCGCCAGCCATTGCCACTGCCCGGCCGCCTCAAACCCCCGAGCTTCACCGACACCACCTCCGACCTCCCTCGCTCCGCCACTCACGGACGCCTCCGCCGTCGCCCGGACCACCGTAGCCACCGCGCCGTCGTCACCCGAGCCGCCGTCGACCGTCGCCGTCGTCGCCACCGCGGTAAGCCGCCGGAACCCTCCACCACCGTCCGATCTAGAATCTAGGGTTTAGATTAGAACTAGCGAAGGGGTAGGTTTTAGTTTAAAAAAACCAGGTTTAGTTTCGGTTTTTTATTTAGGTTTAGTTAGACCGGCCCGATCGGTTTATTCCCTAGGGCGCGTTTTAGTTATTTGACGCCCGAGCGTTAGATAGGCCCGTTAGCGCCAGTTTTCTTTTTTTTTCGTTTCTGTTTTTAACAGAATAGTTTCAGTTTTGTAAAATCCATATCTTTTAGGTTACTTAGTATTTTTAGTTGATTCTTTTTTTGTTAGTTTGCAAATTTGTTGTAGTTTCTGTAGAAAATATGTTTGGCCATGTTTAAATTATTAAAAATTGTTTTATTTTAGTTTTAGACAGATTAGTAATTCTGCTATAAAATGAGTTAGGATTATTTTATTTTAGTGATTCTTTTTGTCACTATTTTGTCTTGACCTTGCCTAACCGTAGGAATTTATTTGGGTATTTTAAATTTAATAAAAAATAGTTTTAATCAAAATCATGTGTTTCTTATTTATTTAACTAGCTACTGTTTTCCTATTGTTTTATTTAGTAAATAATTTTATTTTACCTATGTCATAGTTTACTTTAGATTAGTTTCTGTAGTTTTAGAACATGAACTTTTATTTACAATAAATAGAATGTTTATTTCATTTTTTTCTTGCTAGGATTATTATAGGCATAATAAGAGTTCTATAATAGCTTTTGATGTGATTCTTTTTGCTCCTAGTTTGCATGATGTTTTCCCTTCTGTTAGTTAGCAAAACCCATGCTTAAGTTCTGTTAAGAAAAATTTGGTTGTGTAAAACTATTTCTTAGTTGTTGTTTGATGTGGTGAAAACATTGATTTGGATTTCTTCGAGTTTTCTTTGGGTTTTGGTTCAATTGTTTTGTGTGTTATGTTAGTATACCGTTATGTTAAGTGATTGTATGATTTTATGCTTATATGATTGTTATTTGCTTCGGTAGAATTTCCGGAGTGCGAAGCTTGCTATTACGAGTCCCTAACTTTCGAAGACCGTCAGCAAGGCAAGTCATTTGACCATGTTTTCTTTTACAATGCCTATGATTTTATTGCATTAGAAATTATACCACCCCACCATGCATGTAGTAGGAGAATTTTGAGTTATGTTCTTGAGTAGTATCATGAGGTAGGATGAAACCAATTTCCCCTTGTTACCATGGCCCGGGACGAAGTAGTTAATTTTGCTATGCTCGTAGACGGGGTTGGTTGAGTGATTCATAACGGAGATGTGAGAGTCAAGATGATGACAACCCCATGACTTCAAGCTCAAGACGGACTTCAAAATTCACTACTGGGTGGAGGACGGTTGATGGGCACCCTGGAGAAAACCAGCGGTTGGCCGGGATGCATGGAGAAGCGCCATGACATCTTGCGGAAAGCTTCACCCAGCCACGAAGAGACGGATGGATACCCCATTGACCGGAAGCTTACCTGTGCAGCCGCAAGCCATTATGGGCTCTGGCTTGGTCAACCCTAGGCGTGAATCTGGCCGGACGGTGCTACGAGATGTAGAAGAACGGTAGGATTGGATGGGCACCGCAAGGGGCCTGAGGAACTCTTCTAAGACCTGTTTACTTTGTCCCGCCTTCAAACACCGTGAAGTGCGAAGACTTAAAGGAGGGGAACGATTCTTGCGGGTAAAGTGCGCAAACCTCTGCAGAGTGAAGATCTAATCGGTTAGCCGTGTCCCCGGTTACGGACAATTTGAGCCTCTAGAACTTGGAGTATTTCAGAAATCTCAGCACCAAAATTAATAATTAATTGAGGGGATTATTTAATAATTGGGAATGAGACATTGGTTGGCGGAACCATCTCAATAACTACCAACATTTTTGTAGTATTTGCAAACAAGTCCTTATTGTAGGAAAAAAAACTGGCTTTTTCGCAAAATGATGAAATTTAGAGCCCCACGGCCAAATTGCATATAGTGTTAGTAATTTTTATTATTGTTCTCTCTTCATGACTTGCCGGCATATTCAAAATGCTGACCTACACGGCTGCAACCTCTTATGTTGCAGAGGAGTTTTCCGATCAGGAGTGAGGCTACGATCCACGCTTGGCGATTGCCCTTTGGAGTCGGATGGACTCGCTATTCTTCTACGCTTCCGCAGCTTTATTTATTTTATTTCTCATGAGTTGGCCTTCGGCCGAATTTATTCTATTGTAATAAAGACTCGATATGAGAATTGTGTAATAAATTCAGGTGTGAATGAACTTTGAATCTTTGCATCGATGTACTGTGTGTGCCAGCATGATCTTGGGATGGTACAGCTACACAGAGACTTGACCGTTTTCGGGTCGGGTCGCTATAGAGATGGTATTCAGAGCACACGCTGACCGTAGGACGTAACCCCTAGGATCGGAAAACCATAGGAAGAGACTATTTATTTTATGTCCTTATCATTCCGTAATTCTCCCCTGTTCATTTCTGACTTCTCTCCGATTTTCAACATTCTAGATGGCCGCCGAGTTCACCCCAGTTCTGCTACCGGAGTTTTGCCAGCCAGATGAGACGATGCCTCTCGGCAAGAAGCTGGTCCAGATTGTGAAGAAGCTGAAGATTGCTCTGCCCTCAATCACCGGGAAGCCTACCAATGCACTTCCGACGGATACCCGCTACAGGATTGAGGTGCACATTCCAGGGAGGACCTTCGGAGGACATTCAGAGCCTATTGACTTTGAGTTTACCGATTTCAATTGGATCCTCAGAAGAGACATGGCAATTTATTGTGCACTTGGACATCTCCAAGAAGAGTACAGGGCCGAGCTCGACCCATCAGACCTCGCCATGATTTCTCGCAGAGCTAGGAATGGAGATATCATCCGTACCGTAGAGGATGACTCCATTCTCTCATATGTCCAAGACTTGGAGTGTCTCCTCAGGAAACGGGAGATCCAGACTTGTCGTAACTCGAAGGTACACAGGAGGCTGTTGTTCTGTGAACTGGAACTGGAGGAGAAAGCACACGCAGACTTCCTTGACCATGAAGAAGAAATCAAGGATTTCATGGAGAGAGTCGACAAGCTAAAGATGGATGTTGCCGCATTAGAGGAGAACATGGACTTGGGAGAAGACCTTTTTCCGAGTGGAGATGACGGACCCCTCGTGAGCAATGACCAGGATTATGAAGAGAGCTCCACCAAGAAAGCCGCAAGAGGAGGCGCCAGATCGAGGACGCCACACCGGAGGACGCCGCACCAGAGGACGCAAGGATAATTGATGAAGACATTTAGTCGACCGCCATGTTATTTTCTTTTTCCGTCGATCAGTTAGGCCGTTATTTTTGATTAGTCGTGAAAATTTGTAATCCGAGATTGAACCATGTTTGAGTTGATTGAATAAATGATTGGTGTGATTATGATTGTGCATTCATATGGGTAGTGATATTTTCTCATTAGACCCTTGTTCTATTCTAATTTTCTCATCCACTCCAAAACACCAGATGCCTCCGAGACGTGACCCTGGTCTCAACTTTCCGCCGGAGCTTACCCAGCTGATCCAGCAGCAGAATGCCCTTATGCAGATGCTCATCCAAAACCAGAACAACAACAACAACAACAATCCACCGCCACCACCCCCTGTTGACAACTTGACCCGCTTCCTAAGGCTGAATCCGCCAGTGTTCTCTAGCAGACCGAGCCGATTGTGGCGATGATTGGCTCGCAAGGTCGGAAGGAGTTAGCCACGCTGGATGCACAGATGCAGAGAAGGTGCGCTTTCGCACATCAACTTGATGGACCTGCAGCCTCTTGGTGGGAAAACTACACCGCCACTTATCCCATCGCCACCATCACGGGATCAGTTCCAAGAAGCTTTCCGCACCGCTCATGTCTCACCGGAGCCATGAGTCCAAGAAGCGTGATTTCCGCAACTTACGCCAGGGAACTGTCTGTGTAAGGGCGATGCGTGGATGAATTCAGCAAGTTAGCTCGCTATGCCCCGGATGATGTGGCCACAGATGCCGCAAAGCAGGAAAAGTTTCTCGAGGGACTCAATGACGAGCTGGGAATGCAGCTAATGGTGGCTACCTTCAACAACTACCGTGAGCTGGTAGACAAGGCCACCATACTTGAAGGCAAGCAGCAGCAGATTGATAGCATAGCGGAAGTATGGCCAGGGAAGTACAACTCGAGCTCAGCAAGCCCCGTTATGCCCCATACTCGGGAGTGCACACCCATCACACCCATGGAGGACATAATCATGGAGGACATAACCATGGAGGAAATGGGAACCACCGCAACCAGGACAACAAGACAGGCAATGGAAATGGCAATGGCAACCAGCATCGTCCTGCCCCGGTTCAGAAGGATCTGAGTCACATCACCTGTTTCAAGTGCCGTAAAACAGGCACTATGCCACCGACTGCCCGGAGGCCAAGCAGAGGAATGGAAACGGCAATGGAAGCTCACCAAAGAAGCCCAACCCTTTTCCTCGTGCTCGGGTGAACCACATTGACGTGAGGGGCGCCTATGATCAGCCGAACATCGTGGTTGGTAAGTTTTATTAAATTCACGCCCATATTGGTACTCTTTGATTCGGTGCAACGATTCATTCATATCAAGGGTAGTTGTGGAAAAGTACGGGTTGCCCACTAGAACCCTTAGAAGCCCTCTTCACGCCGGTTCCGCAGAGGAGAAATGATGGCGAGCTTAGGCTGTCATGCAACCTCAACATCGAAACCATAAGTTTCCGCAGATCTCATAGTATTGGAAACCCAGACCTTGGATGTAATCCTAGGCATGGATTGGTTGACGAAGTTTGAAGGAAACATAGACTGTGCCCGCAAGTCGATTCTGCTCACCACTCCAGAGCAGAAGAGGATCAAGTATGTATCCAGACGTATCCCGATGAAGAATCAGGTGAATTGCCTCACAGGAGTTGTTCAGGAGGAAGTGCCAGTAGTGCAAGATTTTCCCGATGTTTTTCCAGAGGAATTACCAGGAATGCCACCGGATAGAGACATTGAATTTCTGATTGAGTTATTGCCCGGCACATCCCCAATATCCAAGAGACCCTATCGGATGCCCCCGAACGATTTAAAAGAGATCAAGAATCAAATTAATGAACTCTTGGAGAAGGGATATATTCGGCCAAGCTCGTCACCTTGGGGAGCCCCAGTTCTTTTGGTACAGAAGAAGGATGGAACCCTGAGAATGGTTGTGGATTATCGTTCGTTGAATGATGTGACCATCAAGAACAAGTACCCTCTGCCGATGATTAATGACTTATTTGATCAGCTAGTTGGAGCCAAGGTATTCTCCAAGATCGATCTTCGATCAGGGTATCATCAGTTGAAGATCCGTGAAAAGGATATACCTAAAACAGCATTCACCACCAGGTATGGTTTATATGAGTATACCGTCATGTCATTCGGATTGACTAATGCCCCTGCATACTTCATGAATTTGATGAACAAGGTATTTATGGAATATCTGGACAAGTTTGTCGTGGTGTTCATCGATGATATACTGATTTTCTCCAAGAGCGAGGAAGAGCATAAGGAACATTTGCGTCTAGTTCTGGAGAAACTCCGAGAACATCAATTGTATGCCAAGTTCAGCAAATGTGAATTTTGGCTGAAGGAAGTCGGATTCCTCGGACATGTTATTTTAGGAGAAGGAATAGCAGTTGACCCCACCAAGGTTGTATCAGTCACCGATTGGCAGTCACCCACCTCAGTCAAGGAGATCCGCAGTTTTCTCGGACTTGCAGGATATTATCGGAGGTTTATTGAGAATTTCTCGAAGATTTCCAAGCCCATGACTGAGCTGTTGAAGAAGGACGCCAAGTACATTTGGACCGAGGATTGTGAAGCCAGTTTTCAGGAATTGAAGAAACGTTTGGTTACAGCCCCAGTACTGATTTTGCCGGACATACACAAGGATTACCAGGTATATTGTGACGCTTCTCGTCAGGGACTCGGAGGAGTACTTGTAACGCCCCGGATTCGATGCGCCAGGTGTCCGTCAGTTATTCGCCGTCTTTGCCATGTCATGTGCTTGCGTGTCTCTCTTGGCCATGTCATCATATGCTTTTCATATCATGTCATCATGCGCATTTCATTTTGCATACGTGTTCGTCTCATGCATCCGAGCATTTTCCCCGTTGTCCGTTTTGCAATCCGGCACTCCTATGTCTCCCGGCGCCCCATTTTACCTCTTTTCATGTGCGGGTATTAAACTTTCTCGGAATGTCCCGAGGTTTGTCAAGCGGCCTTGGTATAGCACCGGTAGACCGCCTGTCAAGTTTCGGATCATTTGGAGGTCGTTTGGTACTCCAACGATTAACCGGGTAACCGCAAAAGCCTCTTTTGTTTGCAGCCCAACCCCCCTTTCTAAGTGTCCCAAAACCCACCTAACTCCTCTCCATGCTCTTGGTCGTTCGATCACGATCGCGTGGCCGAAAACCGCACCTCATTTGGACTCTCCTAGCTCCCTCTACCTATATATTTATGGCCTCCCCCGAAAATCCGCGCAGATCAAACCCTAGCTAATCGCCTGCCGCACCGGACATGTCCGTCGTCCGGACGCTTCCTGCCGCCAGATCCGTCTAATACGGGCGCGACACGTCACCGCCACCGACCACACGGCGCGCCATGTCTCGCTGGAGCCCATCCGGGCCCGCGCGCCCGCCTCGCCGCCGCCGCCCGGTTGCGCCGCCGCCCGAGCCAGCGTCCGCCGCCCGCCGCCGCCCGTTCTCCGCCCGCCCGGCGCTTCGCCCGCCGAGCCTCCCAGCCCGCCACATGGAGGGCGTCAGGGCCGCCGCCCAGCTGCCCTTCCAAGGCCCCCGTCCGAGCCGAGCCTCCGCCGCTGCTGGAGCCCCGCGCCCGAGCCCCGCTCCCTCCTCTCCGCCACCCCGAAGCCGCCCGTGCCACCAGCTCCTCCCGCCCGCCGCCTGCCCGCCCGTTCACGCGAGTTCGGCGAGTCTTTCCCCGGCTGCTAGCAGCCGCCCGCCATCCTGTCTGCGCCCCCGCCGCCCGTGCCTCTCCGGCCCGGATCCGGCGAGATCCGGCCGGAGGAGCCCCGGATCCGCCTCCCCGGGCCCTTCCTCTCCGTCTCCGGCGAGATTCCGGCGAAGCCCGGCGCATTGACTTTTTCCCCTCGAGGTCGAATTCATCTAAGTCCCGAAATCTGCAGTAATTTTGTTCCATTTTCATTGCATTATATCTCTGTCATCGTTGCTCCGTTTTGCGCGGGTAATATGTCAAAATGTTCGCCTCGAAGAGTAGATCATTTCATCTCATTGCATCATTTTCATTTGAGCTCATCTTGATGCCCGAAATGCTGTTGCAAGAGTGCTATGTGATGTTAGTTTCTGATTTTTATCAGAACTTGCACTTTTGTCATTTTTGCCATGATTGATGTGTGCATCCTATGGACTTGAGTCCTACATGTGTTTTGCAATATGACATGCCATCTTTCCAGGGGTGTATGCCATGTATTTTTGTGATCTATTTGGTGACTAGCACAAGCATGCAAACTAGGTGTCTTGTTGTTGCTGATTTCAGCCCTGTTTGCTGTTATTTTGATGCCATGTTTACTTGATGCTACCGAGAGATCCATGCATATTTTGAGATACTTCAGTAAGGATGTTTTGTAAAGCATGTCATGGTCTATCCATCCATGCCCTTGTTTGAAATTATGGAGTGCCATAGCTTGAGTCAATCGAGCTCTAATTTTGCTATCAAATGTTTCCTGGCAGATTGTTTACATGTTATTCAATTTTGCCTAGGTTGTTGTGGTTGATCCATGTATGCTATGTTATTGTTCTTGCCATGTATGTCTTCTATGCCATGTCTTCTTGATGTATGTATGCTTAGTTTATCATATAAGGCTCTGTAGTGAGTGCATTGAGCTTGTAAACATGCCTACTTGTTATCAGTTTTTGACATGCCATGTTGCTGAATCTGTTAACGAAACTTTCAATATTGACATGGGTGTTACTATATTTTCTGATCCTTTTTGGCTTATGGTCACTAAAGGACTTTTGTTCTATGCTTGGAGTAGATTCATTCCATGCCTTTGTTTGCCATTATAAGTTCCTGTAACATGTTGTTTCATAGCTCTAAACATTGCAACCTGATGTTATTTTCTGCTAAGTCTGAAACTGTTATTAGTTGCAATCTTGCCATGTGTTTTTGAGCATGTTCTAGTCATTTATGGAGATAGCTCAGTGCTCATGTTTTGTAATGCTTTACCTTTAGATCATGCCCATGCCTTTTTTTTTCATGTTGAGGTCCTGTAGCATGTTGTTTTGATGCTTGCAATATGCCTAGTTGCTGTTTTGGACAGCTTGTCCTTTAAACTTGTATAGGGTGTATGTGTTGAACCGTTGCTCCGTTTTGAGTGTGCTCTATATGAAACTTGCTTGATTTTGCATGTAGTTTCATATTATCATGTTGCATCCTTGTTTTGAGGTGTTTGCTTGATGTTTATATGCATTTTGCACCAATGCCATGTTTAACTTGTTTTGCTCATATCTCCTAGACCGTAGCTCCGAATCTAATGAACTTTATATATAACTTGACTAGAATTTCGTGTAGATCATCGTGGTGCATTTAACTTGCTGTTTAACAACTTGAACATAAAGTTATTCAGATCTGTTCCAATTTCGAAATTTGCATATGAAGACTTACCGGAATTGTTCTATGTTGTTCCCGGCCTCATTTAAACTTGCCTTGTTGTGTTGTTCTTGTTTGCATCATCTCTTGCCATGAGTAGCTTCATGTAGCTTTGTCATGCATCATGCTTGGTTGTGCATCATGTCTTGTTCATGTGTGATGTGTTTACTATGTTGTGTGCTTCTTCTTGTTAGTTCCCGTTCCGTTGCGATCGTGAGGATTCGTTCGTCTACGCTTGGTTCGGCTTCTTCCGTTCGTCTTCTTCATGGACTCGTTCTTCTTCCTTGCGGGATTTCAGGCAAGATGACCGCTACCCTGGATCTCACTACTATCATTGCTATGCTAGTTGCTTTGTTCTATCGCTATGCTGCGCTACCTATTACCTGTTGCTCAAGCCTACCTAATTGCCATGTCAGCCTCTAACCTTTTGCACCCTTCCTAGCAAACCGTTGTTTGGCTATGTTACCGCTTTGCTCAGCCCTCTTATAGCGTTGTTAGTTGCAGGTGAAGATGAAGTTTGTTCCTTGTTGAACATGGAGATGTTGTTCCTTGTTGGAACATGTTTACTTGTTGGGATATCACAATATATCTTATTTAATTAATGCATCTATATACTTGGTAAAGGGTGGAAGGCTCGGCCTTATGCCTGGTGTTTTGTTCCACTCTTGCCGCCCTAGTTTCCGTCATATCGGTATTATGTTCCCGGATTTTGCGTCCCTAACGCGGTCGGGTGATTTATGGGACCCCCTTGACAGTTCGCTTTGAATAAGACTTTTCCAGCAAGGCCCAACTTTGGTTTTACCATTTGCCTCACCTATTACCTTTTTCCCTTGGGAGTCGCGCTCTCAAGGGTCATCTTCATTTTAGCCCCCCCGGGCCAATGCTTGTCTAAGTGTTGGTCCAAACTAGAGCCCTTTGCAGCGCCACCTCGGGGAAACTTGAGGGCTAGTTTTAGTTGTACGGACTGCTCATCCGGTCGTGGCTCGGGACGAGATACTGCTGCTACTACTACTGGGTGTCGGCACGCCGGAGGTCTTGCTGGACTTGTTTTATTGCTGTGAAATGTCTTGTAGCTGGGATTCCGAGACTGATCGGGCTTCCCGGGGAGAAGGTCTATTCCTTCGTTGATCGCGAGAGCTTATCATGGGCTAAGTTGGGACACCCTGCAGGGTTTGAACTTTCAAAGCCGTGCCCGCGGTTATGTGGCAGATGGGAATTTGTTAATGTCCGGTTGTAGAAAACCGAAGTTGATCTTATTTAAAATACACCAACCGTAGGCGTAATCGTGAGTGTCTCTTTTGGGGTTGATCGAAAGGAGAACACGGTTTCGGGTTATGTCTGACGTAAGTAGGAGTTCAGGATCACTTCTTGATCATTGCTAGTTGACGACCGTTCCTTTGTTTCTCTTCTCGCTCTCATTTGCGTATGTTAGCCACCATATATGCTTAGTCGCTGCTGCAACCTCACCACTTTACCCCTTCCTTTCCCATTTAAGCTTTGCTAGTCTTGATACCCATGGTAATGGGATTGCTGAGTCCTCGTGGCTCACAGATTACTACACCACCAGTTGCAGGTACAGGTTTGCGATGTTCATGACGCGAGAGCGATGTTTGCTTGTGTTGGAGTTCTTCTTCTGCTTCTTCTTCGATCAGGGGATAGGTTCCAGGTCGGCAGCCTGGGCTAGCAGGGTGGATGTCGTTGAGTTTCTGTTTATGTTTCATCCGTAGTCGGATGTTGATCTTGTATATGATGTGATGTTGTATTCATGTGGCAGTGGATGCCTTTTGTATGTATCCCTATGCATTTTGTAATGTTGATGTAATGATATCCACCTTGCAAAAGCGTTTCCAATATGCGGGTCTATCCTTGGTGGGACCTTCGAGTTCCTTTTGGATAGGGTCGCATATTGGGCGTGACAAGTTGGTATCAGAGCCTTGACCGACCCTAGGAGCCCCCTTGATTGATCGTGTAGTTTGGCCGTTGTTGAGTCTAGAATAAAACTGTTTTCTGAGTCTAGTTATATCGGCGAGTAGGAATTCTTTTTACTCCTCAGCCCCTTCGTCGCTCTGGTGAGGAATCTTGACGTAGGTGTTTTGAATTACTCCTCTTCCCATTCAATTTTTTTTTCTTTTAGGTTCACGCAGTTGGTTTTCCGGTAGTTGTTCCTCAGCTCTTTTTATCCGGTGCATTTCTCGTCAAGTCGACTCGAGCCTCTTCATCTTTGAGTTCAATCCTCAGTTCTTCCTCCGACGTCGTTGTTTTTCCTTGTCTGAAGTTGTCTTTGTTTTTCCCACCCTCCCTCCCTGTTCTTCTTCTCGGAACCAGAGTCCGTAATCGAGTATCCATTCTACTCGTGCGAAGTCTTTGCTTTTATTTCCTCAATGATTTCAACCGGTGTTTTCTCTTTAAGATATTCGTCGATTTCCCCTTCCAAGTTGCCTTTGTTTTCCCGCCCCCCCACCCTTTTTCTTCCCGGAGTTTGCCTCTCTCTCGACCATCAATTTCATTTGTGTGGAGCCTCTTCAGTCTTTCCTCAATTATTTTAACTGGTGAATTCTCGTCTTGTTCGTCATTCTTCATCTCTTTCTTTCCCGGTGCACTCAATTCAGGTTTTTCGGTTGATCATATTCTTTTCCTCAGCTCAAGTGTTCTCTTTGCTCGTTCGCCTCTCGCCAGTTTATCATTCCGGAGTTCCGAAGACATCTCAGGAGATTCGTCTATGTTTGAATTAATTCGAGGTTGTTACCTCATTTAAATATTTCAATCATTCCGGTGCATCATCTATCTGTTCAACAATCTTTTCCAACGGTGTTTTCTTTTTAGTGGGCCCTAACCCACAGGTCTTTTCCCAGGATCTTACCTGACTCTTCTAATTATTCCGGAGCCACTCTCAATTCTTTTCGGAGTTTGACGTAAGTATGAATTTCATCAGTCAGATATTTTTCCAAGGTCGATTCCAAATCATTTCATTGTTGGCTCAACCTCTCTGTTTTTCATTCTCCCGGAGCATCTCTTTGATTTTGGTGGTGTTTCTCGTCGTCATTCTCAACTTTAAACATCGAGTAGAGTTTCTCTTAAATCTTGTCCGTTCTCCCGAAGATTCGCGGTGCTAGCTCGATGTTATCATATCTAATTGTTTCCGGTTGTGCAATTCTTTTCATCAATCCGGAGTATTTCAGGTGTTGCTTTCCGTCTCGGTTATCCGGAGGTCATCTTTTCGGAATATTTCTTCGTTCCAAGTTTTCAGCTTCGTTCTCTCAATTATTCCTTATTCGTGCCCCTTCGTTCGTCTCAATATTCTTCCGGTGCTTCGTTCAAGTATTCTTCATTCAATTCGCGATCTCTTCGCTCTTTTGCATCTAAATCCCCCCTAGCTTATTTGTTCTTCTAATTTTTCCCGGCGATTCTTTCATCAGTCATTTCGAATTCTTACGGTGGTTCATTCAAGATTCTTTTTCCTTGATTATCATTTTAGTTCATTCGTTCCTTTCAATCTTACCGGTGATTCATAAAGTCCTTCTCAATTTTGTGATATGTCACTTCTCAATTGTTTTTCTAGAAGAATAAGTAATATGCAAAAATCCATTGTTGGTCATTAATTTAATTTGATGAAGGATAAGCATACAATAAATCTTATTCTTATTTCATCCAAGTGATTAATCCCTTTCTTCGAAGTTTGTTCGTGATGAATAAATTCTACTTCCAAGTGTTCTCCATCTTTTCTTTTCCGGAGTTCAATTTCCTCGGCCATTTCGTCGGAACCTCCATCTAAATCACCGCAAGACTTAATCCTATTCTTTCTTCCTTCATTTTATCTCATCATCCTTTTTGTTACTGGAGTTCTTCACGGTGGTTCTTCATGATTTAATTCATTCTTCAAGAGTTCATAAAGATTCTTGTTGGTGGAGTTCAAGTATCTTTTCTTCTCGCATCTCGAAGTGCAATTAATTCTCCGTATTCTTTTGAAGTGGAGTTTTGCATTTCTTCGTTCTTCTCAGCTATCCAATCATTTTCGTTTGTGGCCGGTTATCACCTTATGATCTTGAGATGTTATCTATAAGTCCACAACAAGTTTATTCTTTCGTTGTTGATTTTCTCAACAACTCCAAATTAATCATTCCTTCTAAGTTATTTTCATTCAATTCTTTCAATTCTTCCGGAGGCATTGTGTTGTTCCTCTCGTCAACTATCGTTCCATTTTGTCAAACTCAGTTCCAACTCTTTCCTTGTTCAACCAGTGTGCTGACTAAATCCTTTCAGTCTTATTCGTTTCTTTTCTCATTCTAACCACTCCGGTTAGAACGAGTTGTTTCATAGTCTATCTGATTCCATGAGCTTTCAATTCTCGTCATTCTCGTCGTTCCTCTCTTCTTCTTGAGTGCTCTTGATTCTTTTGCTTCTCCTCTTGAGTTCCCGTTTCACCTCGTCCTTTTTCGCTTCCGTCTCGGTCCTAAGATCTCGGGACGAGATCTCTTGTTAGTGGAGGAGTGTTGTAACGCCCCGGATTCGATGCGCCAGGTGTCCGTCAGTTATTCGCCGTCTTTGCCATGTCATGTGCTTGCGTGTCTCTCTTGGCCATGTCATCATATGCTTTTCATATCATGTCATCATGCGCATTTCATTTTGCATACGTGTTCGTCTCATGCATCCGAGCATTTTCCCGTTGTCCGCTTTTGCAATCCGCACTCCTATGTCTCCCGGCGCCCCATTTTACCTCTTTTCATGTGCGGGTATTAAACTTTCTCGGAATGTCCCGAGGTTTGTCAAGCGGCCTTGGTATAGCACCGGTAGACCGCCTGTCAAGTTTCGGATCATTTGGAGGTCGTTTGGTACTCCAACGATTAACCGGGTAACCGCAAAAGCCTCTTTTGTTTGCAGCCCAACCCCCCTTTCTAAGTGTCCCAAAACCCACCTAACTCCTCTCCATGCTCTTGGTCGTTCGATCACGATCGCGTGGCCGAAAACCGCATCTCATTTGGACTCTCCTAGCTCCCTCTACCTATATATTTATGGCCTCCCCCGAAAATCCGCGCAGATCAAACCCTAGCCAATCGCCCTGCCGCACCCGGACATGTCCGCGTCGTCCGGACGCTTCCCCGCCGCCGCATCCGTCCAATACGGGCGCGACACGTCACCGCCACCCACCAGCCACACGCCCCATGTCTGCTGGAGCCCATCCGGGGCCAGCTGGGTCCGATCTCGCCGCCGCCGCCGCCGGTTGCGCCGCCGCCCCGAGCCAGCGTCCGCCGCCCGCCGCCGCCGTTCTCCGCGCGCCCGGCCGGCGCCACCCACCGAGCCTCCTCGCGCCGCGCCGCGAGGGCCGTGGCTCCGCCGCCCAGCGCCCTTCCCTTCCCGCGCTGCCCGTCCGAGCCGAGCCTCCGCCGCCCATGGAGCCCCGCGCCCGAGCCCCGCGGCTCCTCCTCTCCGCCACCCAGAAGCGCCGCCCGCGCCACCAGCTCCTCCCGCCCGCCACCTGCCATTGCCGTTCGCGGAGCTCGGGCGAGCTCTTTCCCCGGTGCAGCAGCCGCCGCCCGGCCATCCGTCTGGCGCCCGGCCGCCCGTGCCTCTCCGCCCGGATCCGCGAGATCCGGCGGAGGAGCCCTGATCCGCCTCCCGGGCCCTTCCTCTCCGTCTCCGCGAGATTCCGCGAAGCCCGCGCATTGACTTTTTCCTCGAGGTCGAATTCATCTAAGTCCCGAAATCTGCAGTAATTTTGTTCCATTTTCATTGCATTATATCTCTGTCATCGTTGCTCCGTTTTGCGCGGGTAATATGTCAAAATGTTCGCCTCGAAGAGTAGATCATTTCATCTCATTGCATCATTTTCATTTGAGCTCATCTTGATGCCCGAAATGCTGTTGCAAGAGTGCTATGTGATGTTAGTTTCTGATTTTATCAGAACTTGCACTTTGTCATTTTGCCATGATTGATGTGTGCATCCTATGGACTTGAGTCCTACATGTGTTTTGCAATATGACATGCCATCTTTCCAGGGGTGTATGCCATGTATTTTTGTGATCTATGTGGTGACTAGCACAAGCATGCAAACTAGGTGTCTTGTTGTTGCTGATTTCAGCCCTGTTTGCTGTTATTTTGATGCCATGTTTACTTGATGCTACCGAGAGATCCATGCATATTTTGAGATACTTCAGTAAGGATGTTTTGTAAAGCATGTCATGGTCTATCCATCCATGCCCTTGTTTGAAATTATGGAGTGCCATAGCTTGAGTCAATCGAGCTCTAATTTTGCTATCAAATGTTTCCTGGCAGATTGTTTACATGTTATTCAATTTTGCCTAGGTTGTTGTGGTTGATCCATGTATGCTATGTTATTGTTCTTGCCATGTATGTCTTCTATGCCATGTCTTCTTGATGTATGTATGCTTAGTTTATCATATAAGGCTCTGTAGTGAGTGCATTGAGCTTGTAAACATGCCTACTTGTTATCAGTTTTTGACATGCCATGTTGCCGAATCTGTTAACGAAACTTTCAATATTTACATGGGTGTTACTATATTTTCTGATCCTTTTTGGATTATGGTCACTAAAGGACTTTTGTTCTATGCTTGGAGTAGATTCATGCCATGCCTTTGTTTGCCATTATAAGTTCCTGTAACATGTTGTTTCATAGCTCTAAACATTGCAACCTGATGTTATTTTCTGCTAAGTCTGAAACTGTTATTAGTTGCAATCTTGCCATGTGTTTTTGAGCATGTTCTAGTCATTTATGGAGATAGCTCAGTGCTCATGTTTTGTAATGCTTTACCTGTAGATCATGCCCATGCCTTTTGTTTTCATGTTGAGGTCCTGTAGCATGTTGTTTTGATGCTTGCAATATGCCTAGTTGCTGTTTTGGACAGCTTGTCCTTTAAACTTGTATAGGGTGTATGTGTTGAACCGTTGCTCCGTTTTGAGTGTGCTCTATATGAAACTTGCTTGATTTTGCATGTAGTTTCATATTATCATGTTGCATCCTTGTTTTGAGGTGTTTGCTTGATGTTTATATGCATTTTGCACCAATGCCATGTTTAACTTGTTTTGCTCATATCTTCTAGACCGTAGCTCCGAATCTAATGAACTTTATATGTAACTTGACTAGAATTTTGTGTAGATCATCGTGGTGCATTTTAACTTGCTGTTTAACAACTTGAACATAAAGTTATTCAGATCTTTTCCAATTTCGAAATTTGCATATGAAGACTTACTGGAATTGTTCTATGTTGTTCCCGGCCTCATTTAAACTTGCCTTGTTGTGTTGTTCTTGTTTGCATCATCTCTTGCCATGAGTAGCTTCATGTAGATTTGTCATGCATCATGCTTGGTTGTGCATCATGTCTTGTTCATGTGTGATGTGTTTACTATGTTGTGTGCTTCTTCTTGTTAGTTCCCGTTCCGTTATGATCGTGAGGATTCGCTCGCTCACGCTTGGTTCGGCTTCTTCCGTTCGTCTTCTTCATGGACTCGTTCTTCTTCCTTGCGGGATTTCAGGCAAGATGACCGCTACCCTGGATCTCACTACTATCATTGCTATGCTAGTTGCTTCGTTCTATCGCTATGCCGCGCTACCTATTACCTGTTTATCAAGCCATCCCAAATTGCCATGTCAGCCTCTAACCTTTGACACCTTTCCTATGAAAAGCGTTGTTTGGCTATGTTACCGCTTTGCTCAGCCCCTCTTATAGCGTTGTTAGTTGCAGGTGAAGATGAAGTTTGTTCCTTGTTGGAACATGGAGATGTTGTTCCTTGTTGGAACATGGTTACTTGTTGGGATATCACAATATATCTTATTTAATTAATGCATCTATATACTTGGTAAAGGGTGGAAGGCTCGGCCTTATGCCTGGTGTTTTGTTCCACTCTTGCCGCCCTAGTTTCCGTCATATCGGTGTTATGTTCCCGGATTTTGCGTCCCTAACGCGGTCGGGTGATTTATGGGACCCCCTTGACAGTTCGCTTTGAATAAGACTTTTGCAGCAAGGCCCAACTTTGGTTTTACCATTTGCCTCACCTATCCTTTTCCCCTTGGGAGTCGCGCTCTCAAGGGTCATCTTCATTTTAGCCCCCCGGGCCAATGCTTGTCTAAGTTTTGGTCCAAACTAGAGCCCTTTGCAGCGCCACCTCGGGGAAACTTGAGGGCTGGTTTTAGTTGTACGGACTGCTCATCCGGTCGTGGCCTGGGACGAGATACGCGCGGCTACTACCAGGGTGTCGGCACGCCGGGAGGTCTTGCTGGACTTGTTTTATTGCTGTGAAATGTCTTGTAGCCGGGATTCCGAGACTGATCGGGCTTCCCGGGGAGAAGGTCTATTCCTTCGTTGATCGCGAGAGCTTATCATGGGCTAAGTTGGGACACCCCTGCAGGGTTTGAACTTTTGAAAGCCGTGCCCGTGGTTATGTGGCAGATGGGAATTTGTTAATGTCCGGTTGTAGAAAACCCGAAGTTGATCTTATTTAAAATACACCAACCGTAGGCGAATCGTGAGTGTCTCTTTTCGGGTTGATCGAAAGGAGAACACGGTTTCGGGTTATGTCGACGTAAGTAGGAGTTCAGGATCACTTCTTGATCATTGCTAGTTGACGACCGTTCCTTTGTTTCTCTTCTCGCTCTCATTTGCGTATGTTAGCCACCATATATGCTTAGTCGCTGCTGCAACCTCACCACTTTACCCCTTCCTTTCCCATTTAAGCTTTGCTAGTCTTGATACCCATGGTAATGGGATTGCTGAGTCCTCGTGGCTCACAGATTACTACACCACCAGTTGCAGGTACAGGTTTGCGATGTTCATGACGCGAGAGCGATGTTTGCTTGTGTTGGAGTTCTTCTTCTGCTTCTTCTTCGATCAGGGGATAGGTTCCAGGTCGGCAGCCTGGGCTAGCAGGGTGGATGTCATTGAGTTTCTGTTTATGTTTCATCCGTAGTCGGATGTTGATCTTGTATATGATGTGATGTTGTATTCATGTGGCAGTGGATGCCTTTTGTATGTATCCCTATGCATTTTGTAATGTTGATGTAATGATATCCACCTTGCAAAAGCGTTTCCAATATGCGGGTCTATCCTTGGTGGGACCTTCGAGTTCCTTTTGGATAGGGTCGCATATTGGGCGTGACAGTACTCATGCAGGAAGGAAAAGTTGTAGCTTATACCTCCAGACAGCTACGACCACACGAGATGAATTATGCCACACATGATTTGGAGTTAGCAGCAGTAGTGCATGCACTCAAGACCTGGAGACATTTCCTCATCGGAAACCGTTGTGATGTTTACTCAGATCATAAGAGCTTGAAGTATATTTTCACGCAGAAGAGTTGAACCTCAGCGGAGGAGATGGCTAGAGTTAATCAAGGACTATGACATGAGATTGCATTACCACCCGTGAAAGGCTAATGTTGTAGCTGATGCCTTGAGCCGTAAGAGTTATGTGAATACTCTTATAGCAGGAGGATTACCCTGAGTTAGTAGATGACCTCAGAGATCTCCGCCTGGAGATAGTTCCGAGAGGATATGTTGCAGCTCTGGAAGTTCAGTCCACTTTGGCGAAAGAATTCGTGAAGCCTGTAAGTCGGACAAGGAAATTGATGAGATAAAGAAAAGGATGAATGAAGGAAAAGCTAAAGGATTTCGTAAGGATGAATACGGAGCTATATGGTACGAGGACCGATTTATGTGCCCAATGATCCCAAACTCAGAAACTAATTCTTCAGAGGCTCATGATTCACCGTACTCGATTCACCCCGTAACACCAAGATGTATCTGGATTTGAAGGAAAGTTTCGTGGATGTATGAAGAAGGATATTGCTGAGTACGTGGCGATATGTGATGTTTGCCAACGAGTAAAGGCGGAACATCGAAAGCCAGCAGGTTACTTCAACCCTTGCCGATTCCCGAGTGGAAATGGGAAAACTTGGAATGGATTTTATCACGTGATTACCGGGACCCGCTCAGGTTATGATTCCATCCGGTAGTGGTTGATCGTTTGACCAAGGTAGCTCATTTCATTCCCGTGAAGACTACCTATACCAGCGCTAAGTTAGCCAAGATATACATGACCAGGATCGATCTCTACATGGAGTTCCGAGGAGTATCGTGTCGATAGAGGAACACAATTTACCTCAAAGTTTTGGAATTAGTTGCATGAAACTTTAGGTACGAGGCTGGAGTTCAAGACAGCTTTTCATCCGCAGCATGATGGATGACCGAGAGAGTCAACCAGATCCTGGAGGACATGTTGAGAGCTTGTGCGCTAGACTATGGGTCTAGCTGGGATGATAATTTGCCATACGCGGAGTTCTCGTGACAATAACAGTTACTGCACCACCATCAAGATGGCCCCTTCAAGCTCTATACGGAAGGAGGTGCGAACACCATTGTTTGGGGATGGTGTTGGAGATCGAAAACTTTTCGGTCCCGATCTTATCAAAGATTTCAAAGAGAAAGTCAAGCTGATTCGAGATAGACTCAAGGTAGCTCACCGAGGCGTAAGAGTTATGCCGACAAGAACGCAAGGAAGTAACTTACGGGCGGAGACCGGCATATCTTCGTGTGTCCCCACTTCGTGGAATCAAGAGGTTCGTGTTAAAGGAAAGTTAGCACCCGGTTCATTGGCCCCTAAAAATCCTCGAACATCGTGGAGAACTTGCTTACAAGTTGGAATTGTCGGAAGGATTGTCCGGAGTTCATGATGTCTTCCATGTTTCTCACCAAGAAATGCCATGCCGAGATGGCCGATATTCCATTGAGAGACACAGGTGCCCTAGAGGCCATACAGCTCGACAAAGGATCTGACTTATGAGGAGAAACCCGTCTGAATTCTCGAGACTGCAACAGAGTCACCCGCAGAAGATCATCAAGTTTTGCAAGGTGCTGTGGAGTCATCATTCCGAGGAGGAAGCCACCGGGAGCGAGAAGAAGACCTCCGCCGAGACCACCGCACCTATTTGTTAGCCAACCCGAATCTCGAGGGCTAGATTCATCTTAAGGTAGGTTTGTAACATCCCAAATTTCCCATTTGGAATGTTTTACAATTATAGCTAAGCATCTATGCATATTGTTTGAAATTGAGTAACATTTGAAGTATTTCAGAAGATTTTGAGTTTGATGGAATTTGAATTCAAATTGGCAGTTGAAATTTATTTCAAAACAATGCCTGACAAATACTTGAGAAAAAGTATGAGAGGAGTAAACATGACACTCCAAAAATGTCAGATGAAAAACCTTGCCAAAAAGTTTGAATTCAAATTTGATTTTTATTTGGGATTTTAGAAAATGTTTTTAAAAAATTTGAGTTTTGCCTCGGAAAATGTTCAAATTGTAGGAATATTCCCTGATCATTTTGATATATATATGTCCTATATAAAATATATATATTTAATATATTATCTCTCTCCCTAATTCAAAAAAATAGAAAAAGAAAAAAAAAGGCGCCACCAGAACCAACCCGCCCAATAGCGAGCCAGCCCACCGCCTGAGCCAGCCGACCAGCCACCTCAACCCCTTCCTCGGTCGCCCGACCCAAACCCCGCCTCCTCTCCCGGCGACACCTCGACCCCACCCGTCTTCTTCCTCCCCACGCCAACCCGCAACGCCACCGCGTCGCCGCCTCGCCGGAATCCCGGAGATCGCGGGATCTCCTTCCCCGATCCGCCCCCTCCTCCAAGTCGACGCCCCAATATAAACCCCGCCCCCTCGACCCGTTCCCCACTTTCCCCTCGCCTCACCCTCCACCTCGCTGCAATCTCGCTGAGCCCGACGCCACCGCCCATTGCCACTGCCCCGGCCGCCTCCGACCCCCCCGAGCTTCACCGACACCACCTCCGACCTCCCCTCGCTCCGCCGCACCCGCCGGACGCCTCCGCCGTCGCCCCGGACCACCGTAGCCACCGCGCCGTCGTCACCCGAGCCGCCGTCGACCGTCAGCTGTTGCCGCCACTCATGTAAGCCGCCGAACCTCCACCACCATCCGATCTAGAATCTAGGGTTTAGATTAGAACTAGCGAAGGGGTAGGTTTTAGTTTAAAAAAACCCGGTTTAGTTTCGGTTTTTTATTTAGGTTTAGTTAGACCGGCCCGATCGGTTTATTCCCTCGGGCGCGTTTTAGTTATTTGACGCCCGAGCGTTAGATAGGCCCGTTAGCGCCAGTTTTCTTTTTTTTTTCGTTTCTGTTTTTAACAGAATAGTTTCAATTTTGTAAAATCCATATCTTTTAGGTTACTTAGTATTTTTAGTTGATTCTTTTTTTGTTAGTTTGAAAATTTGTTGTAGTTTCTGTAGAAAATATGTTTGGCCATGTTTAAATTATTAAAATTGTTTTATTTTAGTTTTAGACAGATTAGTAATTCTGCTATAAAATGAGTTAGGATTATTTTATTTTAGTGATTCTTTTGTCACTATTTTGTCTTGACCTTGCCTAACCGTAGGAATTTATTTGGGTATTTTAAATTTAATAAAAAATAGTTTTAATCAAAATCATGTGTTTCTTATTTATTTAACTAGCTACTGTTTTCCTATTGTTTTATTTAGTAAATAATTTTATTTTACCTATGTCATAGTTTACTTTAGATTAGTTTCTGTAGTTTTAGAACATGAACTTTTATTTACAATAAATAGAATTTTTATTTCATTTTTTTCTTGCTAGGATTGTTATAGGCATAATAAGAGTTCTATAATAGCTTTTGATGTGATTCTTTTTGCTCCTAGTTTGCATGATGTTTTCCCTTCTGTTAGTTAGCAAAACCCATGCTTAAGTTCTGTTAAGAAAAATTTGGTTGTGTAAAACTATTTCTTAGTTGTTGTTTGATGTGGTGAAAACATTGATTTGGATTTCTTTGAGTTTTCTTTGGGTTTTGGTTCAATTGTTTTGTGTGTTATGTTAGTATACCGTTATGTTAAGTGATTGTATGATTTTATGCTTATACGATTGTTATTTTCTTCGGTAGAATTTCCGGAGTGCGAAGCTTGCTATTACGAGTCCCCAACTTTCGAAGACCGTCAGCAAGGCAAGTCATTTGACCATGTTTTCTTTTACAATGCCTATGATTTTATTGCATTAGAAATTATACCACCCCACCATGCATGCAGTAGGAGAATTTTGAGTTATGTTCTTGAGTAGTATCATGAGGTAGGATGAAACCAATTTCCCCTTGTTACCATGGCCCGGGACGAAGTAGTTAATTTTGATATGCTCGTAGACGGGGTTGGTTGAGTGATTCATAAGGGCGATGTGAGAGTCAAGATGATGACAACCCCATGACTTCAAGCTCAAGATGGACTTAAAATTCACTCTTTGGGTGGAGGATTTGTTGACGGGCACCTGGAGAAAACCAGCGGTTGGCGGGATGCATGGAGAAGCGCCATGACATCTTGCGGAAAGCTTCACCCAGCCACGAAGAGACGGATGGATACCCCATTGACCGGAAGCTTACATGCAGCCGCAAGCCATTATGGGCTCGCTTGGTCAACCCTAGGCGTGACTCGGCCGGACGGTGCTACGAGATGTAGAAGAACGGTAGGATTGGATGGGCACCGCAAAGGCCCTGAGGAACTCTTCTAAGACCTGTTTACTTCGTCCGCCTTCAAACACCAGGAAGTGCGAAGACTTAAAGGAGGGGAACGATTCTTGCGGGTAAAGTGCGCAAACCTCTGCAGAGTGAAGATCTAATCGGTTAGCCGTGTCCCCGGTTACGGACAATTTGAGCCTCTGGAACTTGGAGTATTTCGGAAATCTCAGCACCAAAATTAATAAATTAATTGAGGGGATTATTTAATAATTGGGAATGAGACATTGGTTGGCGGAACCATCTCAATAACTACCAACATTTTTGTAGTATTTGCAAACAAGTCCTTATTGTAGGAAAAAAAACTGGCTTTTTCGCAAAATGATGAAATTTAGAGCCCCACAGCCAAATTGCATATAGTGTTAGTAATTTTTATTATTGTTCTCTCTTCATGACTTGCCGGCATATTCAAAATGCTGACCTACACGGCTGCAACGTCTTATGTTGCAGAGGAGTTTTCCGATCAGGAGTGAGGCTACGATCCACGCTTGGCGATTGCCCTTTGGAGTCGGATGGACTCGCTATTCTTCTACACTTCCGCAGCTTTATTTATTTTATTTCTCATGAGTTGGCCTTCGGCCGAATTTATTCTATTGTAATAAAGACTCGATATGAGAATCGTGTAATAAATTCAGGTGTGATTGAACTTTGAATCTTTGCATCGATGTACTGTGTGTGCCAGCATGATCTTGGGATGGTACAGCTACACAGAGACTTGACCGTTTTCGGGTCGGGTCGCTACACGTTCCAAGTAAATTTGCATGTGCCATCTCTAAACCTTTAAATAAGCATCTAATTTGTGTGCCCGTACCTTTCATGGAGCGGCACCGAGTGGTCAGTGTCTTCCATGCTAAGCGGGTTATTCTCATGATGGGTGTTTATTCACTTGTCATTGCATGAGAGGGGATGGTATTGGGATGCCCAGAACCATGATCAATACGAAAAAGAATGAAACAAACTCCTCTGTAAAGTTGATTGTATGGAGGGCACCCGAGGATTCGTCTAGCCATGGCTTGTGTGTGAATGATTGAGGGGGAGTAAAATGTACCTTTCCACTTTGTCGGTGTACACAAAAAGGGTTATTTGTTTCCCCCTAACCAGTGCATAGACTTGCGAGGCCTCCCGGGCAAACTACCCCTGCCGAGCATGTCAAAACCCAAGAAAAGCAAGTTAGCAGAAGATTATCTCAGAGAAGCCTCCCTTGCCGGGCAGGAGCGCCTGGTCGGGTCGAGGTTGTGCCTGAGAAACAAGACCAGTTTGCCCCGGCAAGGTGTCCGGGGCCGCCAAGACCAGAACCTGCCAAGCTCCTTGCCGGGAGGCCTTCACCAAGATGCCACTGCTCCAGCTCATCGCACCCAAGTCATTAATAAGTGCGGTGTCAAGCTATCAAGCAACTAGGTGGACCCTGTCAAGCATGTGGCAGCATGGTAAGGAAGAGACTAGCTTTATTGACACCCGTCCAGAGGGCGTGTCATGATAATAAGGAGGGGATAGATGAGTGGCGCGGCAGGCTTGCCGGGCGTCAACCTCAGCACGACACCTAGTAGTGCATTTAATGCACTTTGTCCTAACTGTCAGATTTAGGTATGATAGCACTGTTAGCTATCTAATCACACTAAAATGACTATTTGCCACTATGGTTGCCACTTTAAGCTATAAAAGGAGGCCCGAGGCAACCTAGGAAAGGGTTCGAATACTTGACCCCTCAACACTTGTACGCACGTAGTTGCTCCCCCCGAGGCACCCTTGCCGGGCTAGAGCACGTCATGCCTTCGTGTTCCTCCAGATCAATCCAGCACAGCCTGAGTAGGGTTTTATGCTCCAAAGCAGCCTGAACATGGGTAAAAGAGAGATGTCCATCGCTGGACTGCCCCCTGCTACTTCTGCTCTTTGCCCAACATGACAGTCGCCTTGCCGAACCACAAAGGGGCACCCATTCCCCATAGGTGATCGTGCTCCCACGCCGACATCTTTGGCACGCCAGGTAGGGGGCGTCACTTGTGCGAACCTGAAGCAGTAGCCAGTGCATCGATCTTCATTATCCCTCCACATCGTCGATGGCTCCCAAGAAGAAGAGTGTGGAGCAGCGGCATCGTTCCCTGCTTTGTTGGTCCCTTCGTACATGGTTGCAAGAACCGTGGGCATCGCAGCCGCAGCGGACAGGCTAGGCCCCACGGGCGACACGTCCGCTGTAGGCAGTGCTGTTGTCGCTCTTACTGCAGTTTCGTTCGAGCATAGTATGAGGCGACAGTGTCTCGGAGGCGGAAAATCCAATTGTTGGTAAGCCACACCCGGCGGTGAGAATGTTCTCCCGGCAGTGATGAATGTTCAATTGAGCCGTGGGCCACAGCAAATCCATCGGGTCTCCGCCCCAGCCAACGGAGCAACATTGTTGTGAAAGGGAATTGCGGCAAGGCATGTTTCCATCCTATCCCAGCAAGTCTCACCACACGTTGCAGTGCATTGCAACCTTCTTGCGTAAGGATTGAGCACTACCTTCTGTGTGTGAGAATTCCAAGGGAGAGAAGGATTCGCGCCTTCGCGACGACAACAACTATGAGACTATGAAAAGATAAGTTGTGAAACCTTCTTTGGTTTTGAGACTCTTCTATATATCCCTTGCAACTCCTTTGGTTTAAACCCTAGCACTTGCATGAGATATCCGAAACGCGAAGGCACTCTTCCGTGATCGCTTGCATCCTTGTCTGTTTCGAGTCCACTCAACAGTACAGGTAGCCGCATCAAGAAAGTCAAAGGGAAACTTGACGGTGGCACCTATGCTTGCAAAATGCTAGGGGCCCGCCCCAACAGCGACACAGTTAGTGCCTGCCTTGCCAAGCTCCAAGCATGCGCAGGATTCATAACCATGCATGAACAATGGGCGATACAGTCTCTAGAAAGACCAAGTCCTTGGAGTTGTCGCCAGGGTCACTTGCTTCTTTGGCCCTTTGGGTCAAGGGAGGCAATATGCGGCTGATCTCTTCATCAAAGTTTGCCCCGGCAAGAACTGACGGCCTGGGGGCTGTCGGGGTAGGGTGAGCAAAAATCATCGCCAAGCTGCTTGCCGGGAAAGTCACCCTCACATTTGAAGCATCACTCTAAAGACGTGCTTTCTCCTCAACTTCCATGATGGGGCTAGAAATGCTGCTGGGGATATCCTCCATTCCTTCCCGGGCTTCGTGGGTATCCCTGGGGGCTTCTGTGTGCCCCCTTGTCAGTGGCAATCTTGAGGGCGTCCACAGCGGCATCCTTCCTGAAAGCACAAGTGCTCCCTAGGTGGTTTTGGTAATTAATGTCAACATATATCTTGTTGGACTAATACTTTTATCTAGTATGTTTCAGATAAGTTCAACAATGGAGTGACATGGACTAAAGGATGTGGGAACCCCTTCAAGATGCTAAGGACAAAGGATTGGCTCAAGCTTCAAGCTCAAGACTCTTCATTTTTTATTTTAGTGATCCAAGATCACATTGAGTCTATAGGAAAAGCCAATACTATCAAGAAGGGATGAGGTGTTGCCTAATAAGCCTCTTGCTTCATGTGCTTAGTGATATGCTCCAAAACCCTCCACTACTTTCTCACATCCACAATTGACCTAAACCTAAAGTCAAACTCGGCCCCACCGATTATTTCTATCCAACGCCACCGAGTTCAGATGTCATAGCCACTGCCACAAACCCTAGGCAAATCGGTCTCACCGATAGGGATCTCGGTCTCACCGAGATGGGATTGTAATCTCTCGATGTATGTCCATTCCCAAAATCGGTCTCACCGAGTTTGTGCAATCGGTACTACCGAGATTACAATGTAAACTCTCGGTTTCCTTTTCGTAACTTTTCGGTCTCATCGAAAGAGCGAATCGGTCCCACCGAGTTTACCTGACCAACTCTCTGGTTAGCTAATTACCAAAATTGGTCTCACCAAGTTTATGTAATCGGTCTCACCGAGATTACGTTATGCCCTAACCCTAACCATATCGGTCCTACCGAGATGCATGTCAGTCCCACCGAAAATCCTAACGGCCACTAGGTTTACTAAATCGGTCCGACCGAGTTTGTTGATTCGGTCCCACCGAGTTTGGTAAATTGTGTGTAACGGTTAGATTTTGTGTGGAGGCTATATATACCCCTCCACCTCCTCTTCATTCGTGGAGAGAGCCATCAAACAAACCTACACTTCCAACTTACCAGCCTAGAGAGAACCACCTACTCATGTGTTGAGGCCAAGATATTCCATTCCAACCACATGAATCTTGATCTCTAGCCTTCCCCAAGTTGCTTTCCACTCAAATCTTCTTTCCACCAAATCCAAATCCTGTGAGAGAGAGTTGAGTGTTGGGGAGACTATCATTTGAAGCACAAGAGCAAGGAGTTCATCATCAACACACCGCTTGTTACTTCTTGGAGAGTGGTGTCTCCTAGATTGGCTAGGTGTCACTTGGGAGCCTCCGACAAGATTGTGGAGTTGAACCAAGGAGTTTGTAAGGGCAAGGAGATCGCCTACTTTGTGAAGATCTACCGCTAGTGAGGCAAGTCCTTCATGGGCGACAGCCATGGTGGGATAGACAAGGTTGCTTCTTCGTGGACCCTTCGTGGGTGGAGCCCTCCGTGGACTCAAGCAAGAACTGTTACCCTTCGTGGGTTGAAGTCTCCATCAACGGGGATGTACGATAGCACCACCTATCGGAACCATGACAAAAACATCCATGTCTCCAATTGCGTTTGAATCCTCCAAAACCCTTCCCTTTACATTCTTGCAAGTTGCATGCTTTACTTTCCGCTGCTCATATACTCTTTGCATGCTTGCTTGTTATGTATTGTGAATGCTAAACTTGTGCCTAAACTCCGCTTAAACCTAAAGAAGTTAAAAACTGCAATTTTGGTACTTAGTGTCTAATCACCCCCCCCCCACTAGACACCTCTTCTCAAGATCCGACAAGTGGTATCATAGCATTGGTCTCCATTGCCTTGGTTTAATCACCATTGGAGGAAGATGGATGAGTCTACATTGGGGAGTCTTAGACATAGAGTGCCTATTCTTGATGGATAGTATTTTCATGAGTGGAAAAATGAGATGCTTGTAATTTTCAATCAATATCATTTGAACAAGTATATTGCTAGCCCTTGTGCACCTCATGTTGATCCTATGCATCCTACCCTTGATGAATCAATTCACATGATTAGGAATCTTATAACTGTTAATCTCATCACTAGAGGCTTGGCTAGAAACTTAATTAGAATCTTGCCTACTCTTGAGTGTGCTTACACCATATGGAAATTCCTTGAGGAACGCTTTCCAAATTATTCCTTGAAAAATCTAGATGAGATTCTCTATAAGTCTATTGCCTTGAGTAAGATGAATACTAGTGATCCTATGTTTGGTGATCGTCTATTTGGACTCACAGACCTTATGCGTGCCAAAGGAGATGTTGGAATTATTGGTGATATTATTTCCGAAGCTATAAGAATTCATAAGCAAGATCATTGTCAAACTCACTCTAACGAATTGCCCTCTCTATGACTTGATCCACCACATGACGATGTTGAACATGGATACTATGATGAGGATGATGATAGTGGCTTCGATCTTGATGATGCAATGAGACATTTTGGTCTTATGGCAAATATTCGGGAATATATGGCAGGTGGAAAGGAATGGGTTCTTGATAGTGGATGTACCGATCACATGACCGGAGATAAAGACATGTTTCGTGAGCTTGCTGAAAACGATGGTCCTCGAAAGTATGTCACTTTCAGTGACAACTCAAAGGGTAAGGTGGTTGGCCTCGGTAAGGTGGCCATATCACATGATAGCTCCATACAAAATGTCATGCTCGTTAAATCTCTTGGATACAACTTACTTTCAGTATCTAGACTTGCTGATTTCGGTTTCAATGTCCTATTTACTGAAGTAGATTGCCAAGTGTTTTGTCGAGACAATCATAAAATGGTCTTTACCGGTATACGTAGAGGTGATCTTTACATTGTTGATTTCTCTAAAAAGGCTCAACCTAAAACTTGCCTCATTGCTAAATCCTCAAAAGGTTGGTTATGGCATAGACGACTAGGTCACTTTGGCATGAGAAACCTTGACAAGCTTATTAAAGGAAATCATATCCTTGGAGTTAACGATGTCATATTTGATAAGGATAGACTTTGCGGCGCTTGTCAGGCAGGTAAACAGGTTGGAGGAAGGCATCCCGTGAAGAACATCATGACCATAAGGAGGCCACTCGAGCTTCTTCATATGGATCTCTTTGGTCCCAACGCTTACAAAAGTCTCGGTGGAAGTTCTTTGGGTCTAGTTATAGTTGATGATTTTTCAAGATTTACGTGGATGTTCTTTCTCGATGATAGATCGCAGGTCCAAAAGATCTTCAAGAACTTCGCCAGGAAGGCTCAAAATCAGTTTGAAGTGAAGATCAAGAAGGTTCGCAACGACAACGGAACGGAGTTCAAGAACGCAAATGTGGACACCTTTCTTGACGAAGAAGGGATTTCACACGAGTTCTCGGCTACATACACACCTCAACAAAATGGAGTTGTTGAGAGGAAGAACCGGACGCTCATCGAAATGGCGAGAACGATGCTTGATGAGTACAAGACGCCGAAACACTTTTGGGCAGAAGCGGTTGAGACATCTTGTCATGCAACAAATCGTTTGTATCTTCACAAGCTACTCGGCAAGATAGCATACGAGCTCCTCACCGATAACAAACCCCAAGTTGGATACTTTTGAGTATTCGGCTCAAAGTGCTACATTCTTGATAAGCATCGTCGTTCAAAATTTGCTCCTAAGTCTCATGAAGGTTTCCTACTTGGTTATGGCTCAAACTCTCACATTTACCGTGTCTACAACAATTTCACCCGAAAGGTTGAAGAGACGGTAGATGTGAAGTTTGATGAATCTAACGGCTCGCAAGTAGAGCAATTGCCAATTGATGTAGGAGACAAAGATCCTTCGGAAGCAATCCAAGACTTGTCTATTGGCAAGGTCCGTCCAACGGAGGCGAAGGAGAGTACCTCGTCCATCCAAGTGGAAGCTTCTACTTCACGACAAGGTGAACCAAGAGTTGATATGGAAGCATCCACAAGTGGAACACACCAAGATGAAGAAAACGAGGAAGAAAATCACGAACGTCAACAACCTCCTTCTCCACCACGACAAGAAAACAACAATGCCAACAATGAAGAAGATCAAGATGAAGAAGAAGAACAAGATGAAGAAGATGTTCAACCAAAACCCAAGCAAAAGCTTTCACAAGTTCGAGCAAGAATTGCTAAATACCATCCCGTAGAACAAATCTACAATGATATTCAAACCGGGAGAATCACTCGCTCTAAAACTCGTTTAGCTAACTTTTGTGAAAACTATTCTTTCATCTCTAGCATTGAACCTATGAAGGTCGAAGAAGCATTGGAAGATCCGGATTGGATAAATGCTATGCATGAAGAGCTACACAACTTTGAGAGAAACCAAGTTTGGACATTGGTCGAGAAGCCCAACAACAACCACAACATCATCGGTACCAAATGGGTGTTTCGCAACAAGCAAGATGAAGATGGACAAGTAGTTCGCAACAAAGCATGTCTCGTCGCCCAAGGCTACACACAAGTCAAAGGTATGGACTATGGTGATACATATGCTCCCGTTGCTAGACTTGAGTCCATTCGCATCTTACTTGCCTATGCTAATCATCATGATATCACCTTGTACCAAATGGACATTAAAAGTGCTTTTCTAAATGGTGAAATAGAGGAGGAAGTTTATGTCAAACAACCTCCCGGCTTTGTCAATCCTAAGAAACCAAATCACGTTTACAAACTTCACAAAGCTCTTTATGGTCTTAAACAAGCTCCTAGACCATGGTATAAATGCTTGACCAAGTTCCTTATTGAAAAAGGCCTTTGAAATTGGGAAAATTGATTCCACACTTTTTACTAAAAGGGTTAATGGAGAATTATTTGTATGCCAAATTTATGTTGATGATATCATATTTGGATCTACTAACCCTCATTTTAGTGAGAAGTTTGGAAAGCTAATGTCGGAGAAGTTTGAGATGTCAATGATGAGTGAACTCAAATTCTTTCTTGGGTTGCAAATCAAGCAAACTAAGGAAGGTACTTTTGTTTCTCAAACGAAGTACACTAAGGACTTATTCAAGAAGTTCAATATGCAAGAGTGCAAAGGTATGTCTACACCCATGCCTACTAGTGGACATCTTGATTTGACCAAAGATGGTAAACCAGTTGACCAAAAGGTTTATCGCTCTATGATTGGATCATTGTTATACCTATGTGCTTCACATCCCGATATTATGCTAAGTGTGTGCATGTGTGCAAGATATCAAGCCGCACCTAAAGAATGTCATCTTAAGGCTGTAAAAAGGATAGTGAGATACTTAATTCATACACCAAATTTTGGCATTTGGTATCCTAAGAGGGCCTCTTTCGATCTTGTTGGCTACTCTGACTCAGACTATGCCGGAGACAAGGTTGATAGAAAGTCCACTTCGGGTACTTGTCAATTTCTTGGTAGATCTCTGGTGCCTTGGTCCTCCAAGAAACAAAACTTGGTATCCTTATCTACCGCCGAAGCGGAGTACATTGCCGCTGGTTCATGTTGTGCTCAATTACTTTGGATGACCCAAACTCTTAAAGATTATGGGATATATGTGAAACATGTTCCATTGCTTTGTGACAATGAAAGTGCTATCAAAATTGGTCATAATCCCATACAACATTCTCGAACAAAGCATATAGAAGTTTGTCATCATTTCATTCGAGATCATGTTGCTAAGGGTGACATTAATCTTAAGCATGTTCGCACGGAAAAGCAATTAGCGGATATATTCACTAAATCTCTTGATGAGAAAGTGTTTTGCAGGTTGAGAGGAGAATTGAACATCATAGATGCTTAAAACCTGGAGTAGAAACTCCATTGGATACATGCAAGACATGAGCTTATGACTAATCCATGATATCTCTCTTATGATGAAAATCTTATGTCTTGGATATATTTGCATCTTGCATGTTATCTAACCCATGTAGGTACTTGGCTGAATCAAATTCCATGAGATTGTGATCTACTCACATCTTGAGCAATCTCTACATCACCAAGTCTCTACACTATGGTGGTTGAAGACAAGGAAGCACGGAATCTTTCAAACATATCCTTTGACAAACTCTATGATTGAGCTTCATGATTAACATGTTTTTGGATACACAAGTACTACTCCTTGCAAGAACTAACCCATGTAGGTAGATGGACTCAAATTCCAAGTGGTGCTCCCAACTCTTGATGAGCTACATCAACCTTGAGCAACCCACACAAGTTCAACTACATGGTCAACACCACCAACCAAGGTATGTTATTCCATCTTAGAGAAGCTTTACTCCAAGTCATGAGCTAAAGCAACTCGACAAGATGTGAATACATCAAGATGCTTAAACGAAAAATGGTAACCCCATTTTGAGCTTAAACGATGAGTATGACCTATGATCAAGTGATCTCACTTGACTCCTAAGTCAATATACTCTAACATAGGTGACTTTGTCGCCGGCCATCTCTAGATGAAGTTCTCTCGTGTTCTTTTCTGTGTTTTTGCATTTGTCTCATGCATATTTGCTTCCCCTTTCAAAAAAAACTTCATCTAGATTTCCTTTCTTTTCTTTACTGTTCGCTCTGCATTTCCTGGATCCAATTCATTGCATATCATTCAGAAATTCCTTGCAAATCTTTGTGAGATCTTTCTAGTCTAGTGAGCTGAGGTGACAAGTGTTTTCTCTGTGATGAACTCGGTTTCACCGATTTGTTGTTTTCGGTCCAACCGAATCCTTTCGGTACTACCGAAGCATACCACTCGGTGCCACCGATTTCACAACAGGAAAAACAGTTTGCCACTTATTTTGTGTTTCTTCTGATCCAGCTCCACTCAATGAATCTTGTCCTCTACAAGCATCACATTTTTATCCAGTGCTTTGTGTTGTGACTCAACGACCAAACCCATTCACAACAAATTCCAGAAGAACCTTCTTGGAAATTGATGTCAAAGGGGGAGAGAGAGATCACATCAAAGCTTATCACTTAGAGAGATCACATCAACTTATCACTTCCAAAAGGGAGAGAGTATTACTTCCACAGGGGGAGAAAGAGATCTCCATGGGGAGAGAATACTCAAGTAGAAAGTATTTCTCAAGGATCCCAGATGCTTGATGTTCAAGAGGAGAGATGCCACATGTCTTCTTGAGGGGAAAGACATGTTCATATGTGCTTATTTGCATTAGCTTTGTTCATTATATCTTTCAGCTCTGATTTTCTGTTCCCTATCTTCTCCCAGTATCCCATACTAGATTCAGGGGGAGCAAGACATCTAAGGGAAAGAAATCATTTAAACTCATTGCATATCTTTACCCTTGGGGACATGTCTAATCCAATGTGATACTCAGTACTCACTCTCTACATGTCATCCCAGTCTTGGCATTCTTGTGGTTTCTTCTGTTTGCTCTGGCTAGTAGATGTACCTGTGTTATCTAACCTTGTTTGTGCAGGTTCATTCCATCCTAAGCCAACTCAGGACTACAAGGTAAGTATATGCATCACAATCATGTGCATGGGGAATTCTTGCTGATGTACATACTGTTTGCAAGAAGGACTCATGAGCATGAAGGTATTTTCCATAATAACTTTTGCTATGATGCATATGGCCAAGATACATGTAACACATTGCCTACTCTATCATGGTTATGCTCTCACATGCTTCTATATTTCATATTCACATGATTGCATACATGTAGGGGGAGCCTATGCTTGTTACATGTCTTTCCAAAGCTTTACTTGCTACTCTTTATATCTTTATCTAAAGCTTTGATGTATGTTGTCATCAATTACCAAAAAGGGGGAGATTGAAAGCACAAGTGCTCCCTAGGTAGTTTTGGTAATTAATGTCAACATATCTCTTGTTGGACTAGTACTTTTATCTAGTATGTTTCAGATAAGTTCAACAATGGAGTGGCATGGACTAAAGGATGTGGGAACCCCTTCAAGATGCTAAGGACAAAGGATTGGCTCAAGCTTCAAGCTCAAGACTCTTCATCTTTTATTTTAGTGATCCAAGATCACATTGAGTCTATAGGAAAAGCCAATACTATCAAGAAGGGATGAGGTGTTGCCTAATGAGCCTCTTGCTTCATGTGCTTAGTGATATGCTCCAAAACCCTCCACTACTTTCTCACATCCACATTTGACATAAAACTAAAGTCAAACTCGGCCCCATCGATTCTTTCTATCCGGCGCCACCGAGTTCAGATGTCATAGCCACTGCGACAAACCCTAGGAAAATCGGTCTCACCGATAGGGATCTCGGTCTCACCGAGATTGGATTGTAATCTCTCTGTGTATGTCCATTACCAAAATTGGTCTCACCGAGTTTGTGCAATCGGTACTACCGAGATTACAATGTAAACTCTTTGTTTCCCTTTCGTAACTTTTCGGTCTCACCAAAAGAGTGAATCGGTCCCACCGAGTTTGCCTGACCAACTCTCTGGTTAGCTAATTACCAAAATCAGTCTCACCGAGATTACGTTATGCCCTAACCCTAACCATATCGGTCCTACCGAGATGCATGTCAGTCCCACCGAAAATCCTAACGGTCACTAGGTTTACTGAATTGGTCTGACCGAGTTTGTTGATTCGGTCCCACCGAGTTTGGTAAATTGTGTGTAACGGTTAGATTTTGTGTGGAGGCTATATATACCCCTCCACCTCCTCTTCATTCGTGGAGATAGCCAATAGAACAAACCTACACTTCCAACTTACCAGTTCTGAGAGAGAACCACCTACTCATGTGTTGAGGCCACGATATTCCATTCCAACCACATGAATCTTGATCTCTAGCCTTCCCCAAGTTGCTTTCCACTCAAATATTCTTTCCACCAAATCCAAATCATGTGAGAGAGAGTTGAGTGTTGGGGAGACTATCATTTGAAGCACAAGAGCAAGGAGTTCATCATCAACACACCATTTGTTACTTCTTGGACAGTGGTATCTCCTAGATTGGCTAGGTGTCACTTGGGAGCCTCCGATAAGATTGTGGAGTTGAACCAAGGAGTTTGTAAGGGCAAGGAGATCGCCTACTTCGTGAAGATATACCGCTAGTGAGGCAAGTCCTTCGTGGGCGACGGCCATGGTGGGATAGACAAGGTTGCTTCTTCGTGGACCCTTCATGGGTGGAGCCCTCCGTGGACTCGCGCAACCGTTACCCTTCGTGGGTTGAAGTCTCCATCAACGTGGATGTACGATAGCACCACCTATCGGAACCACGACAAAAACATCCGTGTCTCCAATTGCGTTTGAATCCTCCAAAACCATTCCCTTTACATTCTTGCAAGTTGCATGCTTTACTTTCCGCTGCTCATATACTCTTTGCATGCTTGCTTGTTATGTATTGTGAATGCTAAACTTGTGCCTAAACTCCACTTAAACCTAAAGAAGTTAAAAACTACAACTTTTGTACTTAGTGTCTAATCACCCCCCCTCTAGACACCTCTTCTCAAGATCCTACACTTCCCTATGTCAGCCACTTCCTCCAAAAGCTCCTTCTCTTCAAACACGGGGACTGCAAAAGAAGATTGGAGGGAAGAAAGGCATAAGATTCAGAAGCTCAATCCGAAGAATCAAGAGAGGAAAAAGTTTTCAGATAAAGGCTCGAAGGTAAATGGTTTACGTGCCGCTGGCTGTTGAGAAGGAACTTCCCCTTCCCCGGCAGTGCTTGTTGGCAGGCAACTAGCGTCTGTCTCTTCCACAAGAGTGGCCTCAGCCCGAACGGACCCAGCCGTAAGTCCTTGTTGGCGAGTCTAGTCCTTGAGCATCGCCTGTGGGATGAGCTAGCATGGCCGCCGCTTGCTTCCAGATTTCCCCTTGGCTGGCGATAGGAGGGAGGCTTCAGCGTGTACGCCAACGAATGAGGTATGTCCCATGCCTTCATGCAGGGGGTTGTGTCGGTGGAAACAACACCTATGGGATCACGGGGAATCCCTTCTAGGGTCGGCGGGCGCGGGGCTGTGGAAAGAGCGGGTTTAAGAGATCGACACGGGGAATTTATCCAGGTTCGGGCCGAAAATGACGCATAATACCCTACTCCTGGTGGACTGTGTTTATCTGGTGTTCTTGGACTAGCTACAAAGCGTGTAGGGTCCAAAAAGTCTGAATCCTCTCTCAGTACGCCGCGGGCCTTCTTTTATAGCCAAAGGGGCCGCAATAGTGGCACACAGGAGGTGGAAAGTTGTACAGTAGTTGAGTTTATCTCTAACATCTCAGGACAAAACGCATTGAATGCGTTACTTAGGTGTCCTCTTACTTTATCGAGGACGGGAACGAGGCCCGTCCCGTCCGTCACCACTTCGCGTTGCTCCGACACGCGTCGAGGCCAACGAGGCATGCAACGCCATGTAGGCTGGCAGGCTGCTGAGCTGGTGCGGTGGCAGGGTCTTCCCGAAGATCTGCATGCCACCACGTAGGTGCTTGACTAGTTGGCTTAGGAGCCACGTACTGCCACGTGGGTACCTACTTAGATGGTGGGTCGGCCACTGAGCTGGGGCGGCAAGGCATTGCCGTGGTTTTTCTGATATTCCCGACAAGGGTCTTGCTGGGTCTTGCGGGCGCCCTCGGCAAGAGTCTTGCCAAGGCCTCGTGGGTATCTTCGGCAGGAGCCTTGCCGGGGCCTCGTGAGCATCCTCGGCAAGGAGCCTCGTTGTTGCTTTGTTTTCTGGTTCCTATCTAGGCCTTGCAGACCCTTTGTATTCACAAAGATCTGCATGCCACCACGCAGGCCCCTCCCGAGCCTTGGTTCCAACATCGTTGATGGTGTCGGAATTCTCAGGCTCAAGGGTGGCGGCCCCGTCGGTGTTGGGCAAGTTACCCCAGCAAGGCTCTTGTCGGGGCCGCGAAGGCCGCCCCGGCAAGGGCCTTGCCGGGGGGTCTCACCTCGCCCCTCTGCTCTTCATGCTTCTAGTCTTGAGCACGGCTCTAATACTCTTGTGTTTTTGTTTCCTCTTCTGTACCGCCAAGCGTGGATGCGGGTGTGTGGCTGTGACTGCCCGCGCACAAGTAAAGGGGTGCAAAAAAGGACACCTACTTTTGTACACCGACAAGAGCCTCGGGGCCTGGGCCACATATAAGCGCGGGGTGTTATTGGGCTAGGCCCAGAACGGTGCGCGGGCACACGGGGCTGAGTTTTACCGCGATAACTTCCCTCGCCAGTTGCACTTCCCCACGACCCGCGTTGAATGCGTGACGTGGGGGTCATGCGTGGAGTGACCGCAGCATGCTTGCGTCACCCCGCGGTTTCAATAGTAAAGAGGCGGTCTGCGTTTTCCCTCATAAAAATAGAGGAAGCCGCAGGGGCGCGGCTCATTTACTAGGTGGATTTGGGTCGTGGCCATCATGGCATCCGTGCCCCACGATCGCGAGGCGCGAAACGGCCGTCCCACTTGCCATTTGAATCCTGGCTCGCCCGCTACGTGTCCCCCATGCATCGGGGAGGGCAGACGATGGACACAGATGGTACGGGTTTTAATGCCGGGGCGGGGGGGCGCCACTGATTGGAGCAGCGGGTCGGTCCTGTTTCCTCGCACCCCTGGCAACTGGATTGGTTGATTGGGGCGGCCTCCCTTAGGCTTGCTTGGCCCCGTCCCCCTATAAAAAGGGGAGAGGGATAGCGCCTTCCCGCATCCATCCTCTTCCAGTTTGATCCCTTTCCTTCCCCTGTCATGGCGAGAGAGCGCGGTCGTGGCCATCCTTCTATGGAGGCGACCAGGTCTTCCTCCCGCCAGAGAGCTGCAGCGGTAAAGGAAGAGCCGGACGCCCAAGATGAAGGCCATGCTCGAGGCAGAGGCGTCGGGCGGGGCCGCAGTCGGCGAGGCGGTCGAGGAAGAGGTGGGCGTGGAAGGGGGATACCTGCGTCGTCATCGTCTCCGTCACCATCTCCTCCACCATCACCTCCTGCTTCATCAAGCGGCCATGTCGAGGACACGGCACTGGAGTTCATCCTGCAGTTGCGTGAGCCACCGAGCATCCGCCTCCGTCTTCCCGAAGCGTTTGCAAGGGTGCTGGAGATGGACCAACCACTTAGGTTGAGGCTTCACATGAAGGAGTGTTGCAATGGCGACATGTGGGTGAACACAAGGTTCCCCGCCCCTCACGTGCTGCTCCTTCGTCGGGGCTGGAAAACCTTTGCACATGCCCACTCCTTGATGAAGGGGCACGTCCTCTGCTTCAAGTTAACAGAGAGCGACCTGCTCTCCGTCAAGGTCTTCGGGCACTCGGGACACAGGTTAGGGTGCTGCACGGAGAGCTCGACACACGACGAGAGCTCCTCCTTGAGCGACGGTGGCGGGGAGGGGACCAATGGGGAGGAAGATGGGGACGGGTCCGACTAGACGTGGGGCACCCCATCCTAGGTGACGCTAGCAACAGCACCATCTGCACCTGGCCTTCTCCTCGGTAGAACGGTTTACCGGGGCGGGGTGGTTCTTGGCGGCGGCTCCTCGAGCCAGCTCCTTGAACTTCTCGGGGCCGTTGCTCCCGGTGGCTGGCGCCAGGAGGCCGGAGAAGACGAAGCGGGTGGGTGGCGGGCCGTCAACTCAGAATACGATGGCACCGACGCCTTCGTCGCGTATTGTCGGCCCGCTGCCTCATCTTTTGGCTTCTTCCCCGGCACCGTCATCACCAGCCTCCTCTTGGTGTCTTCTGCTGCTCGTACCTCGCCTAGGCACTCATTTTTCCCTCCTGTTTATCCTGATCCGTTCCCTGAGGAGAGGGACAAGAAAGGGATTACGGGCATCTTATCTTTTTTTTAGTCTTTAAGCCTGCAGGCACTTGTTAGATTTAAACCTTGTAATCCCCTTGCCCAAGCTCACACTCCATATGAATTGTACTTGTTAACAACGTATTAATTAAGAAAAGGGGTGTTTACCGGGTTCTTTTGTGCCCGAGCGAGGCCCACACCGAGGAGCGAATCCTTGTTATCTTAAAAATAAACATCGTCACCCGACAACAGATCTTGCCGTCCTCCCGCTCTATAGCTCGACTACACTCACGCCTTTTGGCGGAGGTAGGGGCAAAGTAGGATTAGGCCCTTCGTTTGTTCCCTTTCCATCACACTACAACCAAGTTCCGGCCCAAAGAAACGTTCTCGGGCACGGAAAAGAGGGAGCATGGCGGTATAAGAGTGAATGAAGCTTCGTACGTTCAAGTTCCGTACAGAAGTGTAGAGTGGGGGATGAAAGACTTATCTGATTCTACAGCCTTCGGCAACCTGGGCTTGCCGTGGTTGGATCTCTGGATCTGTAGCCCCGGCAACCTTGGCTTGCCGGGGTTTGGGCGTCGGCCTGTTTCCTTTCAACCAAACAGCTCAGCAGAAATGCCCGCGCATCCTGCGAACCAAAAGAAAGGACAAGAGGAACATAGGGATGCACGCTCAACCTCTATGCTAGGGGTTAGTTGCCGCTAAGCACTATCGACCCTAACAGAGAGAGAGACTCAACCTAGCATGCATGCTAAAACTTAGGGTGCCAGCGCTTCATTTATTTATGCTCAGGGTCTGCGCCTGGCTCTGTACATAGGGTCACATGCCTTGCCGGCAAGGCTAGTACAAAATGGGGGTTGCCGGGGCTCCCGGCAACCGCGCCTTAGGGGTAAAACTTGCGAAGATGTTCGATATCCAGGAATTGCTCACCGGAATGCCATCTTTGGTCTCCAGGCGGACTGCGCCGGGCCTGGTGACTCGTATTACCCGATAAGGGCCTTCCCACTTTGGCGTCAACTTGTTTGAATTCTTGGTGGATCGAATTCGCTGAAGAACAAGGTCGCCTTCCTCGTGGCTTTGGGTGTGAACCTTGCGGCTATGATAGCAGCGCAAGGCTTGCTGGTAGCGAGCGGCTCGCACGGCAGCCCGAAGACAATCTTCCTCAAGGAGCGTCGCATCCTCTTGGCGCAACTGCTCTTGCTCAAGCTCATCATAAGCAAGCACTTGAGGTGACCCGTATATGAGTTCCGTGGGGAGAACTGCTTCTGCCCCGTATACCAGGGCAAAGGGTGTCTGGCCAGTGGCTCGATTTGGCGTCGTTCTGATCGACCAAAGAACCGTTGGAAATTCATCAATCTAGCGCCTTCCACACTTGTGTAGCTTGTCAAAAGTTCTGGTCTTGAGGCCCCGCAACACTTCTACATTCGCCCTCTCAGCCTGGCCGTTACTTCTGGGGTGAGCAACAGAAGCAAAACAAACCTTGCTGCCGAGATCCTGAATGTTCTGCATGAAGGTGCAGCTTGTGAATTGTGTGCCATTGTCGGTGATGACCCTATTGGGCACACCAAAACGGCAGACTAGCCCCTTGAAGAACTTGACGGCTGACTGTGCCGTCACCTTTCACACCGGCTCCACCTTCGGCCACTTTGTGAACTTGTCGATCGCGACATACAAGTACTCAAAGCCCCCGATAGTACGGGGAAAGGGGCCCAGTATATCGAGCCCCCAGACCAAAAATGGCCAGGGAAGAGGGATGGTCTGAAGAGCTTGAGCCGGTTGATGAAGCTTCTTTGAATGGAAATGGCATGCTTCACACTTGGTTACTAGTGTCGTCGCATCCTAGAGAGCGGTGGGCCAGAAGAAACCTTGCCGGAATGCCTTGCTGGCAAGGGCTCTCAACCCTATGTGGGAGCCACACATGCCTCCATGTATCTCTGCCAACAGCCTCAGTCCGTCTTCCCGAGGAATGCACTTCAACTTCACACCGTTCGGTCTCCTTCTGTATGGGGCATCATCCATGAACTGGTACATGCTGGACCGACGGGCTACTTTCTCTTCTTCTTCCTGCTCCTCGGGGAGCTCTCCTGTTTAGAGGAAACGGACGGTGGGCTGCTGATGTCTACTACACAACCTTCTTCTTGTAGACGTTGTTGGGCCTGCAAGTGCACAGGTTTGTAGGACAGTAGCAAATTTCCCTCAAGTGGATGACCTAAGGTTTATCAATCTGTGGTAGGCGTAGGATGAAGATGGTCTCTTTCAAGCAACCCTGCAACCAAATAACAAAGAGTCTCTTGTGTCCCCAACACATCCAATACAATGGTAAATTGTATAGGTGCACTAGTTTGGTGAAGAGATGGTGATACAAGTGCAATATGGATGGTAGATATAGGTTTTCGTAATCTGAAAATATAAAAACAGCAAGGTAACAAGTGGTAAAAGTGAGCGTAAACGGTATTTCAATGCTAGGAAACAAGGCCTAGGGTTCATACTTTCACTAGTGCAAGTTCTCTCAACAATAATAACATAATTGGATCTCATAACTATCCCTCAACATGCAACAAAGAGTCACTCCAAAGTCACTAATAGCGGAGAACAAACGAAGAGATTATGGTAGGGTACGAAACCACCTCAAAGTTATTCTTTCCAATCAATCCGTTGGGCTATTCCTATAAGTGTCACAAATAGCCCTAGAGTTCGTACTAGAATAACACCTTAAGACACAAATCAACCAAAACCCTAATGTCGCCTAGATACTCCATTGTCACCTCAAGTATCCATGGGTATGATTATACGATATGCATCACACAATCTCAGATTCATCTATTCAACCAACACATAGAACCTCAAAGAGTGCCCCAAAGTTTCTACCGGAGAATCACGACGAAAACGTGTGCCAACCCCTATGCATAGGTTCATGGGCGGAACCCGCTAGTTGATCACCAAAACATACATCAAGTGAATCACGTGATATCCCATTGTCACCACAGATACGCACAGCAAGACATACATCAAGTGTTCTCAAATCTTTAAAGACTCAATCCGATAAGATTACTTCAAAGGGAAAACTCAATTCATTACAAGAGAGTAGAGGGGAGAAGAAACATAAGATCCAACTATAATAGCAAAGCTCATGATACATCAAGATCGTACAAATCAAGAACACGAGAGAGAGAGATCAAACACATAGCTACTGGTACATACCCTCAGCCCCGAGGGTGAACTACTCCCTCCTCGTCATGGAGAGCGACGGGATGATGAAGATGGCCACCGGTGAGGGTTCCCCCCTCCGGCAGGGTGCCGGAACGGGTCTAGATAGGTTTTTGGTGGCTCTGGAGGTTTGCGGCGGCAGAACTCCCGATCTATTCTCCGTTCTGGAAGTTTTTGGGTATGTGGAGTTATATAGGCGGAAGAAGTACGTCAGGGGAGCCACGAGGGCCCCACGAGGCAGGGGGCACGCCCCCACCCTCGTGGCTTCCTCGTTCCTTCCTTGACGTGGGGTCCAAGTCCATTGGGCAGCTTTCGTTCCAAAAATAACTTCTCTAGTTGATTTCATTCCGTTTCGACCCGTCTGATATTCCTTTTCTCTTCAAAACACTGAAATAGGCAAAAAACAACAAATCTGGGCTGGGCCTCCGGTTAATAGGTTAGTCCCAAAAATAATATAGAAGTGGATAATAAAGCCCAATAATGCCCAAAACAGTAGATAATATAGCATGGAGCAATCCAAAATTATAGATACGTTGGAGACGTATCAGCTGCACCCATGCAGGAACCTGGGGCTCGACGGCAAGGACTAAAGGCACATCTTCGGCCGTAAGGGCAGCTGCCTCTACGGCTAGGGCTTGAGGTCATGCCGGGGGTTGCTGCTCTCTGGCAAGCTTGGGACACCCGGCAACGTCCTTGTCGGTAGCTCCTGGGAGCTCAGCGGGAAAGTACTTGCCGGGGCCTGCCTTCCTTCGTTTGCTCTGTCCTGCTGATGGTTCAACGGATGGCTGAGTTAATTGGAGCACAAACGTACCTAGTTCGAGAGGCAACTTGAGGGCAGCGCGTTTTGACAGGTCGTCAGCAATGCTGTTCTCCGTTCGAGGAACATGCTCCGCTTGTAATCCATCAAAGCGCTCTTCCAACTTCCTCACTTCATCCACATAGCCCTCCATGAACGAGCTCTCTTGTTCACTTGCTTGATGACGAGCTGTGAATCACCTCTGATGATGAGCTTCCTGATTCCGAGGTCTGCCGAGATCCTGAGACTGGCCAGCAATCCCTCGTACTTTGCCGTGTTGTTCATTGATTTTTCCCGGGGAAAGTGCATCTGGATTATGTACTTGAGGCGCTCTCCAGTGGGTGCGATGAGTAGTACGCCGGCACCAGCACCTTGGAGTGAGAAAGCTCCATCAAAGTACATAACCCACTCACTGCTCGTTTCCTTGCCGGGAAGGGTGGTCTCTTGAATCTCCTCGTCGGGCGTTGCAGTCCACTCTGCTATGAACTCTGCCAAGGCTCAGCTTTTAATTGTCGAAGTACTTTCAAACTTGAGGCCAAAGCTTGACAATTCCAACGCCCACTCCACAATCCTCCTGGTTGCATCTGGGTTGTGCAGGATTCATTGCAACGGGAGGTGGGTGACGACGGTGATCTCATGTGCTTGGAAGTAGTGGCGCAGCTTCCTTGAGGCCGTGAGGAGGCCGAAAAGTAGCTTCTTCATACCAGAATATCTTGATCTAGCCCCCTGTAGGAGGAAATGACAAAATAAACTGGGTGCTGCACCACCTTCTTCTTCTGTTCTACTATGCCCAACTGCACAGACCCTGCCTCGCCGGGGCCGGGCCTTGCCGAGGAGGGCTCTGGCCCACCATCCGACGGCTCTGCGGTTACTATTGTTTCTTCCTCAAGTTCCCTCTGCGCCACCAGCGCAGCACTAACCACTTGATTCGTTGCTGCTAAGTATAATAGCAACGGCTCTTGTGGTTTAGGGGCGACTAGTATTGGCATGGAGGAGAGGTACTTCTTCAAATCTTGCAGTGCTGCCTCTTCCTCCGGAGTCCACTTTACTGGACCCGCCTTTTTCAAAACTTTGAAAAAGGGGAGGGCGCGCTCATCAGATTTGGAGATGAACCTACTCAGGGCAGCAATGCAGCCGGCGAGCATATGGACGTCCTTGACCCGTTTTGGCGCCTCAATCTGTTCAATTTCCTTGATCTTGTCGAGGTTCGCCTCGATCCCACGCTGTGACACAAAGAACCCGAGAAGCCGGAGGGGACACCGAACACGCACTTCTCTGGGTTGAGCTTGAGGTTGATCTTGCGCAGATTTGCAAATGTCTCTTCTAGATCTTGCATGAGCGTGGCCCCGTCCTTGGTTTTGACCACTATGTCGTCCATATAAGCTTCCATATTTCTATGTATCTGGGGCTCAAAACCAATTTGGATCACTCGGGCAAACGTCGAACCAGCGCTCTTCAACCCGAAAGGCATTCGTACGAAACAGTACGTACCACATGGGGTGATGAACGCGGTCTTCTCTTCGTCTTCCTTCATCATGAAGATCTGGTGGTCTTCCTTCGCCACACCCGGCAGTGGAGTCCACAATCTGGTCAATGCGTGGCAGAGGGAAAGGATCTTTTGGACAGGCTTTATTGATATCTATGTAGTCAATACACAGCCTCCATTTGCCATTTGCCTTACGCACCACCACTGGATTGGCCAACCACGTGGGGTGGAGTACTCCTCTAACCAGGCCCGCCGCCTCCAACTTCTTGATTTCCTCGATGATGAACTCTTGTCGCTCCAAAGCTTGCTTCCTGACCTTCTGCTTGACAGGCCGCGCATGAGCACAGACAGCAAGATGGTGCTCAATCACCTCCCTGGGAATACCGGGGATGTCAGATGCTTGCCATGCAAACACATCGACATTCGCCCGCAGGAAGGTGACGAGCGCACTTTCCTATTTGCTGTCAAGGGTGGAGCTCATAGTAAAAGCCCCGCCCGTTCCATCCTCCTTGACGGACACCTTCTTGGTTTCCGGTGGTGCAGCCTTGGATTTCTTGCTCTTGCCGATGGAGCTCTCTGGCACATCCTCGACGGGAGCGCTGCACTCTGAAGAGGCGCACTTGCCAGAGTGGATGCCGGAGGTCTAGCCGGAAAAGGTCTTGCCGGAAGGGGTCTTGCCGGCCTTCTTCCTTCTCGGGGCTTCAGCGGCAGAAGCAAGTGCCTTGGCGACAGCTGCTGCAACTGCCTCTCAGTAGAGTTGGTCGGCACAGATGAGCGCATCTTTCTTGTCAGAGGGGACGGTGATGATGGTCAGCGGCCCCGGCATCTTAAATGTGTTGTAGGCATAGTGTGACGCCGCCATGAACTTGGTCAACGCTGGGCGGCCAAGGATCCCATTGTATGGCAAGGGGATCTCGGCGACATAGAAAACGATCTTCTCCGTCCTATAGTTCAACTCGCCCCCAAACGTAACGGGCGGCGTGATTTTACCTTACGGCTGGCTCCTTACCGGGTTGACTGAGGGAGTCCTGGACTAAGGGGTCTTCGGGCATCCGGCTTGTTATCCATGGGCCGGACTAATGGGTTGTGAAGACACGAAGGCCGAAGACTATACCTGTGTCTGGATAGGACTCTCCTTGGCGTGGAAGGCAAGCTTGGCGATCAAATATGAAGATTCCTTTCTATGTAACCGACTCTATGTAACCCTAGATCTCCCCGGTGTCTATATAAACCGGAGAGATTAGTCCGGATAGCAACATATTCATTACCATAGTCATACAGGCTAGACTTCTAGGGTTTAGCCATTACGATCTCGTGGTAGATCAACTCTTGTAATACTCATATTCATCAAGATCAATCAAGCGTGAAGTAGGTATTACCTCCATAGAGGGGGCGTAACACGGGTAAACATCGTGTCCCCGCCTCCTGTTACCATCGACCTTAGACGCACGCCGGGACCCCCTACCCGAGATCCGCCGGTTTTGACACCGACATTGTTGCTTTCATTGAGAGTTCCACTGTGTTGTCGACGAAAGGTTCGATGGCCCCTTCAATCGTCGATAGTGACGCAATCCAAAGGGAAACCTTCCTTCCCGGACAGATCTTCGTGTTCGGCGGCTTCGTACTGCGGGCCAACTCGCTTGGCCATCTGGAGCAGGTCGATAGCTACGCCCCTGGCCACCAGGTCAGATTTGGAAACTTGAACTACGTCGCGGACATCCGTGGAGACTTGATCTTCGACGGATTTGAGACCACGGCGACCGCTCCCCCTCGCTCCAATGAACGTGACCTAAATCTATCATTGGACCACATCCAGGAGATGGTCCCCGTTACTTCTCTGTCCTTAGATCCAGAGCGGATCGTGCTATCCGAAGTCACAGGGTCCGCGGTGTTGGAGCTGCACACGGACTTAATCTCATGCAATACCTGCATTACCAGAACCCCAGAATCGTCTCCGGCTATAAATTCCGAACTGCGTACGCTTGCGGACGCCGAACTTGATCGTTTATTGATCTTCGAATTCAGCGCCGCAGACATCTTTCAGCACTCACCTTTGGGCGATGTGCTAAACTCTTTTAAGAACATGTCCTTGGCGGGGGACTCACAGCATAACTATGTCCGGTTCGAACTAGGGGCTGAGGATGGAGAATTTTGCTTCCCACCCGCCACCCACTTCATAGCCACTATCGAAGACTTAACCGATGCGCTCGACTACGACTCCGAAGAGATCGACGGTATGGACGACGATGCTGGAGACGAGGAGGCCCAAAACCCGCCGTTCACCGGATGATGGACGGCCACTTCCTCATATGGCGTCTACATGGTACATACGCCGAAAAATAATAGCGGCGATGACAAAGAAAACCCAGCAAAGGAGGACCCTCCTAAAACACAACCAAAGCGCCGGCGTCAGCGGCGCCACTCTAAATCCCACCGCAGCAGGGATAGCAACACCGGCACAGGAGGCGACAACACTCCGGATGGTGCCGAAGACACAGAAGAACCCGATGAACAAACTGCCGAACGAGACAATCGGGAATCAGGCCATGTCAGCCCTGACGAACAAGCCATAGAAGAAGACTCAGAGGACGGTAGTTACCGTCCGCCCTCCAAGGAGGAGACGAGCCTCGGCAACGAAGACTTCATCGTGCCTGAGGAGCCTCTGGAGCAGGAGCGCTTTAAGCTTCAGCTCATAGCCACTGCAAGGAGCCTGAAAAAGAAACAGTTGCAGCTTCAAGCTGAACAAGATTTGCTCGTCGACAGATGGACTGATGTCCTGGCAGCCGAAGAATACGGCCTCAGCCACCCAGCCAAGAGTTATCCGAAGCAAAGGCTGCTACCCCAGTTTGATGAAGAGGCGCCTGAGCTCATACCTCCCTCGCGTAATGCGGCGGACCGACCACCACGTGGTCAGGATAGAACGGCAACTCAGGCCGAACAGCAGCCTGCCCCACTACCCCGTAAAAATAAAGACGAAACAACTCGGGGTCACACATACGACCTCCGGAAGACCCTGGATATTTGCAGGACATACAAGATCGATCTACGGTTCACGAGGAAGTGCCTTGACACACGACAACGGCTACCTATTTGGACGTAAGAAAGCTAACCACGCCCGGGCCAAATGCCGCAGATGGACTCCATCAGAGCTACATCGTGATGTGGCCCGATATAGAGGCGATGTGCACCCTCTTTGCTTCACTGACGAAGTAATGGACCACGAATTCCTAGAAGGGTTCAAACCCGTAAATATTGAATCATACAACGGGAAAACTGATCCTACGGTATGGATCAAGGACTTCATCCTCCACATCCACATGGCCCGGGGAGATGACCTACACGCTATCAAGTACCTCCCACTAAACTTAAAGGACCAGCTCGGCACTGGTTAAACAGCCTGCCCGAAAATTCTATTGGCAACTGGGAGGACTTGGAAGAGGCCTTCCTCGATAACTTCCAAGGTACATATGTCCGGCCACCAGACGCCGATGACTTAAGCCACATAGTTCAACAGCTGGGGGAGTCCGCCAGAAAGTTCTGGACTAGGTTCCTAACTAAAAAGAACCAGATCGTCGACTGTCCGGATGCCGAAGCCCTAGCGGCCTTTAAACACAAAGATTCACGCGACGAATGGCTCGCCCGCCACCTCGGCCAAGAAAAGCCGAAATCTATGGCAGCCCTCACGGCACTCATGATCCGCTTTTGCGCGGGTGAGGATAGTTGGTTGGCTCACAGCAAAAACACAGCCAGCAAGGCAGGCCCCTCCGAGGCCAAGAACAACAACGGCAAGCTCCGACGTAACAGACACAAACGCCGAAGCAATGGCGATAACACCGATGACACTACAGTTAATGCCGGATTCAGTGGTTGCAAGTCCGGCCAGCGGAAGAAGCCCTATAAAAGGAACAGTGAGGGACCATCCAGCTTGGACCGCATACTCGACCATCAGTGCCAGATACATGGCACCCCATGCAAACAAGCCAATCATACCAATAGAGATTGTTGGGTTTTTAAACAGGCTGGCAAGTTAAACGCCGATAACAAGGAAAAGGGATCATAAAGTGAGGACGATGACGAAGAGCCCCGGCAACAGAACACTGTGGGGCAGAAGAAATTTCCCCCTCAGGTCAAAATGGTGAACATGATATATGCTACACATATTCCCAAAAGGGAGCGCAAGCGTGCACTCTGGGACGTCTATGCGGTAGAGCCAGTCGCCCCAAATTCAATCCATGGTCGTCATTCCCGATCACCTTTTGATCGTCGGGATCATCCAACTAGTATCCGTCATGGCGGTTCGGCCGCAATGGTCCTCGACCCAATCATCGACGGATTTCACCTGACATGAGTCCTAATGGACGGTGGTAGTAGCCTCAACCTGCTCTATCAGGATAGAGCGCGCAAAATGGGCATTAATGCCTCACGGATCAAGCCCACAAATACTACCTTTAAAGGAGTCATACCAGTATAGAGGCCCGCTAATGGGCTCAATCACACCGAGGTTGTCTTCGGTTCCCCGGACAACTTCCGAAGCGAAGAGCTAATCTTCGATATCGTCCCCTTCCGCAGCGGCTACCACACACTGCTCGGACGAACCGCGTTCGCTAGATTCAACACGGTGCCACACTATGCTTATCTCAAGCTCAAGATGCTCAGTCCACGCGGCGTCATAACAGTCAATGGGAACACGAAACGCTCCCTCCGTACAGAAGAGCACACCGCCGCCCTAGCAGCAGAGGTACAGAGCGGCCTTCTCAAGCAGAAACATAATCCGACTGCCGAGCCCCTGGACACTATTAAGAGGGTCCGGACTACACTGCAACAGGACAGCTCAGCTCATCAAGAGCTTGATTAGCAATCCAGCCTCCATCCCAGTCCCAATGAGGTAGTGGCATTCGTACCACGCGTACATAATTACGCACTCGAAATTCCATGGGCATCGACAGAGGCACAACTAGCTTGTGATCCACAGTTCGGCTAGACCGATCCTAGGCTCACATATAACTTCACTACTTTCTTTTCCCCTTTTTCAGGTTTCTTTTATACAGGCCTCCTTCGACGGCCTGATTACTGGTCCTGTCAAAGGATAAGTACACCAGAATGGCAAGAAGCACAAGCGTGCATGGGAAGCTCTAGAGGTCTATTCAATGATTAATCTACCTGTTTTCAGGACCCACACGCAGCTGGCCTTTGATTGTGGCATGTGAAATAGCCGGTGACCTAGCGCACTATTTGTATCAATGCTCTTTGACGCATTAATCCAATTATAATGGAAACAGTTCATGGCCCCAGTTCAAGGGCCCCAGATACTACCCATGCTCTCCCTCTGTTTTCCTTTTTTACTTACCTTCTAGCATCCGTACACTTTGGTACATTTCATATCTGCCAGGGGCTCCTCACCGCCCCATAATACGGCAACAAAGTCCGAACACTTCTTATAGATAAGTTCGGCACCCCGAATTTAGCATTATATGCATTGGCTCAATCATGTCTTTGGTCAATAGTTGCTTGCCCAGCTCTCGTGCTTGCTACCCTACGCCCGCCACAACGGCTAGGGTAGTAAAGGGAGAACTATCGCGATTGTGCCTGGTTCACCCGGATGAGCACCTCAAGAGAGAAAGCCAAAACTGATCGCATGATACGGCGAGAGCCGGTCAGCTGTTCGAGAGGTTGCAAATCGCTGGAGATTTTTTTTTCCGCATTACGCAAAGGATCGGAACTTCCCGATCAGACGGCCCACAGCACCCTGGTCCGGATACTAGGGGTTGTGCCCATGTTTTATTATAGAACTCCTATGGCTAAGTGAGGGCGTTTAAGCCGCATAGTCTGATTGCCTAGTTCGTTGCGCTAAACAACTCCTTCAAGGACCATATAATTGGATCAAGATTGTTTAGATTACATCCCGAACACCTCCGTACTACCTACGCGAGGGCAGAAGCTGACGATTGGCCAACCCTCAGATTCCATACAACATAGCCGCACAGGAGGAAACAATTAAAACATAAACAACATTACATTACAAACCTGCTCTATTTTTCATCATACAAGGCAAAGACAACACGAATGTATTCATTCAAAAATAATGTCTTTCCCACACTTCGTTGCCGCAATACGAAACTCCTCTAGGACATCTACAAAATATCGCTCGGGTGCGGTGCTCCTTGCCCTCTGGCGTCCCCCTAGTCACCTCGACGGCGTCCATCTTCGCCCACCACATCTTGCAACGGGCGAAGGCCATGCGTGCACCTTCGATGCAGGCTGATCGCTTGACGATGTCTAGCCGAGGACAGGCCTCCACCACCCATTTCACGAGGCCAAAGTAACTGTTGGGTATCGTTCGGCCGGCCACAGCCGGATTATTAAATCCTTCATGGCCAGTTCGGCCACCCTGTGCAGCTCGACCAGCTATTTTAGCTGACCGGTAAAGGGCACCGGATGCTCTGGCGCAGCGTACTGCGACCAGAACAGCTTCTCCGTGGAGCTCCCTTCTTTGGCTCGGAAGAACTCCGCCGCATCGGACACGCTGCGTGGTAGATCCGCAAAAGCCCCTGGGCAACTCCGAATCCGGGTTAGTAAAAGGTACTTCCTCTCCGCATACTTGCTTTTCATGTTAAATGCTTACCAGCCGTGATCTTCTTGGCCTCCTGGATCTCTTTGAGGGCGTCCTAGGCCTCACTCTGTGCGGCCTCCGCACTCTTACGAGCCTTGGAAAGTTCAGCCTGTCGGCGTTCTGGGAACGGGGGTCCCCATACTTGCCTGCCTGCGGCCTGCGGCGTGGCTCAAGTGGGGGCCCAGCACGGCCCAGCTTCATCAGCTCAAGCTCAAGACCCTCGCGAGGGGCCAAGCCTCGTGGGGTGGACGGCAGGAACCTCCCTCATGAACAGCCTCGTCAGGCAGGCTCGCAAGGAGGAGGAGAGATCAAGGCAGGGTATCTCCCGAGGGTGCCCCGTGACGCAAGCCATGACGATCAAGGCCAGACGGGCGCCAGCCCGCGCAGTGTCCTCATTTCCCCTTTGGTGCAAAGGAGGCAAGCACAGCCAAGGCATCAGCAAAGGTTACCGCCTGCAACAAGACCAAGACCAGCAGAACGGCAGGGTGGAGGTCATCATGGAGCCCAGGACGGCGTCACCATCGGAGCCTTTGGCAGCCGAAGACCAACTTTAGTCAGGATAAGTGTACTAGATGTTCCCCTTCAAAACGGCCAATTGTTGGTGCCCTTCCCGCTCATTATTTCGGAAGAGGCCCAGGGCCTCCCTATATAAATAGAGCTAGCCACCACATAGTGAGAGGACGAATAAGAGAGAGAGAATCGAGGTCACGCATAGAGAGAGAGAGGCAACTGAACTCACCCAAGCAGTTCATCGCATCAGCCCAAGAACAGCCCCTCGCGAGGCTGTTCTCCCTTTGTATTGTTCATCATCAGCCCCTGAGGCAATCCACCACACCACACACTAGAGTAGGGTATTACACCACAACGGTGGCCCGAACCAGTATAAACCTAGTGTCTCGTGTGTTGTTCATCGCTCCTAGTTTAGATCCCTCGCAGTCCATTCACGCGTGAACTGGTAGGGCAAAGATCTCCGCGCGCACCCTAGTGTTCGAACCTCAAGGGTCTGTCGGAACCCGAACTCCGACATTTGGCGCGCCAGGTAGGGGTGCGCCGGAATCTTTCTTCCGCTGGTCATGTGTGATCTTCTGTCGTGTTCATGGTTGACGCCGCCGAAGCTCGCACCGAAGCGCCAGGCTGCCAGCGCCGAAGTCGCCAGACGGCTCCCTGCCGGCGGACACCCCTGCTGCCCTCGCCGCCGCCGCTAACGCTGCCACTGCCCGGCGGGAACGAGCACCAAGCTTCGCCCTCGCATCCATCGGTGAGGCGAGAAGGCCGCACCGCCACTCCTCGCCGCCTCTGCTGGTTTTTTCGTCCTGCGCACCAAGGCCCCATGGAGGCTCGAGCCGCGCCATCGCGGCAAACAAGCTCCTGCGCCATCGCCTGGCCGACGATGTTCACAAGGAGTGGCTCGACTGCGTCGCCGCCGAGCCTGTCCGGCGGCCGCGAAGGCTCCCCGTGCCGCCACTCTCGCTGCCTCGCCTTCACCCCTGCTGGGAGGCAGGGAGCCGGAGGTGCCCCTGCCACCTCCTTCCCAAGAAGGCGCCCTGGCTCCAAGGCACGTGGTCCCGGGCCGAGACCCTCCGTGTTCGGGCGCCAAGACTCAAGAAAGGAGCTGCCAGAGATCCTCGTCTCAAGAAGGTGCTCGCGGTTCTCCAAGACCGGCACTCCGACCAAGGCTCCAGCGCCATCACAGTCAAGACCCCGCTGCTCCACGCAGCAGGCGCTGGAACCCACAAGAGCAAGCCCGCATCATCGTGGAGCTCCGATGGCCACCGCAGTTGTCGGCGCCTTCACCGCTGAAGCATGCAGCGTCGCGTGGCCCGCAAGTTCGAGCTGCACCTCCTCGCTACGACGGCACCGCCGACCTCGCAGAGTTCCTTCAGCTTCTGAAGCTAGGCATCAAGCCGCAACGGGATGAAAAGGTCATGGCGAATTGGTTCCCTATGGCGTTAAAGAACGGAGCCCAACCTCGCTCCTAAACCTGGCTCCCGCACGATCTCCTCCCGACGATGCGCACCCGCTTATCGCCAACTTCCAAGGCATTTCGCGATCGCCTCCGCCGTGGAGCGACATGCGCCGCATCAAGCAGCAACCAGGAGAGACCCTGCAGAAGTACATCCAGCGCTTCAACAACGCCCGCATCAAGATTCCCAAGGTGACTGATGAGGCAATCATCTCAGCCTTCTCCGATGGCGTGCGTGACATCAAGATGAAGGAGGAGCTAGCAATGCATGAAGACCTGTGCACATCTCTGGAGCTGTTCAACTTGGCGACCAAATGCGCCAGGGCTGAGGAAGGGCGCCTCTCCCTCCTCGAGCTTCCAGCTGCCGATCCAGAAGAGAAGAAGCCCAAGGCCAAGGACGTGAAGCGCAAGGGGGCTGTCGTGCTCGTGGCAGAACCAGACACCAAGCAAGGCAGGGATCAGCCCGAGTCATCCAAGGGCAGCCGGTACTGCGTGTACCACGATCTCCACACCCACAACACCAACGAATGCCAGGGAGCTCGGGGTGCGAGAAGAAGGCGACGGCCGACGCCCCGAACGCAATGATCGAGGCTACGGCCGAGGAGGAGGAAGAGGCGCAGGATGCTGGGAAGACCGTGGCCCTCGCCAGGGATGGCGTGACAGACCTCACGAGGACCGCTCGCAGGACCAGCCTCGCGAGGGAGGTTGGAGAGACCAACCTCGCGAGGATCGCCCTCAAGGCAATGCAGGGCTCCCACCTCTGCCTCAGCCACAAGGGAGGTACAAAGACAATCATCAGGACAAGGGGGCTGGGGGCTTCCAGGAGCCGCGCGCGATCGCTTGCATCTTGGGTGGTGCTCAGGCCCCACCTCTCAAAGACATCTTCAACCATTTTTCTCATGAGGTGAATGCAGTCCTCCCTAGCAGAGGCCACTCGCCTCTCGGTGGTCGCCGTGGCGCTATCACGCTCAGTTCAATGGATCAGCTCAAGTGCGCTGCAACAGCAGAGTCCTCCCATGCTTTGCTCAGCAGTCATCGGGCGACGCAAGTCACCAGGACCTCATCGACGGCGGAGCAGCGCCAACATCCTATCTGTTGAGACATTCAACGATCTCCAAGTGCCATACGATCGCTTCAAATTCGACTAAGCCTTTTCTCAGAGTCACCGATGGCTCCACCGTCCCGATAGGGCAAGTTCGCTCTTCCTGCCACCTTCGGACAAATGCAACAACTACCACACCGTCGAGCTCATCGACTTCGACGCCGCCCACATTCGCTCTTCCCGTATAATGCCATCCTCGGTACCCAACTTTGGCTGTTCATGGCAGTGACTCACCATGGCTACAATGTCCTCAAGATGCCAGAAGCGGAGGAGTCATCACAAAGCCTTGTGAGGAGAGGGATGTAGTGTGCTCTCTTGAGCGTGCCTTCCAAGCCGCAGCAATCGAAGACCCAAATCATGTAAGCGGGGACTCTGCGAGGCGATCCCCAAGAAGAAGAAGGCTTCACCTGGTCCAAGCCCTCGGGGTAGGTTCCTCCGGAGGCATGGCAACAGACTCGCGCCTGCTCAAGGGGCGCCACCCTCTGACGATAGGAAGGCGCCCCGCCTCCTCAAAGGGGGCTCGGGGCTCTTTCATGGCGAGCCACCGACCCAGCCAGAGTCACGAGGAGGCGCCGGGCACCACTTGGAGGCGTGCTTCCAAGGCATGTTTCCCTCAGGAAGGTATGAGGCAAGGAGGGCCAAACCCTCGTGGAGTTCATCGCGAGGAGCACCTGTGAGCTACATGAGTCCGTAGTCATGCGCTGGTCGCCGCCGGCCCCACATCTAGGCGAGGATGCCGGGCTGCGAATCTGCATCGACATACCGTGGCTCAACCGAGTCGCGTCTCAGAGCGCCTGCCCTCACGAGTGGGGCGCTATGAGGGTCCACCACAGTTTACGCTCGCATGCCTTTCGCCTGCCGAACGCTGTTGCCGCCATCAGCGCCGCCGAGGTGCGCCTGGAGGCTCAGGAGGTCAAGCAGCGCGTCCCGCGGCACTACTAGAAAACCACTACTAATGGCGCACCTAATATGGCCATTAATGGCGCATCACCGTGCGCCATTGATAGCACGCCATTAGTATTTTTTACTAATGGCGCACCACCGGTGCGCCATTAGTATTCGAGATACTAATGGCGCACCACCCGGTGCGCCATTAGTATATGCGAGGATGCGCCATTAGTATGCCTCCTGTGGGGCATGTATACCAGTGCTTTGATACTAATGGCGCACCACCTCCGGATGCGCCATTAGTCAAGAGATACTAATGGCGCACTACCCAGTGATGCGCCATTAGTAGCAGATCTGTCATACTAATGGCGACCGTCATGTGATGCGCCATTAGTATGAATATTAGGTTTTTTATTTTTTTTATTTTCTGTTTTTGCACAGGTTACAAAATGTATAATTTGACAAAATATAGACAGCACACATCAACAATAGATTCATCAAATACAATAGAAGATTAGTCTTTGAATACAATTCATCATATTAGTCTCCAAATACAATTCATCATATTAGTCTCCTAATTGAAAAGACCGAACAAAGATAGAACATTATATTACAAGTCTCGAGACCGCGAGTAGCGAAGTTTGTTCGCATTACAAGTCGATATCGATCATCTAAACTACCATCACATAGAAGAGAGATGCGGTCATCACGATGAGCATCATCACGATGAAACTCGCCTTCATCCGGTTCCTCCAACGCCCTCCCTCTCCCGCTAGATAGCGGGCGATTCAGATTCGCCTCGCCCTAGTGGTGTACCTTTGTAACTGTTATCGCTGAATCGGTGAACCTGTCTCCGACACTCCTCCCACCATCGAGACTCGAACCTTACCTTGTACACTATATACGCCGGCATCGCTATGCACTAGCCAAACGTAAACGTTAGTACCAATTCACGCACAATACATAAGCAATATATAAGTATGCAACAGAACGATCGGAAGAGAAAAGCAAGACATTAATAGCATCGATTACATCTAAGTTGAACGACTCTCAAACCAAAGAGACATACTACAAGTTCATTAAAGTTTAATTACAACATGAGCCAATCGATGTTTCAGAACTAGACAACTCGACTAAGGGATCGGAGCGTGATGAAGCCGCCGCTCATCGTGGGAGTCATGAAAGAACGGGCGTTGTCATCCTGCATTTGTAGCATTGTGTCGATGTCACCGCTGGACGGTTGATTTCGAGGTAGAACTGCCCCGAGGTACGGCGACATCTTGATGGATGATTTCCGCAACTCCGATCGGATGCGAAGAATTTTGCTCGGAGGTCCGCGCCCGGATTGCCGACACGCTTGCGCCCAATCTTGAGTTTACTCGGTAGCAGAAGTTGATGATGGTCCCGCACGATCGCCGCATGTGATGGATGGCGAGTAGGCACCCTTCGATCACCAGCGGCTGCTTGACGAGCGTAACGTCAGATTGTGGAGAACACGTGCTTGCCGACTTCATTTAATAGGCCTGGTGAAGGTGCTTCCAGATTTGGCGAGCCGGGAGAACATCATCAAGAACCTTCTTGACATTTGTGTAGTCTACGCTCGATCGACGGTCCGGTCGAAATACGTGGCCATGGAATATTTGGGGCTTAGGAGGATGAGCGCAACGTGTCACCGCAGAAAACACGGAATGTTAAAAGAAAACGATCGAAATGTAAGAATTCATATGTTACGGGCGGTTGAGGGAGGACTTACTCGGAAAGTAAGGCACGAGGAAGTTATCCTTATCTTGGTTTGCCGTAATGACGCCTTCGAGGTAAGAACTCGCGATTTGCCGTCCCCAGCGCTGCCCAAGATCTTGGCACGCATGTAGAAGGGTCGACTATCACGATGTCCGGGTCTTGTCGCTAATGATCCGCATTCCATACTCAGCTAAAATAGCCGAACGAAGGTGTAGTGCAGCGGATGAAGGTTCAACATAGCGTGATGTCATCAAACGCAGGACGATCGTGACGCTCGATGGAGTTATCCACAAAGCCCTTGCCCTCCGCACCTTGGCCACGAAAACCGGTATGCCACATCCTTCTCCCCGAGACGCCGCTTCTCCAAAGAAAGAACATTGTCATGCAGACTCGTGATAGCACCGGTTGCAGCATTGAGCATATTTGTCGGTAGCATCGCCCTACCCGCCACATGCACCTCCTCGAGATATCCTGCGGTGAAGGTGGCCCGCCCCGAGCACGGATCGCATTTTCGGTGCCGCTGGCTCGCACCCTTCTTAGTCTTTCTTTATGCGTGCCTTCTTCTTCTCCTGTAATGGGACCGAGTTTTGCTCACAGCATCGCCTTCTTGAGTGTGTTGGGGCTGATATTATTTCGCACTCGCCTATCCGAGGCTCGTGAAGTCGGCAGCCGGAGGCGCCTCCGAGAGCTGAACGCCGACGGCGCTGCTGTAACTTGGCTTCTCCGCGTACGAGCTAGATCGCACACGCCTTTTGTTGGGTTTGGTTCTTGAGAAGGAGGCCCCATGAAGTCGCCATCGCACTCCATGCTCGGCAAAGTACTGATCGACGCTGCCAAATGTATCATAGTCGCCGCCGCCGCTTTCCGATCCTGTGCCATATGCATGTTTGGATCCAGCAGGCATAGGGATGTCCGCATCGCACGGGCGGTCTTGCCATGGGCCGACTTGGCGCCGCACGACCGGGCGGTGTTGTCTTTGGGGTGGTGTCCCCGCCCCAAACGAATCTGGCTCTTCGCCAAAGCAGGGCCAGCTCAGCAGCGCCGAGGGTCATCACGCCATCATCGCCGCCCCGACGGGTCGATTCGAGGTAACAAGTCGTCGCAGCCTGGCAGCACCAACCAGTTGAACCCTAAACAAGTTGGGTGGCATCCGGTACCGTGGAACAAGGTTGCCCGGTTGAACGATTTTGCCCTTGGCGACATCGACCAACCGTTGTTCACGGCGGAGGAGAGTGCACGAACGTCAAGCGCGCCTCGCGAAACATGTAGGGCGCCAGGATGCCCACCAAAGGCAAGGAGATGAAGTCCTCGCCGAGAGAGGCTTAATTAGTTACCGTGATGATGGCGCCGAGCTCGGCTATCGTAGAGGCACCGCCAACGGCGGGCGGCAGTTGACGGAGGGGCCGCTTGTCAAGAGGTGCCGCCGCGACACCCGGTGCATTAAGCTCCGTGCGGGCGCCGGAGACACCAATGCCGCCCGCCGGAGGCACCAATGGCCCCGCCATCGCATTATGCGAAGTTGCTGGCCGTGAAGCTAGGAATCGGGCGCCTCGCTGACCGCCCGCAATCCACGACTCAACCCCGAGATCAAGGTAGGCACAAGGGCGTGATCGCCGCCCAGTCATTGTTCCACTTGCTCTTGGACAATCTCCGAATCCGCGCCACCTGTGCTTTGAGTTCTTGAACCTCTCGCTACCGCTTTCCGAGCTGGACTTTTCTCCTTCCGCACACCAGCGGATAGTATGACCCCATTTTGTCGACAAGCCTTTGCTGGCCACACACCAGCCGACGCCGCCATCGAGCTTATCCTTGTTCTTCATTACATTCAACCCCTATATAGAGTGGTGTCCCAAGGGTTTCTTCTTAGTCGACCCCGCCATCGCTTTCAATACCATGGAAGGAATGTGAACCATTTAGAAATTCGGCTTCATTAATTAGAATGCAACCATATGGAGCTAATTACGCTGGGTGTATTCCTTACTGTAACAAGCTCTGCTGCCCGGTCTTCGGATCCGTGGTAAGCTCCTTTGTTTTCGGTCCTTCTTGTACCGGCCCCGACAAAGTTCCTGGTCTGCTTGTCACCAGATGTATCAAGAGGGCGGTAGGCCTTGCTCGGCACGGTCCGCCTCCTCCTTGTCCCATATAGGCTCCGCCACTCAGAATCCGCCGACCGAGTGTGTGTTCCCTATGTTCAGCTCCCGATTTGTTTCCACTCACTTGATTGGGAGCTTGCGGTGCTCGAGCAATTGATCTTGAAGTCGCTAGTAGTCATCTTCGTGATCAAGGATTTTTCTCCTTGATCTTCTCATAACTCTCACCTTTCTCGATCATTCTCTTCACATTGCTTTTCCAAGTAAATGTGGCCTTGCTCATCTTCGTGAGGGCAGCATTGTTCACTTTATTCCCTTTGAGGCTTGTGTTTTCAAATTCAGCGGGAACTTGTATCGCTCGTGCAGCTTCGCAGAAGAGGAGGTTGCGCAAATTCCCTCGGTCGATGCCTCGTGTTCTCGGTGTTGATCGAGACGGTGCTCCTGGACAATGCACCCGAGCTGAAGCGAGTAAGCGTGAAGCTCCTGCCTCGATGCCCATTGATTTCAAGTTCGCGCCTTGCTTTCGCCCATCTTTGGTCCTCTCTAGCATGTTGAGCAGGTACCAAGCAGACTCGCACACGCTCTTCGTGATATGCATGACATCAAGGCTGTGAGGCACACGGTGGATCTTCCAAGACGGCAAGTCCCGTAAAATGCACTCGCTTCCATACCTTCAGCAGCTGCTCGCGCTTTCGCTTTTTTCCGGCTCGGCGCCTTTTGCTTCTTTCCGCAAGGGGCAGTCTTTCCAATTTTTCAACAGCTTGTCTATTTCTCGCCACCCTCAGACATCGCTGCTGGGTTCGTTTCACCATCGAACAGATCCTTGCGCTTTCTCCACGGGTCATCGCCGCGGCCACCTTCGATGTCCCATGAACACGGTTTTCAAGACCCGGATCTCTATCTAGCCGGGCGATACGCTGTGTCATCCATGCACCTTTACGATCCAGTAAAATCCGTGGACTACCTGCCCCATGACATATCCGTGAATCGAGATAGTCGTGCACCGCCGCCGCCAGCAAGGGCTCTCATAGGGAAATATTCTTTCTCCGCATGGCGCCCCACGACACGGGCGTTTTCCACAGCGGTCAAGCTCCTCTTTCAGAGCCCCAGATACAGATTGATGTCGCCCCTGGTTGTTTCGCCCTTCAATTAGCATACCATGTGAATGTACTTCCTCTTCATGCACAACCAGGGGAAGGTTGTACATCCACACAAACACAGGCCAAAAGCTATGTGTGCTTCTCCGCTGCAAACGGATTGACTCCATCGGTGCTCGCGCCAAAGACGATGTTCCTGGATCGCTCCCAAATTCAGTCTTCGGTTCAACGCTACACCGCTCGCATCCTTAGGGTGACTCAGATCTTGTCTTTTTATCTATCTCCGGATCATTTGCGCTATCTTCCCGCTTCTTCTCCTCCCTATCCGCTGCCAACGCAGGAGCTTTGCTACCTTAGGGTCCGCTAAATAGCGCTGCAGACGAGGAGTGATCGGAAAGTACCACACCACTTTTCGAGGAGCTTTTCCTTTCTTGTATCGAGTGACGCCAAGACACCGACATATGGTAGACTCGCGTGCTCGCCCCGATAAATGATGCAATTGTTCATGCACACATGGTATTTCATGCGGTAAATCCAGAGGACACACGATTTTCTTCGCCTCCAAACTGGTCGGGCACTTGTTCCCTTTGGGAAGACGTTCGTGCTGTAATGACATGTTCTCGCCGGCATGCGCCGGGTCATTTTGTGTTTTACCTTCATCTCCGTGGCCATGAGCGCACTTTCAAAGCGGTATCCTCGGCCTGCATCCTTCATACAATGGAGTAACCGCCTAACCAAGTTGATCCATCTTGGCTTTCTCTGGCGGCAGCTCTTATGTATCCGCCCGCTTGAGAAGCAGCTCTTGAATATGAGGGTCCTGCACCCAGCCCATCGATGGTCCAGTCGTCGTCACCGGGCCGCATCATCATCTTCATGATCATGCCCGGCCGCTTGTTCGCATCTTCCTCATCATCATGTCCTCGTGATCTTCTACATGATGATCGTACAGATCACAAATGGATCATCTCCGGGATTCTTCGCCTTCTCGCCCGCCCGAGCCGCTGTGGTTGTCTTGCTGCCCTTCCTCATTTCTTGCCCGCCCGCATGGACGACTTCATAGTCATCTTCATCACCTTGCCACCGATAGCCATCCATGAAACCACGCAACAGCAGGTGGTCCCGCACCTGCTTCGAATCCGGTCCGCAATAAGGCTCTTTTCACTTTGCATCTTCGACACGGACATCTTATCTCCGCCTCGTTTTTTGAAGCATCTCGCCTTCATGGACCTCAAAATCCTATTCACGATGCTCTTCGTCATCGTATGGACTATGGTCGCCAAGGGTAGAGCAAAACGATATTTTAGAACCAAACAAAATTTGGCATGACTTTCCTAAAAATAGGACCAAAAGAATGCTTAATGCCAAAATTCTCACCAAACAGAAATGAATCAACATTCCGCAAAATATTGGCAACTATCGATTTCAAATACCGTACACCTCCCAACACAAACACATATGCAACACCACAAACATATGCAACACCACTAACATACATAGATCTAGCTAGGTCAGAAAAAGTGCATGTGCACATTATTGTAAGGAGAACAACCTAAATATAGCTTCCCCTTACTTACCTATTAAAACAAGGTAATTTACCCACTTAATTTGAATGAATCTATGGTGGAAATGAGGTGAAAAGAGGAGGCACCCAGACAAGGAGGAGGTGGAGAGAATGAAGTGGGGAGAAAGTGAGTGTGTGGGTAGGAGAGGCTGTCCCAAATATCTTGTTGCTGCTCACTTACTAATGGCGCACTTTCAGATGGTGCACCATTAGTAGTTACAACTACTAATGGCGATTTAGCAGGATGCGCCATTAGTATGTTTGGATAGGCGCACTAGTTCAAAAAATTTATACTAATGGCGCACCACCGCTCGGTGCGCCATTAGTAGTTACAACTACTAATGGCGACTTGGGCAGGATGCGCCATTAGTATGTTTGGATAGGCGACTAGTTCAAAAAAATTTATACTAATGGCGCACCTATCGTTGGTGCGCCATTAGTAGTTACAACTACTAATGGCGATTTGGGCCGGATGCGCCATTAGTATGTTTGGACAGCGCACTAGTTAAAAATTGATACTAATGGCGCACCCTGAGCATGGTGCGCCATTAGTAGTTTAAACTCTAATGGCGCATCGATGGTGGTGCGCTTATTAGAGAGATACAATGGCGCACCATCTTCCTGGTGCGCCATTAGTGTCAATCCCATCTATAGCCCTTTTTCCTAGTAGTGCGGAGATGGAGATGGCTCGAGGAACCTCGACTCTCGGAGCCTCCCGAGGCTCCCGGGTCCGGAGGGCTCTGCTGTGGCCGGGCGTCTCGCCACGCCATCCGCTACCTCAACACCCCGCCATCCCCGACCATATCAGTGACACCTTTCCAAGTTTCTGCTGGCTGGGAGCGCTCACGATGCATCATCCCAGGTTGCGTGGGTCCGCCCTCGCTGCATGTATCCGCTTTGTTTATGCTTTTTCTTACCTTGTTGGGGCGCCTGGCTACATTATCCCCAAGCTGCTCGGGCTGCACCTAGTGGCGATGCTTTCTCCGCACCTATCTAGATGGATTTGCTCCTTCGCTTAACCCGATTCACGCAATTATTGCCTACTACCCGTCATGGGCCTCTCCCCTAATGCAAAGCGCTTGCACGCTAAAGGGGGGGGCACCGAGCATCGCGACCATGGGCTCTTCATCGCTCTCCAGCCTCACCCTCGCCTTGACCCACGGCATCGCGACTGTCATACCAGGGCGGCTGAGCTAGCTCGAGGGCCGGGACCGAGGACGAGAGCATTTGCATTCTAACCCCGCAGAACACACCAATGATAAAGGCCTGAGCCAGCGCAACCCGCCTCCGAGGTAGGGCCTCGTGAGTCCCGCTGCCTCACGGGTACCCAGACACCTCTCCTAGCCCTACCGTGTCGGCCACGTGTCGCATGGGCAGACACGCCTGGGCCTCCCGGAGGGGAGCCCTCCCACGAACCAACTGTGGAAGCACCATGCTCTCTACTGGTCGACGACATCGCCGAGGAGCGGCTATGCCCATACACATACGGAAGCGCTTATGCTCCGGGCCAGTGATAAACAAATGAGGGCGGCTCACAATCAGATCAACCTCGTGGAGCCCAGAGCTTAGTGTCTAGCGCCATCGCAACGCCTCGGGAGTGCCGCGAGGGGCTGGACACGGGCTGCGCCTGGCCACGCCTGAACGTGAGGCCACCCAGCCAGTCCCTTGACCTGGCTGTCAGACGCCTCCCCCGTGAGCGGAGCCAAGGTATGAAAATTCGCTTGAACGTTGAGGGGGACTCTCGAGCATCGCGACTCAGAGCCTAACTAGTCACGAGGCCTCACCCTTAGCCTGCCCTGGTCTCCGGTCGGGCTAACGGTGGTTGAGGTATGCGCGGGCCGGGCCCCGCCGACGAGACCGACCAATCCACTCCTATGCCTCCTATCCCTACTTGTTGTTCACACACAAGGGGACTCCTGAGCATCGCGACTCAGAGCCTAACTTGTCACGTAGTCTCTTCACTCCTTAGTCCCGCCCTGGTCTCCGGGTCGGGCTAACGCGGCTGAGGTATGCGCTGGTCGGCCTCGCCGACGAGAACACATGCAAGTAGGAGGGAAGAATGCTAATTCAAAGCAAATATTACAAGCCATAAGTCATTTCACAACGCCAAACACAAAGTTTAAACGCCCACGAGGCATGGTGCATGTTGCAGGAATTAAAACAGAGCGGAAGCCGCGGCGATCACTTCCGTGGCGCCCCACCTCCCGAGGCCGCTGGAGTTGGCGGCACCACGCCTAGGCAAGGTGCTGAAGGCGTGAAACTTCCCAAAGCAGGCCTCGCTCGGCCTTTCACGGCCTCAAAGAGCGGCAGCGCAAGGTCATCGTCCACAGATCCAAAGAGGCCGCCGAGGTCGACATCGGGTCGGAAGGTAGACGTGGCTGAGGATACGCGCACCGCACGCAGAACATGGCGCGCCGCCTCGCCCAGAGGGGCAAGGCTGTCCGCGACATCTTCAAGTGCTCGGACCAAGAAAGGAAGCAGCTCAAGGGGGCCGCCCCTCCGCACCAGCCAACGGCTCCCCCAGGCCACCCTCGTAGAGCATCTTCAACGCGGCGCGAGCCTTCTCCTCCAACTTGGTGAAGGCCGCCCGATCCTCAGCCAGGATCTTTGCATCCTGTCGAGCTCGATCCTCTCCGCTTAGCGACTGCTCTCGCTCCAACCGCCACGAAGCCATCAAGCTCAAGCGCCCCTGGTTTTGACGGCGGTCTCCCGAGCCCTCCATCTCCTTCTCCTTCTCCTGGCGGCAGCGGACCTCCTTGGCGAGATCTTCGCGCAGGCCTTGTAGCTCGCTTCCAAAGCGCTTTGCGCCTTTGCAGCTGTCCCGGCATTCACAAGGCCGCTGGGCAGCATCGCGAGCGCCCCGGCTTGGCGAGCGGCTTGTTTCTCCCCATCGGAGGCCGACGCGGCTTGGCTCAATGCCGCTCGGACGGAGGCAGCAGAGCGGCCCAGCCGTGGCTGCCTAAAGCGCCGCCACCGGACGAGGATCAGATTCCGAGATCCTCTCCGCCGGGCCTGGCCATTGGAAGCCTGGTCCAAGATGGCCAAGGGATCAGAAGAGACTGGAGCCGGCGGAGCAGGTGTAGAAGACGGTAGCGTGATCACGGCTTGGGAGGAAGGAGCCCCCTGGGCCTTGGGCACCTTGGCAACAACATCAAGCCCAGGCACCTCCGGAGTCAGCGGGACCACGGGGGCTGACTCACCTCCAGAGTGCCCCTGCTGGGCTCGCGAGGATGACCGGGCAGGGGAGGCGCGAGCTTTGCTGCCTCCTTTCCCCGCCTCAGGCGGAGCCGCAGAAGCCCCCTTCGGCCTCTTCGCTGCAGGTGCCGACCTGGCCAAGGGAATACAGACGTCAAGACCTGGCGGCAGAAGCAAAGCGAAGCACGGATTGAACACTTACTAGTCGTCATCCTCGGGCTCAAGTAGCCTTCGGCCGAACTTGAAGCCTGAAAGCCTGCAGCTAGGGTCAGCCTTGGGAGGCCCGGAAGCAGTAGGCGCGTCGGGAAGGCCGGAGCTGGCCCCAAATCGCCCCGGAGTTAGAGCGGACCCTGGGAGAACCAGCCCCGACCTGCCCTTCCTCGAAACCAGGGAGAATCCTCCCTCCTCACCTGGCACCAGCCTCATCGTCGTCCGGCATGGAGCGAATGGCGCGGGACCTGCACTGAGGGAAGGAGTCCCCCGACTCCTCGCCAGGCGCCTCGAAGTCAGAACCTTCTTCCTCCGCCTCCTCTTCTTCCTCCTCATTCCCGCTGGAGTTGCTGGAGGAAATGTTCACCGTCACCAACATCGCCAGATCCTCGGGAGCCCCGGCGGGCACCAGCCCCTCACCATTGAAGGTGGGCATGGTGTTCACCACTTGCTCCCAGTCATTGCGAGGGAACAGGGGGACGGGAGTGCCCTCCGGCATCACCACATCTCCCCCGACCAAGGAATGGAGCGCCGCGGGAGGGCCTCGGAGGTCAGGCAAAGGTCATCGCCTGCCTCCCCAAGCCTCCACAGCAGAAGTGAATGCTCCCGGAGTGGAGCCACCCGGTGTTCCAGGAACTCCCTCAGGAGCGTGGCCCCGGTCAGCTTCGCCGCCCCCAAGTTGGCTGGCCTCAGGTCCGCGTCTATCATCTTCAGCAACATCTTCGCTGAGAATCGACGAGCTCCAAGAGACCACGCGCCAACGGCCTCAGTTGCCCCGACGGCAACGGCAGGCGGGATGGATGCGCCTGACATCCACCATGACCCACTTGCCCTCAAGCCTTCAATCCTCTTCCTGTGCTTGGAGATGGAGTTGAGCTGAGGCGCGACGAAGCTCACGCACGCAGTAATAGAGCCACGGGAGACCCGGAGGGAAAAGTAATGGCGCAGCAAAGCCACCGAGGGTTTTATCCCAACGTGAGCCTCACAATAATAGGCGAAGATCGCCAGGAGAAGAACAGAGTTGGGGTGGAGATGCAGAGCTTGCAGGTTGTATTCGCGGAGAACAGTGAAGAAGAACTCGGAAAAGGAGGGACCAGATCGGGCGATAATGGCACTCACGAAGAACGGGTAGAAGGTGCTCCCATGGCCTTCAAAGGATCGGAGCCGCCTTGAGCATGGGCCGCCCTTGTTGCCTCAAGCGCCACCATCCTCCAACAAGACAAGGGAGAGATTCTTCACGACACAATGGAGGATCCAGAGCCGGAGGTACCAGTGCTCGGCCGTGGTCTTGCGAGGCGCCATGGCTGCAAGATGGGAAGGATTGAGGCAGATCCGAGGATTTCGAAGCAAGGGGAGAAGGGCGAAGGATCTGCAGCAAGGCGAGCGAGAACAAGCACCAAGCCTGCCCGGCCTCCTTTTTGTCGGGGTAGCTGCCGAGGCGCCGGGGAGGTGGAGACGCCCACGACCAATCAATCGCCACGCTGTGCCCAAGGCCGCAGTTGTTAGCCCACAGGCTTGACTTGCCCCTTCGCTTCTCCGCTAAGCCAAACCGGGCGCGCTTTGGGCCCGGGGCTACTGTCATGCTGCTCGGGAACGGGGTCCCCAGACGGCTCGCTCGCGCCCTGCATCATGGCTCAAGGGGGGCCCAACACGCCCATCTTCGCCACCAAGCTCAAGACCTCGCGAGGGCCAGATTGCTGGGCGGACGGCAGGAACCTCCTCAGAACAGCCTCACACAGGCTCATGAGGAGGCAGAGAGATCAAGGCAGGGTACTCCCGAGGGTGCCCTGCGTGACGCAAGCCGACGATCAAGGCCAAGGGCGCAAGCCCGCAGTGTCCCCATTTCCCTTTGGTGCAAAGGAGGCAAGCACAAGCCAAGGCATCGTGCAAAGGTTACCGCCTGTGCAACAAGACCAAGACCAGCAGTAACAGCAGGGTGGAGGTCATCATGGAGCCCAGACGCGCCACCGCCGAGCCTTGGCAGCCAAGACCAACTTTAGTCGATAAGTGTACTAGATGTTCCCCTTCAAAACGGCCAATTGTTGGCGCCCTTCCCGCTCATTATTTGGGAAGAGGCCCAGGGCCTCCCTATATAAATAGAGCTAGCCACCACAGAGTGAGAGGACGAACAAGAGAGAGAGAGAGAATCGAGGTCACGCATAGAGAGAGAGAGAGAGGCGACTGAACTCACCCAAGCAGTTCATCGCATCAGCCCAAGAACAGCCCCTCGCGAGGCTGTTCTCCCTTTGTATTGTTCATCATCTGCCCCCTGAGGCAATCCACCACACCACACACTGGAGTAGGGTATTACACCACAACGGTGGCCCGAACCAGTATAAACCTCGTGTCTCGTGTGTTGTTCATCGCTCCTAGTTTAGATCCCTCGCAATCCATTCACACGTGAACTGGTAGGGGAAAGATCTCCGCGCGCACCCCAGTGTTCGAACCTCAAGGGTCTGCCGGAACCCGAAATCCGACATAGTCTCTTTAGCCGACGCGTCACGCTCCAAGGTCTCACACTTCTTCACCGCATCGTGGAGCTCTTGTTGAACCTCGCTGACCCGGGCCTTGAGCTTCTTATGGGCAGCCTGCTCCTTGACGGCCTTCCCCTCGGTTTCGCCCAGGGCCTTTTTTAGGGCCTCGACCTCGGTCGTGGCTCCTATTTATATCAAGACACTTCGGTCAATATACAACATCTTACTCTTTCCGAGTATTTCTTGGGTTATTACATACCTTGATTCTCCTGGAGCTGCCTCTTCACCTGGTCGAGCTCCTCCTCGGCCCGCTCCAGCCTCTGCTTAAGTTCGGAGACTTCGGTAGCACGTGAGGCCGCGGCCAACAGCGACGCCTACATATGCATTCCAGACTAATTTAGTTAGTTCCTTGCAATAAAGGAATGATCCTCTGTCTGGATTTTCTTTCCAACACCGCATGCTGTCTCGTGGGCTACCGCCTATATGGGGATTTTCTTTTTCGCCGCTACTCAAAACCTATCAGCAGGCTGCTGCAGGCTTTAGTTAGTCTGCTCTGGGTAGACTGAACCCTTTCAATCACCATGCTCATAAGAACATGATACTCATCGACAATGGAAACGCCTCGCAGCGCTTCCAGCAGATCATCTGGTGCCCCTGGTTGGACAGGGGTCACCGATGGAATAGGCATACCCCCTTCTTTCGAAGGAGGTTGTGTGCCGGATTCCGGAGCCGTATCGGTTTTCTGAATCAAGTCCGGTTGAGGGCCGAATTGAGTACGGCCCTCCTCCCCAGTCTCCCGGGGAATTGGATCTCCCTGGTGTTTAGCGACGGGGGCTTCGCCTTCAGGCACTTCTTGAGCCTCTCCCCGGCCTGGGAAGGTCCGTTGGGAGAGCACCTCGTCGTCCCCTTTGGCCTTGGGAGAGTAAGCGGCTAGCGGCGTCTCGCTGGCCATCTCCTTTGGGTCCAACGAACCTCTTGATGAGGATCGCTGGGAACTGTCGTGGGCCAGACTGCAACAACATAAGTAGCCATGTAAATGCATTGAAATGGAGAGGCTGGACATATGGGTATGCGGGAGTCATAGCACTTATGAAGCAGCTTGAGGCTTGGTGCGAGAGTGTCGCTCCGGACTACTGCTGATGTCCCACGCGAATTTATCCGCGAAGGAGCCCTTCCCCTTCTTGGACGTCCCAGCCTCCAGGCTCGTGGAGGCCGCCCTCTTCTTCCTGCCCCCATCAGGGGAAGGGTTGTTCTCTTCCTCATCCTCCTCCTCCTCATCGTCGTCATCTTCGGTGACGGAGGAGCGGGTCTTGTCTTCGGACGTCGCGTCTGGCACTTCTTATGACGGGCCGCCCGACCCCTTCTTGGCCTTCCTTTTTGCTTTCTTCACCGGGCAGATAGGCGCCGCACCAAAGATCTTCACTAAACATGGAATGACCGGTTCTTCAGGTAGCGGAGCCGGACACTGGATCCGCTTCGCCCTCTTGATGTCTACTATGCAACCTTCTTCTTGTAGACGTTGTTGGGCCTGCAAGTGCATAGGTTTGTAGGACAAGAGAAAATTTCCTCAAGTGGATGACCTAAGGTTTATCAATCCGTGGAGGCGAGGATGAAGATGGTCTCTCTCAAGCAACCCTGCAACCAAATGACAAAGAGTCTCTTGTGTCCCCAACACACCCAATACAATGGTAAATTGTATAGGTGCACTAGTTCGGTGAAGAGATGGTGATACGAGTGCAATATGGATAGTAGATAAAGGTATTTGTAATCTGAAATAATAAAAACAGCAAGGTAACAAGTGGTAAAAGTGAGCGTAAACGGTATTGCAATGATAGGAAACAAGGCCTAGGGTTCATACTTTCACTAGTGCAAGTTCTCTCAACAATAATAGCATAATCGGATCACATAACTATCCCTTAACATGCAACAAAGAGTCACTCCAAAGTCACTAATAGCGGAGAACAAACGAAGAGATTATGGTAGGGTACGAAACCACCTCAAAGTTATTCTTTCCAATCAATTCGTTGGGCTATTCCTATAAGTGTTACAAACAGCCCTAGAGTTCGTACTAGAATAACCGAAAATCCGTAGGAGCGGACGAGCTCGCCTACTCCTGGAATCGCTAGGCGCTCGTTCTCGCCGGGATTGGGCCATGTCAGATATTATCGGATGTATACGCTAGTACCGAGCTTTGCTGGTAGGATGGGACCCACGTGATTAACTAACGGTGTATCACGGCGAGAAGCGAGGACGCCCAGGGCGCAAGCGAGCCGCACATGCGATCGAAGTAACAGTGTTGCTCCACATCCATGCCCATGATTTGGCACACCTACTACAGATAAGGAGAACTTTTTTGATGGTACAGATCAAGAGATTTGATGCATCAAACTTTTGCATGAGCGGGTAGTAAGAGCATCTCTAACGGGGTGCCGCAAAACATAACTAGTATTCATCCGTGGACTCGTTCATGGACACGAATGCGGAAGCTGGCCATCCAACCTCATACCTCTAGTATCTGTCTTTATTAACTTAAAGAAATGTCAAGCCGCTTTGCCTAAAATAGAAGGCGCTTTCCACTAAATAGAAATCACTTTCCATCAAACTGAAACCGGTTTTTGCCAAAATAGTACTCCCTCTCTATAGAAATATAAGAGCGTTTAGATCACTATTTTAGTGATCTAAACTCTTATATTTCTTTACGGAGGAGAAGCTGTTTTCACGACGCCAATAATGACGATGATCTAGATAATATAGATTGCCATGCTCTTAAAAATAAAACTGTCATGCTATATACATATGAAGGTGTCATAAACATTATATAAAATTGTTAATGTTAGCGCCCGGATGACCCACGAGCCCATTGTACTTATAATGGCAACTTAAGAAGATTTTGGTTTCGGAAAAGCATGGCAAAAATAAGAACAAAAACTTTTTCAATACTCACATGGAAAATTTCAAAATTGTCTTTTGCTATTTCTCTACAAGCTTATTAATGCTCATATTTTTTGTTGTTCACATGGCAATCTTGTAATGCTCGCAAGGCATTCATGAACAAAAATTCTCTATAATGCATGACAATTCTCTAAACACCCCTACTATCTTCATACCATGGCAACTATTTTTTTCTATGACTTTGCTGGCAAAACTAGATAGTGGACCAAGGCAACTCCAAATTTTTGTTGTTGTTATCTTTTCATGTGATGAAAAAAATCACTTCCCTATTTTTTTCTACAACGATGGCAACTAATGACATAGCAAAATTCGTAGATTTTGTACAATAAATTTTACATGCTAGGTTCAAAAAATATATATTTGTGATGTTAGCCACAAATAAAAGTGACATGGCCAATACAATAAATTTTCGATGGCCAGATACAATAAATTTGCCATAAATACAATTTTTAAATGTAGTATAAAACATAAACTGCAAATGGTGAAAACATCAGAAAGTTTGCCATGGCTAGTTTATAGATAAAAGCAAGTAAAACTTTGTCATGTAATGAATACATATCTAATACAAAGGTTTTCCATGACATGTCTATATATGTATTGCAAAACTTAAGGTGGCATAGCAAAAAATATCTTTTTTTGCCATGGTAACTACAGAGATGTAGAATAGCTACTTAAGTGCCATGGCAAAAACATATTAAAGTTTTTCATGGCGATCATATAGTTGTAGTACAAAACTTAAATTGCCCATGTAAAAAAAGGAAATTGCCATGTCAAAGATTATAGCTACAAAATCAAGTAAAATGTCATGTCATGTACTACGTACCCCTGTCCTGTTTATTGGTCCCCTTCGTAATTTGTGCCGAATTTTGACCAAAGATGTAACTAAAAGAATGTTAATGCATGTCAACAAAAATTATAATTACGAAGGGGACAAATAAACCAGGACGGAGGTAGTACATAGTTGGAAGCGAATAAGAGATCATCAATAGTCAAAGCCAAAAATGACAACATGGCAAAAATGGCAAATCTGTGTAAAAATTACCACGACACTACTTGCCATGATGTTGAGAAAAAACAAAGCGTTGCAATCAGTGGTAATTCATGGTCATTAAAAATGCCATTATAAATACATTTTTTTTACATTTGTCATAGTCCAATTCAAAAAAGAATACCTGCATTTGCCATGTGAACACGACGATATATTCTATATAAAACACAATTCAAAAAAGGTTGCATAGTTGTGTACTATTTATTTCAACAATGGCCATTTTATAGAAAACACAATTTGTTTCGAGAATTTCCATGAGACAACTATAAATTTGTTTCAAGAATTGCCATGATTTAGAAAACAGAATTCGTAAATCGTCGTGTGACAATTACAATTTTTCCTAAAATCTACCATGTGTTGGGGAACATAATTTTCTGAATTTGCTGTGTGACCAATAGAAATTTCTTTCAAATTTGCCATGTTCAAGAGGAAAAAACATTCGCTCATGAATGCCATTGACCACTACAAGACGTTTTCAAGAAATGGCCAAGGTAGATACAAATCGGTAGCGTACACATTACTACTATGCTTCAGATGCCATCTTCGTAACCCCATGTTGTCATGCCAAGAAGGTGAACCTAAACCTAACTGAATCGGACTGAACCTAAATAGAGAAAATGAGAGCATGCTCAGATTTTGACAAGATCGCCACGCTCACATTGCAAATCGACACTAAGGAGATGATGAGAGAGAGATGAGGAGAGGAAGTACCTCATGCCTTAGATTATTCCATGGAGCTCCACATCCGTCACCGCTTGGAAGCCTGCTGGGAGGCGGCGGGATGACGCCACTCTAGAGTGACGATGCGACGCGGAGTAGGATGAGATCGGGGAAGATCTCGGGCGTGTCGCGAGGAGACGAAGTCTATACGTCTCGGTGTGGAGAGCGAGCTCTAAGTCGGCAAACAGGGCGGGTCGTCCTCGTCGGGGTGCTTCATCCGCGCGCCGAGGTTGTCCTGAAGGCAGCGCTCGAACCCCAACACCAGCCGTGTGGTCGGCCGAGGTCCAGCACGTCGGTCGCCGCGTACTCCTCCTCCGCCGGCTTCCGCTTCTGCACGGTTGAGGGCTTGAGGCAGCCTCGCCGGTCGGGCGGCAGAGATGCGCCCGCGCGTGCATCTGGCTGGGGTGTGTGGTCCCAACGAAATGGCTCGTCAGTTCCCAGGACGGCAAGGCCTGACGCCATAACCCTGCAATACGGGCCAAGGACCGTATATCAACGAGTATTATCTACACTTTTAAGCCTGCCATGTATTAATGTCAGCCCATGTGCACGCTGTACTATTGGTCCACTTAGCGAGAGCAAACGAGCTCGGGCGCGCTATCGCTGTTCTCCTAGAATAACACCTTAAGATACAAATCAATCAAAACCCTAATGTCACCTAGATACTCTAATGTCACCTCAAGTATCTGTGGGTATGATTATACGATATGCATCACACAATCTCAATTCATCTATTCAACCAACACATAGAACCTCAAAGAGTGCCCAAAGTTTCTACCGGAGAATCACGACGAAAACGTGTGCCAACCCCTATGCATAGGTTCAGGGGCGGAACCCGCAAGTTGATCACCAAAACATACATCAAGTGGCACGTGAGATCCCATTGTCACCACAGATACACACGGCAAGACATACATCAAGTGTTCTTAAATCTTTAAAGACTCAATCCGATAAGATTACTTCAAGGGGAAAACTCAATTCATTACAAGAGAGTAGAGGGGGAGAAGAAACATAAGATCCAACTATAATAGCAAAGCTCGCGATACATCAAGATCGTGCCAAATCAAGAACACGAGAGAGAGAGAGAGATCAACCACATAGCTACTGGTACATAACCTCAGCCCCGAGGGTGAACTACTCCCTCCTCGTCATGGAGAGCGCCGGGATGATGAAGATGGCCACCGGTGAGGGTTCCCCCCTTCGGTAGGGTGCCGGAACAGGGTCCCGATTGGTTTTTCGTGGCTCTGGAGGCTTGCGGCGGTGGAACTCCCGATCTAATCTCTGTTCTGGAAGTTTTACGATACGTAGGTATATATGGGTGCAGGGGGTACGTCGGTGGACCGAAGGGGGGGCCATGAGGCAGGGGGCGCGCCCTAGGAGGGTGGGCGCGCCCCCCACCCTCGTGAGCACCTCCCTTTTTTCCTGACATGCACTCCAAGTCCATCGGGTAGCTTTCCTTCCAAAAATAACTTCTCCAGTTGATTTCGTTCCGTTTTGACTCCGTTTGATATTCCTTTTCCTCGAAATACTGAAATAGGCAAAAAAAATAGCAAATCTGGGCTGGGCCTTCGGTTAATAGGTTAGTCCCAAAAATAATGTAAAAGTGTAAAATAAAGCCCAATATTGCCCAAAACAGTTGATAATATAGCATGGAGCAATCAAATATTATAGATACGTTGGAGACGTATCACCTCTTGTCGGCGTTCTGGGAACGGGGGTACCCAGACTTGCCTGCTTGCGGCCTGCGGCGTGGCTCAAGGTGTGGTCCAGTACCGCCCATCTTCATCAACACAAGCTCAAGACCCTCGCGAGGGGCCAGATTGCTGGGCGGACGACGGAAGCTTCTCGTGCACGGCCTCGTTAGGCTGGCTCGCGAGGAGGCGGAGAGATCAAGGCGGGGTACCTCACGAGGTGCCCATGACGCAAGCCATGACGACCGAGGGTGCCATGCGGGCGCCAGCCCGCAAGAAGTCCTCATTTCCCTTTGGTGCAAAGGGGCAAGCGCTATCGAGAGTATCGTGCAAAGGCAACCATTTCGTGCAACAAGACCAAGACCAGCAGAACGGCGGGAAGGAGGTCATCGTGGAGCCCAAGCCAAGGCCATCGCTGTGGTCTTTGGCAGGCGAGGACCAACTTTAGTCAGGATAAGTGTACTAGATGTTCCCCTTCAAAATGGCCAATTGTTGGCGCCCTTCCCGCTCAATATTTGGGAAGAGGCCCAGGGCCTCCGCCTATAAATAGGACTAGCCACCCACAGGGTAGAGGCAATCTGGATACAGGGGAGAGACACTGAAAGATAGGCAAGAAAGAGAGAGAGAGAGAGAGAGAGCGACTAAACTCCCCCTAGCAATTCATCGCACCGCCAAGAACAGACCCTCGCGAGGCTGTTCTTCCTTGTACTATCCATCATCAGCCCCAGAGGCAATCCACCACACCACACACTGGAGTAGGGTGTTACACCACAATGGTGGCCCGAACCAGTATAAACCGTGTGTCCCTTGTGTTGTTCTTCATGTAGTTTAGATCCTTGCGAGGCGACGATACACGGGTAGGCAGTAGGTGTGATCTCCGCGCGCACCCCAGAGTTCGAACCTAGAGGGTCTGCCGGAACCCGAAATCCAACATTTGGTACGCCAGGTAGGGGTGTGCCAGAATCTGCCTTCCGTCGCCTCGTGTTTTCGCCGCCCCTCGCATCCATGTCAGACGCTCGTCGAGCCCGCGCCGAGCGCCTGGCCGCTCTTGCTACTCGCGTCGCCCAGACGGCCCGAGTCGGCGGCCGCCCCCGCTGTTCCCCGTCGCCTGCCGTCAACGCCGCCACCGGCCTGGCGGGGAACGAGCAGCAGGCGTCGTCTCTGCATCCTTCGGTGCGACGGGAAGGCCGCATTGCCACCCCGTCGCTGACTCCAGCCGGTTCTTCATCCCACGCCCGTAGCGCTCCTGCGGACGCGCACGCCGCGTTGCTCCTGGCACGGGAACTCCTACACTACCGTCCCGTCGACGACCTTTACGATGAGTGGCTCGCCCGCATCACCGAGCTCGTCAGCGCCGCTGGGGGCTCCCCTGCGCCATCCCTCTCGCTGCACCACGCCCTGCCTTGCGCGGGTGATGAAGCTCCGGGGGCGCCTCAGCCGCCTCCCCATCAAGAAGGCGCCTTGGCCCCAAGGTGCGCGGCCCCTGGGCGGAACCCAATCCGTCCGGCACCAGCACAGCAAGAGAAGAGCTGCCAAGAGGTCCCTTGTCCCCAAGAAGCTGCCCGAGTGCTCCCCGCACCGGCCCGTCACGACCGCGCTCCTACTCCAGCACGCCAAGACCCCGCGCTTCTCCTGGCGGCAGCGCACGGAGACCTCCAAGATCAAGCCCTCCGTCACCAAAGGCCTCCCGTGGCCACTGCAGGCTGTCGTGCCTTCACCGCCGAGCTGCGCAGCGTGGCCTGGCCGGGCAAGTTCAAGCCAGACCTGCCCCCATGCTACGATGGCATGGTCGACCCTGCAGAGTTCCTCCAGCTCTATGAGCTGGGCATCAAAGCCGCCAACGGGGACGAGAAGGTCATGGCAAACTGGTTTCCCATGGCGCTCAAGGATGGTGCCCGCACCTGGCTCCTGAACCTGGCTCCTGGCACGATTTCCTCCTGGAACGAGATGCGCACCCGATTCATCGCCAACTTCTAAGGCACCCGCGATCGGCCCCCGGCCATGAGCGACTTGCGCCGCATCAAGCAGCAGTCAGGGGAGACCTTGCAGAAGTTCGTCCAACGCTTCAACAATGCTCGCCTTAAGATCCCCAGGGTGTCTGAGGAGGCCATCATCTCAGCCTTCTCTGACGGTGTGTGTGACATCAAGATGAAGGAAGAGCTCGCAATCCATGAAGACCTGTGCACATCCCTGGAGCTGTTCAACTTGGCGACCAAGTGCGCCAGGGCTGAGGAGGGACGCCTTTCCCTTCTCGAGCTGCCGGCTGCCGACCCAGAAGAGAAGAAGCCCAAGGCCAAGGACGTGAAGCGCAAGGGGGCTGTCGTGCTTGCGGCAGAGCCGGACACCAAGCGAGGAATGGATCAGCCTGAGTCATCCAAGGGCAGTCGGTACTGCGTGTACCATGACCTCCACACCCACAACACCAACGAATGCCAAGAGATCAGGGCCGTGCGGGACGTGCGTGCCGGCCGACGCCCCGAGCGCAGCGACCGGGGCTATGGCCGAGGAGGAGGAAGAAGTGGAAGACGATGGGAAGACCGTGGCCCTCGCCAAGGGTGGCGTGACCGACCTCCCGAGGACCGCTGGCTGGATCAGCCTCGCGAGGGAGGTTGGAGAGACCCGCCTCGCGAGGGAGGCTGGAGGGGTCAGCCTCTCGAGGATCGCCCACAAGGCAACGCAGGCCTCCCTCCTCTGCCACCGCAGCCAAGGAGAAATGAAGACCATCATCAGGACGAGGGGGCTGGGGGCTTCCAGGAGCCGCACGCAATTGCTTGCATCCTGGGTGGAGCTCAAGCCCCAGCCTCTCAACACATCTTCAAGCAGTTTGCCCGCGAAGTGAATGCAGTCCTCCCCGGGCTCAAAGCCACACGCCCCCTCAGGTGGTCAGCGTGCGCCATCACATTCAGCTCAGCGGATCAGCTCAAGTGCGCAGCCACAGCCGGAGTCCTCCTGATGCTTTGTTCCCCAATCATCAGCAATGTGCAAGTCACCAGGACCCTCATCGATGGCGGAGCAGGGCTCAATGTCCTGTCCTTCGAGACATTCAACAATCTCCAAGTGCCATACAATCAGCTTCAGCCAACCAAGCCTTTCTCCGGAGTCACTGATGGTTCCACAGTTCCGATAGGGCAGGTCCGCCTTCCGTCACCTTCGGACGTCGACAACTACCACACCGAGCTCATTGACTTCGACGTCGCCACATTCGCCGCCAGACAATGCCATCCTCGGTACCCAGCTCGCCAAATTCATGGCCATGACTCATCACGGCTACAATGTCCTCAAGATGCCAGGAAGCGGTGGAGTCATCATGGTGCCTTGTGAAGAAAGAGACGCAGTGTGTTCCCTGGAGCGTGCTTTCCAAGCCGCGTCAATCGAAGACCCGGATCATGGGAGCGGGAGGCTTCCCGAGGCTGCTCCTAAGAAGAAGAAGGCATGGCCTGGCTCGACCCCTCGGGAGGCAGGCCCCTCAGGGTCCGCGCCAGTTTAGGGGACACCTCCCTCTGTCCATAGGACGGCGCGCCCGGCGCCCTCTTCGAGCAAGGCTCAGGGGCTCTCTCCTGGAGGGCCACCGACTTTGCTAAGATCACGAGGGAGGCGCTCGGGCACCACTTGGAGGTGTGTTTCAAAGGACGTTTCCCTCAGGAAGGAGCAAGGCAAGGAGGGCCAAACCCTCAGGAGTTCGTCAGCAAGGTCATTTAGGGGTTGCAGGAGTCAAGAGTCATGAGTGGCAGCCGCCGCTTAGCCGCCGTAGCTCCCCATCCACGCGAGGATGGTGGGCTGCGCGTCTGCATCGGCATACCAGGGCTCAACCGAGCCGCCTCTCAGGAGCACCTCTGGCCCTCACGCGTGGGGCACTGTGAAGGTCCACCCCACAGCTATGTTCGCATGCCTTACGGCTTGCCGAACGCGGCTGCCGCGCACAAGCGCCTCATGAGGAGCATCCTGGAGGCTCAAGTGGCCAGGCGTTCCGCAGTCCTGGCGGAGATGGAAATGGTCCGCGAGGAGCCACCAGCGCCTCCGGAGCCTCCCGAGGCTCCTGGGCCTGGGGGCTCGTGAAGATCTGCTTCCGCAGCGCACGGCGTCCGCTACTTCAGCATCCCTTCATCTCCAACATCACCAGGTGACGTCCTTCGAGTTTCATTATCAGTTGGGAGCGCCCCCAAGGGCTGCATCATTCCCAGGCTGCGTGGGTCCGTCCCTGCGGCATGTATCCCTTTTGATTCATGTTTCCAGGCCCGGCTCCACGCGCTTGGAGACTCAAGAGGGGGTGCCCGTCCAGAACGCGTGGAACATCCAGCACCTCCGAAGGTTTTACCCCTGAAAAGGCCCGGTGCCCGTGAAGAAGGCGAATGCCTGTGAAGCTGTCGCGTTTCGGAAAAGGCCCGGTGCCTGTGAAGAAGGCGAATGCCTGTGAAGTTGTTGCGTTCTGGAAAAGGCCCGGTGCTTGTGAAGAAGGCGAATGCCTGTGAAGCTGTCGCATTTTGGAAAAGGCCCGGTGCCTGTGAAGAAGGCGAATGCCTGTGAAGCTGTCGCGTTTCGGAAAAGACCCGGTGCATGTGAAGAAGGCGAATGCCTGTGAAGCTATCGCGTTTTGGGAAAGGCCCGGTGCCTGTGAAGAAGGCCAATGCCTGTGAAGCTATCGCGATTTGGGAAAGGCCCGATGCCTGTGAAGAAGGCCAATGCCTGTGAAGCTATCGCGTTTTGGGAAAGGCCCGGTGCCTGTGAAGAAGGACAATGCCTGTGAAGCTATTGCGTTTTGGGAACGGCCCGGTGCCTGTGAAGAAGGCAAACGCCTGTGAAGCTCGCCGCCCGTGAAACTCTCACGTAATAATGAGTGGGGCTGTACACGCCCCGGAGTCTCCGGAGTGCCGCCCTTGGGCCTCGTGGGCTCCCTCCCACGCCCAGTGGCAGCACTTAGCTCCGCGCAGGTGAGAAGACGTCGAAGACTAGAATAGGTGCCGGACGCGGCTTTTTCATTTGCTTTCTGCAGTTGGCGTGTTTATTCTCGTTTGAATTCTTATCGGAGTTGTTGGCATTCCTGGCTTGTGACTCTCTGTCTTTTTCATCCTCTCGCCTCGTTTTTCTCTCGCACAAGTCTCGTGAGGGATATTCGCGAGCGCCGTCGAGCGCCTTCTCGCCTGATAAATGCTCAAGCTTTCCTGTTCGAAGTTCTTCTGGAGCACCCTTCCAGTCCATGCCTCACGGGCATCGCGGCACGAACGCAGGACCTAGGCTGATCGCCCCCGCTGCCGGGATCAAAGGAAAGGAAGGAAACAAAATGGACACGACCTGTCCAACACCAACTGTCGACCTCCACGATCATAGGTAATCATGACCCGCTTTGCATGCAGGGACTTGTCAATTCGTGCAGTTGCCGAGGCATCGTGGGGAAGCAGGGACGCCCATGTCCAATCACCCGCCACGCGGCGCCCAAGGCGCAGGCTGTTGGGGCCCACGGCGCTTTGCACTTGCACCTTCGCTTCTCTGCTAAGCCAAGTCCAGGCGCGCCTTGGGCCCGGGGCCTACTGTCGGCGTTCTGGGAACGGGGGTACCCAGACTTGCCTGCCTGCGGCCTGCGGCGTGGCTCAAAGAGTGGCCCAGTACGACCCATCTTCATCAACACAAGCTCAAGACCCTCGCGAAGGGCCAAGCCTCGCGGGGCGGACGACGGGAAGCTTCCTCAGGCACGGCCTCGTCAGGCTGGCTCACGAGGAGGCGGAGAGATCAAGGCGGGGTACCTCACGAGGTGCCCATGACGCAAGCCATGACGACCGAGGGCGCCAGGTGGGTGCCAGCCCGCGCGGTGTCCTCATTTCCCCTTTGGTGCAAAGGGGGTAAGCGCATGCGAGAGTATTAGGCAAAGGCAACCATTTCGGTGCAACAAGACCAAGACTAGCAGAACGGCAGGAAGGAGGTCATCGTGGAGCCCAAGCCAGCATCATCGTCAGGGTCTTTGGCAGGCGAGGACCAACTTTAGTCAGGATAAGTGTACTAGATGTTCCCCTTCAAAATGGCCAATTGTTGGCGCCCTTCCCGCTCAATATTTGGGAAGAGGCCCAGGGCCTCCGCCTATAAATAGGACTAGCCACCCATAGGGTAGAGGCAATTTGGATACAGAGGAGAGACACCGAAAGATAGGCAAGAAAGAGAGAGAGAGAAGCGACTGAACTCCCCCTAGCAGTTCATCACATCGCCAAGAACAGACCATCGCGAGGCTGTTCTTCCTTGTACTATCCATCATCAGCCCCAGAGGCAATCCACCACACCACACACTGGAGTAGGGTGTTACACCACAATGATGGCCCGAACCAGTATAAACCTTGTGTCCCTTGTGTTGTTATTCGTGTAGTTTAGATCCTTGCGAGGCGACGAGACACGGGTAGGAAGTAGGTGTGATCTCCGTGCGCACCCCAGAGTTCGAACCTAGAGGGTCTGCCGGAACCCGAAATCCGACACCTCTCCATGCATTCCTGAAGAGGCAATGACAGCAAAGCTTTACATATCCTCCTTGAAGCAAACAAGTAGAGGGCGCGATAGAAACTTACCTCGCTAGCAGGATGATTAATGTCGTGCCCCCGATCCGAATCCGTGGCTGGCGGTATCTCGTCGCCCTTGAAGAGCAACTTCTGGGCATCTTCGTGAGCCGTTCCGAAGAGCCTCTCCAGGGTTTGGTGCCTCCTTGGATTAAATTCCCAAAGAGGGCATTTTCAGCTTTGGCAAGGGAGGATCCAGCGAACCAGCATCACTTGGATTACATCGACAAGTTTGACGTTCTTGTCCACAATGCTTTGAACGCGCGTCTGCAGCGCTATCAGCTTGTCTGACAAACACAAGTTTGGGCTCTTCTCTACCCAGGAGGTGAGTTGCATGGGAGCGCCGGAGTTAAATTCGACAGCCGCGTCCCAGCTTGTGCCGTGGGGTTATGTGATGTAGAACCATTGTTTTTGCCACTCCTTGACAGTCTCCACGAAAGTGCCTTTTGGCCAGGAGACAATGGCCAGCTTACTCACCATGGCTCCTCCGCACTCCACGTGCGGGCAGTCCACTACCTTCGGCTTCACGTTGAAGACTTTGAGCCACAGCCCGAAGTGGGGTTGGATGCGGAGGAAGGCCTCACACACGACGATGAATGCCGAGATGTTGACGAAAGAGTTCGGAGATAGATCATGGAAGTCTATCCCGCAATAGTACATCAGCCCGCGGACGAAAGGGTGGAGAGAAAACCCTAGCCCGCGGACGAAAGGGTGGAGAGAAACCCCAGCCCGCAGGATTTAAATGAGGATGAATACCACCTCTCATTGGGCTTCGCGTGGGGCGACTTGCCTCGGGCGGGAAGGCGATGGGCGATTTCCTTCGCCAAGTACCCGGCCGCCCGAAGCTCAGTGATGTCCTTCTCCTTAACAGAGGAGACCATCCACTTGCCCTGACCTCCGGATCCAGACATGGTTGGAGTGCTAGCTCGAGCAGAAAGGAGATGAGAACTTGGGCGCTGGAGCTCGAGATTGGAAGGGCAGAGAAAGAGAGAAGGCGTGGGGGAAGAAGAGAATTCTTATCCCCTTATAAAGGCAGTGAATATAGAACGCCTCCCCATTCGCCTCGAAACTCGCTTATTCCCAAGGCCTATGTAAACAGCACGGTTGGCTTACCCACACCTGTATTGATGACAATCCCGCGATAAGGGGACATGATCTCTGCTTCGACAAGATGTGCCAATGGCCACCGCGTCTCAAAACATGGAGTGGCAGAAAAACGCTTCGGAATTATGACCAGGCAGACATGATGTCATGTTGTAAAAAGTTGTCAGTGGATTGGACTCATGGAAGTATTATATTCTCTCTGCGGTTGTGTGTGGTGTGTGTTACAGGTGCGAATACAGTCATTGCGTCTGAAGATTATCCTGGAGTTCGGGAAGGGGAACCCGCCTTGCAATGCCGAAGACAATCTGCGCGCTGAACTCCTCGTCATTGAAGCCAGGTTCAGGGGCTACTGAGGGAGTCCTAGACTAAGGGGTCCTCGGGCGTCTGGCCTGTTACCCATGGGCCGGACTGATGGGTTGTGAAGACACGAAGGCCGAAGACTATACCTGTGTCCGGATAGGACTCTCCTTGGCATGGAAGGCAAGCTTGGCGATCAACTATGAAGATTCCTTTCTAGGTAACCGACTCTATGTAACCCTAGATCTCCCCGGTGTCTATATAAACCGGAGATCTTAGTCCGGATAGCAACATATTCATTACCAAAGTCATACAGGCTAGACTTCTAGGGTTTAGCCACTATGATCTCGTGGTAGATCAACTCTTGCAATACTCATATTCACCAAGATCAATCAAGCAGGAAGTAGGGTATTACCTCCATAGAGAGGGCCCGAACCTGGATAAACATCGTGTCCCCTATCTCCTGTTACCATCGACCTTAGACGCACAGTTCGGGACCCCCTACCCGAGATCCGCCGGTTTTGACACCGACATTGACCCCTTGAAACGTGCCCATCTCTTCGAGATCTCCATCAGGAATCTGCAATTTCTAGATCACATCGAGCGAGATCAAATTCGGACCGGCCCCACCATCAACCAGCACTTTGTGACCTTGAGCTTGCATATTGTCGGTGAAACCAACAACGGCAAACACCCGACCGCAGTTGTGCGATCAGGGTGATCCTCGGTGTAAAAAATGATGGGCATGTGGGACCACTTTAGTGGCTTCTGGGCATCGAACGATGGCTCCGCCGCAGTGACCTCATGCGCCCACTGTTTCAGTTGGCGGTGTGAGGCATGCAACAAGGCGCCACCGTCGATGCACATGGCCTCTGTAGCTTTCTGGAACTCGTGCTCGCCGGACTCGTCGTCCTCGTCATGATCATCATCTTCCTCCTTCTTGTCGCGGCCCCGAGCGGGCCTCTCTTGTTGATTATCCTTGCCGCGGTGGCCTACTTGGCCTCCGCGCTTCTTGCCGGACCCCTCAACACCATCCTAGCCCTTCTCCTTGTCCCGCCTTTCATATTCAGCTTTCTGCTTTTCTGCAAGCAGCTCGACCTGTCGGCAGTTCTGGAGGTCATGGCCCTTGGTGCGATGGATCCTGCAATACTGCTTGTTGGAGCCTCCTGGCTTGTCGGCACCCGCCAAGGCCCGGCAGGCAGCGCACCCGGCAATCTCCTTGTCGGGGTTGTCGGCCTTGGCCTTCTTGGCGGCACTGGGGTCGCCAGATCCCTCAATGGCAATTACAGTCTTTCCCTTGCGCTTGCTGTTATGGTGTCAGCCCTTCTTTGTCGGGGCGGCGGTGTCTTCATCAGTGGAGTCAATTTCCGCGCCAGCATCTTCACCAGGGTACTTCTTTCCTTCCTTAGCCCGAGCACATCTATCAGCCAGAACATAAAGTTCGGCTACGTCCTTGACCTTGTTCATTGCTAGCTCTTCACGCATCTTGCGGTTGCGTATGTTCTGATGAAACGCACTGATGACAGAAGTGGGATGAACATTTGGGATGGTGTACTGCACACGGCTGAACCTTTGTATGTACTTACCTAGGGACTCACCATCCTTCTGGGGGATGACATGTAAGTCACTTGCCTTGCCAGGAGCTTGGTGGCCTCCGGTAAAGGCGCCAACAAACTCGTGGCACAAATCCGACTAGGAAGAGATGGAATCCACTGGCAGGTGCATCAACCACGACATGACGTTGGGCTTAAGCGCCAAAGGAAAGTAGTTGGAGAGCACCTTGTCGTCGTGAGCCCCGGCGGCTTGCATCACAATGGTGTAGATGCTGAGGAACTCTGACGGGTGAGTCTTGCCGTTGTACTTTTCCCCAACATCAGACTTGAATGTGTGGTGGGAGGGCCACTGGGACTGCCACAGCCCTCAGGTAAACACTGGACAACCCACCTCGTAAGGCAGGTTGCCAGAGCCCCCCAGCACGGGTGGTCCATAGTTGGCCCCGCACGCCGATCTGACTAATGGCGCGTCTCCCGTCGTCGCTCGATGGTAGTTCGAGCGTCTTCCTGAGCTTGCTCTCGAAGAACTCGACGTTGGTCGCAGCGGGTTCGCGGGTCGGACGACGTTGTGGAAACGTTGTCACAGGCGTCAGCCCGACGGGTCGGTGGCTGCTGTCGCGGCCGCGGGGGAGGAGAGTGCACCATGGTCGCAGTGTCTCCGGTCCCCCCACCGCTGGCATGCACCGGTTTGACAGAACGCCGGCGTGAGGGTCCCGTTGGGAGCGGCTCGTCTTTGTTGCCAAAGCTGATAAGGCTTCGCATGGTGGCCCTCCACTCGCCGAGCTTCTCCGCGGCAGGGGGAAGTCGAGGAGCAGTTGCACACGCCAGTGCTTCTGCTGGCATGGGGGCGGCGAGAGCTGCATAGACCGTGACGCGCTCCGACTTCTAACCAGGTTAGAAGGGGCTCTGTCACGGTCTCGCGGTCGCACGCCGCTTCCGCCGGCATCCGAGCGCGCATGCCGGCCTGGTGCGTCCTGCGAGTGGCGCCAGGGGCTCTGTCATGGCGGTGCCCGGGCCCGGCATCGCAGTTTAAGCTCATCGCTGCTGCTCGAAGGTCAGCGGCGCTGGTGCCACCGTGGCATCCGAGGGTTGCCGCGCCGCCTGTGGGTAGCACGGCCCCGCCCCCGGACCCAGCGACATGTGGCTCGTTGTCTCAGAGTCGAACGACACCGCTCGCCTAGCTCCGATCGCCAGAGTGTCGTGGATGATCATGGGCCATGTCTCTGGCCCCATCCATCGCCACGTGGTCGCCTGCTCGCGCTGGGGCGGACGGGCCGGCTCCGAGCGACCCGATCATTGTGATCCCCTTTCTCTTGGGGGCCATGGTGATGATGAAGTCGATGCGCCGACCTTCAAACCAGATTTTCATAGCTTGCGCCCCCTACCTGGCGCGCCAAAGATGTCGGCGGAAACGACACCTATGGGATCACGGGGAATCCCTTCTATGGTCAGCGTGCGCGGGGCTGTGGAAAGAGCGGGTTTAAGAGATCGACACGGGGAATTTATCTAGGTTCGGGCCGCGAATGACGCGTAATACCCTACTCCTGCTGGCATGTGTTTATCTGGTGTTTTTGGACTAGCTACAAAGAGTGCAGGGTCCAAAAAGTCTGAATCCTCTCTCAGTATGCCGTGGGCCTCCTTTTATAGCCAAAGGGGCTGCCACAGTGTCACATAGGAGGTGGAAAGTTGTACACTAGTCGAGTTTATCTCTGACATCTCAGGACAAAACGCATTGAATGTGTTACTTAGGTGTCCTCTTACTTTATCGGGGACGGGAACGAGGCACGTCCCGTCCGTTGCCGCTTCGCATTGCTCCGACACGCATCCAGGCCAACAAGGCATGCAGCGCCATGTAGGCTGGCAGGCTGCTGAGTTGGCACGGTGGCAGGGTCTTCACGAAGATCTTCATGCCACCACGTAGGTGCTTGATAGTTGGCTTAGGAGCCACGTACAACCACGTGGGTACCTGCTTAGTTGGTGGGTCGGCCGCTGAGCTGGGGCGGCGACGAGGCGGCAAGGCCTTGCCGCGGTTTTGCTGATATTCCCGGCAAGGGTCTTGCCAGGGTCTTGCGGGCGCCCTCGGCAAGAGTCTTGTCGGGGCCTCGTGGGTATCTTCGGCAGGAGCCTTGCCGGGGCCTCGTGGGCATCCTCGGCAAGGAGCCTCGCTGTTGCTTTGTTTTCTGGTTCCTATCTAGGCCTCGCAGGCCCTTTGTCTTCACAAAGATCTGCATGCCACCACGCAGGCCCCTCCCGAGCCTTGGTTCCAACGTCTTCCATGGTGTCAGAACTCTCAGGCTCAAGGGTGGCGGTCCCGTTGGTGTTGGGAAAGTTACCCCGGCAAGGCTATTGCCGGGGCCGCGATGGCCGCCCCGGCAAGGGCCTTGCGGGGGGAGTCTCACCTCGCCCCTCTGCTCTTCATGCTTCTGGTCTTGAGCACGGCTCTGGTAGTCTTGTGTTATTGTTTCCTCTTCTGTCCCGCCAAGCGCGGCTGCGGGTGTATGGCTGTGACTGCCCACACACAAGTAAAGGGGTGCAAAAAAGGACCCCTACTTTTGTACACCGACAGGCTTGCCGGGGGGCTGGGTACGACATCATCCATGGCGTTCTTTGCTGGCTCAATCCCTGATGCTGAGCCCAGCTCCTTTGAAATTTTGGCACGCTTGGCCCGTTGAGCAAGAGTCTCTTCATCCCTATGAAGACCAGCATCACATGATCGGTTGAGAATCAAATAAAAGCAGAAGAACAATCAGAATTACGAAAGCAAGGTTCTTCCTCACTCTTAGTCGTCAAGCATGGCATCCATTTCATATACCAAGGGCGGGGCGATTCCCTAGCCCTCTTGAGTGGCGGTGGGGACCTGCTCGCTGCCGGGACCGGGCTCGACGGTGGCGTGGGGTCAACACCCTTCACAACCCATTGCTGGGTAGGTGGCATCGAGGCTCGAGTGAGGCGGACCGAGTGGCGACGAGCTGTCTACTCTTTGTTGCCCCTAGTGGTCGTCGTCTTCACCTTGGGATCAGCCCAAGATGAAGATGTGACCACCGGCTCTCGGCTCACTCTCTTGCGAAGCCGACGCTTCTGCTCTGGGGCCTAGGGGCCTGCTTCGAGTCCTTCCTCTTCTTCAGGCGCTTCGGACCCCTCTGAAGTAAATATGCCCTAGAGGAAATGATAAAGTTGTTATTTTTATTTCCTTATATCATGATAAATGTTTATTATTCATGCTATAATTGTATTAACCGGAAACTTGATACATGTGTGAATACATAGACAAAACAAAGTGTCCCTAGTATGCCTTTACTAGACTAGCTCGTTAATCAAATATGGTTAAGTTTCCTGACCATAGACATGTGTTGTCATTTCATGAACGGGATCACATCATTAGAGAATGATGTGATGGACAAGACCCATCCATTAGCTTAGCATAATGATCGTTTAGTTTTATTGCTATTGCTTTCTTCATGACTTATACATGTTCCTTTGACTATGAGATTATGCAACTCCCGAATACCGGAGGAACACCTTGTGTGCTATCAAATGTCACAACGTAACTGGGTGATTATAAAGATGCTCTACAGGTGTCTCCGAAGGTGTTTGTTGAGTTGGCACAGATCAAGATTAGAATTTTTCACTCCGTGTATCGGAGAGGTATCTCTAGGTCCTCTCGGTAATGCACATCACTATAAGCCTTGCAAGCAATGTTACTAATGATTTAGTTGCGGGATGATGCATTACGGAATGAGTAAAGAGACTTGCCGATAACAAGATTGAACTAGGTATGATGATACCGACGATCGAATCTCGGGCAAGTTGCATACCAATGACAAAGAGAACAATGTATGTTCATATGCGGTTTGACCGATAAAGATCTTCGTAGAATATGTAGGAGCCAATATGAGCATCCAGGTTCCACTATTGGTTATTGACTGGAGATGTGTGTCGGTCATGTCTACATAGTTCTCGAACCCGTAGGGTCCGCACGCTTAACGTTCGATGACGATTTGTATTATGAGTTATGTGATTTGTTGACCGAAGTTCGTTCAGAGTTCCGGATGAGATCACTGACATGACGAGGAGTCTCGAAATGGTCGAGACGTAAATATCGGTATATTGGAAGGCTATATTCAGACATCGGAAAGGTTCTGAGTTGTTCGGGTATTTTTCGGAGTACCGGAGAGTTACGGGAATTCACCAGGGGAAGTATTGGGCCTTCATGGGCCTTAGTGGAAAGGAGAAAAGAGCCACAAGGGGAGGCCGCACGCCCCCCATGGGCTGGTCCAAATTGGACTAGGGAGGGGGCGGCGCCCCCCTCTTTCCTTCTCCCGCTGCTACTCCTTCCCTCTCTCCCCTCTTGGAAAAGGAAGGGTACTCCAACTAGGATTGGGAATCCTAGTTGGACTCCCCCTATAGGCGTACCCCTCCTAGGCCGGCCTCCTCTTCCCCCCTCCTTTATATACGTGGGCAGGGGGCACCCCAAAGACACACCAAGTCTTCTCTTAGCCGTGTGCGACGCCCCCTCCACAGTTACACACCTCGGTCATATTGTTGTAGTGCTTAGGCGAAGCCTGCGCTGGTAACTTCATCATCACCGTCACCACGCCGTCGTGCTGACGGAACACTCACCGTCCTCAACTAGATCAAGAGATCGAGGGACGTCACCAAGCTGAACGTGTGCAGATCGCGGAGGTGCCGTGCGTTCAGTACTTGGATCGGTTGGATCGCGAAGAGGTTCGACTACATCAACCGCGTTACTAAACGCTTCCGCTTTCGGTCTACGAGGGTACATGGACACACTCTCCCCGTTCGTTGCTATGCTTCTCCTAGATAGATCTTGCGTGATCGTAGGATTTTTTTTGAAATACTACGTTCCCCAACAGTGGCATCCGAGCCAGGTTTATGCATAGATGTTATATTCACGAGTAGAACACAAAGAGTTGTGGGTGATAATAGTCATACTGCTTACCAGCATGTCATACTTTGATTCAGCGGTATTGTTGGATGAAGCGGCCCAGACCGACATTACATGACCGCATTCATGAGACTGGTTCTACCGCCGTGCTTTGCACACAGGTGGCTAGTGGGTGTCTGTTTCTCCAACTTTAGTTGAATCGAGTTTGACTACGCCCGGTCCTTGTTGAAGGTTAAAACAGCACACTTGACGAAAAATCATTGTGGTTTTGATGCGTAGGTAAGAACATTCTTGCTAGAAGCCCGTAGTAGCCACGTAAAACTTGCAACAATAAAGTAGAGGACGTCTAACTTGTTTTTGCAGGGCTTGCTGTGATATGATATGGTCAAGACATGATGTGATATAAATTGTTGTATGAGATGATCATGTTTTGTTAAAGTTATCCGCAACTGGCAGAAGCCTTATGGTTGTCTCTTTATTGCATAAGATGCCGCTATGTAATTGCTTTACTTTATCGCTATGCGATAGCAATAGTTGGCGAGACGACCATGTGACGACACGTTGATAGAGATCAAGATGATGGAGATCATGGTGTCATGCCGGTGACGATGGAGATCATGACGGTACTTTGGAGATGGAGCTCAAAGGCACAAGATGATGATGGCCATATCATGTCACATATTTTGATTGCATGTGATGTTTATCTTTTATGCATCTTATTTTTCTTAATACGACGGTAGCATTATGAGATGATCCCTTACTAAAATTTCAAGGTATAAGAGTTCTCCCTGAGTATGCACCGTTGCGGCAGTTCTTCGTGCCGAGACACCACGTGATGATCGTGTGTGATAAGCTCTACGTTCACATACAACGGGTGCAAGCCAGTTTTGCACACGCAGAATACTCGGGTTAAACTTGACGAGCCTAGCATATGCAGATATGGCCTCGGAACACTGAGACCGAAAGGTCAAACGTGAATCATATAGTAGATATGATCAACATAGTGATGTTCACCATTGAAAACTACTCCATCTCATGTGATGATCAGACATGGTTTAGTTGATATGGATCATGTGATCATTTAGATGACTATAGGGATGTCTATCTAAGTGGTAGTTCTTAAGTAATATGATTAATTGAACTTTAATTTATCGTGAACTTAGTCCTGATAGTATTTGCATGTCTATGTTGTAGATCAATAGCTCGCGTATAGCTCCCCTATTTTATTTTTGCTATGTTCCTAGAGAAAACTAAGTTGAAAGATGATATGTTCCAATAGTCCGTGATCTGAAGATTATCTTCATTGCTGCACAGAAGAATTATGTCCTTGATGCACAGCTAGGTGACAGAACTATTGCAGGAGTAGATGCAGACGTTATGAACATTTGACAAAGATCGGTATGATGACTACTTGATAGTTTAGTGCACCATACTTGACGGCTTAGAATTGGGACTTCAAAAATGTTTTGAAATGTCACGGAGCATATGAGATGTTCCAAGAGCTGAAATTGGTATTTCAGACTCATTCCCGAGTCGAGAGGTATGAGACCTCTGACAAGTACTTCGCCTACAAGATGGAGGAGAATAGCTCAACCAGTGAGCATGTGCTCGGAATGTCTGAGTACTACAGTCACTTGAATCAAATCTTCTAGATAAGATAGTGATCGACAGAATTCTCTAGTCACTATCACCAAGTTACTGGAACTTCGTGATGAACTATAATATGCAAGGGATGACGAAAACGATTCCTGAGCTCTTCGCGATGTTGAAATTGGCGAAGGGAGAAATCAAGAAAAGCATCAAGTGTTGATGGTTGACAAGACCACTAGTTTCAAGTAAAAGGGCAAGGGAAAGAAAGGGAACTTCAAGAAGAATGGCAAGCAAGTTTCCACTCCCATGAAGAAGACCAAAGCTAGACCCAAGTCTGAAATTTAGTGCTTCTACTGCAAAGGAAATGGTCACTGGAAGCAGAACTGCCCCAAATACTTGGTGGATAAGAAGGATGGTACAGTGAACAAAAGTATATATGATATACATGTTATTGATGTGTACTTTACTAGTGTTTATAGAAAACCCCTCAATATTTGATACTGGTTCAGTTGCTAAGAGTAGTAACTCGAAACGGGAGTTGCAAAATAAACAGAGACTAGTTAAGGGAGAGGTGATGATGTGAGTTGGAAGTGATTCCAAGGTTGTTATCATCACCATCGCACACTCCCTTTACCTTCGGGATAGTGTTGAACCTAAAATAAATGTTATTTTGTGTTTGCGTTGAGCATGAATATGATTGGATCAAGTTTATTGCAATACGGTTATTCATTTAAGTCAAAGAAGAATTGTTGTTCTATTTACATGAATAAAACCTTCTATGGTCATACACTCAATATAAATGGTTTATTGAATCTCCCTCGTAGTGATACACATATTCATAATATTGAAGCCAAAAGATGCAAAGTTAATAATGATAATGCAACTTATATGTGGCATTGCTGTTTAGGTCATATTGGGTGTAAAGTGCATGAAGAAACTCCATGCTGATGGACTTTTGGAATCACTTGATTTTGAATCACTTGATGCTTGCGAACCATGCCTCATGGGCAAGATGACTAAGACTCTGTTCTTCGGAACAATTGAGCGAGCAACTGACTTATTGGAAATAATACATACTGATGTAGGCGGTCCGATGAGTCTTGAGGCTTGCGGCGGGTATCGTTATTTTCTGACCTTCACAGATGATTTGAGCAGATATGGGTATATCTACTTGATGAAACATAAGTCTGAAACATTTGAAAAGTTCAAAGAATTTCAGAGTGAAGTGGAAAATCATCGTAACAAGAAAATAAAGTTTCTAAGATTTGATCGTGGCTGTGAATATTTGAGTTATGAGTTTGGTCTTCATTTGAAACAATGTGGAATAGTTTCGCAACTCATGCCACCTAGAACACCACAGCGTAATGGTGAGTCCGAACATCGTAACCGTACTTTATTAGATATGGTGCGATCTATGATGTCTCTTACCGATTTACCACTATCATTTTGGGGTTATGCATTAGAGACAGTTGCATTCATGTTAAATTGGGCACCATCTAAATCCGTTGAGACGACACCGTATGAACTGTGGTTTAGCAAGAAACCTAAGCTATCGTTTCTTAAAGTTTGGGGTTGCGATGCTTATGTGAAAAAGTTTCAGCCTGATAAGCTCAAACCCAAATTAGAGAAGTGTGTCTTCATAGGACACCCAAAAGAAACTATTGGGTACACCTTCTATCACAGATCCGAAGGCAAAATCTTTGTTGCTAAGAGTGGATCCTTTCTAGAGAAGAAGTTTCTCCCAAAAGAAGTGAGTTGGAGGGAAGTAGAACTTGATGAGGTAATTGTACCTTCTCTCGAGTTGGCGAGTAGTTCATCACAGAAATCAGTTCCAGTGATGCCTACACCAAATAGTGAGGAAGTTCATGATGATGATCATGAAACTTCACATCAAGTTACTACCGAACATCATAGGTCAACCAAAGTATGTTCCACACCAGAGTGGTATGGTAATCCTGTTCTGGAAGTCATGTTACTAGAACATGACGAACCTGTGAACTATGAGGAAGCGATGATGAGCCCAGATTCCGTGAAATGGCTTCAGGCCAAGAAATCTGAGATGGGATCCATGTATGAGAACAAAGTATGGACTTTGATTGACTTGCCCGATGATCGGCGAGCCATTGAGAATAAATGGATCTTCAAGAGGAAGACGGACGCTGATAGTAGTGTTACTATCTACAAAGCTCGAATTCTCGCAAAAAGCTTTTCGACAAGTTCAAGGTGTTGACTACGATAAGATTTTCTCACTCGTAGCGATGCTTAAGTCAGTCCGAATCATGTTAGCAATTGCCAAATTTTATGAAATCTGGCAAGTGAATGTCAAAACTACATTCCTTAATGGATTTCTTAAACAAGAGTTGTATATGATGCAACAAGAAGGTTTTGTCAATTGTAAAGATGCTAACAAAGTGTGCAAGCTCCAGCGATCCATCTAAGGACTGGTGCAAGCATCTCGGAGTTGAAATATTCTTTGATAAAGTGATCAAAGCATATGGTTTTATACAGACTTGCGGTGAAGCCTGTATTTACAAGAAAGTGAGTGGGAGCACTACAACATTTTTGGTAAGTATATGTGAATGACATATTGTTGATCGGAAATAATCTAGAATTTTCTGGAAAGCATAAAGGAGTGTTTGAAAGGAGTTTTTCAAAGAAAGACCTCGGTGAAGTTGCTTACATATTGAGCATCAAGATCTATAGAGATAGATCAAAATTCTTGATAAGTTTTTTCAATGAGTACATACCTTGACAAGATTGTGAAGTAGTTCAAAATGGAACAGTCAAAGGAGTTCTTGCCTGTGTTGCAAGGTGTGAAATTGAGTAAAGACTCTAAACCCGACCACGGTAGAAAATAGAAAGAGAATGAAAAGTCATTCCCTATGCCTCAGTCATAGGTTCTATAAAGTATGCTACGCTATGTACCAGACCTATTGTGTACCTCACCATGAGTTTGGCAAGAGGGTACAATAGTGATCCAGGAGTGGATCACTGGACAGCGGTCATAATTATCCTTAGTGGAATAAGGATATGTTTCTTGGTTATGGAAGTGACAAAAAGGTTTGTTGTAAAGGGTTACGTCGATGCAAGCTTTGACACTAATCCAGATGACTCTAAGTCTCAATCTGGATACATATTGAAAGTAGGAGCAATTAGCTAGAGTAGCTCAGTGCAGAGAATTGTAGACATAGAAATTTGCAAAATACATACGGATCTGAATGTGGCAGACTCGTTGACTAAACTTCTCTCACAAGAAAAACATGATCACACCTTAGTACTCTTTGGGTGTTAATCACATGGCGATGTGAACTAGATTATTGACTCTAGTAAACCTTTTGGGTATTGGTCACATGGCGATGTGAACTATAGAGTGTTAAATCACATGACGATGTGAACTATTGGTGTTAAATCAGATGGCGATGTGAACTAGATTATTGACTCTAGTGCAAGTGGGAGACTGAAGGAAATATGCCCTAGAGGCAATAATAAAGTTGTTATTTATATTCCCTTGTATCTTGATAAATGTTTATTATTCATGCTAGAATTGTATTAACTGGAAACTTGATACATGTGTGAATACATAGACAAAATAAAGTGTCCCTAGTATGCCTCTACTAGACTAGCTCGTTAATCAAAGATGGTTAAGTTTCCTGACCATAGACATGTGTTGTCATTTGATGAACGGGATCACATCATTAGAGAATGATGTGATGGACAAGACCCATCCGTTAGCTTAGCATAATGATTGTTTAGTTTTATTGCTATTGCTTTCTTCATGACTTATCCATGTTCCCCTGACTATGAGATTATGCAACTCCCGAATACCGGAGGAACACCTTGTGTGCTATCAAACGTCACAACGTAACTGGGTGATTATAAAGATGGTCTACAGGTGTCTCCAAAGGTGTTTGTTGAGTTGGCATAGATCGAGAATAGGATTTGTCACTCCGTGTATCGGAGAGGTACCTCTGGGCCCTCTCGGTAATGCACATCACTATAAGCCTTGCAAGCAATGTGACTAATGAGTTAGTTGCGGGATGATGCATTACGGAACGAGTAAAGAGACTTGCCGGTAACGAGATTGAACTAGGTATGATGATATCGACGATCGAATCTCAGGCAAGTAACATACCAATGACAAAGAGAACAACGTAAGTACAACTATCCCTAGGTGGTTTTGGTAATTCCTAACAACATATAGCTCATTGAGCTAATGCTATTCCAAGATAAATATTTCAGGAAAGCTCAATGATTGGCATGGCATGGATTAGAAAGTGGACCCTTCAAAATGCTAAGGACAAAAGATTGGCTCAAGCTCCAAGCACAAGACTCTACATTTTCTATTTTAGTGATCCAAGATCACATTGAGTCTATAGGAAAAGCCAATACTATTAAGAAGGGATGAGGTGTTGCTTAATGAGGCTCTTGCTCAAAATGCATACTGATATGCTCTAAAACCCTCCACTACTTTCTCATATCCATATATGTCCCAAACCTAAATATCCAACTTGGCCCCACCTATTCTTTCTATCCGGAGCCATCAAGTTCAGTTGACATAGCCACTGCCAGAAACCCTAGTCTTTTCGGTCTCACCGATAGGGATCTCGGTCTCACCGAGATGGGATTGCAAACTCTTTGTTTCCCTTCGTAACGTTTCGGTCAAACCGAGATGAGCGATCGGTCCCACCGAGATTGCAATGCAAACTCTGTGTTTCCCTTTCATAACGTTTTGGTCCAACCAAGATGAGCGAATCGGTCCCGCCGAGTTTGCATGACCAACTCTCTGTTTGACTATTACCAAAATTGTTCTCACCGAGTTTGTAATCGGTCTCACCGAGATTACGTTATGCCCTAACCCTAATGATATCGGTCCCACCGAGTTGACATGTCGGTCCCACCGAGAATCCTAACGTTCACATTTTGAACTAAATCGGTCTGACCGAGTTCTCTGAATCGGTCCCACCGAGTTTGGTGATTTGTGTGTAACGGTTAGATTTTGTGTGGAGGCTATAAATACCCCTCCACCCACTCTTCATTCGTGGAGAGATCCATCAGAACATGCCTACACTTCCTATACATATTTTCTGAGAGAGAACCACCTACACTTGTGTTGAGGTCAAGAAATTCCATTCCAACCACATAAATCTTGATCTCTAGCCTTCCCCAAGTTGCTTTCCACTCAAATCTTCTTTCTACCAAATCGAATCCTATGAGAGAGAGTTGAGTGTTGGGGAGACTATCATTTGAAGCACAAGAGCAAGGAGTTCATCATCCACACACCATTTGTTACTTCTTGGAGAGTGGTGTCTCCTAGATTGGCGAGGTGTCACTTGGGAGCCTCCGTCAAGATTGTGGAGTTGAACCAAGGAGTTTGTAAGGGCAAGGAGATCACCTACTTCGTGAAGATCTACCCTAGTGAGGCAAGTCCTTCGTGGGCGACGCCCATGGTGGGATAGACAAGGTTGCTTCTTCGTGGACCCTTCGTGGCTGGAGCCCTCCGTGGACTCGCGCAACCGTTACCCTTCGTGGGTTGAAGTCTCCATCAACGTGGATGTACGATAGCACCACCTATCGGAACCACGGATAAAAAATCACTGTGTCAACATTGCGTTTGCTCCCTCAAACTCCTCCCTTTACCTTCATATGCAATTGTTTTTTACATTCCGCTGCTATACTCTTAGAATTGCATGTGTAGGTTGATTTCTTGACTTGTGCCTAGTTGCTAAAATCTACCAAGAAATAAAATTGGGAAAAGGCTAGATTTTTATTTGGTCAAGTAGTCTAATCACCCCCCCCCCCCTCTAGACATATTTTCGATCCTACAAGTGGTATCAAAGCTTTGATCTCCATCTGCTTTGATTTCCATAGCTTTTGGTGGTCATAGCCTTGGTTTCACAACCTAGGAGAGTATGGCATCTAGCGAGGGAAATTACCACCGTAGAGGTCCTTACTTTGATGGTACAAATTTTGCTAGTTGGAAGCATAAGACGAAAATGCATATTCTTGGACATAACTGTGGCACCCCGGCTCAGAGAAACCGGAATGCCCCGTATTCCAGCCCAGAGATCGAGGAGAAGTCTTCTGGAATACGGCACTGCTTAGCATAGAACAAACCAGCTCTTTTATTTCAATCTATATGGGTACAAGGGGGGTTACATAGGCACCGCGATGCTACGCCTGCCACGGTTGCTCTATGCAAGCAGCAGAACAACACGACACAGCGGAATGACTACTGGCAGCGGAACAACGACGACAGTGGTGAACTCCACTCCGCAGGGACTCTGGCTGGAACGCTTATCCTAGCTCGCAAACAAGGAATCCATGGCAAACAAGCAATCAAATCTGACATGACCTGCAAACTGGCATGACACGCCAGGTCAGTACATTGAATGTAGTTGCAAGCTCATAGCAACCAAAGCAATCAAGACAAACAATAGCAAGGAAATTACAGGTTAACAAGGATTAACATGATACTATCAGATCAATCATAGCATGAACAAGATGATACAACTAGAACCATACGAGCATGGCATAAACATATGAACATGATGAGACTAGCATGCAACATGATGAACTATCATGCACCAACTTACTCTGCTCGGTTACCTCATAACCATCACCTATATCACTTACCATCACGGATATCACACGATCATCTCAGGATCCAATCAAGCTTGGTATTAACAATACCATAGCAATCATTTATGATCACAAGGAGCTTGACCTTTACCCTTGACTCTCGCATAACATTCCAAATATCCAACAAGTTGGTATTCACGATATTACAGTGATCCTCTCACGATAACATAAATATCAACCAACTTCTTTCATCATCAAACCAGGGTTGTTATTAATCAAATTATTATCACTATTATTGACCCATAGTGTGACCGACACGAACTGGGCCCTTATTCACGGGCGCGGCTATCGATAGATTTAACACACACACTCTACAGAGGTTAGCACACTGTACCCACACCACGGAACACTAGCCTCACACTCCCATTCGGGTGGACCAAAGCGTTCCGACAAAACCGTCCTACTGCAATGCCACCCCCGGCCACTCCGACCAACTCCCCTTTGGGCTAAGTCCTGGGTGGCCCCGTGCCTACCAAAGGCACCAACGGCCACTGTCGTGGCAAAACGGTCCCAAACGGGGACAAGGATCCATACTCAACAACGGGCACACAAGGCTTATGCCGTCCTACCTGGCCAAGGTAGCGTCCACGCATAACCTTCCCTCGCGGGAGGCACCGGTGAGAGGCATGACAATAGACTCAGTTAGGGCCTTCCCATAGGGCAAGTGTGGTTGCACTGGTTAGATCAATATGGTGGCACCATGACTCGGCCAATAGTTGTTCAAGTTCAATTTAATCTGGTTAAACTTGAAAGCAATATGTTGAGCCATAATAAAAATAACATGATGCAACTACAATGCATGAACATGATATCAAACGTAAGCATGGGGTGCATCATAATCCACGAGCATAACAACAACATTTAATCATTTATCCAGATAAGCATGGCATACTGACGAGCATGAATATCACAACTAGCACACTACCCATAGCATGACATGACCACTAGCATCAATAATAAATACCATGCAATAACATAACGATAAAACTATCACGCAAGTATTTAATCAACTGGATGCAAAAAAACATGCATAACGGCGGTACTCGGAACAGATGATAGTCATGCACCGAAAACCATCACCAACATGTACTACTACCAAACATTGCCAATATTAAAGTAATACTAGCATGATGAACATAATAATAAAGTGCAAGAAAACATAGCATGCGGTAAACACCGATCCACGAGAATAACCGAAATACCGACAGCAGAAGCAAAACAATCAAACATTTATTAAAGATTCAAGTTGAAAACCAATGCTTCTGCATAGCTTTCATGCAAATGGTGGTTGTGGCTTGCCTGGGGATGGAGAAGGCTCCGGGGAGAAGTGTGGAAAGATCGTGGAAGGAATCGCCGGAAAGGTTCTCTCTTGGAGGGGGCTGATTAGGGGCAAGGGCAAAATGGTCATTTTCAGAATGTTGAAACATAGTGAAAATAGTGGTAACACAACGGGCTCGACGAGACGAAGACGTGGGCGTTGGATTCACCTCATTCGGAGTTACTCTTGCGGAGATATGAGGTGTAGAAGATCAGGAACTAATCTGTAAAGATTTCTCCACAAACAGGCCCCTCAGCTGAAAAACAGAAAGCGCATTCCACAGATTATGCCTCCAGAGAAGGGAAAACGCATTTACGGCTAAAGCAGAAGGAGAAAACGCTTACCCCACTAGAAAACGTACCTACAGAAGTACGCATCCACTAATCCACATGGGCAATGGCGGGACCGGGCGCGTGATCGCTGACGGGCGGGTCCCATGGGGTGGGGCCGGTCACTTATCCACGTGGGCAGCCCGGGTCAACGCCCGCTCGCCGACGGGTGGGGCTGCGTGGAGATGGGGCCCGCCTGGCCCGAGGACGTCGTCCACCTCCCGCCAGGAACCGGATCCTCTAACATTGTGAAGGAAAGTTAGAGAAGCTATAATACCCTAACTTTCCTTCTTTCTATCCATATAATTATGGCTAAAATGATTTAAATTAATTTGCAAATTGATGATCTACCGTGTACATTTATAGTAATTACATATAAACAAATTGATGGTGAAATAAAATTAATTTTAAATTATTTATATCTACAGTAAATACCAATAGTAAACAACCTACTAACAGTCCTTAACTTTCCTTCTTCATTTTACACTAGGCAAACAATGTAGCACCGTGACTTTCCTTCACAATGTTAGAGGATCCGGTTCCCTCGCGCCTGCCCGTGAGGCAGAGGAGGACCGGCGTGCGCCGGCGATGAGTTCCGGCGCCACAGACCGCCTCCGACGAGGCTACGGGCACCGGAGAGATCGGCGAGAGGCGCCGCATCCATCCCTCCTGGGTACGGACGCCGAGGAGGACCGGAGCAACGACGGCGCGGACTCCGGCGGAGATGGCTTCGGGTGGGGTTTGGCTACGGGGCTGCGGGGCACTCCGGCAAGGGGCAAGTAGGTGGGGAGGATCAGGGGGTCGAGGGGATTTCTCTGGTGAAGGAATGAAGGAGGGAGGGGCCCGGCTTCGAGCTAATTTAGGAGGGAGGCCGCGGCGGCCATGGCGGCAATGATGGCCACCGAGAGCTCCTCGAGCTCGTTTGACTGGTCAGGGAGGTCTAGTGGAGGGCGTGAGGTCGAGTGGTGAGCTCGGGAGGGGTTCGGGGCTTCTACTTATAGCCTTGGCAAGTCGGTTGTGCTCGGGTGCCGCCACGGATGCGTGTCCGGTGCCGTGGACGCGTGTGCTCGCGGCCAAGCTCAGACGGCGACGAGGGTAAGTGGACGAGGGTCACAGAGACGAGAGGGACTCGGGGACAAGGGAGGGAAGCTGCCGCGGCACGAACAGAGCCGGACGGCTACAGTTTGCCCGTGGGCGCACAGCAACGAGTGCCAGTGAGGAGGCTTCGGGAGGGGGAGACGGTTCCAGGGGAACGGCGACAACGCGGGCTAGCTGTTGGACACGACGAGGCGCGCGAGCACGACGAACCGAGGAGGGGCCCGAGCAAAACGCAGCTCAGCTCGCGTCCATGGCATGCCAGGGCAGTGGTCACCGCGTGAGCTGGCAAGGAGAAGAGGCCAAGGGCTGCTCTGAGATGTCTAGTGATTAGTCCTGGCATACTAGAGGCCGAGGGAGGTGACGGATCACGCAGAAGTGTAGGGGAAGAGGGGAGCAACCTCGACAAGTTTGTTGTACCAAATTTGAACGAGCATTGCTGATCAACAGGGAAGGACTTGGAGCCAAACGAGTTGTCTGGGGTGATTCGATTAAGAAGAACTATGATCCTGGAAACTATGGAGGGATTTGGACCAATATTTGATATAGTTGCTTCACAACTTCCTAAATTGGTCCAGAATAGAAATCATGATGATGCACTCAAATGGTGAAGACACTTGAGCTGAACTTGGGCAGGGCAGAGTTATTTGGTCATATGAAGATTCTGGAAAATGTTTCACACCATTTGGATAAACCAAAATGGTACTTCCTTCACAAACATCCCCATTGACCAGAAACTTGCAGAAATTCTAGAGGGAAAATGGCTAAATGCATTGAGCCACAACTTGGTGGAGGGAGTTTATATGGATATTAGAAGACATAGAAAACTTTAAAACCATAATGAAGCAAGATAAAATATACTTGCTTCACAAACTGAAATTTTGGACAAAATCAAATATTTGAAGCTGTGCTCACATGGAGGCAGTAAATGAGCTCAACTTTGGTGGAGGGCTATTATTTGATGATATTAAGGTCCATGCAAAATTCCAACTCATTTGGATATGCCTAGCTTGTACCTCATTCACATAGTTTCTTTCTGGACGGAAACTTTGGAAAATCATAATTAAATGACTTCTAGGCAAATGAGGTTGAATTTTGGCATGTGGCAATCATATGGACAGGAAAAGGTGTCCAAGGAGTTTGAGGTCAATTGGGAAAAGGAAAATAGCACTTGCTTCACAATGTGCCATTTAGGGCAGAATAGGAAATGAATTATTTGAGCATGATGATAAACATTTAAAATGAAATGTTTTTCCATATTTGAGGAAGGTATGACCCAAAAAATTTATGAGAATTATTTGGGAATTTTAGGAGTGATGAAAATATAGGTTGCTTCACAACCTAGGGCAAAAAGGATGATTCCTTTAATAGAAAAGGAATGTTCCCAATAAAAAGAATATTGGGATTGGGCTAGGATGGAAATGATATGATCTAGGGAAGGATTTGAGGATGACAAGCCACTCTGGAAATAAAGAAGGGGTCATCTTCTTCAGTTTCAAGACCACAAAGCCACGGAAAGGAAAACTCAAGCAAAAACCTCAGAAAATCCAATGAAAAAGAAAGGGCCAAAAATCAGGCTATGACAAACTTCCCCCCTTAAAGAAATCTCGTCCTCGAGATTTGGTTGCTCTGGGAACAAGTATGAATATACTGCCTTAAGGAAATCGTTTCCAACTCGGGTATCGTTTTTCCTTTGTTGATTGTTCCCATTAAATTCTTCATCTAACTGACCTGACTGGCTCTGGGGTTGCTTGCTTCACTGTATCCATATCTTGACAGATCTTAACTCACATGTTCTGCTTATACTGGCTCCAATTCTGTTCATATCTGCTGACTTAGGTGAGATTACCATGACTGAAATATCTGCGTGTCTCACAAATCCGAGAGTGACTTCCAATGGTTGTGTCTGTACTGACAACTGTCCATGAATTGGTGATCCGATTTGTCCTGATGAACACCCAAGCTCTAACTCCTTGCATTGGGTTTCTCCATTAAATGCAGGTCCTTCAGGTTCCAAACAGTGAGTTGCGGCATATCCGTTTTTCTGACAGATTCTGACTTATCGCAGGAATTTCTGACCCATCCTGACTGGCTCCACTGTCTTGAATCTCAGCTTCATACCAAATATTTGATTGTCGCCTGTCATTGCCAGCATAAGGGATATGGCCTTATATGATAGTAGCCGCATACTTGACTGACTGTGAATCTCGTGAAAGAATTTTGTCCATGACAGGCTATCCGTTGAGGCTTCACATAAGTGAGGGCACATGCTCCCAGACTGTTATTCACCATCCAAAACCGAGCAGACCCTTCTGGTGAATATCCATGGTGATCCATACTGACTTAGACTGTCTGCGGTATCTGCACCATTTGAATTATGCAACAATTATCAGTCTGGCTCCTTCATTACTGTTTTCCTTGCCTGGATCCTTGGGTGAAGGAGCGGGGTCATATTGCTTCTTCGTGTGACCATAGGTTCTGTCGGGTGCAATATTCTGACAGTTGTACTCTTATCCGCATCTTGTGACATGGTAATCCATTAAATGGCGGGTTCAACACTCCTCAAGTTCTGACCGTAGGAAAACGATCATCCGAACCCTTGCAAGAAATCGGCAAATAAATCAGTAGCCACCAGAACGGTCTTTATGACTCAGATCTAGGACATTACTGAAATAACTCAACCACGGATCAGGACGGCTGAAAAGCAGCTCAGAACATGAGACCGGGTTGATAAGAAGAAATTGGCAGCTCCCTAAAATAGCCAAAAGCAGCTATAGGGCTACTGTCACAAAAAGAAACTCAACAGCTGTATGAGACGGCCGAAAAGCAGCTTAGAACTCATGATAGTCGTTGAAGAGAGAAATAAAAATCGGCATCCACCCCGGATAGCTAAAAACAGCTCAGATCACAGGCGTGGTGCCGGCACTGAAGAAAAGGAGACAAGGGCTCATCAAGATCATCTTCCAGGTTCACTGGTACTTGTACAGAGCTCAGTGTTGTCGTCAATCCTCATAGTCCTTTGTCACACTGAGGTGTATATCTAGCTTCCTTCACATATATCTGAGAATCTGATTCCCAAGGCAGACTTGTGTTCTGACTGATTCTTGCTTCGGACCAACTGTCGCGGATCTGATTCTGCCATCTGCTGTAAATTCACATTGTACTATCTTGCACCAGTGCCGTACTGAGGACGATTGGATGGCTTATGCTGAAAACCATCGAGAATATCTTGCTGAGGAAGACTAGGCTTCGTGCTGAAACAGGAATTGCTAGACCATCCTCCTTTCTGAGTATGTGGCACATCCTTGCTTTCTTCCAGGCATATCATGTTTCAAAATCATCCTCCACAAAGAATCAAACCTTGTATCTGAACCATACCTTTGACTGAAATTGCACTGTTGGTCTTGCACATAGCTTATCTTCTTGCTGATCTGATCATTACTGCCATGAAGAGTGCACACTGAGGCAAACTTGATTATTCGTATCATGATCAGATATCCCCAGATCTCAATGCAGTTGGCTGACAATTTCATACTGATGCAAACTTGATACTGACAGTCCATCCAGGATTTCTTTTGCCTTCAGCCAAGATTTTCCCAATTTCACTGTTGTCTGCTGATAATTCCATTCTTGTTTAGCTGAGCTTCCAAACATTTGAACTCCTTGCTGATTCTTCAGGTCCGGTGTCGGTTGACGAGCAAATTTAATAAGGGGAAAATTTTGTAACACCGAAGGCCCAAATAAAGAAACAAAAGGAACGACGAAACAAAGGCACACAAGCATGCAACCAAAATAAAGCAATCAACACATATTACTGCTACTCACACAATAATATGCATGCACACCTAAGCACACAAATCTCGCGGAAACTCAGGTATTACGGTCTAATATGTTGTGACGGTGTGCACGAAAGTGAGATCCATGTGTGGAAAGGGTTGGTGTAACCATGGCTATACCAAGCGCTCGCTGAACACCAACTGGATCTGGATGGATACAGAAGTGAGGACGGACTTGGCGATCATGCAGCAAGACATGGAAGTCACAACTACATCATCATCAAGCGTACGAAAGGGAATCGTACATGTCCAAAGAATGGGATGACGAGGCAATATAGGGGAGGAAAAGCAAGGCTTGATGGCATTGCCCTTTTCCGATAACAAGTATCAGTGAGGGTTGCCAAAGGGACGAGATGGATGGCACGATTCAGGATAGAGGCGAGTCTATCACCGAAATGATATGGGTGAGTGGCGGAAAGATATCGACGCGATATCCGAGCATAACTCCTGCAAATGGTGTCTGGAACACTTGGTACCAGGGCATCACTCTGCTGGGACAGAGATGACGCCGAACACCGGAGAGCAGGCATGCTAGGAAAGAGGGTGCAGGTAGTGGATCGAAAACGACGCCACCTACGCTCACAAGATTAACCCTTAACGACAAGAAAATGATCTATATGCATGCTATGCAACAAACAAATGCAGCAATCAAGTGCAATAAACGAACGGGGCTCTATACTACCGCATTCTAACGTTCGCGCGGGCTAGGGAGTCCTACAGCCAGACCTACTCTGATACCAAGCCTGTGGCACCCCTGCTCAGAGAAACCGGAACGCCTCGTATTCCAGCCCAGAGATCGAGGACAAGTCTTTTGGAATACATCACTGCTTAGCATAGAACAAACCAGCTCTTTTATTTCAATCTATATGGGTACATGGGGGTTACATCGGCACGGCGACGCTATGCCTGCCACGGTTGCTCTATGCAAGCAGCAGAACAACATGACGCAGCGGAATGACTACTGGCAGCGGAACAGCGACGACGGTGGTGACCTCCACTCCGCAGGGACTCTGGCTGGAACGCTTATCCTAGCTCGCAAACAAGGAATCCACGGCAAACAAGCAATCAAATCTAACATGACCTACAAACTGGCATGACACGCCAGGTCAGTACATTGAATGTACTTGCAAGCTCACAGCAACCAAAGCAATCAAGACAAACAATAGCATGGCAATTACAGGTTAACAAGGATTAACATGATACTATCAGATCAATCATAGCATGAACAAGATGATACAACTAGAACCATACGAGCATGGCATAAACATATGAACATGATGAGACTAGCATGCAACATGATGAACTATCATGCACCAACTTACTCTACTCAGTTACCTCGTAACCATCACCTGTATCACTTACCATCACGGATATCAGACGATCATCTCAGGATCCAATCAAGCTTGGTATTAACAATACCATAGCAATCATTTATGATCACAAGGAGCTTGACCTTTACCCTTGACTCTCGCATAACATTCCAAATATCCAACAAGTTGGTATTCACGATACTATAGTGATCCTCTCACGATCACCTAAATATGAACCAACTTCTTTCATCATTGAACCAGGGTTGTTATTAACCAAATTATTATCAGTACTGTTGACCCATAGTGTGACCAACACGAACTGGGCCCTTATCCGCGGGCGTGGCTATCGATAGATTTAACACACACACTCTGCAGAGGTTAGCACACTGTACCCACACCATGAAACCCTAGCCTCGCACTCCCATTCGGGTGGACCAAAGCGTTCTGACAAAACCGTCCTACTGCCATGCCACCACCCGGCCACTCCGACCAACTCCCCTTTGGGCTAAGTCCTGGGTGGCCCCGTGCCTACCAAAGGCACCAACGGCCACCGTCATGGCAAAACGGTCCCAAATGGGGACAAGGATCCATACTCAACAACGGGCACACAAGGCTTATGCCGTCCTACCTGGCCAAGGTAGCGCCCGCGCATAACCTTCCCTCGCGGGAGGCACCGATGAGAAGCATGACAATAGACCCAGTTAGGGCCTTCCCATAGGGCAAGCATGGTTGCACTGGTCAGATTGATATGGTGGCACCATGACTCAGCCAACAATTGTTCAAGTTCAATTAAATCCGGTTAAACTTGAATGCAACATGCTGAGCCATAATAAAAATAACATGATGCAACTACAATGCATGAACATGATGTCAAACGTAAGCATGGGGTGCATCATAATCCACGAGGATAACAACAACATTTAATCATTTATCCAGATAAGCATGGCATACTGACGAGCATGAATATCACAACTAGCACACTACCCATAGCGTGACATGACCACTAGCATCAATAATAAATACCATGCAATAACATAACGATAAAACTATCATGCAAGTATTTAATCAACTGGATGCAAAGAAACATGCATAACGGCGGTACTCGGAACAGATGATAGTCCTGCACCGAAAACCATCACCAACATGTACTACTACCAAACATTGCCAATATTAAAGTAATACTAGCATGATGAACATAATAATAAAGTGCAAGAAAACATAGCATGCGGTAAACACCGATCCACAAGAATAACCAAAATACCGACAGCAGAAGCAAAACAATCAAACATTTATTAAAGATTCAAGTTGAAAACCAATGCTTCTGCATAGCTTTAATGCAAATGGTGGTTGTGGCTTGCCTGGGGATGGAGAAGGCTCCGGGGAGAAGTGTGGAAAGATCGCGGAAGGAACCGCCGGAAAGGTTCTCTCTTGGAGGGGGCTGATTAGGGGCAAGGGCAAAATGGTCATTTTCAGAATGTTGAAACATAGTGAAAATGGTGGTAACACAACGGGCTCGACGAGACGAAGACGTGGGCGTTGGATTCACCTCATTCGGAGTTACGATTGCGGAGATATGAGGTGTAGAAGATCAGGGACTAATCTGTAAAGATTTCTCCACAAACAGGCCCCTGAGCTGAAAAACAGAAAGCGCATTCCGCAGGTTACGCCTCCAGAGAAGGGAAAACGTATTTCGGGATAAAGCAGAAGGAGAAAACGCTTACCCCACGAGAAAACGTACCAACAGAAGTACGCATCCAATAATCCACATGGGCAATGGCGGGACCGGGCGCGTGGTCGTTGACGGGCGGGTCCCACGGTTTGGGGCCGGTCACTTATCCACGTGGGCAGCCCGGGTCTGTCGTTGCCGGACCAGCGAGATAGAGAGAGATCGGACGAGAGGAAGATGAACGAGCAGTCTTACGAGAGAGTTTTGTGCTACCTAACTGTCGCAGCGTTTTCCGTTTTTCTCTTTTCTTTTATCTGAATACAAAACGAGCTACGCTACCCTCCCGGTCTGGCCGCCATGATCCGCGTAGATCGCGCTGCCCCGCGATCACGTCCATAGCTAGAGCCCAACGACCAGGAGGAGTAACAGAAAAGGAAACGGGAGTGCGCTCTAGGCGGGACTCCACGATCTACGTGCATGCATGGGTCACATCCGACCCTGCTGCCAATTATTCAAAACGGAAAAGAAAAAACTTCCTAGTCTAGCTGCGTGGACTTGAGCTTATGTGGGCTAACATTTCTCGCTCCTAAGCTCAACGTCCGCCAGCTACCTCCCTGATGCCAAGTCTCTGTCGCAGCTCAATGAACCGCACACGTCCCAGTGCTTTGGTCAGTGCATCAGCAAGCTGATCGTCAGTGCTAACATGGTCAATGTCCACCTGCCCAGTCTCCACACAATCACGAATAAAGTGAAACTTAATGTCAATGTGCTTACTTCGGTCGTGATGAACTGGATTCTTCGCCAAAGCAATGGCTGACTTGTTGTCGACTAGGAGTTTGAACGCGCTGGCCTCTTCCCCTCTCATTTCTGCAAGAAGACGGCTCATCCAGAGGCCTTGACAGGTGGCCGCCGCTGCTGCTACATATTCAGCCTCGCAAGAACTGATCGCAACGATTTTCTGCTTCTGGGAGTTCCATGAGACAGGGTTCTCGCCGAGGAAGAAGACCTGCCCAGAGGTGCTCTTGCGGTCTCCGACGTCTCCAGCGTGATCACTGTCGCTGTACCCAAGTAGTGCGGCCTTCCCAGTACCACGCCGGTAGCAGCAACCATATTTCAGAGTGCTCTTTACATACCAAAGGATTTGCTTGACAGCCGTCCAGTGGGTAGTCGTCGGCTTCTCCATGAATCTGCTCACTATCCCAACTGCATGTGCTATGTCCGGCCTTGTGTGTACCAAGTATCTCAAGCTGCCAATAACACTACGATACAGCGAGGGATCAACGGACTTTGCCTCATCATCTTTTCTGAGCTTGAGCCGGCACTCCATGGGAGTTTGGCAGCCGTTGCACCCGGTCATCCCGGCCACTTGCAGTACCTTCTCCGCATAACTCTTTTGACACAGTGTAATTGAATCTTTAGATTGGATTACCTCAATGCCCAAGTAGTAACTTAGAAGGCCAAGATCACTCATTTGGAAGAGCTCTTGCATCTGACCCTTGAACTTGATGATGGATGCTTGATCAGTGCCCGTGATGATGAGGTCGTCGACGTACATGCCCACTAGCAGGAACGAGTGAGCATTGCCGCGACGGTACACGGCATGCTCCAGTGGACTGCGAGTGAACCCCAGCATGCTCATGGTCTCGTCTAGCTTCACGTACCAGGCCCTCGGAGCTTGCCGCAGCCCGTAGAGTGCCTTCCGAAGTCACAGGACCTGTTGCTCCTTGCCGGCGGCGACGTACCCCGGTGGCTGCGCCACGTACACTTCCTCGGCGAGGTCACCATTGAGAAAAGCGGATTTTACATCCATGTGGTGCACCTCCCAGCCGGAGTGCGCAGCGAGCGCAAGAAGCAGCCGCACAGTCTCCATGCGTGCCACCGGCGTGAAAACTTCCTCGAAGTCCACGCCTTCTCGCTGCACATAGCCTTTCGCCACTAGGCGTGCCTTGTACTTGACGATCTTGCCGTCCGGGTCGCGCTTGACGCGGTACACCCACTTCAAACCGATGGCTTTGTGGCCTGCTGGCAAGTGGGCGAGTTCCCAGGTGTTATTCTCACCAATGGACGCCATCTCACTGTCCATCGCCGCCTTCCAGGCGCCGTCATTCAGTGCCTCAGTGATGTCGCGCGGCTCCTCCGCCGTGAGGAGGCAGAGCTCGAGCTCTTCTCGGATGGCCTCATCTTCAGTCTCGTCGAAGATGCACGATAAGCGCCCGTCTCAGATAGGTCCGGAGTCAACATCGCGCCCGTCATCATGCGTGGGCGGCGTGGCCCAGCGCATCTCCCTCGCCGCAGCCGGCATGCAAGGCTCGGTCTGCGGCGTGCCAGGCGCCGATGCGGCCAGCGTGTCGGCGGAGTTCAGCGGTGACCCCAATGATGATGTAGAGGGTGAGCCTGCTGTATTGCTCGGTGCGGACACTGATGAGCCGCCGGTGTCCAGCTCGTGCACGCCAGGCTTGACGGTGTAGACAACAGAGAATGTTGCCGGGGTGGGCGCGGTGACCATGCTCTGGCTGTCCCAACTCCACGGCCTGTTTTCCTCAAACAAAACATCACGAGTTACATGTACCTTTTTGCTGGCTGGATCATACACACGGTAGAACTTGGATCCTTCCTCGTATCCAACGAAAATCATCATGGTTGAGCGATCAGAGAGCTTGGTGATTCCGGGGCCAAGCTTCTTGACGTGTGCCACGCACCCGAACGTGCGCAAATGCTGCACACTCGGCTTGCGACCGCGCCACGCCTCATACGGTGTCACTCCGCCCAGGCTGCGCGTGGGCGCCCTATTAAGGAGGTACACCGCCGTCTTCACCGCTTCTGCCCAGAAGAACGACGGCACCGCCATGCTCTTGAGGAGACATCGCGCCATCTCGACGACGGTTTGGTTTCGGCGCTCCACCACTCCGTTTTGCTGAGGAGAGTAGGGTGCAGTTGTGTAGTGCTTGATGCCTAGTCCATCACAGTACTCCTTGAACTCCAATGAGTTAAATTCGCCGCCTCGGTCCGACCAAACGCTTGAAGCTTGCACCTTCCTTCAGACTCGGCCATGGCCTGAACTTTCTTGAACCGCTGATGAGCCTCATCCTTCGATTTGAGCAGCTCCAACCACATGTAGCGACTGTAATCATCCACTATAAGCAAGAAATATCTGCTGCCTCCAGGTGTGGTGGGTGTGATCGGCCCACACAAGTCTGTATGCACCAATTCAAGCCCCTTCTCAGCTCTGTGTGCAGCAACTTGAGGAAAAGGTGCTCGGTGCTGCTTGCCCAATGCACAGCCATCACAATACTCCTCGACGCGGTCAATGACCGGCATCCCTCGAACCATTTGCTTCGAAGACATAGCTCGCAGGGCTCTGAAGTGCAAATGCCCCATCCTCGCATGCCAGTGCCAAGTGACATCTTCAGACTTGGTGAGAAGACAAGTTGGTGCATCAATGGAAAGCACTCCTGTGTACAGCCTGTTCGCCGTGCGTTTGACTCGAGCTAGCACGCGTCGGCCTGGGTCGTGGATGGTCATTGTCCCATCTTCAATCCCGACCTTACAACCACCTTCGTCGAGCTGTCCCACTGATATAATGTTGCTGCGGAGGCTGGGGATGAAGTAAACTTCAGAGAGTGCGCGTTGATCACCGTTCTGACAACAGAACACTATGGCGCCCCGGCCCTTGATGGCCACCAGTGAGCCGTCGCCGAACTTCACCGTGCCATGTACACCCTCATCCAGCATGGCAAACATGTTTCTCTCCCCTGTCATGTGACTAGAGGCACCAGTGTCATAGTACCACAAACCATCATGCGAGGGAACAGGGATCACTTTCTCTTCATTCAAGAAGACAGCCTGCGGTGCCACAATCTATGGTGAACTAACCTCCGTGACCACTGCCATGTACAACCCTTGATCATGCTCGTCATTACCATCACGGACAAGGTTAGCCTGCTCTTTCTTTCCTTGTTCCTTTTGCTTCTCTAGCCATGTCCAGCAATCCTTTTTCCAGTGTCCGATTTTGCCGCAATGGTGGCATTTGCCTTTTTTCTTGCCACTGGATCCACCTGATCCGCCCGCGCCGCCGTTGTTCGACGCAGATATGCCACCGCTATGTGGCTTAGGCTTTCCCGACGCCTTGCTTTTGCCACCGCCGCCGTGCGACGAGCTGCCACCGGCGAACCGACGCTCACGAGCAGCCCACTCCTCTGCGGTGTACATGAGCTGGCCAGTGGACTGCTTGGCGTCATCGAGGTCATAGTGATCCTCGCATGCCGAGAGACGCCCAGTGAGCTCCTCGATCGACATCGTCTTGAGATCGATGAGTGCTTCTATTGCCATCGCCATCTGCCGGTACTTGCGCGGCACGACTCGAAGAAACTTCTGGACGGCCTTGTGCTCCGTCACAGGATCGTCGTACAACTCGAGGTCGGCGACGAGACCGGAGAGCCGCAGCGCGAAGTCTTCAACGGACTCGTCGTCCTTGAAGCGGAGCTCCTCGAACTCGCGGCGGCGCACTTGCGCCTTGGCCTCGCGAGCGCGCTCACTCCCCATGCGAAGTGTCTTGATGGTCTCCCACGCCGTCTTCGCCGTGTCCTTCGCGGCCAGCACACGCAGCATCTCCGGCGGAACGCCGGTGAGGATGATTTGCAGCGCGCGCCAGTCGTCGCACTCGTCGGCGGCGTCGTCGGTCACCGCGGACCAGACGCGGGCGACCTGCAGCTTGACCTGCATCACGAGCGCCCACTCCATATAGTTCGTGCGCGTGAGCATCATGGACGCCCCCGACTCCTCTTGCACGACGCGCTCGACGATGTGGATTTCCCCGCTGTCGCCGCCTATGAGACGCGCGACGGGCGCCCCGGATGACGGCGACTTCGCTGCGGCCTTCTTCTTCTCCTTCTTGGACTCGCTGTCAGACATGGCCGCCACGGATCAGACACCGCCGGCCACCGGAGCAGGAATCGAACACCACAGCTCTGATGCCAATTGTCGTTGCCGGACCAGCGAGATAGAGAGAGATCGGACGAGAGGAAGATGAACGAGCAGTCTTACGAGAGAGTTTTGTGCTGCCTAACTGTCGTAGCGTTTTCCGTTTTTCTCTTTTCTTTTATCTGAATACAAAACGAGCTACGCTACCCTCCCGGTCCGGCCTCCATGATCCGCGCAGATCGCGCTGCCCCGCGATCACGTCCATAGCTAGAGCCCAACGACCAGGAGGAGTAACAGAAAAGAAAACGGGAGTGCGCTCTAGGCGGGACTCCATGATCTACGTGCATGCATGGGTCACATCCGACCCTGCTGCCAATTATTCAAAACGGAAAAGAAAAAACTTCCTAGTCTAGCTGCGTGGACTTGAGCTTATGTGGGCTAACAGGGTCAACGCCCGCTCGCCGACGGGTGGGGCTGCGTGGAGATGGGGCCCACCTGTCCCAAGGTCGTCGTCCACCCCGCGCCTGCCCACGAGGCAGAGGAGGACCGGCGTGCTCGGGCGATGAGCTCCGGCGCCACAGACCGCCTCCGGCGAGGCTACAAGCACCGGAGAGATCGGGGAGAGGCGCCGCATCCATCCCGCCTTGGCACGGACGCCGAGGAGGACCGGAGCGACGAGGGCGCGGACTCCGGCGGAGATGGCTTCGGGTGGGGTTTGGCTACGGGGCTGCGGGGCACTCCGGCGAGGGGCAAGTAGGTGGGGAGGATCAGGGGCCGAGGGGAGTTCTCTGGTGAAGGAATGAAGGAGGGAGGGGGCCGGCTACGAGCTAATTTAGGAGGGAGGCCGCGGCGGCCATGGCGGCAATGATGGCCACCGAGAGCTCCTCGAGCTCGTTTGAGTGGTCAGGGAGGTCTAGTGGAGGGCGTGAGGTCGAGTGGTGGGCTCGGGAGGGGTTCGGGGCTGCTACTTATAGCCGTGGCAAGTCGGTTGGGCTCGGGTGCCGCCGCGGATGCGTGTCCAGCGCCGCGGACGCGTGTGCTCGCGGCCAAGCTCAGACGGCGACGAGGGGGAAGTGGACGAGGGTCACGGAGATGAGAGGGACTCGGGGACAAGGGAGGGAAGCTGTCGCGGCGCGAACAGAGCCGGTCGGCTACAGTTCGCCCGTGGGCGCACGGTGACGAGCGCCAGCGAGGAGGCTTCGGGAGGGGGAGACGGCTCCAGGGGAACGGCGACAACGCGTTCTAGCTGTTGGACACGACCAGGCGCGCGAGCACGACGAACCGAGGAGGGGCCCGAGCAAAACGTCGCTCAGCTCGCGTCCATGGCGTGCCAGGGCTATGGTCACCGCGTGAGCTGGCAAGTAGAAGAGGCCAAGGGCTGCCCTGAGATGTCTAGTGATTGGTCCTTGCATACTAGAGGCCTAGAGAGGTGACGGATAACTCAGAAGTGTAGGGAGAAGATGGGAGCAAGCTGGACAAGGTTGCTGTACCAAATTTGGACGTGCACTGCTGATCAACAGGAAAGGGCATGGAGCCAAACGAGTTGTCTTGGGTGATTATATTTAGAAGAACTATGATCCCGGAAACTATGGAGGGATTTGGACCAATATTTGATATAGTTGCTTCACAACTGCCTAAATTGGTCCAGAATAGAAATCATGATGATGCACTCAAATGGTGAAGCCACTTGATCTGAACTTGGGCATGTCAGAGTTATTTGGTCATATGAAGATTCTGAAAAAGGTGTAACACCATTTGGATGAACCAAAATGGTACTTCCTTCACAAACATCCCCACTGACCAGAAACTTGCAGAAATTCTAGAGGGAAAATGGCTAAATGGATTGAGCCACAACTTGGTGGAGTGAGTTTTTATGGATAGGAGAAGGCCTAGAAAACTTTACAGCCATAATGAAGCAAGATAAAATATACTTGCTTCACAAACTGAAATTTTGGACAGAATCAAAGATTTGAAGATGTGCTCACATGGAGGAATTAAATGAGCTCAACTTTTGTGGAGGGCTATTATTTGATGATATGAAGGTCCGTGCAAAAGTGAAACTCATTTGGAGATGCCTAGCTTGTACCTCCTTCACAAAGTTTCTTTTTGGACAGAAACTTTGGAAAATCATAATTAAATGACTACTAGGCAAATGAGGTTTCATTTTGGCATGTGGCAATGATATGGACAGGAAAAGGTGTCCAAGGAGTTTGAGGTCAATTGGGCAAAGTAAAATAGCACTTGCTTCACAATGTGCCATTTAGGGCAGAATAGGAAATGAATTATTTGAGCATGATGATAAACATGTAAAATGAAATGTTTTGCCATATTTGAGGAAGGTATGACCCAAAAAATTTATGAGAATTATTTGGGAATTTTAGGAGTGATGGAAATATAGGTTGCTTCACAACCTAGGGCAAAAAGGATGATTCCTTTAATAGAAAAGGAATGTTCCCAATAAAAAGAATAATTGGGATTGGGCTAGGATGGAAATGATATGATCTAGGGAAGGATTTTAGTATGACAAGCCACTCTGGAAATAAAGAAGAGGTCATCTTCTTCAGTTTCCAGACCACAAAGCCACGGAAAAAAGAAAACTCAAGCAAAAACCTCAGAAAATCCAATGAAAAAGAAAGGGCCAAAAATCAGGCTATGACAATAACCATGTCGTTTGGGCTATTGTGTGTATTGGCTTGCAAGGTGAATTCTTCGATGGGAGAGAACCTAACCGCGAGGCTACCGCGGAAGAGTTGAAGATGCTGCAATACAATGCTCAAGCTTGTGATATTCTCTTCAACGGATTGTGCCCTGAAGAATTCAACAAAATCAGCTGTCTTGAGAATGCAAAGGAAATTTGGGATACTTTGATTGATATGCATGAAGGTACTGAATCCGTCAAGGAATCCAAATTGGATGTGCTTCAAAGTCAACTTGACAAGTTCAAAATGAAGGATGGTGAAGGTGTCACTGAAATGTACTCTAGGCTTGCTCTCATCACAAATGAGATTGCCGGCTTAGGAAGTGAAGAGATGTCCAACAAATTCATCATCAAGAAGAATCTAAGAGCCTTGGATGGAAAATATGATACCGTGTGCACATTGATCTAAATGATGCCCAATTACAAAGATCTCAAGCCAACGGAAGTCATTGAAGAATTGTTGCTCATGCGATGTCACTCAAGGATAAGGAAGAGCTGCACAACAAGTCAAGTGGTGCTTACAAAGCCTCGTGTGATGCTCCCACATCATCAAGTGAGAAGCAAATCTTCAATGAAGAATTGAGCCTAATGGTAAAGAACTTCAACAAGTTATACAAGAGTAGAAGCAAAGAAAGAAGTTCCAAGTCAAGGTCCTACAATGACAAAAAATCTTCTAGTCGTGAGCAAAATTGCTACAATTGTGGAAGACCCGGACACTACTCCAATGAGTGTACGGCCCCCTACAAAAGAAGAGAAGATTCTCTCAAAAGAAGAAGTAAAAGAGAAGAATCACCACCAAGAGAAAGGAGTAGTAGAGATGATCGTTATGAACGAAGACCCTCTCGGAGAAGCAAGGATTCAGAAAGGAAGGAAAAGTCATCAAGGAGCTACACAAAAATAATACATCAAGCTCATGTTGGTGAATGGGTATCCGGCTCCGACTCCGACAATCACTCCGAAAGAAGTTATCACTCTGACTCCGAATATACTCAAGATGAAGGTGTTGCCGGTCTAGCACTTGTGTCAATCAACTCCTACGACATATTTGACTCACCAAATGAAGGAATTGGAAGATGCTTCATGGCCAAAGGTCCAAAGGTAACACATCCCGAGTATGTTGATTTCAATAGTGATGAAGATGATTTGCTAGGTGATGATGATTTACTTGTTGACAACTCTAGTGATGAAAACTATGATGAAACGTCAATTAATCATGCTAATCAAGATAAAATGAATGATGATGATAAGAAGGAGATTGAGCGTCTAACTAAAGAACCAAACACTCTTAAGTTAGCTCATGAAACTACCTTGGAAAATCATCGAGAACTTTTAAAGACTCATGATATACGCTTTGAAAAGCTCAACCTTGAGCAAGAGCATGAGTTTTTAAAGGCAATCAATGATGATCTTCGCAAGAAAAGTTCTTCTTACATTGCTAAGCGTTTACTCTTGTCTACTTACATGCCACAAGTTAAATCTAGCAACAAGAACAAGAAAGATGCTTCATCTAGTAGTAACAACAATCATGCTAAATCAAATGTTGTTGCTTCTAGTAATTCTCTTGATTCCACTAATGATTCTCTTAGCAAAGTTACACTTGAGAAAGAAAATAGCTTATTGAATGGAATCATAGAGAAAGGTGTTTACAAGAGCCTTGCCGGAAGTAAGCAATTTGAGGAAATTGTGTGCAAGCAAGGAAGACACCGGAAGAATCAAGGTGTTGGTTTTGAACGGAAGTTCAATGCCAATGGAGTTGAGTGGGAAGAAGATCAATACCCCAAGACGAAGTTTGTTCCTCAACAAGAGAAGTATGATCCTACTTCTTTCAAAGGGACACAAGCTCAAGATGATCTTCCACCACGAGACCACAAGCTAAAAGGCAAGGACAAGCTTCAAGAGGAAATTGATGCATTTGAAGAAGCACCTAAGGCCTTGGTCAAGTGGGTTCCGAAGACTACATCAAGTTCTACTTCATCAAGTACAACTACAACTCCAAGGATTCCCATCAAGATGGTGTGGATCCAGAAGAAGAAGAACTAGAGAGTTCTTGAGGGTGACTCCGCCAACCATACTTCACTCTTATCATTTTGGCAAGGACAAGTGCAAAAAACTTCCATATCTTGCACTAGTTCAAGGAGTCACAAACCCTCTTGTTGGTAAGACAAGGGACAAGGTAACCTAATGCTTTCATGGACATCATCTTGTGTATGCATCACTCTATGTCTATGGATATCCTTGTTTGTTCCTTGTGGGACTAACCCGTGTAGGTATTGAAAGTGCGACTCACTCCAAAGGATTGCTCCAAATGATCTACATCAACATTGAGCATCCACATCTTCAACATCTATGCTTTTCTCGTCTCAAACTCTATTCATGCTACATCACAAAGTTTGATCAAGTCAGATTCGAACCACTCTGTGTGAGGAGCACTCGGAGTTCCCGATTCGTCATAGACTTAAACCTCCAAAACCTCTTTGTGCATCTCGGTCTGACAGATTCATCCTTTTCGGTCCTACCGAGTCACTAAGTTAATCTAAGGTTTTCAATCTCGGTGCAACCGATTATAACTTTTTGGTCACACCGAGTTGCAGTAATTGCTTGCAGTTTTGCATCTCGGTGCCACCGAGTCGTTCCACTCGGTCACACCGACAGGGTCAGGTTATATATACCGACGGGCCAAAATTTGGAAATTTTTTTGAACCTCTTCACCCGCGCGTAACCTACTCTGCCTCCTCGGGTCTCCGGATCGTCCTCTTTTCGCCAGCAACCTCCCGCCGCTGGTCTCCGCCGTCGTCAACGGAAATCTCCACCGCCGTTGCCACCGTAGCAAGTTCGTCGTCGAACTAGTGTACGAACTTGAACTTTGTGCTAATCCTTAACTCTGATTCTTAGCACATTGCTTTGCCATGATTCTTGCCACGATTGAAATCATCTTGTCTAGCGAAAACATCCCGTAGATTAGTTTTGATTTGAGAATTTAGGGTTAGGTCTCCGCCGAATTCATCTCGGGCCAACCGAGTTGTAGAAATCGGTCTCACCGATTTTGGCTTAGGCCAGAGCACATGCGTTTTCGGTCTGACCGAAAATTGCAAATCGGTGTGACCGAGTTCGATTCTCTGTGAAACCCTAGCAGTCTCGGTACCACTAAACTATGACTCGGTCTGACCGAGTTCACTAGTTTAGGTTCCAAAAGCTGCTTCGGTATCACCGAGTTTACAAATCGGTAGATCCGAAATGCTTTCTGTGAAGAACTAAAACTAAGTTTTCAAGTCATCCTTTTTGCAAAACTCCTGTACTTTGTGATGCTCATCTACTCTACCTCATCTATAACCTATTCACAGGGTCTGATGTCAGAGTATTTGCAGAGATGTCTGACCAGAGTGATAGTCAGAACAGGTCTGAGCAACAGGTGCACATGAGTGAGGGTTCAGATCCCTCTAACAGCTATGATGAAGGCAGCAGGAGCACTCCAAGCAATCTGCCAAAGGCTGCCACCAGGACAAGGAAGAAGAGAACTTCTGACTCTGAGGATGAAGATTATGTGGCTGTTGAAGATGAACCCACTTCAAAGAAGAAAGTGCTTAAGAAAGATAGTGCCACAGCTGCTGCAACAAAACCTGGTCTGAAAACAAAGATGCCAGCAAGAAGACAACCCATGTCAAAAGTCAGAACATCAACTACTGAAGCTTCAAAATCAGCTGCTGAAGAAGCTAAGAAAGGGAAGAAGAGGAAAGAGAGGGTTAAGAAAACAACGGCCAGAGTCATTGGAAAGCCCTCCATGATGCAAGAACCTTCAGAGGAAGAGGAAGAGGATGCTGCACCAGCACCCAAAGCACAAAAGCTTATGGGAGATGCAATTAAATCAGGGGCTGCTCCATCAAAGCCCAAAGCTACTCCCAAGCCTGCTGCTCCAGCTCCAAAACCAAAACCCAAGAGAAGCACTAGGAACATACCTGCTGAAGAGAAGAACAAGGCCCCAATGCTTCAAAGCTTTTGAAGAAGAAGATGATGATTCTGTTGTTTTGAGGAAGCTGAAACCCAAGATCCCTGACCACACTGATGCACACCCAGTTGCAGAAAACATGAAAATCAGGAAGGATGCATGACTGAGAATATGGAGAGAGTCTGATCCATATGCTATCAGGAGAAGGACTACTGCGGACTACAGATTTCACACTAAAGAACAACAGGACTTCTATGAGACTATTCTGCTTGACAAGAAGCCCATTGTGTGTGATATGAGATGGGTTGACTGGGAATTCATCAAGGAAAATGAGGATCACTTCCCTGGTGTGCTTGATAGCTTCAAGGCATGTGGAGTGGACATTTTTGTTGCCCAGAAGCTCACCAAGTGGAATGATGAGCTCATCATGCAATTCTACTCCACTGCACACTTCTATCCAGATGAAAGGATAGTATGGATGTCTGAGGGTACTAGGTACCAGTCTACAGTTGAGGAATGGGCCAAGCTTATAAATGCTCCTGAGGAACATGAGGATGACTTGGACATTTATGCAGAGAAGAAGAAAGACCACAACACTATGGCCAACATGTACAAAGAGATCCCAGATGGTGCCTTGGATACACATAAGTTTGGATCTCTCCATTACGTGTTGTCTGGTCTGCCAACCATAAATTGGATCTTAAGGCACACACTGGTACCCAAGTCAGGTGATCACAAGATGATCAGAGGACATGCTATAAACTTGCTGCATATATTTGATGTCCCACAGAAATTCGAAGTTATGAGCCTGATTGTTGAGACAATCAAGAGGAACTGACCAGAAGAGAAGTTGTGGGTATGCCCCACACATTCAGGAGCTTATCAACTCAAAGATGGGCACATGCACATATCTTTTGGACAAGGAACACCTGCCCATCTATCCTGAATTTGAAGATAACATAGTAGTGATGAATGAGAATGAACCATCTTCAGCTCAAGCACATGAGAAGAGAGAGAAGGCTAAGGCTGAGAAGGCTGCAAAGATGCCAACAGTAGAGGAGGCATCTCAGATTTTCTTGAAGAGCAAGCAAGACCAGCTTGGATACCTGATCCAATCCACCCTGAGGATTGAGAAGGGCTTGGCCACCTGACCAAGAACCAAGAGAGTCTGGAGAGGATCATTGAGCAGAAATTCTATGACCTTGATGTCAAGGTAATAGAGATCCAAACTGCAGTTGAGCAACTTCAGGAGGAAGTTGAGGAGAAGAAGGGCAAGTATACCACTGATGCTTTTGCCAGAGTGCCCAGAGGACAGAGATCTGCTTCAATGCCAGTGACAGGCACCAGCAGCTACCGCTCCAGTTCCACCTCCAGCAGCTACTCCACCAGCTCCAGCTACTTCATCTGAAGCTTTCGTTCTTGGAGTTCTCTTGACACCTCCTACCGAAGATCAAGCCTGAGAGTCGTTTAGCACTATGCATTTTTGAACTTTTTGGTAACTTGTTACCAAAGGGGGAGAAAAATGTATATATCATAGTCTTCGAGAGAGAGAGAGAGAGTGTGTGTTGGTTTTTATCTCTCTTTGCACTTATTTGGTTTGGTTTGAAACTTTATTGTGTGCTTGTGTGAGCTACTTGTGAGATACTTGTTTGATCTTGTGTTTGATCATATGCTACCCTTAATGCTTGTTGGATGATATTATTTCTTATATCCTTATATGATCATTCATTTGTTTTGGTGATGACTGCATGCTTTAACTTCTATCATTTTGAGCGCTCCACCAAGATGTATGTGACATGGAAGAGTAACCCATGATCCTAATCGATCGTGCATTTGCATTCAAAAGCAAATTTTAAATAATGCACAAATTTAGGGGGAGCTCTTGCTTATCACACACTTCTCAAAGCGACGATGTTTTTCAATCTTATTTATCAATTGTGGAAGCTTTGATCTATATGTTGTCATCAATTACCAAAAAGGGGGAGATTGAAAGTGCAACTATCCCTGGGTGGTTTTGGTAATTCCTAACAACATATAGCTCATTGAGCTAATGCTATTCCAAGATAAATATTTCAGGAAAGCTCAATGATTGCCATGGCATGGATTAGAAAGTGGACCCTTCAAAATGCTGAGGACAAAAGATTGGCTCAAGCTCCAAGCACAAGACTCTACATTTTCTATTTTAGTGATCCAAGATCACATTGAGTCTATAGGAAAAGCCAATACCATTAAGAAGGGATGAGGTGTTGCTTAATGAGGCTCTTGCTCAAAATGCTTAGTGATATGCTCCAAAACCCTCCACTACTTTCTCATATCCATATATGTCCCAAACCTAAATATACAACTCGGCCCCACCGATTCTTTCTATCCGGAGCCACCGAGTTCAGTTGACATAGCCACTGCCAGAAACCCTAGTCTTTTCGGTCTCACCGAGATGGGATTGCAAAATCTTTGTTTCCCTTCATAACGTTTGGTCAAACCGAGATGAGGGATCGGTCCCAGATTGCAATGCAAACTCTTTGTTTCCCTTTCGTAATGTTTCGGTCCAACCGAGATGAGCGAATTGGTCCCACCGAGTTTGCCTGACCAACTCTTTGTTTGACTATTACCAAAATCGGTCTCACCGAGTTTGTGTAATCGGTCTCACCGAGATTGTGTTATGCCCTAACCCTAATGATATCGGTCCCACCGAGTTGACATGTCGGTCCCACCGAGAACCCTAACGTTCACATTTTGAGCTAAATCGGTCTGACCGAGTTCTCTGAATCGGTCCCACCGAGTTTGGTGATTTGTGTAATGGTTAGATTTTGTGTGCAGGCTATAAATACCCCTCCACCCACTCTTCATTCGTGGAGAGAGCCATCAGAACATGCCTACACTTCCAATACATATTTTCTGAGAGAGAACCACCTACACTTGTGTTGAGGTCAAGAAATTCCATTCCAATCACATAAATCTTGATCTCTAGCCTTCCCCAAGTTGCTTTCCACTCAAATCTTCTTTCTACCAAATCCAATCCTATGAGAGAGAGTTGAGTGTTGGGGAGACTATCATTTGAAGCACGAGAGCAAAGAGTTCATCATCAACACACCATTTGTTACTCCTAGATTGGCTAGGTGTCACTTGGGAGCCTCCGTCAAGATTGTGGAGTTGAACCAAGGAGTTTGTAAGGGCAAGGAGATCGCCTACTTCGTGAAGATCTACCCTAGTGAGGCAAGTCCTTCGTGGGCGACGGCCATGGTGGGATAGACAAGGTTGCTTATTCATGGACCCTTCGTGGGTGGAGCCCTCTGTGGACTCGCGCAATCGTTACCCTTCATGGGTTGAAGTCTCCATCAACGTGGATGTACGATAGCACCACCTATCGGAACCATGGATAAAAAATCTCCGTGTCAACATTGTGTTTGCTCCCTCAAACTCCTCCCTTTACCTTCATATGCAATTGTTTTGCATTCCGCTGCTATACTCTTAGAATTGCATGTGTAGGTTGATTGCTTGACTTGTGCCTAGTTGCTAAAATCTGCCAAGAACTAAAATTGGGAAAAGGGTAGATTTTTATTTGGCAAGTAGTCTAATCACCCCCCCTCTAGACATACTTTCGACCCTACACATCACCGTCACGCCGTCGTGCTGACGGAACTCTCTCTCATCCTCAACTGGATCAAGAGATCGAGGGGCGTCACCGAGCTAAACATGTGCAGATCGCGGAGGTGCCATGCGTTCGATACTTGGATCAGTTGGATTGCGAAGAGGTTCGACTACATCAACCGCGTTACTAAACGCTTCCGCTTTTGGTCTGCGAGGGTACGTGGACACACTCTCCCCAATCATTTCTATGCTTCTCCTAGATAGATCTTGCGTGATCGTAGGAATTTTTTTGAAATACTACGTTCCCCAACACCCTCTTCCCCGGAAGCCCCTGCTCCGACAGCCTCTGCTCTAGCAATCTCTGCCCCGACAGTTTCTCTCCCGGCAGTCAGGGCCCCTAATGCCTCAAGCTCGGCAATCTCTTCATCAAGACACTCCTCATCTTAGGAATTCACATCATCATCATCGCCGGCTCTCCCGCAGCCTTGATCCTTCGAGCTTCTGCAACCCTGCTGGGTATATACTCCTGATCCTCTTCGGTAGTGCCCTTGGTGAAGCCCTTCTCCTTCTTGGTGGTTCTCTCCTCTAAGCCAGAGGCCTAGTCCATCTCATCCTCCAAGCTGGGTAATTGCTAGTCAACCTTAACCCCATTGGCGTTGCGGTCTGGCATCAACTTGAGGATTTGGTCTATGACGGAGTTGATGTGCAATAGAACGATTCTTGCCGGCAAGTGGAAGGTGTCGGCCTTGTGGAACAGCTGCTTGCACAGCCAGGCATGGCTCATGACTGTCAGATTGTTGGCAACACCAGGGTAAAGCTGCAGCCAGTCCGCGGTGGTTCTTGTATTCCCAGGCGAACTGATCCCTCCTTTGCAATGGTGCAATGCGGCGCAAGAGGAAATTGTCCCCCACATGCTCAATGGTAAGCCCGGCAGCTTTGAGGCGGGCAATTCTATTCAAAGCTGGGTAGAGCTTCTCGTCAGTGGCTCCCAAATTGCTCCAGCCCTTGCCGCGCACTACACATGTGGTCCGCGGCAAGCAGAATGGGAGTGCTTCTGGATCCTGAATCCAGCACTAATCACCCTCCACTCCTCCCACTTGCCGCGCAGTTGCCCTCCAAGGTAATCCCAATCTTCTCTCCTCCCTCGCGGAATCCACTATATATTCTCGGAAAGAGATTTATCCTCAATACGAGGGATATAGAAGTGGCGGAATAAATCCACATTGGGGGCGACTCCAACAAAATCTTCGCACAGATGGGCAAAGACCGCCATGCAAGTCATCGCGTTGGGTGTGAAATCTAGCAAATGAAACCCAAAAGCGTGCATCATGTCACTGAAGAAATCAGAGAAGGGGGGAGAAAGCCCACAGTAGAAGTATGCGCAGAAAAAGGGATAAGAGTCTGCTTGAATCTTGGATCCGTCAGGGATGACAACTGGTTCCCCATGGCCTTCGGTTTTCCTCCCCCACATATATGCATACATGTGGATCAAAGCATTGCCATCCAAGTCTTACAGTGAGAAAACCACATTCTCTTGCCGCCGTTGAGCCAAATCCTCTGCCCCTTTCTTATTTTCCTCTGATTTCGGATCTTCGGGCTTGGCCGCCTGCTTTCCCTTCACGGCGCTCTTCTTGTGCCCCATTTCCTTAAGCAGAAGGAAGGGAGGGATCTGGTGTGGTATGGAGAGGGATGGTGGCGGCGGAAGCGGTTTTCATTGCAAGGAAGAAGATGAAGCAGGGGAGGCGAAAGGTGTGAATAAGTAAAGCTCCTTCGTGTCTGCCCTGTTTTATAGGGACCATGCGAGGGAAGCTGGCTCTCCACTATTCCCCATGCAAAACCGCCTTTAACATGTGCACTACCCCAATAACCGCTGCAAAACTATGATTCCACATCCCGCAGTAACTGTGTGGGATGGACGTGTGATTGACAGGTCAGTAAAATCATTAACGCGTGGACAAAGGATTTCTGCCACGTGTCTGTGCACTGTTTGGGCCTAACCCAACAACACCCGCGGCGCGTATGGCTCAGGCCCGGGGGCTACTGTCGGTGCACACAAACATGGCTATTTGTTTCCCGCTGACCGGTGCACAGACTTGCGAAGGCCTCCCGGGCAAACTGCCCCTGCCGGGCATGTCAAAACCCAAGAAAAGCAAGTTAGCACTAGATTATCTCAGGGAAGCCTGATACGTCTCCAACGTATCTATAATTTTTTATTGTTCCATGCTATTATATTATCTGTTTTGGATGTTTTATATGCATTAATATGCTATTTTATATTTTTTTGGGACTAACTTATTAACCTAGAGCCCAGTGCCAGTTTTTGTTTTTTCCTTGTTTTTGAGTTTTACAGAAAAAGAATATCAAACGGAGTCCAAACGGAATAAAACTTTCGCGATGATTTTTCTTGGACCAGAATACATCTAGAAGACTTGGAGAGACGACCAGAGGAGTCCCGAGGAGGCCACAAGCCTGCTAGGCATGCGCCAGGGGGAGCGCGCCCTAAGGGCTTGTTGGCCCCTTGGAGGTCCCCTAACCCTAATTCTTGCACTATAAACTCCCAAATATTCCCAAACCATCAGAGGCATCCACCAAAATATTTATCCGTCGCCGCAAGCCTCTGTTCCTGTGAGATCCCATCTTGGAGCTTTTTCTGGCACCCTGCTATAGGGGGGTTCGATCATGGAGGGTATCTACATCAACCTTGCTGCCCTTCGGATGAAGCATGAGTAGTTTACCACGGACCTAAGGGTCCATAGATAGTAGCTAGATGGCTTCTTCTCTCTCTATGATCTTCAATACCATGTTCTCCTCGATGTTCTTGGAGTTCTATCAGATGTAATATTATTTTGTGGTGTGTTTGTTGAGATCTGATGAATTGTGGATTTATGATCAGATTATCTATTAATATTATTTGAGTCTTTTCTGAACTCTTTTATGCATGATCAAATATCTTTTATTTCTCTTCGAATTATCGGTTTGGTTTGGCCAACTAGAGTAGTTTTTCTTGCAATGGGAGAGGTCTTTAGTTTTGGGTTCAATCTTGCGGTGTCCTCACCCAGTGAGATAGTACGGGTAGCGAGGCACGTATTGTATTGTTGTCATCAAGGGTAAGAAGATGGGGTATTCATCATATTGCTTGAGTTTATCCCTCTACATCATGTCATCTTACTTAAGGCGTTACTCCGTTCTTATGAACTTAATACTCTAGATGCATGCTGGATAGCGGTCGATGTGTGGAGTAATAGTAGTAGATGCAGGCAGGAGTCAGTCTACTTGACACGAACGTGACGCCTGTATTCATGATCATTGCCTTGGATATTGTCATAAATTTGCGCTTTTCTATCAATTACTCGACAGTAATTTGTTTACCCACCGTATTCTTTCTTTCAGGAGAGAAGCCTCTAGTGAAACCTATGCCCCCCGGGTCTATTTTCCATCATATATTTTCAGATCTATAAACCAAAGAAAACAAAAATACCTTGCTACACTTTATTTAGATTTACTTTAGTTTGCCTTTTTATTTATCTTTTATAGCTATCTCTATTAGATCTCACTCTTGTTCGTGACCGTGAAGGGATTGACAACCCCTTTTTCGCGTTGTGTGCAAGTGTTAGTTACTTTGTGCAGGTGCATAGATTGGAGACTTGCTTGTGCCTCCTACTGGATTGATACCTTGGTTCTTAACTGAGGGAAATACTTATCTCTACTCTGCTACATCACCCTTTCCCCTTCAAGGGAAAAATCAATGCAAGCTCAAGAAGTAGCAGGAAGAATTTCTGGCGCCGTTGCCGGGGAGGTTCTACGTCAAGCCTACCAAGTACTCATCGTAAACTCTCATCTCTTGCGCTTACATTATTTGCCATTTGCCTCTCGTTTTCCTCTCCCCACTTCTAAAACGTTTTCAGAAAATTACAAAAATATTTGCCTTTTTATTCGCCTTCATTCATTCATCTTTTCGTTTGCCCTTATGTCTTACTTGGTTTGTTTGCTCGTTTGCTTGGTATAATCGTGTGTTTATTGAAAATCAGAAGCAAAGATTTTATGGATCCTCATCCACTTGCTAATCTTTTTAAAATATCCAACTATGATGAACCAATTGCTAGTGAGTTGAGTGCACTAGATTATCTTTATGAAGTTTTGCTTGAAATTCGTGAATCTAAAAATTGTGATGAAATTTATGAAGTGATTCATGATAGCTCCTTGAATGAAAAGCATGATTGCAATGGTGCTATCATAAATTCTTTTAATGTCAATTGTGCTAACAATATGCAAAACCCAAAGCTTGGGGATGCTAGTTTTGCTATGTCCACTACTTATTGCAATGATCATGATTGGGGTGATAATGTTTCGTATGATCTTGAAAATTTGTTTAAGCCTCATGATGAATATGATATCGATAATAGTGTTTGCAGTAGTATTGAAAGTGGGATTGGAAGAGTCACTACTGCAGGATGGTCCAAACGCGACACTACAATCAGAGACCCTTCGACGAAACTATGTGTGATGCCATAGCAAATGGTGGTGTAAAAAAATCGTCAAAAAAGGTGCAAAACATTTGCGATGATGGATGCATCAAACACGGTTCAGATTTTAGTTGCGTGTGCGATGCAGGGCATACGGTTCACTTCAATTAACTGTTTGCGATGAGGAGGAACAAAAGAAATGGGCAGCCAGATGAAGGTGTGGGCAATATACAGCATACGGTTCACTAGGATGAACTGTGTGTGATTAGGCAACACAATGGAAATGGTTCAACTGAACAAGATGTGTGTGATATGCGGCAAACAGGTCCATAATCAGAAATGTGTGCGAAGACCAATAATAACACAGACGATTGCTGCTAATAAGCCATGTGATTTGCTCTGTCTACAAAAGAATAACATGTATATATATAACTGAAATAAACATCCAATTACATAAGTGACTATACAGATCATTCGCACACACCTCAATAAACAATTGCATGCATTCTAAAGTAGGAGAAACGATCGTCTAGTCATCTATTTCTTGTAATGCTCCCGCCACTGCTCTATGGCTCGATCCCTCGTCTGGGGCAGGAAGAAGACACTTCCTCATGTCAACAACCTGCATGTACATCTCGTAGCTTGTGTACGCGTCCTTGGCCGCATACTTCACATGTTGTTCATCCAGTCTCTCATGCCACACACTGTGCCAGGCGTTCTTGTCCTTCTTGTTCTCATCCTTCATCTTCAAGTAGTAGGGGTCGATGATGCCTGAGGCAAGGTCAACCAGGGAGTTCAGTTTGTTTTTGTTGCTGCCCCAGACCTTGTAGTGGTGCTGGATGTTGACAAGATTCGGGCATTTCAAGCCCGAAACCTTGAGCGCTTTTAGATCGTTGGTGGTGTCCATCGTATCGAAACTATAACTGGAGTTGTTGATAAACCTGGAGAAACGCTCGCAAGGCCTTGTGGCCAGGTGGTAGTTGTAGACGAGGACGTCATGTCGCACACACAACTGGGCGACGACAACATTCTGATCGTGCCCGGCATGACCGATGGTGTACTCGAGGTCGAAGCCGACCACTTGGTACATGTCCTCGGCAAGGAACTGCTCCATAGTTTGGATTGAGCTCTCCACCGAGACCGGATCGTTTGTGTACACCACCGAGAGGGCCTTCACCCTCACGTGGGTGTCCACTACGTGATGCGTGGTGAACTGCCCACCGTTGTCGTCGTCGGCCGCTGGGAACGCCGTTGGAGCCACGGGAATCGCCATTGGAACCAATAGATGTCCTCTATGTGTGTGTCGTCGTGGGTGTGCTTATTGTGTCGTGTGACGCGAGAGATGAAGGTAAATGGCCGCATGAATAAATGGGGGCCGAACGGCCTGGATTCTCAGCGCGTCTGAATGGCAGTTTTTGCAGCGGGTAACTGCATTTTCGTGCCGCGCCCGGCGCAACCACATGCACACGAACGTGCGTGATCGTGCACCGGACCCAAACACTGGCAGCACGCGTGGAGGGACGAGGGCAGAGCACCCGAAGGGATGCGAGATCAGAGCGCGCACAGCGGGACGCGAGCAGAGCGCGCCGCGGCCGCCTCAACCGCAAGCAACCACACACATAGAGCAGTTGAACACGCAGGAAATGGTCCCCTACAAGCCGGCTGATAGTTGCGTCGCTGCGTAGAGAGTGACCGTGTGCTACTACCTCAGTCTTGGTCTATAGTCCCCTTTATATTCTTTTGCCATAATTTGCCCTCAAATTTAATCAACAAAATGTTAATGCATGTTATAAAAATTATATAATTGGAAACTATGTTCAAATACGAATCCAACTATATAATCTTTGGCGACATGCATTTGTATTTTATTAGTTAAATCCTACATATAAACCATCACGGGGGTATAGTTGGTAATTAACGCACAAACATTTTTTTTATTAACCTTATGTTTACATGGCCATTCATCCTTCTCTCGCACGTCTTGTCACCATGCTGATGGCTTACAGCGCAAGCTTGCGCGGCGCCCGGAGGGATTCTTTTGGCCAAACGGTGGCGCCAATGAATCGTCGGTGAGCCCGTTCCCGCGCAACCTCGCAGGTTCCCGCGCAAGCTTCCTGCCCGACTCGGTGAATCCCCCAAAATCTCAATGCTTACCGGCCTGCTATATAAACCCTCATGGACGGCGAGTCCTGCATCGCATTTTCCCCTCCTTCCCTATAGCTTATCTCGTCTGCTTCTCCCACAATCACCAATGGCACCGGTCCGTCGTCGCTCAGCCACTCCGCCTTCATCAGAGGACAGCTCTAGCCGGGAGGCTACACCGCGGCGGCGGCGCAGTCCCCAGCGTAGTGTAGTGCGCGTGGCATCTGTTGGGGAACGCAGTATTTCAATTTTTTTCCCTACGATCACGCAAGATCTATCAATGTGATGCATAGCAACGAGCGAGAGAGTGTGTCCACGTACCCTCATAGACTAAAAGCGGAAGCATTAAGTAATGCAGTTGATGTAGTCAAACGTCTTTGCGATCCAACCGATCAAGTACCGAACGCACGACACCTCCGTGATCTGCACACGTTCAGCTCGGTGGCGTCCCTCGAACTCTTGATCCAGTTGAGGCTGAGGGAGAGTTTCATTAGCACGATGGTGTGGTGACGGTGATGATGAAGTTACCAGCGCAGGGCTTCGCCTAAGCACTATGATGATATGACCGTGGTGTGTTTCCGTGGAGGGGGCACCACACACGGCTAAAAGATCAACTTGTGTGTCTATGGGGTGCCCCCTGGCCACGTATATAAAAGGAGGGGGGAAGAGGTGGCCGGCCCTAGGGGGCGTGTCAGGTGTGGGGAATCCTACTAGGACTCCCCAGTCCAACTAGGATTCCCCTCCTCTTTCCTATTCCTAGTAGGAGAAGGAAGGGAAGGGAGAAGGGGGGAGAAGGAAAGAGGGGGGCGCCCCCTCTCCTAGTCCAATTCGGAGAAGCCCATGGGGGGCGTGCAGCCACCCCTTGAGGCCCTCCTTGTCAGGACCCTGATCCTAAGTCACACCGATCTAGCATGTAACACATCATATCACTTTGCAGCCTCACGCACGGTATTCCCACGGGTGCCACCTTACCTAGCCCGGGACCGCTTATGATTTTGGCTCACGATATGATAGTGTCGCTAGCATCCATATGACAGAAGAACCGGTCCGACATGACTAGTCGTGAACCCAAAGTGGCACTAACTTACGTGGACAGGCATACATGACCCAAAGAACGAACGTGTCGGTCATCACGAGTGAATTCGGCTGTATCAACTGGCTAGCAGGACTCAGAACTGGGCTGTAGCAGGCTAACAGACTCGAAAGACACCGCGTGACATTTCCCGAGGGACGGATACAGATTGAAGAAGGACACATGCCGCCGCCTAAGTGTTCCGAGCAGAGTAACTGGCTAACAGGACTCCGTGAACCGGGCTGTAGAAGACTACCATGGCTCAGTGGAAGCACTAGACTACATTTCCCCATAAGAGAGGCTACCAAGGATAGACAACCAGGTTGTCGGATCCCACACATACCAAGCATTTCAAAATCATACACACAATATGCTCGATATGTGCAAATACAACATGGCATCACAACAAGACTCTATGACTCAGAGTATTTATTCATAAGGCTCCGAAGGGCCAAGTATTACAAACATGGGTCTCATGACCCAACATACAGAGCATACAAGCATCAAGCGAAAGCATGAACATGTCTGAGTACAGACAACTACAAATGAAAAAGGGTGAGAAGCCTGACTATCCACAAGACCCTCCCAAGGGTACAAGATCGCAGCTGATGTAACAAGCTAAATGTCGGAGTCAACGCGGAACTACTAGTGAGACTGAAGTCTCTCTGCAAAACATAAAATAAGCAAACGTGAGTATAAATGTACCCAGCAAGACTTACATCAGAACTAGCTACATATGCATCGGTATCAATAAAGGGGGTGGTGGAGTTTGACTGCAGCAAGCTAGCTTTGACTCGGTGGCTATCCTGAACTACGACTGCAAGTAACTCTTTTGGGGTGGCGCACACGAGTCCACAAATTCACCATATCAATACACCACTATGGATCTGCTCCCGTCTCCCTACGAGAACGCCATCCATAGCACTCACGCTTATCTTGCGAGTTTTAGAGCATCCACTTTCACTTGTCTATGAACTGTACAGGCAACCCTGAAGTCCTTTTCCGCGGACATGACAATTTGAATAGATGATGTTAACCCTGCAGGGGTGTACTTCTTCACACACGCGCTCGCCACTTACCACCATGTACACGTCGTGTATCTCGACAACCTTCAAGCGGAAGCCTGGTGAGGGAGTCGGCCACGGCCTGACTAACCACACAAGTCTCTAGTCCAGGTTTATCGCCTATTTGGGTTCCATCCGCAAGGAGATCCGGCCAGGGTGTCGCTCACGGCCCCAAACGATGTGAGCAGGGTTCCCAAGCCCACCATCCGGGTGACACTTGGTACACCGTGCCACTGTGCCTAGTCTGTTCCAAGCCCACCTGTACCGGGTGCCACTTGGTAGACTACTAGCACTACCTACAAACACCAGAAACTAGTTGCAACTCCTGGACAAAGATCAAGTTGATTAATAAGTCGAGAGGAGTCGAGTTACCGGAACCTAATGTGTGGTAGTAACTGTTCATGGATCACAAACACAGAACTCAGTTCCTGAGGCCGGTTTCAATGAGCCAACCCACCATGTACTCCTACATGGCCTCTCACCGCTACCTTTACCAAATCGTGTTCACACATTTAGCTCTCAACAGTAGGACATATTCACAACTTTCCAATTCACCCACGATGAATCAGACCTGACACAACTCTAAGCAATAACAGGCATGACAGACAAGCATGAATGAGTAGGCACATCATGGCTCAAACAACTCCTACTCATGCTAGTGGGTTTCATCTATTTACTGTGGCAATGACAGGTCATGCAGAGGAAAGGGGTTCAACTACCGCAGCATGTATCAGTTGAATCGTTGTTGTCCTAATGTAGTAAAAGAGGGCAGGAGCGAGAGAGTGGGATTGTATCAGAATGAACAAGGGAGTTTTGCTTGCCTGGCACTCCTGAAGATGATATAGTTCTTCATCAGTGTCATCGAACTCAACGTCGGAACATGTCTATCGAGAGGGAACAAATACCGGCAACAGAGAAGAAACACGATCAATGCAATGCAACAATATGATGCATGGTCATGACATGGCAATATGCTGTGATTTGGGCTAATGCAGCTAGCAACAAATTAAATGGAGTTGGTTTGAATACAAGATCCAAATTCAAACTCCATATGTGGTTATTCAAATGCCATTTATTCAAATTGTCATATACAGCAACCTTAAGTTCTTCCAACATGCATGGAAACGCCATAAACAGATTCTTTGGATTTTTCTGATCATTTTTCATATATAAATCATTTTCATCTGAACTATAGATTAATTTCTATGATTTTTAGAAGTTTTCACTATTTTCTGAAATAAATAAATCATTTCTGATTTATTTAAAATCCCAGAAAAGCTAATATGATGTCAGCCTTAGGCCAGCACTCCATCAGTAGTCAACGAAGTCAAATCTGACGTGTGGGTCCCACATGTCAGCGTTACAGAAGCTAAGCTGGTTTAAACCCCGCGTTGACTAGGATTTGACCAGCTGATGGGGCCCGCTGTCAGTAACTGCAGTGTGTAATTAGCAATGTGGTTAGGCCCTAATGGCGTGGTTAGCCGGTGGCTTAATGATGGCGACCACACAGCATGGCGGCGGCTCGCCGGAGTGGCACTAGGGGCAGCGGCTGGGCGCGCTAAGGGCACCAGGGGGAAGCCCAGGCCCGTGCGCATCTAGGGAGGCCGCAGGGCTGCCAGGATGGACCGTTGCGGTGGCGGCGGCGAGGTTAGCGGTGGCCGGAGCTACGGCGTCGGCGGGACGGGCTAGCAAACAGGAACGGAGGGGGGAAGCAGAGGGGAAGATCATGAGCTCATAGGGAACACGCAGGGATGGTCAGTGGCTCGGGGGCGCGATGAAGGCGGCGAATCGGCGATGGCGACCGGCGGGTACCGAAGTTGAAGATGGCGTGATGGCGACAGTGTGGCACTTCCCTTCTCCTGAGCGTCTGGGGGGAGATGAAATGGAGCACGGCCGGTCGTCTAGGCATGGTCCTGCGGCGAGGCGGTGTCGCTAGCCACGTAGGTGACGAACGACGACGATGGTGGCTCTCGGGTGGTGCTCGGAATCGAGTTGTGGAGGAGGGGAGCGAGGCAGATGGAGGAGGGGAAAGCAAGAGAAGGTCAGGGCGTCTCCAGGCGTGGATCAGATCGAGGGAGGGGCAAGCAGGAGGTGGCCACGGCCGAGCGCGCGCGACACGCAGCTCCCTGCCTGCCTGGCGGGAGGTAGCAGGTGAATGGCAGGGGCCAGTGGGCTGGGTCTGCCTGCTGGGTTGCTGCTGTAGGTAGGTGGCCCAGGTTAGTTCCCTTTCCTTCTTCTCTTTTTGTTTTCTATTTTCTTTGCTCTGTTTTGATTTAGTAAAAGTACTAAACCATTTTTGTTGCTTCTGATAATTCTTGTAAGGACTAATTGGATTATTCCAAAGCCTCTCACCAAAAATCAGAAGTATTGGAGCTACTAAATATTTATATGAATTACTAACCCCAATTCAAATACAATATGAATTGATTCAAAAATCCAAATGTCATGGAAAAATGTGCATCACCTCTTGTTACTGTTTCCAGCATTTTCCAAGAATGTTGAACATTTTTTAAGGCCATTTGGGTTCATTGAAAAATATTTTTAATTGAACCTATTTGAAATGATTTAGTGCTAGGGTTTCAACAATCCCCATTTCAACTTTCAAAGAAATTTAGACATGATGCATGGATGCTTGTGCAACTTTTGCAATCAAATTCTAGGGCTGTGACAACTCATCCCCACTAGCAAGAATCTCGTCCCGAGATTCAAAACGTGAGGTAAGAAGACAGAGGGGACACGAGCTAACACGACCTTCACAATCCAGATTGCACTTCATAAGAACATTGATTCCTTGCATCATCTTAGTCTTGACAACTCTGCTTTCGAGTTATTCGTGAAACATGAGGACAGAGACAACTCTATAATGATGGATCATCTTAACGATCACAAGATCAACTCACAGAATGAGATGTAGAAACATCTCTTGAGTTGGGACACAAAACATACATCAAGACAGGTGGATAGTAACGGATGGTGAAGTTTGATTTGGTAGGTAACTATTCCACGCTTAAGAAGATGGCGGATGGGTTCAAAGTAGCGAGGAGATAATTACCATGATTCCATAACGGGGCACCCTAGAGGAGGTGACTCGTAGGATTATTCCCTTAAGTGCCAGAAAGAATTACTTTTGACATAGAGATCATTGAGACTCTTTATACCAGCCTAAGGCAATCACAATCGATCATTTGAAAGAGTTCAAAAGAATGACATACTCGGACTAGAATGGATGATGTGGACTACCTTGTTGAAGACAACGCAATGGATGATTTAGCTTATCATCGGAAATGGATGGGATCCATGGTAGGTCCACTTTGGAAGATGATCTTGGACGACAACTGCTGAGAAAGGCAGCCCATGGGGATTTGGCACAATGGCGGTGCAAGCTGGGAATAAAATGCAACTATTGGGAATGTTCCAACCATCATATCTGCCTGAGATTCAGATCCGATTGGTGATAGGATACTTCAGACTGAGCATGTCTGAAAAGAGAGTTTGCAACACAAATCGACGAGATGACGTTGCGGGATTCTCGGGAAATGAACTATAATAGCAAGCTCCAAAACATGAGCTGGTTCTGCTACATACATGTGAGCATGTTTTCCAAGACAAGCATGACCAGATTGTAGTCTTACAATAAAAATACTACCGGGTTCAGGTGGGGAACCATCATTGAGGATATCGAAGTCTTGTGCATTACCATGGATTAGCACTTAACTCCTTTTCCTAGAACAAATCAGTCAGTGGCTTGGTGTGCTAGGAACACATATGGAGTGGAGGTAATTAATCTACCAAACCATAGTATACTTTGCACATGCATGACTGACTTGGGACGATTAGAAAGGAAGCAAAACTAACTTTCTCAAATTCACGGCGGCAACTTGCATCGAATGCACATGAATGAGAGGAAGTCACTTCTTTCATCCAACATATACTTCATGAACGGGGCATGAAGAAAATGCTTACACAAGTTTCCAACACCAGCTGGATGTTCAACACGAATCATGGCGGAGACAAAATGCCGCTGGTGGGTTCAACATCAACTCATCGGAATTTACATATCACTAGACTTCCACCATTCGGTGAACAATGTGATAGTATTGATCAGAACAAAAGATGTAATGGTGTATGTTCGAGGAATCAACCACGAGTAAGACACCATTACGAATACCGTTGGTTCTAACTTGATTTGATGATGGCCCACACTCAAATCAAGGTTTGGGCAAGGCGATAGGTTCAACAACTGATCACGAGGACCAATCGATGAAGAAATCATCTTTCTACAACAAACACACAAACACAAGGAGATATCCCTTAGTGATGAGCTAGGTTAGTGAAATCATCTTCCAACTCTCCAAGTTGTTGTTTAGCTTAACCAACTAGCTCAGGGTATCCGACACAGATTCTTGGAGAAAGGGTGGTTTACAAGGAAACCAACTTGATCACGAGCTCAACATAACAGTCAGGGGACAACCTGGTGATACTTCTGAGAAGATATTCGGAAAATCAGGAACCACGATATGTTATTAAGCTCGAAAACAATCTTTCTTTTCAGGGAAAGACGATGTGATCAGGAGAGTGATGGATTACACAATCCTAACTCATTGATCGAAGTGTGCACCAGAAATATGGACTAGGAAGCACGATCAATCTTAGAATGATAATTCAATAACCAACATGCTAAGAATGAGTTTATTGTCCATTAACTACCAAGCAACGGGGTTGCTAGGAGTATTGATTTCACACATCATGATTCACTTGTCAGTATTCCGGTTACAATAACACGGAGACCGAGGAATGAACGATGATGGCAAGAAGTATCATTTCGTCAAGAATTCATAAGAGGTGGTGCAATTCTCATGAGAAAATCCTGACATAAAGGGGGTAATACTCCAGGGTAGAGCAGAACAAAAGCTGGAGTGACACTTGATCTACAGAATACAACTGCTTTGACCCAATCCTAGAAATGGATGAGGTACTGGAGTTTGTTTCTCCTAGTCATTCTGAAATAGAATGGCTTGACGGACCACAAGAATAATAGGCATCGATGAGCACGATTGCACACATACTCCTGACATCAACTGATAGATGATGGTCGGAATACAACTGAAGATGGACAACTCAAGGAGCATATAACTTTCTGAGTTGTGGATGCATAGATTAGTATGTCAAACAAAGCTCAACATATTTCTTCCGGATAACCCATGCAGAAAGGCAGGACTGGCAGAATCACAATTTTGAATGGAGAACTCATCAAGATCACTCTTGTTGTGATCATTGGTTCAAAGATCTTCTGCCATAATGGTTCATGGTATTGGAAGAATGATATACCACGGACCTCAAAGACTATCACAAAGGTTACTAATATCCTAAAGGAACGAGCAAACACTACCAACACGAGGTAAGTAGAGTGAATCTTGGGCTCAAGAACCCAGAAACAGAATGCCTACTAACTAAATGGCATCACGGGATGCTTTCGAGAATAATGGCCAGAATCATCACACTTGGGATACAAAGCATTGCTAGATTACTAGGTGGTTCTCTACGACACCTAGGGTCATAATAATAGCTCCAACATGTATGTGGAGGCAATGGAGTACCTCAACTCATAGATTAGTGTGGTTAATCTGGCCTAAAGGGATATCGGGATTGGAAAGAAGGGATTTGCAAATGCATCAGACTATTTAGAAACCTGGAATGACTCGGACAGCATAACGGCTGTAATTGCTCAAAAAGAATTGAGATATCCTGAAAAATGGTGGCATAACCACTCAACATCACAATATCAAGGTTCCGAGACCAACTGTTAACACATGGAAGTACTAGAAACTGAACTGATACTTGAATCCATTATTCCTATAAGTCTACGGATTAGTAACACGTGATCCTGACAGAAGATGAGAAAGCCTAGTTCTTAATCCCCACAGAAAAGAAGAGGGTGACTCAGATCAGAAGGGCATAGTGTATAAGAAGTAAAAAGAGCCTTACGTTCCCTTCCACAATCAATTCCCTTATATAACTAAAGCATTTCTAGACTCAACTTCGACCAGTTTGGCTTGGTAATCCTACAGGCAGTCAGGCTCTGATACCAAAGCTGTCAGTACCCTAATCCTAAGTCACACGATCTAGCATACAACACATCATATCACCTTGCGGCCTCACGCATGGTATTCCCACGGGTGCCACCTTACCTGGCCGGGGACCGTTTGTGCCTTTTGGCTCACGTATATGATAGTGTCGCTAGCATCCATATGACAGAGAACCCGGGCCGACATGACTAGTCGTGAACCCAAAGTGGCACTAACTTAGAGGGACAGGCATACAAGACCCAGCAAGAAACATGTCGGTCATCAGCGAGTGAATTCGGGCTGTATCAACTGGGCTAGCAGGACTCCGGGAATCCGGGCTGTAGCAGGCTAACAGGACTCCGAAAGACACCGCATGACATTTCTCCGAAGGGACAGACACAGGATCGAAGAAGGATACATGCCGGCCAGTCTAAGTGTTCCGGAGCAAGAGCAACTGGCTAACAGGACTCGTGAACCGGCTGTAGCAGACTACCATGGCTCAAAGGAAGCACTAGACTACATTTCCCCATAAGAGAGGCTACCAAGGATAGACAACCAGGTTGTCGGATCCCACACATACCAAGCATTTCAAAATCATACACACAATATGCTCGATATGTGCAAATACAACATGGCATCACAACAAGACTCTACGACTCAGAGTATTTATTCATAAAGCTCCGAAGGGCCAAGTATTACAACCATGGGTCTCATGACCCAACATACAGAGCATACAAGCATCAAGAGGAAGCATGAACATGTCTGAGTACAGACAACTACAAATGAAAAAGGCTGAGAAGCCTTACTATCCACAAGACCCTCCCAAGGGTACAAGATCGCAGCTGAGGTAACAAGCTAAACGTCGGAGTCAACACGGAACTACTAGTGAGACTGAAGTCTCTCTGCAAAACATAAAATAAGAAAACGTGAGTATAAATGTACCCAGCAAGACTTACATCAGAACTAGCTACACATGCATCGGTATCAATAAAGGGGGTGGTGGAGTTTGACTGCAGCAAGCCAGCTTTGACTCGGTGGCTATCCTGAACTATGACTGCAAGTAACTCTTTTGGGGTGGCGCACACGAGTCCACAAATTCACCATATCAACACATCACTATGGATCTGCTCCCGTCTCCCTACGAGAACGCCATCCATAGCACTCACGCTTATCTTGCGAGTTTTAGAGTATCCACTTTCACTTGTCTATGAACTGTACAGGCAACCCTGAAGTCCTTTTCCGCGGACACGGCTATTCGAATAGATGAAGTTAACCCTGCAGGGGTGTACTTCTTCACACACGCTCTCTCCACTTACCACCATGTACACGTCGTGTATCTCGGCAACCTTCAAGCGGAAGCCTGGTGAGGAGTCGGCCATGACCTGACTAACCACACAAGTCTCTAGTCCAGGTTTATCGCCTATTCGGGTTCCATCCACAAGGAGATCCGACCGGGGTGTCGCTCACGGCCCCAAACGATGTGAGCGGGGTTCCCAAGCCCACCATCCGGGTGCCACTTGGTACACCATGCCACTGTGCCTAGTCTGTCCCAAGCCCACCTGTACCGGGTGCCACTTGGTAGACTACTAGCACTACCTACAAACACCAGAAACTAGTTGCAACTCCTGGACAAAGATCAAGTTGATTAATAAGTCGAGAGGGGTCGAGTTACTGGAACCCAATGTGTGGTAGTAACTGTTCATGGATCACAAACTCAGAACTCAGTTCCTGAGGACGGTTTCAATGAGACAACCCACCATGTACTCCTACATGGCCTCTCACCGCTACCTTTACCAAATCGTGTTCACACATTTAGCTCTCAACAGTAGGACATATTCACAACTTTCAATTCACCCCCGATGAATCAGACCTGACACAACTCTAAGCAATAGCAGGCATGACAGACAAGCATGAATGAGTAGGCACATCATGGCTCAAACAACTCCTACTCATGCTAGTGGGTTTCATCTATTTACTGTGGCAATGACAGGTCATGCAGAGGAAAGGGGTTCAACTACCGCAGCATGTATCAGTTGAATCGTTGTTGTCCTAATGTAGTAAAAGAGAGCAGGAGCGAGAGAGTGGGATTGTATCGGAATGAACAAGGGGGTTTTGCTTGCCTGGCACTCCTGAAGATGATATAGTTCTTCATCGGTGTCATCGAACTCAACGTCGGAACATGTCTATCGAGAGGGAACAAATACCGGCAACAGAGAAGAAACCCGATCAATGCAATGCACCAATATGATGCATGATCATGAAATGGCAATATGCTGTGATTTGGGCTAATGCAGCTAGCAACAAATTAAATGGAGTTGGTTTGAATACAAGATCCAAATTCAAACTCCATATGTGATTATTCAAATGCCATTTATTCAAATTGTCATATACAGCAACCTTAAGTTGTTACAACATGCATGGAAATGCCATAAACAGATTCTTTGGATTTTTCTGATCATTTTTCATATATAAATTATTTTCATCTGAACTATAGATTAATTTCTATGATTTTTAGAAGTTTTCACTATTTTCTGAAATAAATAAATCATTTCTGATTTATTTAAAATCCCAGAAAAGCTAATATGACGTCAGCCTTAGGTCAGCACTGCAGCAGCAGTCAACATAGTCAAATCTGACGTGCAGGTCCCACATGTCAGCGTTACAGAAGCTAAGCGGATTTTAACCCCGCGTTGACTAGGATTTGACCAGCTGCTGGGGCCCGCTGTCAGTGATTGAGGTGTGTAATTAGCAATGTAATTAGGCCCTAATGGCGTGGTTAGCCGGCGACTTAACAACGGCGATCACACAACACGGCGGCGGCTCGCCGGAGTGGCGCTAGGGGCAGCGGCTGGGCGCGCTAAGGGCACCAGGGGGAAGCCCAGGCCAGTGCGCATCTAGGGAGGCCGCGGGGCTGCCGGGGATGGACCATTGCGGCGGCGGCGGTGAGGTTAGCGGTGGCCAGAGCTACAGCGTCAGCGGGACGGGCTAACAAACAGGAACGGAGTGGGGAAAGCAGAGGGGGAAGATCATGAGCTCACAGGGAACACACAGGGATGGTCAGTGGGCTCGGGGGCGTGATGAAGGCGGCGAATCGGCGATGGCGACCGGCGGGTACCGAGGTTGAAGATGGCGTGATGGCGACGGTGTGGCGCTTCCCTTCTCCTGAGTGTCCGTGGGGAGATGAAATGGAGCACGGCCGGTCGTCTAGGCATGGTCCTGCGGTGAGGCGGCGTCGCTAGCCACGCGAGTGACGAACGACGACGATGGTGGCTCTCGGGTGGTGCTCGGAATCGAGATGTGGAGGAGGGGAATGACGCAGAGGGAGGAGGGGAAAGCGAGAGAAGGTCAGGGGCGTCTCCAGGCGTGGATCAGATCGAGGGAGGGGCAAGCAGGAGGTGGCCACGGCCGAGCGCGCACGACACGCAGCTCCCTGCTTGCCTGCTGGGTTGCTGCTACAGGTAGGTGGTGTTACATCCCTAGATTTACCTTGGCGTTGGACTATCTTGGTTGTCGCATCATGTTTAAATTCAAATAAAATTTGAATTGAGGAATTTTCAAAGCCTCAAAAAACCTCTAAAAATAACCAACATTTAAATCTCATCAAAAGAGTCCAAGTAAATGTTCCTGTTATTCTGTGAAAATATTGGCATGAGGTGAAATTACAACCAATACTTTTGGAGTCACAGGAATAATTTATTTTGGGCCTTTGATTTAAATCAATAATATATTTGGGCTGGAATTATTTCTGTTATATAAGAAATAATGTTCAAATATTTTGTAAGTTTGCATGTGACCTTGGACTAGCTCCCTGAGCTCACATAAGAATTTACAGAAAGTTTTAAAATGGTTTAGTTTCCAAACTAAATCAAAACAAAATAACAGAAATAGAAAAGAAAAAAATAAAAGAGAGAGAGAGAGAAGGACTAACCTGGCGCCACCAACCGGCCCAGCTCTGTGGCTGGTCCAAAGATCATTGGCCCAGCCCATCTTCTTGCAGTGGCCCAGCCCAGACCGCCTCCTTCAACCTCGTGCGGAAGGCACGAGGGCGTGTCTGTGATGCGCCCGGCAGACGCCAAGACGCCACCGACGACCACCTCCTGCTTGCCGCTTCGCCCTGGCCCTCCCCGGCGCTGCCACGCACTCCCCTCGACCCTCTGCACTTTTCCCCTCCTCGCAGCTCTCTCCCCTCCCCACTCTGCTCTCTTCCCGAACGAAGCCGCCGCTACCGTCGCCGTTCGCCGCCGCCACCGACCTCCCCACGCCAATCTAGCTATGCCACGAGCTCCGCCTCGACCCTCGCATCCTCTGCACCAAGACAGACGCCGCCAGGAGCTCTGTGACGGCGACCCCGAGCTCTTCTTCCTCCCTCGGACGCTGAGATCGCCGGCGACCTCCTGCCATCACCAGCCCTTCCCCGAGCTTTCCGAGGCCACCGCTGCACTCGCCGTGAGCTCCTCTTCCTTCTCCCCCTAGCCACTTCGCTCGAGCTGCCCCGTAACCCCGTTGGCCATCACGGCTGAGAGCTCGGCTCCATCGGCCATGTCGCCGTCGTGGCCACAGACGCGTAAGCTCGAAACCGAGCGCGTCACCATTCTCAGCACTTCACCAAGAGTCCGTAGCACCCAGCCGTTCGCCCCGCCGTGCCCCACAGCACCATTTCCAACCTCGCCCGAACTCCGGCCGCCGTAGGAGTGGACGCCGCCCTTGTTCTAGGCCACCTCCGGCGAAACCGATGGCACTAGTCGATGCGGCCGAGCCTCCTCGTCACGTAGATGGCCTCTACCGTTGGTTTGGTCGCCGGAGATGCAATCCCGCAGCCCTCCGCCGTGTCTGGTCTCGCCGGCGTCATGTCGCCGGTGGGTTTGACCCCACTGACCGGGCTTTGACCCAGTTTGACCTCCCTGGGTCGCTGCCAAGTAGGCCCTAGCCCTGCTAAATCTAATTAAGTTTTTAATTAAGCTTAATTAGCCCTACTGACACTGACATGCAGGACCCAGATGCTAATTAACATCCTAATTGAACCAATTTAGTTAATAACCCTGTTTTAGTTAGTTCTGTCACTGACGTGTGCGTCCCAGCCGTCAGGTTTGACCTGGCCGACTGTTGACCGCTAATGTCACAGTGACGCAGTGCTGACGCAGTTAATTATTTTCTGGATTTATTCTTATTCAGGAAATTTCAGAAAATAATGCTAACTTCAAAAGTTCATAGAAATTAATCCGTAACTCCAAATCAAACAAATTATATATGAAAAATGATCAGAAAAATCCAATCTATCCATCTGTAATGGTATCATGCATGTCAGAAAACATTAACCTTGCTGTTCAAGTGAAACAAGTTAATGCACCTTTATGACTTCATAAAATGGGTTTGCATTTGAATGTTTGGTTCAAATGGACTCATTTCAATCTGTTCTTGCTTGCATCAACACAAAAAACACTCATTATGCCATGTCATATCATGCATCATATTGTTGCATTACATTGATTGTATTTCCTTCTCTGTTTGCCGGTATCCATCCCCTCTTTGTAGACGACGTTCCGATGACGTTATCGATGACACTGATGAAGAACTATACTATCTTCAGAAGTGCCAGGCAAGCAAAACCCACTTGTTCATTCCGATACAATCCCACTCTCTCGCTCCTGCTCTCTTTTACTGCATTAGGACAACAACGATTCATCTGTTCCTTTGCATGACCCGTCATTGCCACAGTAAATAGATGAAACCCACTAGCATGAGTAGGAGTTGTTTGATCCCTGATGTGCCTACTCATTCATGCTTGTTTGTCATTCCTGCTACTGCTTAGAGTTGAGTCAGGTCTGATTCTTCGGGGATGAATTGGAATGGTGATGAACATGTCCTACTGGGTGTGAGCTAAGTGTGTGAACATTATTTGGCAAAGGTATCGATGAGAGGCCATGTAGGAGTACATGGTGGATTGTTTCATTGGAACCGTCCTTAAGCACTGAGATCTGTATGTGTGATTTAAGATTCAACTACTACCATGCATTGGGCCCGAAACCAATGGACCCTCTCGGCTTCTTATCCACCCTTGTCCTCTGTCCAGGAGTTGCAAGTAGTTTCTGGTGTTTGTAGTATGTTGGAGGCCGTGCGCAGCGCTGACCCGAGGGGTGGGCTGTGATGCGGTAGGCACATGGCACGGTGTACCGGGCGCCCGTTTGGTATCTCGGGAACCCTGCTCACATCGTTCGGGTCCGTATGTGGAAACCTCGGCCGTACTCCCTGCGGATGGAACCTGAATAGGCGATAAACCTGGACTAGAGGCTTGAGTGTTTAGGTAGGCCGTGGCCGACACCCTCGCTGGGCTTCCGCTTGAAGGTTGCCGAGTACATGTCGTGTGAATGGCGATAAGTGGTGAGAGCGTGTGTGAAGAAGTACACTCCTGCAGGGTTAACATCATCTATTCGAATAGCCGCGTCCGCGGTAAAGGACTACTTGGTTGCCTATACAATTCATAGACAAGTGAAAGTGGATACTCTAAAACTCGCAAGATAAGCGTGAGTGCTATGGATGGCCTCCTCGTAGGGAGACGGGAGCGGATCCATAGTGGTGTATTGATATGGTGAATATGTGGACTCGTGTGCACCACCTCAAAAGAGTTACTTGCAGTCGTAGTTCAGGATAGCCACCGGTTCAAAGCTGGCTTGCTGCAGTCCAACTCCACTACCCCCTTTGTTGATACTGATGCATATGTAGTTAGTTCTGATGTAAGTCTTGCTGGGTACATTTGTACTCACGTTTGCCTATTTTATGTTTTTGCAGAGAGACGTCAGTCTCGCTAGTAGTTCCGCGTGGACTTCGACGTTTAGCTTGTTATCTCAGCTACGATCTATTGCCCTCGGCAGGGTCTTGTAGATATTTAGGCTTCTCAGCCTTCTTCATTTGTAGTTGTATGTACTCAGACAAGTTAAGCTTCCGCGTGTGCTTGTTGCTTGTATGCTCTGTATGTTGGGGTCATGTGACCCATGTTTGTAATACTTGGCTCCTCGGAGCCTAATGAATAATACTTGAGTCGTAGAGTTATGTTGTGATGCCATGTTGTATTTACACATATCGAGCATACTGTGTGTATGATTGAAATGCTTGGTATGTGTGGCATCTGACAACCTAGTTGTTTATCCTTGGTAGCCTCTCTTATGGGGAAATGTAGTCTTGTGCTTCCATGAGCCATAGTACTCTGCTACAGCCCGGTTCATCGGAGTCCTGCTAGCCCAGCACTACTGCTCCGGAACACTTGACTGGCCGACATGTGATTCAATTCGTTCCTGTGTCTGTCCCTTCGGGGAAATGTCACGCGGTGACATCCGGAGTCCTGCCTAGCCTGCTACAGCCCGGTTCACCAGAGTCCTGTTAGCCCAGTGCTACAGCCCGGATTCGCACGCTGCTGATTGACATGCTCGATGTTGATTCATGTATGCCTGTCCCCGTAAGTTAGTGCCACTTTGGGTTCACGACTAGTCATGTCGGCCCGGGTTGTCTGTCGTATGGATGCTAGCGACACTATCATATACGTGAGCCAAAAGGCGCAAACGGTCCCGGGGGTAAGGCGACACCCGTGGGAATACCGTGCGTGAGGCCGCAAAGTGATATGAGGTGTTACCGGCTAGATCGATGTGACTTGGAATCAGGGTCCTGACAGCTTTGGTATCAGAGCCTGACTGCCTGTAGGATTACCAAGCCAAACTGGTCAAAGTTGAGTCTAGAAATGCTTTAGTTATATAAGGGAATTGATTGTGGAAGGGAACGTAAGGCTCTTTTTACTCCTTATACCTTATGCTCCTCTGTCCCGAGTAGTCCTCTTCTTTTCTACGGGGATTAAGAACTAGGCCTTTCATCTATCTATTAGGATGACGAGTTACTATGATAGAGACTTATAGGATTGTTGGTTCCAGGCCTCAATTCAGTTTCTACTACTTTTAGTATGTTTTCAGCTGAACCAGAACCTTGATATGATGTTGTTAAGTGACTATGCAAATCCTTGTGAATGTCTCAAATCTTTTTCTGAGCAATTACAGCCGTTATGCTGTATGAGTCATCCCAGGTTTCTAAACAGTCTGATGCATTTGCAATCCCTTCTTTCCGTTTCCAATGTCCCTTTGGGCCAGTTCAACCACACTAATCGGTGAGTTGAGGTACTTTGTTGCCTCGACATATATGTTGGAGCTATTATTATGACCCTAGGTGTTTTAGGAAGTCACCTAGTAATCTAGCCATGTTTTGTGTTCCCGGTGTGATGATTCTGGCCACCATTCTCGAAAGCATCCCGTGATGCCATTTAGTAGTAGGTATTCTATTCCTGGGTTCTTGAACCCGAGATTCACCCTACTTACCTCATGTTGGTAGTGTTGCTAGTTCCTTTAGGATGTTAGTGACCTTGTGATAGTCTTCGAGGTCCGTGGTATATCATTCTTCCAAATACCATGAACCATCCTTGGTAGAAGTTCCACGTTGAACCAAAAGATCACAACAAGAGTGCTCTCGATGAGTTCCCCATTCTATATTGTGACTCTACCAATCCTATCTCTCTGCATGGGTTATCCGGAAGAAATATGTTGAATTTGTTCGGCATACTAATCCATGCATCCACAACTCAGAAAAACATATGTTCCTTTGAGTTGTACCTCTTTAGATGTCTTCTAACCTTCATCTATCAATTGATAGTCAAGAGTATGCGTGCATTCGTTCATCGATGCCTATTATTCTTGTGGTCCGTCAAGCCATTCTATTCCGGAATGACTAGGAGAAACAAACTCCAGTACCTTGCTACCTCTTGAGCACTGCGTTGGATTTCCTTGAAGAGGAAAGGGTGATGCGGCACAGTAGCGTAAGTATTTCCCTCAGTTTTTGAGAACCAAGGTATCAATCCAGTAGGAGGCTATGCACGAGTCCCTGGCACCTGCACAATACAAATAACTCCTCGAAACCAATGCGATAAGGGGTTGTCAATCCCTTCACGGTCACTTACGAGAGTGAGATCTGATAGATATGATAGGATAATATTTTTGGTATTTTTGTGATAAAGATGCAAGGTAAAATAAAAGCAAAGGAAATAACTAAGTATTGGAAGATTAATATGATGAAGATAGACCCGTGGTCCATAGGTTTCACTAGTGGCTTCTCTCAAAAGCATAAGTATTTTACGGTGGGTGAACGAATTACTGTTGAGCAATTGACATAATTGAGCATAGTTATGAGAATATCTAGGTATGATCATGTATATAGGCATCACGTCCGAGACAAGTAGACCATCTCCTGCCTGCATCTACTACTATTACTCCACTCATCGACCGCTATCCAGCATGCATCTAGAGTACTAAGTTCATGAAAACAGAGTAACGCCTTAATCAAGATGACATGATGTAGAGGGATAAATTCATGCAATATGATAAAAAAAAACCCATCTTGTTATCCTCGATGGCAAAAATACAATATGTGACTTGCTGCCCCTACTGTCACTGGGAAAGGACACCGCAAGATTGAACCCAAAGCTAAGCACTTCTCCCGTTGCAAGAAAAACCAATCTAGTAGGCCAAACCAAACTGATAATTCGAAGAGACTTCCAAAGATAACCAATCATACATAAAAGAATTCAGGGAAGATTCAAATATTGTTCATAGATAATCTTGATCATAAATCCACAATTCATCGGTCTCAACAAACACACCTCAAAAAGAAGATTACATCGAATAGATCTCCACGAGAGAGGGGGAGAACATTGTACTGAGATCCAAAAAGAGAGAAGAAGCCATCTAGCTGCTAACTATGGACCCAAAGGTCTGAGGTAAACAACTCACACTTCATCGAGAGGCTATGATGTTGATGTAGAAGCCCTCCGTGATGGGTTCCTCCTCCGACGGAGCTCCGGAACAGACCCCAAGATGGGATCTCATGGGCACAGAAGGTTGCGGCGGTGGAATTAGTTTTTTGGCTCTGTATCTGATCGTTTGGGGGTACGTAGGTATATATAGGAGGAAGGAGTATGTCGGTGGAGCAACAGGGGGCCCACGAGGGTGGAGGGCGCGCCCTGGGGGTGGGTGCGCCCCCCTACCACGTGCCTTCCTCCTTTCTTTCTTGACGTAGGGTCCAAGTCTCCTGGATCATGTTCGGTGAGAAAATCACGTCCCCGAAGGTTTCATTCCTTTTGGGCTCCGTTTGATATTCCTTTTCTTTGAAAATCTGAAATAGGCAAAAAACAGCAATTCTGGGCTGGGCCTCCGGTGTCGGTGTACTAGAGTAGGGGTACCCTAGTATCCCGAACTTGTGCACGGGCAGTTGCAGCCCCCCCGCGGCAAGGCTTGCCGGGTGACCGCCAAGATCCTCGGCGGTTCCTTTGGAGTCATTCAAGAACAAAGTATTCAAGCCAAGGAGACAAGGCCCCGGCAAGAGGAGCTTGCCGGGAAGGCCAACCAAGGCATCCCGAGGAACTTGCCGCGACGCTGCCACGCCGCTCCGGCAAGGCCCGTGAGCGACAAGATTCCGGACGCAACAAGGCGGCGATCGCGGCAAAGGCGCTTGCAGCGCAGGCCACCACTCACTCCACGCCCAAAGACATCCACCAACGTGTCGCCTCAGGACCGCTCCAGCGCGTGGCAAGAGGTTGTGCGGCCAGCGGTCGCGGTGGCAAGCGACATCGACAAGATTGCCATCGTGGCAAGCGGTGGCGTCCCCACGGTCCCTTTTGCACTGTTCGGGCGGCGAGAAGCGGGCATTTAGTGCCTTTGTCCCCGCCGTCGGGGTTAGGTATGGTACATTTGTCATGTAGTTGTACCAACCGCAATTCCTTTTCCATTTTTGCCCTTGTCTACGTTGCCACCTGTCGGAGACCCCTTGAGCATATAAAAGGAGGCCCATGCGCAACGTAGAGGGAGGTTCGAAACCAGAAAACACTCACGCTAGGTCTCGTTAGCAGCTGGAGTGTACTGTAGCACTCAGCGCTCCCAAGCAAGAACTCGATATACTCAGACATGCAGCAGTAGGAGTGTTATCTCTCCGGAGAGCTCCGAAGCTGGGTAAACTGCTCGTGCTTCCGCCTCGATCTGCTCTTCGGTGATCTCCGCCCCCCCCCCCCCAACCGAAAGGGGCTCGGTCCGCCGGTCCCATAGGTGTTCGTGGATCAGTTTCCCCGACATCTTTGGCGCGCCAGGTAGGGGGATCGAGATTGTGCGAATCTGATCCGGCGTTCACACGAGCTAGATCTTCATCTACTTCATCGACATGCCACCGGAGAAGAAGGCTTCGGCGGCAGATGTTCCGTCCACGTCGATCCCACCACCACCGGAGCAAACGGGTGGTGGGGTAGACGCCGGCAGAAGAACGGGCGTCGATGTGGGAGCCCACGGTGCTGCCAGGTCCAAGGACAAGGCTGCACAGACCTCGGCGTTCGTACATGCACCGCGCCCATCTCAGGAGGCGCGAGACCGACAGCGTCATGGTATTCACAATGCCATACGTTCGTTGGACCAAGATCGAGCTGGAGGATTTCGGGGTGCTCAAGACCAACATGCACGCCAACATGCGGCACGAAGCGAGGCGCAGTCGCTGGACGGATATCGCTCCTTCTAACATAGTTAGAAGTCCGAGCATATCCCGCTCCTCGCGCCGTTCGCCACTGCAGCCCTCCACTCCAGCAGAAGCTTTGGCGCGAGCTCAACTGCTCCTGGATTACCCTCCAACGGCAGACAAGATCGATGAATGGAGGGCCACCATTCAGAGTCTCATCGGCTTTGCCAACGGCGACACTCCGCGGCAGCCGAGCACATCGCTGCCGCGGCAAGACTGCCAAGCACGAGCCGGTGGCGACGAAACCGGTGGGGGTGCAACCAACATGCACTCTCCACCCCGAAGGCCAAGATCACCAACTCACCGGATCCACCTCGACAGCGACTCCACCGCATCATCGGATCCACGAGCTCGTCGCGATCAGCTCCAAGTTCTTCACGAAAGACAGCAAGAAGACGCTCGAACTCGCATCGAGCGCCGAAGAGAAGCGCGGCGTCAATCAGACCAGCGCGCTGGGCCCCCTGTCGACATGCATGCACCAGGGGAACCAGGCGACTTGCCGTACGCAGTAGGTTGCCCTGCGTTTACTCGTGAGTTGCGGCAAGTCCAGTGGCCCAGCACAAAGACTTTCAAGCCAGACATACCAGAGAAGTACGACGGCAAGTCGCATCCGTCGGAGTTCCTCAGCATCTACACCATCGCGGTGCAAGCTGCGGGGCGGACGACAAGATCCTGGCCAACTACTTCCGCCGGTACTCAAGCCCAATGTCGATCTGGCTCATGCACTTGCCGGACAACTCCATATCCTCCGGGCAGATCTATGCCATCAGTTTGTCGGCGCTTTACAGCGCCACAAGCCTCATGGCCAGAAAGCGACCTTCATCTGCTTTCGCGCATGAAGGAAGGAGAGCCCTGCGCAAATACATTCAGAGATTCAGCCGCGTCAAAGACAACATCCCGGATGTCCACCCTGCCACGGTGATTAGCGCGTTCCATCGAGCGTGCGAAACCGCAGGATGCGGAGGAGATGGCGATGTGCAAGATCGAGACGCGTCGATGAGCTGTATGCCCTGGCCGACAAGTGTGCACGTCTTGAGGAAGGGAGGAAACTCCCCGGAGAGACTACAGAAGCAGGAGGATCTGATAGTGAGGAAGCCGCCCCGGCAAAGAAAAACCGGCGGCGGAACAACAGGAAGAAGAAAGGCAAAGATGTGCTAGTCATTGAGCAGTCCAGCAACGGAGGTGGCGCCAAGAAAGCCAAAGCTGGTAGCTCCGACAAGGAGATTGCCGCGGGCACCAACTACCAGGCTGTGGCGGTCGCCAACAAGCAGGACGACACCAACAAGCAGTACTACAAGATCCACCGCACCAAGGGCCATGACCTCCAGAGCTGCAAGAAGGTCGAGCAGCAAAAGGCTGAATACGAGCGACGCGACAAGGAGAAGGCCCAGGAAGGTGCTGGAGGAGCCAGCAAGAAACGCCCCGGCCGGGGAGGACGCCGCGGCAAGGCCAAGCAGCGGCAAGGAGACAGACGTCCCCGCGGCCGCGACAAGGATGAAGATGACGACGACGATGAAGATATGAATGATGACGAGATCGATGAGCAGGAGTTCCAGAAAGCCACAGAGGTCTTGTGCATTGACGGTGGTGCTTCTCAGCATACTTCACACCGCCAGCTCAAGCAAAGGATGCGGGAAGTCAATGCGCGTAACCATCCGTCGAGTCACGCAAGCCTCGAAATGGTCCAGACGCTATCATCTTTGATATTGAGGACCACCCTGATCGCATAATCTGCGGTCGGTGCTTGCCGATGTTGGTTTCACCAACTATCCGCTACCTCAAGGTCACTAAGATGCTAGTTGACGGCGGGCCGGCTTGAACCTGATCTCCTCCGCGGTACTCGAAACTCCAGATCCACGATGGCGAAGCTCGAAGAGACCGCACATTCAAGGAATCAATCCGGAAGGAGCAAGCGAAGGAAAGATCACGTTGCGGTGACATTTGGCGTTGAGTTGAACTTCAGGATCGAGAGGGTCACTTTTGACGTTGCTGACTTTCCATTGCCTTACAATGGGATACTTGGCCGCCCAAAGCACTCGCCAAATTCATGGCAGCCTCTCACTATGCATACAACATCTTTGAAGATGCGAGCCCGATAAGTGTCATCTCGTCCTGGCGACAAGAAGGATGCTCTTATCTGCGCCGACAAGATCTACCGGGAGCAGCAGCCGCAGCGGATCACAAGTCACTTCCCGTTGAAGCTCCGGGGCAAAGAAGAAGACCAAGTCCGCAAGAGTTACGATGCCTACTCCGGCAAGCGCACCTCTTGGAGTGCTGCGCCACCGTCGAGGACGCACCATCGAGCTCCACCGGCAAGTGTAAGAAGACAATGGCAGCTCCACGAGACCAAGAAGGTGTCCGCCAAGGAGGATGGCACCGTGGTACCTTTACCATCGATGCCACTCTCGACCCTAAATAGGAAGGCGCTTCGTTGCTTTCCTGTGGGCGAACATCGGCGTATTTGCGTGGCAACCGTCGACATCCCCGGTGTTCCTGTGAAAGTAATCAAGCACCATCTTGCCGTCTGTCCTCATCGCGCGCCCGTCAAGCGAAAGTCGAAGCGGCGGTGGGCGCCAAGAATTCATCGCGAAGAAATCAAGAAATTGGAAGCAGCAGGCCTTGTCGAGGAGTGCTCCATCCTCGTGGTTGGCCAACCACAGTAGTCGCGCGCAAGGCAAGCGGCAAATGGAGGCTTTGTATCGATTTTACCGATGTCAATAAAGCTTGTCCCAAAGACCCATTTCCTTTGCCACGCATCGACCAAATTGTTGACTCCACGGCCGGATGTGATTTGCTTTCATTTCTTGATGCATACTCAGGATACCATCAGATCTTCATGGCAGAAGAGGATGAGGAGAAGACCGCATTCATCACCCCATGTGGCACATACTATTTCGTACGGATGCCTTTCGGTTTAAAGAATGCTGGTTCAACATTTGCAAGGGTAGTCCATGACGCTTTTGAGCCGCAAATACACAGAAATGTGGAAGCCTACATGGATGACATAGTGGTCAAGAGCAAGGACAAGGTGACTCTGATTCAAGATTTAGACGAAACCTTTGCAAATCTGCGCAAGATCAACCTCAAGCTTAACTCTGAGAAGTGTGTGTTTGGAGTCCCCTCCGGCAAGCTTCTCGGGTTCTTCGTGTCTCAGCGGGGAATTGAAGCCAATTCCGACAAGATCAAGGCCATTGAGCAGATTGAAGCACCAAAGCGCGTCAAGGATGTACGAAGACTTGCGGTTATGTAGCTGCTCTCAGCAGGTTTATCTCTAGGTCTGCTGAGCGCGCCCTGCAATTTTTCAAAATATTGAAAAAGGCAGGTCCAATGAAATGGATTCCGGAAGCGGAGGCTGCGCTGCAGGACTTAAAGAGATACCTGTCCTCCACTCCAACACTTGTCGCACCTAGGCCACAAGAGAAGTTGCTGCTGTATATAGCGGCAACCAATCAAGTGGTTAGTGCTGCGTTAGTAGCGGAGAGGGAGGCGGATGATGAGCCGGCAACCATGGCAGATGCATCCAGCGACAAGCAGGGGACTTCACCGGCAAGCTCGGTCCCGACAAAGATGGATCTGCGCGTAGCGTGAGAAAATGCGAAAAGAATGGTGCAGCGCCCAGTTTACTTTGTCGGTTCCCTTCGCAGGGGGCTAGGTCAAGGTACTCGGTGTGCAGAAATTGCTTCGGCCTTCTCATGGCCTCGAAAGCTGCGCCATTACTTCCAAGCACATGAGATCACAATCGTCACTCGTTTTCCGCTAAAGAGGATCTTGCAAAATCTAGAAGCAGCAGCGGGATTGTCGAGTGGGCACTTTGGAACTGTCAAGCTTTGGCCTCAAGTTTGAGAGCACCTCAACTATCCAAAGCGAGCATTGGCGGAGTTCATAGCAGAATGGGCGCCAACACAAGATGAAGAAATTCCAAGCGAACATCCCGTCAAGGAAGCAAGCAAAGAGTGGCTGATGTACTTTGATGGTGCCTTCTCGCTGCAAGGCGCCCGGTGCGGGCGTGCTACTTGTTGCACCCACCGAGAGCACCTCAAGTACGTAGTCGGATGCACTTTCCCAAGGAGCAAGCAACGAACAATACCGCAGAGTATGAAGGTTTGCTTGCGGTCTCGAGATCGTAGTAGACCTTGGGATCAAGAAGCTCATTGTCGGGGTGACTCACAGCTTGTCGTCCGCCAAGTGAACAAGAATTATCAGAGTCCGTTGATGGAAGCTTACGTTGATGAAGTGAGAAAGCTAGAAGAGCACTTTGACGGCCTATAGATGGAACATGTTCCAAGAGCTCAGAACGATATTGCTGATGGCCTGTCGAAGTGCGCCGCACTTAAGCTACCTGTGGAACCAGGGATCTTTGTGCTCAAACTGACTCAACCATCTGTAATGCCATCAACTGGACAGAGCAAGAAGAGGAAGTTGATTTCTGGTGACTATTTTCCAGCAGAGCTCCTCGAAGCCGCCGCCAAGAAAGTCCTCAAGATCAACACCAAGGGTGCTGAGGAGCAGTCTGCTCCGGCAAGCCCTAGGATTTGTTCCGTTGAAGCAAACACTCCCGACAAGTTTTGCTCCGGCAAGCTTGCCGGGGAACGTCAAGCTCCGGCTGAGCCGCAGGTTCTCGCCATAGAAGCGGATGTTCCCGCAGTAGCAGATGTGCCTTTAGTCCTTGTTGTCGAGCCGCAAGCTCCAGCATGGGCACAGCATATTGTCCGTTTCCTTCAGACAGGAGAACTTCCCGAAGAGCAAGAAGAAGCGGAAAGAGTAGCCCGGCAGTCAAGTATGTACCAGTTTGTCGACAACACACTGTACAGAAGAAGACTCAACGGCGTGAAATTGAAGTGTATTCACCGGGAAGACGGACAAAAGCTGTTGGCAGAGATACATGGAGGCATATGTGGTCACCACATTGGCGCAAGAGCACTTGCCGGCAAAGCATTCCGGCAAGGTTTCTTTTGGCCGACAGCCCTCCAGGATGCAACTGCACAAGTAACCAAGTGTGAAGCGTGCCAGTTCCATTCCAAGCAGATACACCAGCCAGCTCAAGCTCTCCAGACGATCCCTTTATCCTGGCCATTTTCGGTCTGGGGGCTCGACATCCTCGGCCCCTTTCCCCGAGCTGTCGGGGGCTTTGAGTACTTGTACGTTGCGATCGACAAGTTCACAAAGTGGCCGGAAGTGGAAGCAGTGAGGAAGGTGACAAAGACACGATCGTGATCAAGTTCTTGGTCGATTGTTTGCCGTTTGGGATCCCTAACGGGATCATCACCGACAACGGCACGCAATTCACGAGCCGCACCTTCATGCAATACGTCCAAGATCTTGGCGCCAAGGTCTGCTTCGCTTCTGTTGCTCATCCGAGAAGTAACGGTCAAGCGGAGAGGGCGAATCTGAAGTGCTGCTTGCGGGCTCAAGACCAGGACTTTGACGAGGCTGCACAAGTGCGGAAAGAACTGGATTGAGGAGCTGCCGGTGGTTCTTTGGTCGATCAGGACGACGCCAAATCGAGCCACTGGCCAGACACCTTTCGCTCTAGTGTATGGAGCAGAGGCAGTTCTCCCCACGGAACTCGTATACGGGTCACCTCGAGTGCTCGCTTATGATGAGCTTGAGCAAGAGCAGTTGCGACAAGATGACATGCTGCTCCTTGAGGAGGACCGTCTTCAGGCCGCTGTATGAGCTGCTCGATACCAGCAAGCTTTGCGTCGCTACCATAGCCGCAAAGTTAATGCCAGAAGTCTCGAGGAAGGCGACCTTGTTCTTCAGCGCGTTCAGTACGCCAAGAATTCCAACAAGTTGACGCCGAAGTGGGAGGGCCCTTACCGGGTGGAACGAGTCACTAGGCCTGGCGTTGTCCGCCTTGAGACCGAAGATGGCATTCCGGTGAGCAACTCCTGGAACATTGAGCATCTTCGTAAGTTTTACCCGTAGGGCGCGGTTGCCGGAACCTGTTCCGGCAACCACCTTTTGTACAAGTCTTGCCGATGTTGCATGTAATCCTTTGTACAAAGCCAGGTGCAGACCCCGTGCATAAGTAAAGCTAATGTGCTCCGCGCATCTTGTCAATTTCATGCTTTCTACTTTTTATTTTGCGTGCATTATCTGACACTTTGTGCAGCACCTACCCCCGGTAAGTAATAACGAGCCATAAGGCTCCATATCTTTATTTTCTCTTCTTTCTCTTTCTCAAAGAAAGGAAGGTTCCCTCGCCCACAAGTTTCCCCGGGGGAAAGGAGAAGATAACGGTGTGGACCAAGCGTCGCTCGAGGAAGTTTCGCCTTACCGGGAAGCAAACGACAGAAAAGCTAAGTTGCTAAAATTTGAGCAATCAGTTTTAAAGTTTTTTAGTTATCTTCCTCGAACGACCGTACTTTGTATGGAAAACCTGTGCGTGGAGGAACCAACTCGTAGCTAGTTGCGCCCTTACTTTGTTTCGAGTCCGCTCAACAACTTAAGTGAGCTGCGACTAGTTGCGACTAGGTTTCTTGTCGGTAGCGGCACCGCCAAAGAAGCTCTTGACGTCCCCGCACTCAGCGCTCGCGGCTAGGGTGCCCGCGCCGACAATTTCCCTAAAAGCGTAGGGCAAAAACATACAAAGGAAGGAACCAAGTAAAGGAAATAACATAGCAATCACTACCCGAAATAGAGTTATATTACAAGATAGCTTGTCGCAGCTCTAATAGATTGTTCTCATAACATGACCAGCAGCGGCAAGAAAAAGAGAAAACAGGCGGCCTAATCTACACGATCGCCCTCAACCCTCTTGATCCTGCTCACCTTGTCCACAATGGGTGCGACAAGAGTCTTGAGCGCTTCCAGATCAGCTTCCGGCGGCAAGGTCTTGAGGACGTTGGTGAGGTTGAGGCCTGGGTTGCGGAAGGCCACCTTCACCAGCACCTTTTGAAGAGCTCCCGCGCAGATCTGGCGCGATTCGTCGGCCAGCTGCTTTGGGATCTCTTCCCGGAGTTGCTGGAGGGCCGTCGCCACGCCTTTGAAGAACAAGCCGAGTTTGGCGCTGGGTTGGAGGTGCTCGTCGGAGGAATACCCGAGATCCTCCATCCCCAGCTGCGCCAGCTCCCTGTCGGTGGCTGCGGCAACATCCACGAGACCCTCGGTCCAAGGCTCCACATTCTCCCTAAAAGTGTTACAGGCGGCAGCCTCGACTCGCCAGCGCCTCGTCGGCCTTGATCTTCTCCTTCAAGGCCACCTCCTGCTCCCTGGCGCCGTCCAGCGTCTGGGTCAAGGTGGTCAGCTTCAACTCAAGATCTGCGTTGGAGTCCTTGGCGGCGCTAAGCTCCTTGCTCCTCTCGGCGAGACGACCCTGCAGTTCGCCAAGGGTGTAGGCATCCTTCTCGTGCTCACGCTTGAGCGCAGCAAGCTCCTCGCCGCTCTCCTTGAGATTGGCCTCCAGCTGCGCCACCTTCGTCTCCAGCTCCTTCTTGGCGGCCTCGGCAGCTGCGGCAGCATCCTCTGCTTCCTTGAGAGCCCCGCCAAATGTTTGCTCGCGCGTGGCAAGCTCCTCCTCATGGCTATCAAGGTTGACCTTCCGCTGCACCAAATCGCTTTCCTGCGCAGACAGCTTCTCGGCAGCAAGCCGCTGTTGCTCTTCAACTTCAGACTTCTCGAGGAGGAAGGCTTTACGCTCCTCGGCAAATCGCTCTCGCTCCTCTGCCAAGGACCGGAGAGCTTCCTGGTTGAGGCCCCGGAGCTCCTCCGCGCGCTTCTCGATGTCTGCTCCCGCCTTCGCGACAAGCGCTTCTCGAGATACCAGCTTGGCCTGTCGGGCGCGGTAGAGCGACAACAACTTCCGCAGCAGCTGCTCCTCCTCAGGCTCGCCGCTGCTGCTGCTCGGCGCGTCGACCAATGTCAGCCCAGCGGAGGCGAGCAATTCTTCATCAAAGGCCTCTCCTTCGATCAGCGCCCGGGAGCTCGACGCCCAGGGGAGCTTGATGAAGACGCCATCGCCGGCCTTCAAATAGGCGCCGGGCTGGGGCTCTTCAGAGCCTGACGCTGCAGCAGCGGCGGAGGGATCGGCGGTCGGCGCAGCGCCTGGCGCTCCTGCGGCCTCGGGGCCGTCAGTGCGATCGTCGGCCCCCTCGCCAGCTTCTGCGGCGGCAGCTTTGGCGGCCCCTCCGCCGGCGGGATCATCAGCGCCGACTCCTTCTTCGGTGACAGCGGCGTCATCGGTATCGCCGCGCGCGTTCTCCTCGCCGACGACCTCGGTTTCCATCGGCTCCGTGGCAGATGGATCTGACGACCGGAAAAGAAAGAAAAGTCAAGAAAATATTCAAAAAGAAAATCAGAAGAAGAAGAACACAAGGGAAGTTTTCGAGCGAGAGGATTACCTGTACTAGGATCTACGGTCGTGGTCTCCGCCACCGGGGGGTCGCTGGTGCTGTCCCTTGCCGGAGAACTGTCCCTTTCCGGAGACTTCTCCCTTGCCGAAGAACGCTCCCTTGCCGGGGAATCCTCCCTTGGCGGTGTAGTCGAAGCAGATGGCATTTCAGGAGCGGCTTCCGGGCACTCCTGGTGAGGCTGCTCTGCTCCTACACAAACCAACAGTCAGATATCAGCAAAGAAAGAGCACCCATGCACGCCTAACAGCAGGAAGTAAACCATATACTTACGATGGGGGCTGCATTGGGGGCTGCTTTGAGGAAGGGTTGCCGGGTCCGGCAAGGTGGTCTCGGACACGCCTCCTGCTGTCGCGGTGGGTTCGTCCTCGATGACAATCACCGGGACCTTGACTCTCTTCGCCGCTCTCTGGGCCAGAGTCCTGAAAAGGAATGAGTTCGGAGTAAGGCAAATCAGATACAAGACAAAGCAACAAAATTGAAGAACTACAAGTACAGCAAAGAATCTTACTCTTCTTCTTCCTCGTCGGAGCTGAGCGCGGAGAGATCGAATTCCGGCTCGCCTCCGGTGCGACGAGGCGGAGGAGTAGGTTCCCTTGGCCGCTTGGCGGGGGCAGGAGCGGTGGTCCGAGAGGGCCCCGCTCTAGTTGCCGCAGCAACGTGAGGTGCTCCCGCGGCAACAGTGCTTGCCGCGGTGGAGCGCGTCGCGCGGCGTGGCGGCTGTTGACCCGTCTGCCGCCCCGCTACTTCCACGGCCTTGCGGAGACGCCTTCTTGGTGGAGCTGGGGGCTCCGCTTGCGGCAGGCTGTCTGAAGGTGAGCAAGAGGAGGAGGCGATCCTCAACGAGTCGCTTGCGCCCTCGGCGGGCTCGCTCGACTCAGCTTCAGGCTCGACAAGCTCTTCCTCGCCGGCAAGCTCCTCTCGCTCGACAAGGCTTGCCGCCTCTGCTGCCTCTGCCTCCTCCACGGTGAATCCGAACTCGCCCGCGGCAGCGGCTGCTGCCGCCTCTTCCAGCCTGGTGGCGATGCGCTGCATCTCGTCATCGGTGGTGTCGCGGGTGAGGCTCCTCTGTTCATCGGGGCGGACCGGCACTTCTACCAAGCCGTCAAAGAACTCCCGCACGACGTCGTCTGCAGGCTCTTGCCAAGTTGGGACAATTCCATGCGAATCGCACAGCGGCATCATTGCACGGATGCGGTCGAGCGAGGAGTTGTTACAACGAACGACGCCTCGGCAACCTGAACGCCGGGATGATCAGGATCGTGCTTGAACAATTCCAGAGCATCGCGTCCCAGTTCGAGACAGTGAAGCTGAAATTGAGGCCCCGGCGCAGCCTCATGATATCCGCCGCGATTCGAACTCCCGGCGGTCTCCTCCTCTCTCTGCGAAGCGTCGCGGCGACGAAGAAAATCCGCGCCAACGGCGCCTCGATGAGTCCGGCAAGCCTAAGGCGTAGGATCCGGTGACGGAAATCTTCAGCCTAAGCGTCTTCGAGCCACGCTGCTCCAATCGTTGCCAGCACTCTCGGGTTTGGCGCTGGGCGATGGCGACATGAAGTTCTCCTCGACAATCCAGCACCAGTCTGCTCTCCATTCATCCCACTTGCTGCGGAGCTCTCCCTCCAGATAAGCTTCCTTCTTGCCGATTCTGGAGATCCAAACGATTCCGCCGGAAAGAGGCTCCCCTCTCTCAACTCGGGGCATAAAGAAGTGGCGGAAAAGAGCTACGTTTGGATAGACTCCGACAAAGTTTTCACAGAGATGTGTGAAAACTGCCATGGTCAGAACAGCATTGGGGGTGAAGTCAAGGAGGCGGAACCCGTAGGTGTTCATGATATCACAGAAAAATTCAGAGAAAGGCGGGCAGAGCCCGCAGTAGAAGAACAGCGCGAAGAAAGGGTATCCATTGGAGCCAGTTCAGCGGCAGCTGGGAGTACCTTCGTCGCGGATGCGCCGCGTCTCCGTCGACCGAAGAGGTAGTAGTACTCCCTCGGATCCTTGGCGCGCTGAGGGGGGAAGGTTGCCGCTCCTTTACCAGGCGCCATGAGCAGCTGCGCCTCGGCGACTTCGACCTTCCCTTGTCGGCTTTGAGCCATGGCGGGGTGGTGGGGAGATCTCTGGCGTTGGTGATCTTTGGTGGCGATGGGGCGGGCGCTGCTCTCTTTTCAGCTTTGGGAAGATAGGGGAGCGGCGGAGTTTTTGAGATTGGAACAACAATCTGGCGAGATGGGCGAACTGCCCCTGTTTCCCCTGCTTATAAAGAGGGAGGAGGCGACGTTCCGTCTTTCGAATAAAGAAACCACCCACGATCTCTCCCACGGCGCGCATTCGGCGCATGCCGTTCGTGGAGGGCGTGGTGGGTCCGGGCGAATCTGGCGTAACCCGGGCCACAGCAGCGTGCGCGTGCCTGCTTTGGGCCTGGCCCAACAGCGCTTCGGCATCGTGTGTGACCCAGGCCGGGGCTCTGTCCGGTGTACTAGAGTAGGGTACCCTAGTATCCCGAACTTGTGCCTGAGCAGTTGCAGCCCCCCCGCGGCAAGGCTTGCCGGGTGACTGCCAAGATCCTCCGCGGTTCCTTTGGAGTCATTCAAGAACAAAGTATTCAAGCCAAGGAGACAAGGCCCCGGCAAGAGGAGCTTGCCGGGAAGGCCAACCAAGGCATCTCAAGCCAAGGAGACAAGGCCCCGGCAAGAGGAGCTTGCCGGGAAGGCCAACCAAGGCATCCCGAGGAACTTGCCGTGACGCGCCACGCGTCCCGGCAAGGCCCGGTGAGCGACAAGATTCCGGACGCGACAAGACAACGACCGCGGCAAGGCGCTTGCCGCGGCAGGCCACCACTCTGTACCCACGCTCCAGCACATCCACCAACGTGTCGCCACAGGACCGTTCGGTAGCCGCGTGGCAAGAGGCTGTCTTGACCAGCGGTCTTGTGATGGCAAGCGACGCTGACAAGATTGCCATCGTGGCAACCGGTGGCGTCCCTGACGGTCCCTTTTTGAACTGTTCGGGCGACGTAGACGGGCATTTAGTGCCTTTGTCCCCTGCCGTCAGGGTTAGGTATGGTAGACTGTACAGGTAGTTGTACCAACCGCAATTCCTTTTCCATTTTTGCCCTTGTCTACGTTGCCACCGTCGGAGACCCTTGAGCATATAAAAGGAGGCCCATGCGCAGCGTGGGGAGGTTCAAACCGTAAAACACTCACGCTAGGTCTCGTTAGCAGCTGGAGTGTACTGTAGCACTCAACGCTCCCAAGCAAGAACTCGATATACTCAGACATGCAGCAGTAGGAGTGTTATCTCTCGAGAGCTCGAAGCTGGGTAAACTGCTTTCAGGTGCTTCCGCCTCGATCTGCTCTTCGTGCGATCTCCGCCCCCAGCGGAACCGAAAGGGGCTCGGTCCGCCGGTCCCATAGGTGTTCGTGGATCAGTTTCCCCGACATCCGAGTAATAGGTTAGTCCCAAAAATAATATAAAAGTGGATAATAAAGCCCAATAATGTCCAAAACAGTAGATAATATAGCATGAAGCAATAAAAAATTATAGATACGTTGGAGACGTATCAAGCATCCCCAAGCTTATTTCCTGCTCGTCCTCGAGTAGGTAAATGATAAAAAGATAATTTTTGATGCGGAGTGCTACTTGGCATAATTTCAATGTAATTCTTCTTAATTGTGGCATGAATATTCAGATCCGAAAGATTCAAGACAAAAGTTCATATTGACATAAAAATGATAATACTTCAAGCATACTAACTAAGCAATTATGTCTTCTCAAAATAACATGGCCAAAGAAAGTTCATCCCTACAAAATCATATTGTTTAGTCATGCTCCATTTTCGTCACACAAGAATATTCTCATCATGCACCACCCCGATGACAAGCCAAGCAATTGTTTCATACTTTAGTAATCTCAAACCTATAAACTTTCACGCAATATATGAGAGCGAGCCATGGACATAGCACTATGGGTGGAATAGAATATGATGATGGGGGTTACATGGAGAAGACAAAAAAGGAGAAAGTCTCACACCAATGAGGCTAATCAATGAGCTATGGAGATGCCCATCGATTGACGTTGATGCAAGGAGTAGGGATTGCCATGCAACAGATGCACTAGAGCTATAAATGTATGAAAGCTGAACAAAAGAAACTAAGTGGGTGTGCATCCAACTTGCTTGCTCACGAAGACCTAGGGCACTTGAGGAGGCCCATTGTTGGAATATACAAGCCAAGTTCTATAATGAAAAATTCCCACTAGTATATGAAAGTGACAAAACAAGAGACTCTCTATCATGAAGATTATGGTGCTACTTTGAAGCACAAGTGTGGCAAAGGATAGTAGCATTGTCCCTTCTCTCTTTTTCTCTCATTTTTTTGGGCCTTCTCTTTTTTTATGGCCTTTTTCTTTTTTATTTTTTTATTTTATTCCTCACTTGGGACAATGCTCTAGAAAATTATGAGCATCACACTTCTATTTATTTACAACTCAATGGTTACAACTCGATACTAGAACAAAGTATGACTCTATATGAATGCGTCCGACGGTGTACCGACATATGCAATGAACCAAGAGTGACATGTATGAAAGAATTATGAACGGTGGCTTTGCCACGAATACTATGTCAACTACATGATCATGCTAGCAATATGACAATGATGAATATATGTCATGATGAACGGAATGGTGGAAAGTTGCATGGCAATATATCTCGGAATGGCTATGGAAATGCCATAATATGTAGGTATGGTGGCTGTTTTGAGGAAGATATAAGGAGGTTTATGTGTGAAAGAGCGTATCATATCACGGGGTTTGGATGCACTGGTGAAGTTTGCACCAACTCTCGATGTGAGAAAGGGCAATGCACGGTACCGAAGAGGCTAGCAATGATGGAAGGGTGAGAGTGCGTATAATCCATGGACTCAACATTAGTCATAAAGAACTCACATACTTATTGCAAAAATCTACAAGTCATCAAAACCAAGCATTACGCGCATGCTCCTAGGGGGATAGATTGGTAGGAAAAGACCATCGCTCGTCCCCGACCGCCACTTATAAGGAGGACAATCAAAGAACACCTCATGTTTCAAATTTGTTACATAACGTTTACCATACGTGCATGCTACGGGACTTGCAAACTTCAACACAAGCATTTCTCAAATTCACAACTACTCAACTAGCACGACTTTGATATTATTACCTCCATATCTCAAAACAATCATCAAGCATCAAACTTCTCTTAGTATTCAAAACACTCATAAGAAGGTTTTTACTATTCTTGAATACCTAGCATATTAAGATTATTTAAGAAAATTACCATGCTATTTAAAACTCTCAAAATAATCTAAGTGAAGCATGAGAGATCAATAGTTTCTATAAAACAAATCCACCACCGTGCTCTAAAAGATATAAGTGAAGCACTAGAGCAAAACTATATAACTCAAAAGATATAAGTGAAGCACAAAGAGTATTCTAATAATTTCCAAATCATGTATGGCTCTCTCAAAAGGTGTGTACAGCAAGGATGATTGTGGTAAACTAAAAAGCAAAGACTCAAATCATACAAGACGCTCCAAGCAAAACACATATCATGTGGTGAATAAAAATATAGCTCCAAGTAAAGTTACCGATGGAAGTAGACGAAAGAGGGGATTCCTTCCGGGGCATCCCCAAGCTTTGGATTTTTGGTGTCCTTAGATTATCTTGGGGGTGCCATGGGCATCCCCAAGCTTAGGCTCTTGCCACTCCTTGTTCCATAATCCATCAAAATATTTCACCCAAAACTTGAAAACTTCACAACACAAAACTCAAAAGAAATCTCGTGAGCTCCGTTAGCGAAAGAAAACAAAAGACCACTTCAAGGTACTGTAATGAACTCATCAAACAACACACGAAAAACAGAATCTGTCAAAAACAGAACAGTCTGTAGTAATCTGTAACTAACGCAAACTTCTGGAACTCCAAAGAATCAGCCAAAATAGGACGACCTAGGAAATTTGTTTATTGATCAGCAGCAATTGGAATCACTATTTTATCACGTTCTGGTGATTTTTAACAATTGTTTTCGTGAACAGAAAGTTTCTGGAAATTACAGAAAGATCAAATAACTATCATCCAAGAAGATCCTATAGGTTTAACTTGACACAAACACTAATTAAAACATAAAAACACATCTAACCAGAGTGTAGAACAAATATTTATTCCTAAACAGAAGCAAAAAGCAAAAAAACTAAAATAAAATTGGGTTGCCTCCCAACAAGCGCTATCGTTTAATGCCCCTAGCTAGGCATAAAAGCAAGGATAGATCTAGGTATTGCCATCTTTGGTTTTAGGGAAAAAGAGAGAAAACTTATTATCTATGGAATTAATCTTTCTATTTTGACAAAGTACATGGCCATTAATGGTAGAGGAAAGATTAAGTATATTGCGGAAATTGGCATCTAGGCTAGCCTTTATCTCTTTGATAGATTCGTTTTGGTAAGAAAGCAAAAGAGATGTGATTTCAACTTTCTCGTTAATGGGATGCCCAAATATAGTTTTCATTTTTTTCATAGGTATCTATGGGGTCCCCTTCAAGGAAACCCTCTTCAAAAATATAATCCAAGACTTGTTTGAACGAAGCGGGCAACTCAACATAAAAGCTTTTTAAGTATACCTCAATTTGGTATTGGGGTACATAGCTAGCACGGATCCTTAAGAGCCTATCCCAAGCATCTTTCGAAGATTCATCAAGTAAATAACGAAATATTCCAGAATCTTCTTCATCAAGATCACTAAGGTTTTCATTGATAATCTTGGCAGACTTTTCCATAGCATTTTTATTTATGAGTTTAGATAAGACAGAAGGATTGTCTAAAGCGCTAAAACCCGGGAGTGAAACCCCAACTCTTTTTGGTTCTGACATGACGAGGGAAAATCTCATGAAAAGAGGCAAACAGAAAAGAGAGGGCGAATAAAACGGCAAGGGTGAAGTGGGGGAGAGGAAAACGAGAGGCAAATGGCAAATAATGTAATGCGGGAGATAAGGGATTGTGATAGGTACTTGGTATGTTGACTTTTGCGTAGACTCCCCGGCAACGGTGCCAGAAATCTTCTCAGCTACCTCTTGAGCACTGCGTTGGATTTCCTTGAAGAGGAAAGGGTGATGCAGCACAGTAGCGTAAGTATTTCCCTCAGTTTTTGAGAACCAAGGTATCAATCCAGTAGGAGGCTACGCACGAGTCCCTCGCACCTGCACAATACAAATAACTCCTCGCAACCAACGCGATAAGGGGTTGTCAATCCCTTCACGGTCACTTACGATAGTGAGATCTGATAGATATGATAGGATAATGTTTTTGGTATTTTTGTGATAAAGATGAAAGTAAAATAAAATCAAAGTAAAAAAGCAAAGGAAATAAATAAGTATTGGAAGATTAATATGATGAAGATAGACCCGGGGGCCATAGGTTTCACTATTGACTTCTCTCAAAAGCATAAGTATTTTACGATGGGTGAACGAATTACTGTTGAGCAATTGACAGAATTGAGCATAGTTATGAGAATATCTAGGTATGATCATGTACATAGGCATCACGTCCGAGACAAGTAGACCAACTCCTGCCTCCATCTACTACTATTACTCCACTCATCGACCGCTATCCAACATGCATCTAGAGTATTAAGTTCATGAAAACAGAGTAACGCCTTAAGCAAGATGACATGATGTAGAAGGATAAATTCATGAAATATGATAAAAAAAACCCATCTCGTTATCCTCGATGGCAACAATACAATCGTGCCTTGCTGCCCCTCATCCTTTGGGAAAGGACACATAAAATTGAACCCAAAGCTAAGCACTTCTCCCATTGCAAGAAAAACCAATCTAGTAGGCCAAACCAAACTGATAATTCAAGAGACTTGCAAAGATAACCAATCATACATAAAAGAATTCAGGAAGATTCAAATATTGTTCATAGATAATCTTGATCATAAACCCACAATTCATCGGTCTCAACAAACACACCGCAAAAAACAAGATTACATCGAATAGATCTCCACGAGAGAGGGGAGAACATTGTATTGAGATCCAAAAGAGAGAAGAAGCCATCTAGCTACTAACTATGGACCCGAAGGTCAGAGGTAAACTACTCACACTTCATCGGAGAGGCTATGATGTTGATGTAGAAGCCCTCCGTGATGGGTTCCTCCTCGTGAACTCGGAACAGGCCCCAAGATGGGATCTCGTGGGTCTGTAAGGTTGCGGGGGGTGGAATTAGGTTTTGGCTCCGTGTCGATCGTTTGGAGGTGCGTAGGTATATATAGGAGGAAGGAGTACGTCAGTGGAGCAACAGGGGGCCCACGAGGGTGGAGGGCGCGCCCTGGGGGGTGGCGCGCCCCCTACCTCGTGCCTTCCTCCTTTCTTTCTTGACGTAGGGTCCAAGTCTCCTGGATCATGTTCGGTGAGAAAATCACGTTCCAGAAGGTTTCATTCCTTTTGGACTCCGTTTGATATTCATTTTCTTCGAAACTCTGAAATAGGCAAAAAACAACAATTCTGGGCTGGGCCTCCGGTTAATAGGTTAGTCCCAAAAATAATATAAAAGTGGATAATAAAGCCCAATAATGTCCAAAATAGTAGATAATATAGCATGGAGCAATCAAAAATTATAGATACGTTGGAGACGTATCATACCTCATCCATATCTAGGATTGGGTCAAAGCAATTGTATTCCGCAGATCAAATTGCCAATCCAGCCTTTGATATGTTTTACCTTGGGATATTACCATCTTTATATCAAGAATAACTTATGAATTCTGGGTACAGTGATACCCCTCGCCATCATTATTCATTCCTCGGTCTCCGTGTTGTTGTGACCGGAATGCCGACAAGTGAACTGTGATGTGTGAAATCAATACTCCTAGCAACCTTGTTGCTTGGTAGTTAATGGACAATACTCTCACTCTTAGCGTGCTGGTTATTGAATCATCATCCTAAGACGTGCTACCTAGTCCATATTTCCTGGTGCACTCTTCGATCAATGAGATAGGATTGTGTCAATCCATCACTCTCTTGGTCACATCGTCTTGCCCTGAAAAGCAAGATTGTTCTCGAGCTTAGTAACATATCGGTGGTTCGTGATGTTCCGTGTATCTTCTCGGAAGTATTATCAGGTTGTCACCTGACCGCTATGTTGAGTTCGTGATCATGTTGGTTTTCCTCCAAACCACCCATTCTCCAAGAATCTGTGTTGGATACCCCTGAGCTAGTTGGTTAAGCCAAACAACAACTTGGAGAGTTGGAAGATAAAAGCTTGTCTGACTTAGTTCATGTTAAGGGATATCTTTTGTGTGTGTGTGTGTGTGTGTGTTGAAGAAAGATGATATCTCCATCGATTGGTCCTCGTGATCAGTTGTTGGATCTATTGCCTTGTCAAAACTTTGACTTGAGTATGGGCTATCGTCAAGCCAAATCAGAACCAACGATGTTTGTAATGTTGTCTTACTCGTGGTTGATCCCTCGAGCATACACCATTACATCTTTTGGTCTGACCAATGCTATCACCGTGTTCACATGATGGTGGAAGTCTAGTGATATGGAAATTCTGATGAGTTGCTGTTGAGCCCATCAGCAGCATTTTGTCTCCCCCCATGATTCATGTTGAACATCAACCTAGTGTTGAAAACTTTGTAAGCAATTGCTTCGTGTTCCATTCATGAAGCTTATGCTTGGATGAAAGAAGTGACTTTCTCCAAGTTCACGTGCACTAGGTGTAAGTTGCCGCCATGAATTTGAGAAAGGTTTGTTTTGTTTCCCTTGGAATCATCACAAGTCAGTCATGCATACGTGCAAAGTATTCTATGGTTTGGTCGATTAATTACCACCACTATGTGTTCCTAGCACACCAAGCCACTGATTGATTTGTTCTAGGTGAAGAAGTTTCTTCTTAAGAATCATGACTGATGTTAGGACTTCGCTACCCTCGTTAATGGTTCCCCTCCGGAACTCGATAGTGTTTTGTTGTAAGACTACTATGTGGTCATGCTTGTCTGGAACAGCGTGTTCACATGTATGTAGCAGAACCAGCTCATGTTTTCGAGCTTGCTATCGTAGTTCATTTCCCGGGAATCTCGCAACGTCATCTCGTCGGTTTGTGGCAAACTTTCTTTTCCAGAAATGACGTCTGAAATATTCTGTTACCAACCAGATCTGAATCTTAGGCGGATATGATGGTTGGAACGTTTCCCAAGAACTATATATTGGTCTCTCTGTAACCCAGTAAAGTGGATGTCGTGGCCGACACACCCGGCCGAAAGATCTATTATTGTAGTATCTTGATTGAGGAAGTTGGCCACCTCCCCATAAGGATTTCGTAGGATTTACCTCCGTAGTTATTCCTTATGGATTCTTGTGCTCCCGAAGTCCGACCTTTTAGTTGATGTTATAGATACCAAACCTTATCTATAAATGGGTTACGCTAGCACATCAAGGAGAACATTAGAGGCGAAGTGATAAATGTCTCTCGGTCGATCATCCAGATTTTGTTTCCTTGGCCTTGCTAAGATGAAATCTGAGAAGGTGTTATCTTCCTTTGCATCTGCATCGTCCATCACTATTCATCATGGTAGTATGTTGTGTTGCCAGGATCCTTGACACAGATGTTGGTAGAACCTTGATGAATATGGAAATGCTCAAGTTCTTGAGAGCATGCGCAGGCAAAATCATCCATTGCGTTGTCTTCAACAAGGTAGTCCACATCATCCATTCTAGTCCGAGTATGTCATTCTCTTGAACTCCTTCAAATGATCGATTGTGATTGCCTTAGGTTGGTATAAAGAGTCTCAATGATCTATGGATCAAAAGTAATTCTTTTTTCCACTTAAGGGAATATTTCCGCGAGTCACCTTCCTTAATATGTCTCGTTATGGTATCATGGCAACTCAACTCCTCGCTACGTTGACAACCGTTCACCACCTTCTTAAGCGTGAAATTGTTGCCTACCTAGTGAACCTTCATCATCTGTTCCACTCCATCTCTTTGGAGGTGTACTTCGTGTCTCAGCTCGAGAGATGTTGCTATGTCTCACTCCGTGAGTTGATCCTGAGTTGTCCGATCTTCGAGAAGATCGATCCCTCTAGAGTTTTCCCCTTTCCTCTCGTTGCCATGTTGGTTGGAGTTCTCGGAGCAAGACATCAAGACAATGATGGTGATCGAATAACGTTCTAAAAGCAGTGCAACTTGGATCGAGAAGATTGTGATAGTTTGTGACGTCCTTTCTTCTTACCTCACGTCTCGAATCTCGGGACGAGATTCTTGTTTAGTGGGGGTGAGTTGTCACATCCCTAGCTTTACCTTGGCCTTGGACTATCTTGGTTGTCGCATCATGTTTAAATTCAAATAAAATTTGAATTGAGGAATTTTCAAATCCTCAGAAAACCTCTAAAATAACCAACATTTAAATCTCATCAAAAGAGTCCAAGAAAATGTTCCTGTTATTCTGTGAAAATATTGGCATGAGGTGAAATTCCAACCAATATTTTTGGAGTCACACGAATAATTTATTTTGGGCCTTTGATTTAAATCAATAATATATTTGGGTTGGAATTATTTCTGTTATATAAGAAATAATGTTCAAATATTTTGTAAGTTTTCATGTGACCTTGGACTAGCTCCCTGAGCTCACATAAAAATTTACAGAAAGTTTTAAAATGGTTTAGTTTCCAAACTAAATCAAAACAAAATAACAGAAATAGAAAAGAAAAAATAAAAGAGAGAGAGAGAGAAGGACCAACCTGGCGCCACCAACCGGCCCAGCTCCTGTGCTGGTCCACAGCACTGTTGGCCCAACCCACTGCTGAAGTGGCCCAGCCCAGCGCCGCCTCCTTCAACCTCGTGCCAGAAGGCACGAGGCGTGTGCCGCGGTGCGCCAGCATGCGCACGCCACCGACGGCCACCTCCTGCTTGCCGCTTCGCCCTGGACCTCCCTGGCACTGCCACACGCTCCCCTCGACCCTATGCACTTTTCCCCTTGTCGGTGTCAAAACCGGCGGATCTCGGGTTGGGGGTCCCGAACTGTGCGTCTAAGGTGGATGGTAACAGGAGGTAAGGGACATGATGTTTACCCATGTTCGGGCCCTCTCTATGGAGGTAATACCCTACTTCCTGCTTGATTGATCTTGATGAATATGAGTGTTACAAGAGTTGATCTACCACGAGATCGTAGAGGCTAAACCCTAGAAGCTAGCCTATGGTATGATTGTTGTTGTCCTACGGACTAAACCCCCCGGTTTATATAGACACCGGAGGGGGGCTAGGGTTACACAGAGTCGGTTATAACGGAAGGAGATCTACATATCCGTATAGCCAAGCTTGCCTTCCACGCCAAGAGAGTCCCATCCGGACACGAGACGAAGTCTTCAATCTTGTATCTTCATAGTCCAACAGCCCGGCCAAAGGATATAGTCCGGCTGTCCGGATACCCCCTAATCCAGGACTCCCTCAGTAGCCCCTGAACCAGGCTTCAATGACGACGAGTCCGGCGCGCAGATTGTTTTCGACATTGCAAGGCGAGTTCCTCCTCCGAATACTCCATAGAAGATCTTGAACACAAGGATAGTGTCCAGCTCTGCAAAACAAGTTCCACATACCATCGTAGAGAGAATAATATTTCCACAAATCTAACCTGCCGACGTATTATAGCATGACATCACACCATGGCCCGGTCATTATTCGAACCGTTTTTCACAACCAGCCACCGCACATATCGCGAGGCAGTTTTCTAGGCACGTCTTGTCGAAGCAGAGATCGTGTCCCCTTATCACGGGATTCTCATCAATACGGACGTGGGTAACCCAACCGCACCATCAATTACGGTGCTTGGGGATCAAGTGAGTTTTACTAGGCAAGTGGGGGCGCATAGTTTCGTCCGTCTTTATAAAGGGATAAGGACTTCACCTTTTTCACCCACGCCTTCTTCCCTCTCGCATATCCATTCTTGCACACTCGAGCTCCAACGCCCAAGCTTGCACCTTTTCTCCTCAAACCACTTCAATCATGTCTGGAGCGGGAGGCAAGTGGATGAAATCCTCCGTCCACGGAGGAGGACATCAAGCTGCTGGGGAGCGGATACTTGGCGCGGATATCGTGCACCGGCTGCCCGACGCGGGGCAGATCGTCCCTACCCCGGAACCTTACGAGAGGGTAGTCTTCCTCACCCACTTCGTCCGCGGACTGGGATTCCCTCTCCACTCATTCGTCCGCGGCCTCATGTTCTACTACGGGCTGGAATTCCATGACTTGGCCCCAAACTTCATCTTCAACATCTCGATGTTTATCGTCGTGTGTGAGGCCTTCCTCCGCATCCAGCCCCACTTTAGCCTGTGGCTGAAGACCTTCAATGTCAAGCCGAAGCTTGTAGGCGGCCAGCAAGCGGAATGCGGCGGCGCCATGGTGGGCAAAATGCCCAATGTCACATGGCTCGAGGGCTCCTATGTGGAGACCATAAAGGGGTGGCAATCGGGGTGGTTCTACATCACAGAGCCGTGCGACACCAACTGGGTGGCGGCCCCCGAGTTCCGATCCGGAATCCCCACGCGGCTCACCTCCTGGAAAGAGAAGGGCCTGTCCTGGGGCAACCCGGTAGAGCTGACCGGACTCCGGACCTGCATCAGGAACATGATGAACAGGAAAATCAAGCTTGTCAATGTGGTCCAGGTCATGCTCTTCCGCCGGATCCTCCCGTGTCAACAACGGGTATTCAATTTGTGGGAGTTCGACCCGGCCGAGCACCAGATGCTGCAGGAGCTTTTTGACACAACGCACAAGGACGTCTGGAAGGTGCTGTTTAAAGGCGCCGAGGTACCTCCTCCCCTTATCGAGGACCGCGGACTCAGCGCAAAACGCCGTGCCAATCCGGTAGGTTTTTATACATCACAAGATGTTTAGTTTCCTCAGCTTAATCATATGCAGGATCTAAGTCCTCATGCCTTTGACAGGACTGGGTGGAGACGGCCGAGCGGATTGATCGCCCAGCCCCCTGCCGAAGATCCAGCGGATGCTCTCTCGACGGAGATGTTGACTCCGCCCCTTACGAGGTGCCAGCCAAGACAGCCAAGAAGAAGGCCACGGGGACCCGGCAGGTCTCCGTATAAGGTTGTGTTGGACTCATCGTCCAAACACTCCGAGGCTCCTCCTCCCACGACGACAAGGAGGAAGAGGAAAGTTCTCCCCAGCCGGGGAGACAAGAAAGGAAGGCCGCCAACCGGGAGGCGAAGAATCAAGAAAGGAAGGACCCTCCTTCGGACTGCTACACGACCGTCGCCCACAGCGACGATGAGTGGTTGCCCAGGGACAAGCCCCTGGCGAAGTTGTAAGTATCCCGATACCATAATAATTCTTGATATATTTTATTGCACTACTTCTCATCACACCGAACATGATTATGCAGTCCGTCCCGAGCCCATATCGACGTATCTTCGTCGGATGGTTCTTTGGACCCGTCGGATATGAATAGTGATTCACTTCCGACCGCCTCCACCCCTCGCCCTACGGGAAACGCTGAGGTGTTGTCTCAAAGGGCACCGAGCCGGCGGGAGGTAGTCCTGGAGGCGCCTCAAGGAGACACTCCGGACCCTGGGCGCAAAGGGAGCAAGATTCCCATGGGCTCCGAGTTCGGCCTCTAGCCGAACACCACGCCGGAACCTTCAGTGGTTCCGGACTCTATCAGGCGACCCCCTGCGAAGAGGGGCAAGCCGCCCGTGCCGGTGACCTCTGTCCATCCAGAGGCACTGGACAACTTCTTTGGAAGCGCTCAAAGCGCTTCCATCGACGAAACACCGCACTATGATGAGTGCGGTGATGGAGAAGGTTCAGTCCGCCAAAAGCGGACTAACTGAAGCTTGCACCAGCCTCCTAACAGGCTTTGAGGTAAGTAATTAAATTATAGGGAAATATCACTGCATAGACAGTAGCCCCTGATGCTCTGTTTGGCGTTCGCGAAGAAAAGCCGAATAGAGGATCGAATAATAATCGCATGAGTCTAATTATAGTATGTCTATGTGAATCAACAGGCTTCCCTACTGGCCGCTGCCGCACGTACTGCGGAGGTCGCCGCACTATAGCAGGACCTTGAGCGATCCAAGGAAGAGCTCGGCCTTGCCAAGAGGCGGCTCGAGGAGAACAAAGGTAAGCAATACCTTGTCAATATGAAAAAAGAAAGATTTGGTTGCAGAATAATAGGATCATCATGAATTTTGCCAGGGGCCACGACCGAAGTGGCGACCCTCAAGAAGGAGTTGTCCGAGGCCGAAAACAAAGTGGCCAAGGAGCACACTGAGCGAGAAAGACACGAAGCCGGGTAGGTGAGGTGCAGCAAGAGCTCCGGTGCTCGTCAAGAAGCATGAGTCCTGGAGCTTGACTCGAGGGGCGAGAGTCGAGCTTGCCCAGCCCTCGAATGTGCAAAAATGCCAAGGCGAAGCCCAAAGGCCCTCCGAGGAAGTTGAGGCGGTGAAAAGATAGCGGCGGGTAAGGCATTCATTATGCAAAGTAGGCATGCGAAAGAAAATTTCCTTTACTTACCCAAGTTCGAGCTCTCGGGAGCGTTATGAGATTTTCCCGTGGTGTGTCCGACGCCGCTGAGTTCTACTGGGCGAGGAGGAAGCTCGACGGAGAAGTTGTTCTGGTCTCGATATCTGGGACCGAACACCCGATGCCGTGGTGACCAGCTGAAGCAACTGGTCGAGCTCCACAAAGGCGGCCGAACAGGCCATGAGGGTGAGGAGTCCGGATTAGGGGTGTCCGGATAGCGAACTATCACCGTTGGCGGACTCTGGACTATGAAGATACAAGATTGAAGACTTCGTCCGTGTCCGGATGGGACTTTCCTTGGCGTGGAAGGCAAGCTTGGCAATCTGGTATGTAGATCTCCTACCATTGTAACCGACTACTGTAACCCTAACCTATCCGGTGTCTATATAAACCGGAGGGTTTTAGTCCGTGGGGCGAACAACAATCATACCATAGGCTAGCTTCTAGGGTTTAGCCTCCTTGATCTCGTGGTAGATCCACTCTTGTACTACCCATATCATCAATATTAATCAAGCGGGGTAGGGTATTACCTCCATCAAGAGGGCCCAAACCTGGGTAAAACGTCGTGTCCCTTGTCTCCTGTTACCATCCGCCTAGACGCACAGTTCGGGACCCCCTACCCGAGAGCCGCCGGTTTTGACACCGACATTGGTGCTTTCATTGAGAGTTCCTCTGTGCCGTCACCGTCAGGAAGGATGCCTCATCCCGTCTTTAAAGACGATACTATTGCCAAAGGAGCCTTGGCCACTGGCCAGACTCTCCGGCTGGGTGGTTTTCTTATGACCGCCAGTTCGGCCGCCGCGCCGACGATGACTTCTCGAGTCATTGAAACCAATCTTCACGTTAATTCGGAACTTGCCGAACAGTTAGATCCGATCGAGCTCTCCTCCATAAACGAGCTCTTGGATCGCATCGCCGCCCTGGGAGTCGCCATAGACTACGACCAGATCGGGCCTAAAACCGATCTGAGAGAGATCAACTCTCCCCAGGTTACCCATCATGTTGCTGTGATAGAGGAGCAATGCGGCGATTCTTCTTCTATCTTAAGGACTAGCTACGTCCGGATTCCCGATCCCTCCATGCGGATTCCCGCAGAGGGGCGGATGTCGATCAAGCCCGAACTTAAAGTCGGTGCGGGTTGGACTCATTGGATAGCATTCAAAATCCAAACTTCGAGTTCGAAACTTCTCGGCCTGAGTCTTAAATTGGGCGGGATTCGGATCTAGTTCCACCGCCCACCCAAACATTAGCGATCTATCCCGAATCCGGCAAGAGCCCGCTGAAGCAATTACATCATTCTTGGGCGATTCCTCCTGGTTATGGACAGGATAAAGGACTGCCAAGAGGAGGGCGAATCTCACTTTTCTGCAATAATTGCACGGACAAGGAATCCTAAACGCCATAAGTCGTCGCGAAATTACACGCTTTGATGACTTGGTGACCATAGTACAAAAGTACTGTGCGATGGAGAGTGCTTGGAAAACCGAAAGTAAATTTTGGGATAATCCGGCCCCGAATACATCCCTAGTCCGAAATAAAAGGGTGCATCAGCACCAAACACCTGGGTTAAACACCAAAAAACCAAAACCCCCTAAAGGGTACGAAACCGTACTGGAGGGTTGGTTAAACGGACCCTGCAAAATTCATAGCACAGAGGGCACCACTCCAACTCATAGCCTTCGAGCATGTTGGATACTACGGCAGGTGGCCAAAACTGGCGAGGAGCTTCTAGCCTCAGAATCCCAGCCCAGCAACACCAGTACGGTGTTAACAATATTCGAGACTTTCGCATCAAATAATATGCGGAAACGAACACTCCGCAACCTTGCCGAAGTCTACCAAGTAGCAACAATAAATCCATGGAGTGACACGACTATTACCTTTAATGCCAGTGACGAACCCAAATTCCGAACAGCCAGAGCACCAGCCGCGTTGGTTCTCAGTCCAATAGTGGACGATTTTCTCCTTACAAAGGTACTCATGGATGGCGGCAGCGGACTGAACCTCATCTACGAGGAAACCCTCCGAAAAATGGAAATAGACTGGAACCGCATTGAGCGAAGTAGCACAACCTTTAAAGGAATAATCCCTAGTCAGGAAGCATGCTGCATAGGAAAAATCACCTCGGGCGTAGTGTTATTTCTCGCCGGACAATTACAGTCCGAGTAGGTCACATTCAAGTGGCCCCATTCAGCAGCGGATATCACGCTTTATTAGGGCGAGAGGCATTCACAATTTTTCAAGCTATACCCCATTATGGGTACATGAAGCTTAAAATGCCGAGACCTAACGGAATCATCACTCTCGCTAGTGATCCGAACATAGCGCTCCGCGCCGAAAACAAGACAGCCGCACTAGCCCTCGAGGCACTATCCGAAGCCTTAGCGGCCGAGGAACTAACTGCGATGCGCTCCACGGTGAACAGGAACAATGTGATACTTGATAAAAGATCCAAGTCCACCTCTTTTAAACCAGCGGACGAAATAGTCAAATTCCAAGTCCACCCAACGGACCCTGCAAAGATGGCCTCCATTGGGGCACAATTAAACCCTGATGTAGACGCCGTACTACGAGAATTTCTATGAGAAAACTGGGACATTTTTTCCTGGCACCCTTCAGACATGCCAGGAATCCCACGGCGGCTGGCCGAGCACAGCCTAAATATCCTAAAAGGATTCAAGCCGATCAAACAGGCTCTTGGCGCTTTTAGAACCCAAGAGACAGGCCATGGGAGAAGAGCTAGCCAAACTTCTGGAAGCCGGATTCATTAGAGATATAAAACATCTGGACTGGCTAGCAAACCTGGTGATGGTACCAAAGAAGGACAAATCCTGGCGCCTATGTGTTGATTTCAAAGACCTTAATAAGGCTTGCCCAAAGGATCCCTTCCCCCTCCCTCGAGTTGATCAAATTATCGATGCTACAGCAGGACACGACTCATTGTGCTTCCACGACGCGTACTCCGGCTACCACCAAATCAAGAAGGCGGAGCCAAACCAAGCTGCAACAGCATTCATCACTCCATACGGCCCATTCTGCTTCAACACAATGCCCTTCAGGCTCAAAAACGCCGGTGCAACATATCAGCGCATGATTCAGACATGTCTGGCAAACTAGATCGACAAAACAGTGGAAGCATATGTAGATGACGTGGTCGTCAAATCCAAGCATGTCAAAACTATAGTAGACGATTTGAGGCTCACATTCGACAATCTTCGAAAATATGACATCAAGCTCAATCCGGAAAAATGCGTCTTCGGCGTTCCAGCCGGAAAGCTCCTGGGCTTCATTGTGTCCGGTAGAGGAATTGAAGCAAACCCAGCCAAGATCCGAGCCCTGTCACAATTGGATATTCCAAAAGACCTCAAACAAATACAAAAGTTGACTAGATGCGTAGCGGCTCTAAGCCGCTTTATATCCCGTTTGGGAGAAAAGGCGTTACCCCTTTACCGCCTCCTCCGCCGCACCGAACACTTTGAGTGGACGGATGCCGCCATGGCCGGACTCGAAGAGATAAAAGCCATATTGGCAACAAATCCGGTCCTGGCCGCGCCCAACATGGGCGAACCAATGCTATTATATATCGCCGCAACACATGAAGTTGTCAGCGCGGTGCTCGTTGTCGAACGAGAAACGGACGGACACCGGTTCCCTCTTCAAAGACCGGTTTATTATGTGTCCACTGTCCTCACTCCATGCAAGTCCTGGTATCCACATTATCAAAAGATAGCATACGCGGTGTTCATGGCATCCCGGAAGCGCGACACTACTTTCAAGAGTGTTCGATAATGGTAGCCTCCGAAGTACCTCTTAACGACATTATAAACAACCGCGACGCGACGGGCCGGATTGCTAAATGGGCCATAGAGCTCCTTCCATTCGACATAAACTATAAGCCACGACGAGCTATTAAGTCGCAGGTTTTGGCCGACTTCATGGCGAATGGATGAAGCGAACTCCCTAAAAATGCGGCGCATACTCCAATTGGATCATGCACTTTGACGGCTCCAAAATGTTGGCCGGCCTGGGGGCTGGCGTTGTCCTGACGTCCCCAACCGGAGACACAGTCCAATACGTCCTTCAGATAATGTATACGGACTCCAACAATGCAGCCGAATAAGAGGCCCTTCTGCACGGCCTCCGGATGGCAGTCTCTATGGGCATTAAACGCCTAGAGGTGCGCGGGGATTCGAACCTCGCGATATCTCAAATAAACGGAGACTTCGATGCCAAAGATCCGAAAATGGCAGCGTACCGCAATGCGGTCCTAAAAATGTCACCACGGTTTGAAGGGCTCGAATTTCATCATATAGCCCGGGATAACAACCAGGCGGCGGACATATTGGCACGCATCGGTGCAAAACACGATGCCGTCCCGCCCAACATCTTCCTGGAACGGCTGTTCAAGCCATCCGTACTATGGGAAGGGGAGTCCGGAAATAACAATCCGGACCCAACCGCCTTACTGACGCCAACACTCGACACAATCGGAGGCTCGCCACTTGAGATAACACCCTCCGCCCACGAAATAATGGCGGTTATCGCCCGTGAAGCGGAACCATTCCTAGCCTACCTAACTAGGCAGGAACTCCCGAAGACCAAAATGAGGCTCGCTGCATAGTACGGCGATCTAAAGCCTATAAAGTCCATGAGGAGAGCTTTATAAGAAAAGCACTACAGAGTCCTTCAAAGGTGTATCTCAAGAGGCAGGGCGAAACCTCCTGGCTGAAATTCATGCCGGACTGGGTGGGCACCACGCCGCAGCCCGGCCCTTGTAGGCAAGGCCTTCCGTACAGGATTTTATTGGCCGATGGCCGGGCAGATCTGCGATTTAGTCCAACGCTCGTCGGTTGCCAGCTTTTGCTAACCAAAGCCACATGCCACCCACCGCCCTCAAAACTATACCCATCACCTGGCCGTTCATGATCAGGGGCTTGACATGGTTGGACCCCTTAAGGGAGGAACCCACAAGCAAAAATACCTACTGCTCATGGTGGATAAATTCACCAAATGGATAGAGGCCAAGCCTGTTAAAACGGCCGAATCCGGACCGGTGATAGACTTCATATCAGGGGTAGTGCACCATTCCGGTGTCCCCCACAGTATCATCACTGATAACGGCACCAACTTCATGGCCTATGAGGTCAAATTATGGTGCAAAAACATGGGCATCAAGCTCGATTACGCCTGTCTATCACCCTCAAACCAACGGTCAAGTCGAACGAGCAAACGGTCTAATCATGAGCGGCATTAAACCTAGACTAGTGCGGTCCCTCAAGGAATCTAACACGCCTTTGGGTTGAGGAGCTCGACTCCGTACTGGGGCTGCGGACCACGCCAAATCGTACTACCGGATTCACACCATTTTTATGGTGTACGGCGCAAAAGCGTCTTGCCTGCGACATAATTCATGACTCACCTCGTGTGCGCATGTATGAAGAAAGAAGAAGCCGAGCTCGATCGGCAGGATAGTTGGACGCATTGGAGGAGGAGCGGCGTGGCAAAGGCTCGTCCGCATTTTATCAACAACAGGCTCGAAGATATCAAAGCAGGGAAGTACGGGCCAAAGCTTACAACGTTGGCGAACTAGTTCTACGCCTGCCGGACAAGAAAAAGGACAAACTCAAGCCCAAATGGGAAGGACCCTTCATCATCGACCAGGTCCTGACCGGCGGAGCATACCGTCTGTGAAACGCATCGGATAACCGACTCGAGCCGAACCCATGGAACGCAGTCCGTCTACGAAGATTCTACGCCTAAGCGCCGGACTCCAAGTTCGTCTCCTTCCTCCGTCCACATTTTTATTTTTGCTGTCTTTTATTTATCTCCTTCCTCCCCTTTCTTTTTAAAGCCTTTAGAGGCTCGTTAGGTGCTTTGTTACAACATACTTGACGCGCTGTCCGCTCATTATACTGGGGGCTTCTTTAACGAAGCTTATTTATCTGAGGCTTCATGCCCAACACATGTGTCAAACTTCCGCATGTACCTTCTACTCACCATTATATGAATCGATATGACTTAAGTTTTGGCCAAGCTGGGTTGCTGGCTCTGTGCTTACCCCTCGTTCCCGATTGTTTGGCTAGGTGGTAAAGGAGCACCTCTGCGATTATTACTGCGGGTCAGCGGATGTGTACCTCGGGCCGGGTGAAGCCGAAAGCTAGCGTTCTTAAGGGAATATTCGGTCGGTGAACTGAAAGATGATTTTTAACTATTTATCCATCTGCCCCGGATGATTTTCTGCTTTCTTAGCAGTTTTGACATGCACTTTAGGGCATGCATCCCAAATGAAAGGAACCCTTAACGGAACTATTCTCCCGGAAGATGTTTCTTACTATCCATGTAATATAACATAACTAGTTGGGCACTTATCCGATACAGCAATAATGACCCCTCGCCTTGTCTCCATGCATACCCTGTTCTTATATAACCACGAAGGTATTCGGACACACTCCGGACTATTGGGTCCTGAGGTCGAAGCGAAAAGGTCCGCTATGACAAACGATCTACAATTCGGCTAGAAGACATTTTTCATGTCATATTTAATTACATAGTCAACTCGACTCATTGTATTCCTCCTCAATGCCATCTAATAGGCTATCTAATTTACAATCTTGCTGAGAATACTTGGCGGCCAATTCTACTTGGCCGTACACTAACTTCAGGATCTCCTTCCCATCAGCCCCACAGATCCGACCTCGGCCATGTGGTTTGGGTCAGCCCGTGTACGCGTCTTCACCATGGCCCGAGCCTCCTGGCGCCTGACGGCAGGCCGATATCTTCCATAGTCGGAGCGCCGCCGTGCTCCTTGAAGCCGCTCTGCCAGGCTCTCCAATGCCTTGAGGCAGGAGATAGATGGCCACAAGGCCTGGCCGGCGCCTTTCATCACCGCCGAACTTCGTTTGTGTAGTTGACGCAGTTCGGGAAGAAGATCACCAAGAACTGGGCATCTCCTCTTCAGGGCGACCTGTGAGCAAACCTACATACATGTTTATGTTAGTCGCCTTCCTCGCCGAACTCTTTCAAAGTTCGCTCAAGCACTTATTGAAAATGCCGCGAAGCCGCCGATTCTCCTTCTGAGTCGGACAACTAGGCACGAACGTCCTTTAGTTCCTCACCCAGCTTGGGTGTTGGCATCTTGGAGGTTATTTTTCTCCTGCCACACCCTCGTAAGCACGCTCTCGCCGGCCTTAAGCTGGCGCAGGAGCTGTTGCTTGTCCGGATCTAGTCCGACCATCTGCAATATTATTGTCAGATTTACACACACGCCGCACTTCCTAACCTATTTATCTTTTGAAGCATATATTACCAGGAGGGGTCTCTGTGGCTCCCCTCAGGCGGCTAGTCTTGACCTCAAGTTGGGCCTTGCATTCCTCAAGCTCTGGGACATCGGGTATTCTTTTTGTAAGATCATGCATAACAAATGATCCTTAAATCAGTTATTCTAACTATTTTAAGTCTCGGGCTCTTGGCATATATAATCGGCAAATTTCCTTACCCGTATGTCCTTTACATACTGCTTCGTGGCTCGCTAGACCATCTTGGCGGCACGGAGGTGCGATCTCCCATTGAAGGCATTCAAGGCCTCTTGGGAGAAACATCGTCCACGAAGAACTGTCGGCGGCGCTGTGATTCATGGCGCTCTCCACCTCGGAGTTGGTGGCGGACAATCTGTCGGCATCCTCTGTCGGAGGAGCATCCGACGCACGCCTCGTGCTCGCCTCCGCTTCCGGACCCGGCTTTGGAGCCTGGCTGGCGGAGGTTCGATTGGCAACCTCTCCGGACTCAGTCTGGCGAGCGCTCTTTTTCCTGAAAGGAGCACCAGCGTTAGTACACCTCCTCGGAATCAATCCTGGAATATGGTGACATGCCATACCGTTGCGGCGGAGTTTCGATCCGGACCGCACTTCTTTTTTAACTTTCTTGGCAGTCTGCCCCTTGTTGGCTAGTCGCCCTGTGAGCTCGGCTTCCTGCCTCGAAGGTACCCCCTGCGGAACACCATTGGTATACGGTGATCAAGAAATAAGCACGGATAGGTCATTATCAGAGTTTTGGGACCTCGGTCTCAGTTACCTGTGAGGCTGGAAGTATTCCGGGGTAATCGGCTGTAATGGCAACCAAAGCATTGTCGATGCTAAGTTGGTGGAACACCCGTCGATCAACTCCACATTTATATCCGGATCCTCTTGGAGGCGGATCGAGGGACCGTTCGGATCCTCGGGTTGTGGGGCGGGCTGTGTATCTTCTCCACGGCCCGGCGCAGATTCTGTGCGTAAACCATGAAATGAGATATTTAACCACGGGAACATGGATCGGACAGGCCACAAAGATGTTTGCTTACCCAACTTTGAGGATTATTCAAGAAAACTTCGCTCGATGGGTTGACGCGAGAAAATCCTCCTCCTCCCTTTATACATGGCGGATAAGGTCTTCACCAGTTCGGTGACCGATCCCGGCCCTTTGCGGCCATGGCGGGTGGCATCGTCCTCCCCGTTGAAGTCCCACATGGGGTGGCCCCTATATTGGAGAGGCTGCACTCCCCTCATAATGCAGACTGCCATGACTCCAATCATGGTCAATCCGGCATGAGCCAGTAATCTTATTCAGCTCATCAAGTAAAGGACGTCCCGGTCATTTTCCCTCTGGGGGCTCCGCGGGCGCCAGCTTAGGCGCTTCTTCAGAGGAGCATTGCTAAACTCTAGAAGGCCGATCCAACAGGGTCCGCAGCGGGGCGTCCTCCATGTAAAACCATTCCGAAGGCCAGTCTTTGGACGCCTTCTTCGGGGTTCCGGATAGATATCCGGTCCCAGCGATGCGCCATAGTTCGGCTCCGCCCACTTGATATATTGACCCCTCATGAGAACGGGGTACTAGGCAGAATAATCTCTTCCACAGCGCAAAATGAGCATCAATGCCCAAGAACAGTTCGCAAAGGGCCACAAAGCCTGCGATGTGCAAAATGGAGGCAGGCGTAAGGTGGTGCAACTGGAGGCCGTAGAACTCCAAGAGCCCCCGGAGAAACGGATGGATTGGAAATCCGAGTCCTGTTACTAGATAAGAGAAGAAGCATACCCGCTCTCCTTTAGAGGGATTGGGGACACTCTCCGCTTTCTTTCCTCCCTTGTAGGTGGCAAGTCCGGCTCGAACCGGAACCATGAAGGCCGGGGGAAGAAATCCCTTGGTTTGGAGTATAACTAGCTCGCTATGCGGGATGAGCATCTCTCCCAATTTCGGGCTGAGGGCTGGGAGCGAGAGGAGGAGCAGCGTCGATTGTCCATGATGGAATGGGTTTTGGTCGAGCGCTCGATGAATGCTTCATGAAGGGGGATGGTGTGACTCAGATCTAGATCCTCGCCTTTTATAGGCGGCTCATTTGCGCGGCTAGGGGTAAGTGTAAAAATACCTGGCTTTTCACATTCATTCAAACACGTGGAAGATGGCCATTATTGGGCGTAGAAGCCAAGGAGCGCAGCATTTATCGAAGCGGACACTATTCGACGAGTGGATGGAATTTGGAGAAGAACCCGCCGCAATGCGAAGACAATCAACGCTACCGGACTCATCGTCATTGAAGCCTGGTTAGGGGCTCTTGAGGAGTCCCGGATTAGGGGTGTCCGGATAGCGAACTATCACCGCTGGCGGACTCTGGACTATGAAGATACAAGATTGAAGACTTCGTCCCGTGTCCGGATGGGACTTTCCTTGGCGTGGAAGGCAAGCTTGGCAATACGGATATGTAGATCTCCTACCATTGTAACCGACTACGTAACCCTAACCTATCCGGTGTCTATATAAACCGGAGGGTTTTAGTCCGTGAGACTAACAACAATCATACCATAGGCTAGCTTCTAGGGTTTAGCCTCCTTGATCTCGTGGTAGATCTACTCTTGTACTACCCATATCATCAATATTAATCAAGCAGGAGTAGGGTATTACCTCCATCGAGAGGCCCGAACCTGGGTAAAAACATCGTGTCCCTTGTCTCCTGTTACCATCCGCCTAGACGCACAGTTCGGGACCCCCTACCCGAGATCCACCGGTTTTGACACCGACAAGGGGCCTTATAGTCCGGATGTGACCTGGCGATTCCCTTCCCAACAGCTACTTCAGCCTGGTGAGGCGGCTTGTAGATGCCTGCCCACGGCTGGAAGTCATCAAGCGGTCCGTCTGCATCGAAGGTGCACGCAGGGCTCTTGCCCGTGCAAAGGTGCACTGGGCGAAGATGGACGCCGAAAAGCTGGTGAAGGAGGGGCCGCCGCAGGGCAAGGAGCATCGCCACCCTGAAATGTATTATGAAAGTGTCCTGAATGGTGCCCGTCTCGTGGCGGACGAATGTACCAAAGATGCAATCTTTGAATGAACTTGCTCATGTGATCCTTGTGTTTATGAAAACTAGTTCATATTCGTTATGCAATGCTTTTGTATTTAAAATATTACCTTCTGTGCGGCCGTTTATAAATTCTGAGAGTTGCTAGTCGTCGGCTTCTGGCCCCATGCAACTAGTGCCGGGGTGTTCGGGATAAATCTGAGCACTCTTTGTCCCATTCTTGGGTCCTTCGAGGGAGGTGTTCAGTGCAACGAACCAGGCAATCGGACTATAATGCTTTATCGCTCTCACTTAGCCATAGAAGTCTACAATTTTAAATTTTGGCGAAGCCCCTATGTTGGCGTTCTGGGAACGGGGGTACCCAGACTTGCCTGCCTGCGGCCTGTGGCGTGGCTCAAGGGGTGGCCCAGTACGACCCATCTTCATCAGCACAAGTTCAAGACCCTCACGAGGGGCCAAGCCTCGCGGGGCGGACGACAGGAAGCTTCCTCAGGCACGGCCTCGTCAGGCTGGCTTGTGAGGAGGCAGAGAGATCAAGGCGGGGTACCTCACGAGGTGCCCATGATGCAAGCCATGACGACCAAGGGCGCCAGGCGGGCGCCAGCCCGCGCAGTGTCCTCATTTCCTCTTTGGTGCAAAGGCGGCAAGCGCAGGCGAGAGCATCAAGCAAAGGCACCCGTTTCGGTGCAACAAGACCAAGACCGTGGCAACGGCAGGAAGGAGGTCATCGTGGAGCCCAAGCCGGCGTCACCACTAGAGTCTTTGACAGGCGAGGACCAACTTTAGTCATGATAAGTGTACTAGATGTTCCCCTTCAAAATGGCCAATTGTTGGCGCCCTTCCCGCTCAATATTTGGGAAGAGGCCAAGGGCCTCTGCCTATAAGTAGAGCTAGCCACCACAGTAGAGGCATGAGGAGAAGAGATCTCATCTTAGCTTGATCCAATCCGATCGAGAGCCTAGCCACAAGAACACCTCACCCTCGCGAGGCTGTTCTTCCTTGTATTGTCCATCATCAGCCCAAGAGGCAATCCACCACACCACACACTAGAGTAGGGTATTACACCACAATGGTGGCCCGAACCAGTATAAACCTTGTGTCCCTTGTGTTGCTCTTCGTGTAGTTTTAGATCCTTGCGAGGCGACGAAGTGCAGGTAGGTAGGGGGTGAGATCTCCGCGTGCACCCCAGAGTTCGAACCTAGAGGGTTTGCCGGAACCCGAAATCTGACATTTGGCACGCCAGGTAGGGGTGCGCCCGGATCCGCCTTCTGCCGCTTCGCGCCCCGTCGCATCGTTATCATCATGTCCAGCGACCAGGCGGGCAACCCTGATCCCTGGGCGGCCTGGCACGCCCACGCAGAACCGCTTGCCCCGGGCGACCCCATGCCCCAGGCAGCTCGCGGTCCGCATGGCGCTGCGGGCCGCGGGCGACGCGTTCAGGAAACGACGTCTCTCACACCGCGGCAGGTGCGGTCGGTGGCGAGGGCCTCCAACCACGCCGCGGCCACGACGCCAGACACCGACGGGAGTAGGCGAACTCAAGGGCGCGCACGGTGGCCCGAGAGCTACTGCAATGCGCCTCGGAGGGCGGCCGCGACGTCTTCTTTGGAGCGGGTGGCGAGCTCCTGGCTTCGCCAGATCGGGGCTCACCCTTCTACACCCAACTCATACCTCAGTCCAGGCGGCCCACGGAGGCCCCATGCACGCCGCCAAGCAGCTCCAAGCGCACTCAAGGCCACCCCAACGCCAGGCCAAAGCATCGCCGGGCCAAAGCCAGCGCGCTGCCTCCGCCCCGCCAGCGAAGAAGGACTCGCCCGACCCACGGCCCCGGTGGGCCACCGCTACCACCCCGTGTGGGCGCCTCAAGCAGGACTGTGTGGCACACGGGGCACTACGGTGCAGCATTCAGGATGGCGGCCCTGTAAGAGTACGTGCCCCACATGATGGATCAAGGGCACGCACAGGAGGATGAACACGGCTCGCTCCTCGGCCCAAGCTAGGGGGACGAGGCACCAGAAGCTGAGCTCTTCCAGGAGCCCCGGGAAAGCCCCGTCGGCCGCGCTGGAAGCAACGATTATCGTGTACCGCTAATTCCTCAGGAGCAGGCATACGCTAACCATGGATCGCAGGAGGTATAGGTCGCCATAGCGGACGGCTGCCCCACTAACTTCAAAAATTCATAGAAATTAATCCGTAACTCCAAATCAAACAAATTATATATGAAAAATGATCAAAAAATCCAATCTATCCATTTGTAATGGTTTCATGCATGTCAGAACACATTAACCTTGTTGTTCAAGTGAAACAAGTTAATGCACCTTTATGACTTCATAAAATGGGTTTACATTTGAATCTTTGGTTCAAATGGACTCATTTCAATCTGTTCTAGCTTGCATCAATCCAAAACACACTCATTATGCCGTGTCATATCATGCATCATATTGTTGCATTGCATTGATTGTATTTCCTTCTCTGTTTGCCGGTATCCGTCCCCTCTTTGTACATGATGTTCCGACGACGTGATCGATGACACCGATGAAGAACTATACTATCTTCAGAAGTGCCAGGCAAGCAAAACCCCCTTGTTCATTCCGATACAATCCTACTCTCTCGCTCCTGCTCTCTTTTACTGCATTAGGACAACAATGATTCATATGTTACTTGCTGCGGTAGTTGAACCCCTTTTCCTTTGCATGACCTGTCATTGCCACAGTAAATAGATGAAACCCACTAGCATGAGTAGGAGTTGTTTGAGCCCTGATGTGCCTACTCATTCATGCTTGTTTATCATGCCTGCTACTGCTTAGAGTTGAGTCAGGTCTGATTCTTCGGGGATGAATTGGAATGGTGATGAACATGTCCTACTGGGTGTGAGCTAAGTGTGTGAACACGATTTGGTAAAGGTATCGATGAGATGCCATGTAGGAGTACATGGTGGGTTGTTTCATTGGAACCGTCCTTAAGCACTGAGATCTTTATGTGTGATTTAAGATCCAGCTACTACCATGCATTGGGCCCGAAACCAATGGACCCTCTCGGCTTCTTATCCACCCTTGTCCTCTGTCCAGGAGTTGCAAGTAGTTTCTGGTGTTTGTAGTATGCTGGAGACCGTGTGCAGCGCTGACCAGAGGGGTGGGCTTTGATGCGGTAGGCACGTGGCATGGTGTACCGTGCGCCCGTTTGGTGTCTCGGGAAGCCTGCTCACATCGTTCGGGGCCGTATGTGGAAACCTCGGCCGGACTCCCTCCAGATGGAACCTGAATAGGCGATAAACCTGGACTAGAGGCTTGAGTGTTTAGGTAGGCCATGGCTGACACCCTCGATGGGCTTCCGCTTGAAGGTTGCCGAGTACATGTTGTGTAAACGGAGATAAGTGGTGAGAGCGTGTGTGAAGAAGTACACCCCTGCAGGGTTAACATCATCTATTCGAATAGCCGCGTCCGCGGTAAAGGATTACTTGGTTGCCTATACAGTTCATAGACAAGTGAAAGTGGATACTCTAAAACTCGCAAGATAAGTGTGAGTGCTATGGATGGCCTTCTCGTAGGTTGACGGGAGCGGATCCATAGTGGTGTATTGATATGGTGAATATGTGGACTCGTGTGCGCCACCTCAAAAGAGTTACTTGCAGTCGTAGTTCAGGATAGCCACCGAGTCAAAGCTAGCTTGCTGCAGTCCAACTCCACTACCCCCTTTGTTGATACCGATGCATACGTAGTTAGTTCTGATGTAAGTCTTGCTGGGTACATTTGTACTCACGTTTGCCAATTTTATGTTTTTGCAGAGAGACATCAGTCTTGCTAGTAGTTCCGCGTGGACTTCGACGTTTTTCTTGTTACCTCAGCTACGATCTTGTGCCCTCGGCAGGGTCTTGTAGATAGTCAGGCTTCTCAGCCTTCTTCATTTGTAGTTGTCTGTACTCAAACAAGTTGAGCTTCCGCATGTGCTTGTTGCTTGTATGCTCTGTATGTTGGGGTCATGAGACCCATGTTTGTAATACTTGGCTCCTCGGAGCCTAATGAATAATACTTGAGTCGTAGAGTTATGTTGTGATGCCATGTTGTATTTACACATATCGAGCATATTGTGTGTATGATTGAAATGCTTGGTATGTGTGGGATCCGACAACCTAGTTGTTTATCCTTGGTAGCCTCTCTTATGGGGAAATGTAGTCTTGTGCTTCCATGAGCCATAGTAGTCTGCTACAGCCCGGTTCATCGGAGTCCTGCTAGCCCAGCACTACTGCTCCGGAACACTTGACTGGTCGGCATGTGATTCACTTGGTTCCTGTGTCTGTCCCTTCGGGGAAATGTCATGCGGTGACATCCGTAGTCCTGCCTAGCCTGCTACAGTCCGGTTCACCGGAGTCCAGTTAGCCAGTGCTACAGCCCGGATTTGCACGCTGCTGACCGACATGCTCGATGTTGATTCATGTATGCCTGTCCCCGTAAGTTAGTGCCACTTTGGGTTCACGACTAGTCATGTCGGCCCGGGTTCTCTGTCGTATGGATGCTAGCGACACTATCATATACGTGAGCCAAAAGGCGCAAACGGTCCCGGGCCATGGTAAGGCGACACCCGTGGGAATACCGTGCGTGAGGCCGCAAAGTGATATGAGGTGTTACCAGCTAGATTGATGTGACTTGAAATCGGGGTACTGACAGGTGGCCCAGGTTAGTTCCCTTTCCTTCTTTTCTTTTTGTTTTCTATTTTCTTTGCTCTGTTTTGATTTAGTAAAAGTACTAACCATTTATGTTGCTTCTGATAATTCTTGTAGGGACTAATTGGATTATTCCAAAGCCTCTCACCAAAAAACAGAAGTATTGGAGCTACTAAATATTTATATGAATTAATAACCCCAATTCAAATACTATATGAATTAATTCAAAAATCCAAATGTCATGGAAAAATGTGCATCACCTATGGTTACTATTTCCAGCATTTTCCAAAAATGATGAACATTTTTGAAGGCCATTTGGGTTCATTGAAAAATATTTTTAGTTGAACCTATTTGAAATGATATATTGCTAGGGTTTCAACAATCCCCATTTCAACTTTCAAAGAAATTTAGACATGATCCATGGATGCTTGTGCAACTATTTGCAATCAAATTCTAGGGCTGTTTCACTCCTCTCCTTTCCACTAAAGCCCATTAAGGCCCATTACTTCCCCGGCGAAATCCCGTAACTCTCCAGTACTCCGAAAAATACCCGAGTCACTCGGAACCTTTCCGATGTCCGAATATAGCCTTCCAATATATCGATCTTTACGTATCGACCATTTCGAGACTCCTAGTCATGTCCGTGATCTCATCCGGGACTCCGAACAACCTTCGGTACATCAAATCACATAACTTATAATACAAATCGTCATCGAACGTTAATCGTGCGGACCCTACGGGTTCGAGAACTATGTAGACATGACCGAAACACGTCTCCGGTCAATAACCAATAGCGGAACCTGGGTGCTCATATTGGCTCCTACATATTCTACGAAGATCTTTATCGGTCAAACCGCATAAAAACATACCTTGTTCCCTTTATCATCGGTATGTTACTTGCCCGAGATTCGATCATCGATATCTCAATACCTAGTTCAATCTCGTTACCGGCAAGTCTCTTTACTCGTTCCGTAATGCATCATCCCATAATTAACTCATTAGTCACATTGCCTGCAAGGCTTATAGTGATGTGCATTACCGAGAGGGCCCAGAGATACCTCTCCGACAATCGGAGTGACAAATCCTAATCTCGATCTATGCCAACTCAACAAACACCATCGGAGACACCTATAGAGCATCTTTCTAATCACCCAGTTATGTTGTGAGTTTGATAGCACACTAAGTGTTCCTCCGGTATTCGGGAGTTGCATAATCTCATAGTCATAGGAACATGTATAAGTCATGAAGAAAGCAATAGCAACAAACTAAACGATCCTCATGCTAAGCTAACGGATGGGTCTTGTCAATCACATCATTCTCTAATGATGTGATCCCGTTCATCAAATGACAACTCATATCTATGGCTAGGAACCTTAACCATCTTTGATTAACGGGCTAGTCAAGTAGAGGCATACTAGTGACACTCTGTTTGTCTATGCATTCACACATGTACTAAGTTTCCGGTTAATACAATTCTAGCATGAATAATAAACATTTATCATGAAATAAGGAAATAAATAATAACTTTATTATTGCCTCTAGGGCATATTTCCTTCAGCATCCCTATTGGGTGTGCGCGGAACACCCATCACACGCTCCGCCGCCGCTGCCCGTCGACAGCTGTTGCCGGCCGCCGTAGCCGCCATACCACCGTCGAAAGCCAGGGCCATCGCCCACTCTGCCGCCGCGGCCCGAAGGCGGGAGGTGGCCGTCGTGGCCGCCACCTCACTGCCGGCCACCGTGGCCATCATCCACTCTGCCACCGCGGCCTGAAGGCGGGAGGTGGTGTTCGTGGCCGCCACCCCATCGTCGGCCGCCGTGGCCGCCAACCCACCATCGACCGCCGAGGTCATCAACCGCTCCGCCACCGCCGCCCGAAGGCGGGAGGCGGAGGTGGATGCTCGCACGTGCATCAGCGACTTTGCGCGCTACACCGAGTTCGTGCATAATTGACGAGCATGCAAAGAGCCTTACCGCCGCCGTGGCCGTGGCACACGCCGCCTCAGAGGCGAGGAATCAGGGGATCTACGAGGAGAACCACCGCTTCGAGAGGGATCGTCTGGGCCGGTAGAGGGCATTTGAGGTGAGCGTCACTGAAGGTGCAGCAGCGACATGCACCGTATTGCAGTTTTCCAGCTCGTCGGTAGCCTCCTCATCCTCTGCCTCTAACTGAGCGCGCTCGACAGAGAGAGGCTGCCGGAGGTAGTACAAAGCCCCTCCGTAGTAGTAGTAGTAGTAGTAGTAGTATTTAGGGGCTATTTTGTTCAGTTCATCTAACTATAGATGTGGTGGAACTGTACAACGTACTTAAAATTAGCTAGTATATAAAGTATAACTAGCTATTTCAGTACATGGTTGGCAACAATTGGTGAAAAGTTTGGTCGGTTCAGCTGTCGAGTTGAACTGTTTGTATAAAGAACGACTACTTAATCTATGAATGAAATCTATGCTTAATTACAGAATTTTAGTTGCAAAAATTAAATACTGCTAGTGATTTTTAGCTTCATATTTTGACAAATTGCAGTGTTACAAGGTTGACAAATGGCAATGTCACTATATCAACAAATGTCAATCTTTCCAGTTAAACAAATGGCAACATACCCAATATGATAGATGCAAATCTTACCAAATTGTTTGTAAGTGGTTGCACATGGGTCATCCAAAAGAACCGTTTGCGTTGAAGAGATGCACAAATCCTGCTCTCACTTTGCATAGGGGTATTCTATCTAAAACGTTTGTGATCAAGAGTTGCACAAATCCTGCTCGGCACACTTTCCCTTGGCTTCCTGGGGAAGCTGTCGGTCTGCATACGAGTGTTCTAACTAAAACGTTTGCGATGAGTGTTTTATATTTAAAAACCATTGACATTTTTTTCAAAAGAAAATCATTTGATAAGTCTGTACATTAAGAGAGAAAATGCAAGTTCGCTCAAACCATATCTTTCATGCAGTCATACTGCGAATTTATATTCATATGATCGAGATATAGTATTAAACCCAAGAAAAAAACTATTTCCAGCGGCGGCGGAGGCGGCGTGCCATGCCGTCGTTGTCGTTGTCGTCCTCCGGGACGCCGTTGTTGAAGTCTTCAATGCAGCACAGAATGTTCTTCACTTGTAAATCAAACATCATGTCGTCCCACGATCGACGGGCGGGGCGCGGGAGGACGGCAGCTGGAGGCACTGAGAGGTAGGGTCATTATTCTAACCCCTTGGATAATATGATTGTTGCGGCATCGTGATTGGCGGCTTTACTAGTGGAAGGCGAGTCTCAACAGCGATAGAGACACGACGGGTCAGGGAACTTCTTCAGAGAGCCGTAGCTCAGCAGGCGGCTTATTCTTATAGCCGCGAGCGGATTCACTCAACACCCCGTCCGAGCCGTAGTTACAGCAGGCATATTGATTCGCCAGCGGTTTCAAGCAGTGAACAGTGCCATAACCAGCCTCGTGGACATAGCCCGACGCATGGCGGTGCTAATGCTTAGACTTTGGTGGATTAGGGCAGACCGCGTCGGGAAGCCGAACTGGCGGCTCAGCAGGAGGCTCATCAATATTCCCCGGCTTATCCGTCAGCTTCGGTGGAGGAGGATGTGACTTCTAGGACCTTGGGTGTGCCCTGTTTGGTGCCGGCTCTACTAACGAGCGTTTACCCAAGGATTTAAAGGGCCCTCGCAAGGTGCCTAATTACACAGCAGATCAGCCCCCGGAGGCTTGGATTGAAAGTTATGAAATGGCCATGGAGATGCTGGACATTAGTGATGAGGCTTGTGCTAAATATTTCACCATGATGTTAGACGGACCGGCTCGCACTTGGTTGAAGGGGCTGCCTGCTAACTCCATTGGGTCACGGGCAGAGTTGAGGGCCCGGTTTATCCAAAATTTCAAAGACACGTGTAAGCAACCTATGTCCATCCTGGACTTGGATTCTTGTGTTCAAGGTGAGGGCGAGTCAACAGCCCACTGGGTGCGCCGGATCTCAACTATCACACACTCGTCAGATAGTATCAACGTCGGCTCAGCAGTTCTGATGTTGGAGAAAAAATGTCGTTTCCTCCCCCTTAAGCAGAAGTTGGGTCGGCTGAAGCGACACTGCCATGACATGGGGGAGCTTATGGCAGCTCTTGTTAAGTATGCCGACTCTGACAGTACGAAAGACCCTGAATCTGACGAAGAAAAGGCTAGTAAAGGGAAGAAGAGCGGCAATACAAAGGGGCAGCAGTATAACATGGCAAGCCAAGGAGGTAATGGTAAGCATAGGGCCGACGGCAATCCGGATTTTATTGCTAACACCAATGCGAAGAATAATAATCAGCGTCGCAAGGGAAAGCCAGGATCAAGTATTAACCTTGAAGCAATGTTGAATCAGCCTTGCCCGAGGCATGGCTCGCGTGAGAAGCCGGCCACTCATCTGTGGAAAAGATTGTTATATCATGAAGGAGTTCAAGGCGTCCAATCTTTTCCAGAACAACCATGGCCCGAATGGCAGCTCAGGATCCGGGTCTCATGGTTCGTGCTATGGTGGCGGCGGTTCAAGCTCCAGTTTCCAAGGTCAAGGCAATCGGGATGGTTACAATCAGCAGTCTGGTCAAGGCAATCAGGGAGGTTACAATCAGCAGTCTGGTCAAGGGAATCAGCAGCAACAATCTGGTTATCAAAGTAATCCAAAGCAGCTGAATAGTGGGCAGTACCACGTTTTCACCACAAGTTTGTGTAAGCGGGATCAGAAGCTCCATAAAAGGGTAGTAAACACGGTTGAGCCGGCGATTCCTCTACTTATGATGGTCTGAACACCCCATTCTCTGGAGCCGTGAGGATCACCCGCCCCGGGTTGATAATCCGCGTCACCTGGCTTTGGTAGTGGCACCCCAGGTTGGAGGGTACAAGTTTACTAAGGTACTCATGGATGGAGGCAGCAACATCAATATCCTTTACTATGATACTTTCCGTCGCATGGGATTGACTGACAAAAATCTTAAACCGTCCAATACTGTCTTCCATGGAGTGGTGCCTGGTAAGTCGGCGTACCCTATAGGCAAGATCGCTCTGGAAGTAGCCTTTGGGGATGAACATGATTCCAAAGCAGAAATTTTAACCTTTGAAGTTGTCAAGATCCAGAGCCTGTATCATGCTCTGTTTGGGTGGCCGGCTTATGCTAAGTTCATGGAAAGGTCGTGTTATGTTTATCTACAGCTCAAGATGCCGGGTCACAAGGGTCCCATCATGGTACATGGAAGCCGAAAGATAGCCTGTGAAGAAGGCGACACTGCCTATGCTGAGTTTGTCTGTGCAACAAAGGAATTGAAATTTTATAACGATAATGTTGACCCGACGGATATGACATCTTTGAAAAAGCCAACCACAGAGCATGACCCTTTGTTGAAATTTAAGTCGGCAGATGACACTAAGCTAGTTGACTTTGTTCCTGGCGACTCATCCAAGTAGTTCAGCAACAGTGCCAATCTGGATCCGAAATAGGAAAGCACGCTCATCGAGTTCATCCGTGAGAACCGGGACATCTTTGCATGGAAGCCTTCAGACATGCCAGGTGTACCGAGGGAACTCGCTGAGCACACTCTCAATGTTGATCCTAAGTTTAAACCGATCAAGCAATTCCTTCGTTGTTTCAATGAAGAGAGGCATAAGGCTATTGGTGAGGAGGTAGCTCGACTCTTGGCAGCTAGGTTCATTGTTGAAGTTTTTCATCCTTGAGTGGCTGGCTAACCCGGTGCTGGTGCTTAAGAAAAACGGCACCTGGCGCATGTGTGTGGATTATACGGACTTAAACAAGTCTTGTCCGGCTGATCCCTTTGCTCTCCCCCGTATTGATCAGATTATTGATGCTACGACGGGTTGTGAGCATTTGAGTTTTTTGGATGCTTATTCTGGGTATCATCAGATCAAGATGGCAGTTAAGGACCAGGAGAAGACAACCTTCATCACTACCTTTGGAGCCTTCTGTTGTGTGTCTCTGCCTTTTGGGCTCAAGAGTGCCCAGGCGACTTACCAGCGGTGTGTGCAGAATTTTATTCATGATCATATTGGGCGCAATGTTCATGCCTATGTGGATGATATTGTGGTGAAGTCCAGGAAGAAGGAAATCTTGATTGACGATTTCAAAGAAACCTTTGATAATCTCCGGGTCTACAGGATGATGCTTAACCCGGCCAAGTGCGTCTTTGGTGTACCAGCTAGCAAGGTCTTGCGTTTTCTGGTTTCAGAACGAGGTATTGAAGCTAAACCGGAGAAGATAAAGGCTATCACCTCTCTGGCTAAACCGACGTGTATTAATGATGTTCAGCTTTTGGCGGGTCGTATTGCGGCCTTAAGCCGGTTGGGTGAGAAGGCCATCCCTCTTTACCAGACGATGAAGAAGACAGATCACTTTGTTTGGAGTGATGCTGCTAATCAGGCATTTGAGGCCTTGAAGAAACAGTTGGCAGAGCAGCCGGTTCTTGCTGCTCCCATTGATAAAGAGCCTTTGTTGTTATATGTGGCTGCCAATAGCTGAGCTGTCAGTGTAGCCATTGTGGTGGAAAGGAAGGAGTCAGGCAAGGAGTATCCGGTTCAGCGGCCAGTTTACTACATCAGTGAGGTGCTTATTGAGTCCAAGCGGAGGCATCCACATTGGCAGAAGCTGGTATATGGAGTGTTCATGGCTAGCCGGAAGCTTAAGCAGTATTTTGTGGGTCACCCCATCACTGTGGTTAGTTCTGCTCCTTTAGGGGATATCATTCAAAACAGAGAAGCCACAGGTCGGATAGCCAAGTGGGCCATTGAGCTTGGGCGCCATGGTTTGAAGTATATGCCTCGCACAGCCATCAAATCTCAAGCACTTTGGATTTTATCAATGATTGGACAAAGTTGCAGATGCCTGAGGAGAAGCCGGATAACACGTATTGGACTATTCACTTTGATGGATCTAGGCAGTTGGAGGGCTCGGGGCTGGAGTTGTCTTGACTTCCCCACGAGGTGACAAATTTTCATATGTTCTCCAATTGATGTTCCCTTGTACTAACAATGCAGCTGAGTATGAGGCCTTGCTCCATGGTCTTCGGATGGCTAAGGAGATGAACTTAAGATGGGTGAGGTGTTTCGGCGAATCAGATCTGGTAGCTCAGCAAGTTTCTGGCCTTGGGATTCCAAATCCACTCATGGCGGCTTATTGCCGAGAGGTTGATGCTATCGCGGATCATTTCAAAGGTTATCAGGTTGAACATGTTGATCGCAGGAAAAATGAGGCGGCTGATGCTTTGAGCCGATTAGGGTCCCAGCGTAAGCCGGTGCCACCTAACACTTTCCTGGACATTTTGCATAACCCTTCAGTCAAATTTCCTACAGAGGAGGATCTTGCTATTCCTAACCCAGAAGCACAACTGGTGGCGGCTCTTCATGCTATTGCTGATTGGACAGTTCCATATTTGGCTTATATGACCTGGGGCGAGTTACCTAAGGATGAAACTTTGGCCAGGCAAATAACTCGGCGGTCTAAGTCAATGACTATTGTCAATGGAGAGTTGCACCACCGCAGTGTCACAGGGGCGTTTCAACGTTGCATTTCTCCCGAGGAAGGCTGTGAAATTTTACAGGAGATTCACGAAGGACATTGTGGTCATCATGCCGACTCTAAGTCTCTCGTAGCCAAAGCTTTTCATCACGGATTTTATTGCCTGACATCTCATGCTGATGCAGAAGATTTGGTCAGTAAATGTGATGGTTGTCAGAAATTTTCACGACGAGCTCATGTGCCGGCTCAAGAATTGAGGATGATTCCAATTGCTTGGCCGTTTGCAGTCTAGGGGCTTGATATGGTTGGACCCTTCAAAAGGTCCAAAGATAAAAAGACCCACCTTTTGGTGGCGGTTGACAAATTTACAAAGTGGGTGGAAGCAGAGCCTATCAGTAAGTGTGATGCAGCGACGGCGGTTCAGTTTATCAAAAAGGTGATTTTCTGTTTTGGCTTTCCCCACAGCATTATAACTGATAATGGCACTAATCTATCTAAGGGTGCTATGAAAGAATTTTGTTAAAGTGAGCATATCCGACTTGATGTATCATCAGTGGCTCACCCGCATTCCAATGGTCAAGCTGAGAGAGCCAATCAAGAGATTTTGAGAGGCATCAAGCCCCGGCTTATGGTTCCTTTACAGAGGACGCCGAGTTGTTGGGTGGAGGAATTACCCTCAGTGTTATGGAGTATCAATACTACCCCCAACAGATCTATGGGTTACACGCCTTTCTTCATGGTTTACGGGGCTGAGGCAGTTCTCCCTAGTGACATCTGTCATGATTCACCCCGTGTGCCGGCTTATATTGAAGCTGATAATGAAAAAGCATGTCAGTATGCACTTGACCTGTTGGATGAGGAGCGTGACCTTGCGGCGGCTCATTTGGCGATTTACCAGCAAGATTTGCGTCGTTATCACAGACGCCGGGTTAAAACTAGAACCTTTCAAGAAGGTGACTTGGTGCTCCGGCTTATCCAGGATCAGACTGATATGCATAAACTATGCCCACCTTGGGAAGGGCCTTTTGTGGTCAACAAAAATCTGAACAACGGGTCATACTACCTTATCGATGTTCGACGCTACAAGGACTCACGCACGTCGGAGGAGGAGGCCCACGGACCGTGGAATATTGCTCATCTTCGGCCTTACTATACTTGAGCCTCTGGCTCTTGTGATGTATATATTTTGACAATGTATATACTATGATGAATATAATAAAGCCGTCACCCCTGATAATTCATAGCCTCTGTCGTTTCATTTTCAAGAATATGAGTTGTTTATAATATTATCATAAGAGCACAGCACTGGTTCCTCTGGTAACCCGGCTATCAAGCCAATATGATAAATTCTTAAGAGCACAGCTCTGGTTACTTCGCTAATCCGGCTATCACGTCAATATTATCATAAGAGCACAGCTCTGGTTACTCTGGTAACCCGGCTATCAAGCCAATATGATAAATTCTTAAGACCACAGCTCTGGTTACTTCGGTAATCCAGCTATCAAGCCAATATTATCATAAGAGCACAACTCTTGTTACTCTGGTAACCCGGCTATCAAGCCAATATGATAAATTCTTAAGAGCATAACTCTGGATATTTCGGTAATCCGGCTATCAAGCCAATATTATCGTGAGAGCACAACTCTGATCGCTTTGGTAATCTGGCTATCAAGCCAATATGATAATTTCATAAGAGCATAGCTCTGATTACTCTAGTAATCCGGCTATCAAGCCAATATGACAATTTCATAAGAGCATAGCTCTGATTACCTTCGTGATCCGGCTATCAAGCCAAATAACTATAAATATGAGCATAGCTCTGATTACTTTACTAATCCGGCTACCAAACCAATCTTATAACTTCTTATAAGCACAGCTTTAACCTATTTGGAGAACTACACCCCGGGTCAAAGGGACCAAAGAGAGTTTGTTGCATAAGCATAGCTCAAACATAGGTACCCAGCTGTTACGGTTCAAATACATCCCTTGGGGGATCCTTGATTCATAGAAGCATGGTTTTGATAACCCCGGCTTGTTTTCAAAACTCCAAGGGTATGATAAGCCGACAGTATGAGAAAATATCACACGTATGATATTTTGTTGTGATTATATAAGGTTATGGTTGAACCGGCCCTGCTTATGAACTGCCTTTAGCCATCAGTGCTTTTATAGGGTATTGTGACCATCCCTGTGGTAAACTGCCAGGGTACTTGTGATATGTTTGTGTGAAGGTATAATAATAAATCTGGTGTACATAAATTGATGAAATCATGAGCATAAGTGGCTGAAGCTTCAATTGGTAAAGCAGCCGTGTCATGCAAAACAAAACATGCACGATGGCATGGCAGATCAAGAGTTTAACTAGCCTATTACAAGGCATCTGATGACCCAACAAGAATAAGTGTTTTGGAGCTGTCAACACAGTGAAGTATTCTGCTTAAAAAACTGGCTTATGACTGTTGGCTGGTTGGAGCCTCTGGGTCTTCCTACACCTCTTCTTCATCTTCAGCTCCTTGCTTATCCATCAGCTGGAAGTCAAGTAAAGCCCAGTTGATACCAGTCAACGCTCTAAACATAGCCTCATCATCAATAAGGTTAGATGGATCAACGTCAGGAGCGAAGGTGTACTTACGAATCGGCGGGATAAGATCTGTTGGCTCTTGAACCGGCGTGCTAACTCTCTTGTTGTCAGCATCATAAGCCGCCTGATATGTGGATAGACTGGTTTCGTCAGCCAGCTTGCTTGCTAAGGGGCGCATGGCTCTTGCTATCTCTGCAAAATCGTCAGCACTGAAGGCAGATCCGTCTTCTTTGACACTGGGGCAGCCGTTGGCCAAATCCTCTGGGTCAAGATCAGCTTGCCATGCCTTTGCCTGGCTTAAGGCAGTCAAGGCGCCGGCTCTGGCAGCTCCCAGTTTTAAGTCATCAATTATTTTTGGCAGCACGGATAACTGCTTCAGTGTATCTTTGATAAGTGTGGAGGGATTTTTCTTGTGCAGCGTAGCAGCAATGGTTCGTTGGGCACCAGTGTACAAAGTTCTACAAGAGTGTAGACAGCCTTAAGCCGGGCATGTCTGAGCCCAACTTTGTGCTCCGCGAACCTATATCATTAAAGTTATGGGTAAGCCGGCGGCCGTTTATAATATGATTATTAAGATGCAAGGGAGACATGTTCTTACCGAAGATGGCTGATGACATAATATTAATCTGTTGCTTTAAGCCAGATAACTCCTCAGTCACCGGTTTAAGCGCGGCTTCAGCTTCTTCTGCTCTCTTCAACAGAGCTCCTTTTTCGGTTTCCCAGCCCTCTTTGTCAGCGTTCCAGTTCTGTTTCAGCTGCTCAATATTCTCCAAAGCAGATTTCAGTTCTGACTTGGCTTTGGATGTCTCCGATTGCTGACTTTGGTTATTGGCCTGAAGATCATTAAGCTGCGAGTCTTTTTCAGTCAATTCGGCCTGTGACATAAGCATACATGGATAAGATTGCAATCATGATAACTCTTTGAAGTCCCAAGCACAATACAAGTATTACTCTTGGCACTTGGGGGCTAATGCATATTGCTCTTTTTTAGGACAAAATTTTGAAAGTCCCAAGCACAATACAAGTATTATCCTTGGCACTTGGGGCCTAATTCCTATTGCTCTGTTTCAAGATATATTTATGACCCGGACAAGTGATATCATCCAGTTTATAAAGACTACAGATTGGGTTGTTGATTTTAAACAAGATGATTAGTCCCGACTTATTCATCACTGATTAAGCCGGCCCTTGGTGGCTACGGAGGCAAAGTTGATTTTTGTTATTTAAAGTCCCGGCTTAAGGTACTAGTTAAGCCGACCCTTGGGGGCTACAGATGCAATATTGATTCTTGCTACTTAAAATTCCCGGCTTAACATATTTATTAAGCCGGCCCTTGGGGGCTACACATACAAAGTTGAAGTGCTAGTATTATAAGTCCCGGTTCATGTTGAAAGCATAAACCGGCCCTTGGGAGCTACTGGTTTGTATCTATGCAACTATTAAAGTTTACAGTACATTCTATTCTATCATGTCCAATAAACTTGGCGGCTAAGGGAAGTATATTCATATAAAAAGGAGTTGCAGCGTTTACCTCATAGCGCTCCTTCATTAGATTTACTAAGCCGGCTTCAAAGTCACGGCTAGTGTAAAGGCGGTTCAAGTAACCAGAGTGGGTGTCTTAGGCGCTGAAATAGGCGTAGCTATCCAAATCTACCTTCCACTTGCCTTTATCTTCAGCCGAAATTTCTTCCTTGGCGCTGTGCTTAGACAAGACAGTAGGTTGACCCGGAGTTGTGAATCCAAACCCAGTGACAACAACATCATCGGTCTTTTCCTCAGCGGGCTTAGCTAGGCTCGACGGCTTAGAAATCACCGGTTCAACCTCCATATGGTCTATGGAGGCTTCATGGTCTAGAGGTGGTAGATCGTCAATAATATCTTCAGCAATCGGATGAGAGAGTTCTGGTTGTTGTTGCTCCGGCTCAGACAGATTGACATCGTCGACCGGCTTATTCAGCTTCGCTTTCTTGCTGGGTTTGGCCTGGCCTCTGAAAATAAGAAGTGTAAAGAGGTCAGTATAATGATCAAGCATAAGGTGTAAATGATTAAAATATATCCTTACCCGTGTATAGTTTGGAAGTTGGGATTTATGTTCCCATTGACTCGCCAGAAGAGGAACGAGAAGTCCCTTGATAGTTTGAATCAGACTGGTTAAGAGGTTGTCGAAAATGACCCGCCTTGGGATAAAGTATGTCAGAAATATGTAAGACCTCTGGGCGGTGTTTGCGAACCGGTGTGTTTGGTAAGCCGGAGGAAGTAACCACGCCGCCACTATGCCGGGTGGTGTGGCGAGCTTCGTGTTGTTGTTTCTTCAAAATAAAGTTGGGATCCAAGTGAGCTAGAGGGCGAGAAAAGCTTACTTTGCGGCTTGCTTGTCGGGTTTTCTGTGTTGGCAGAGGTTCTGTGCAGGGGGAAAGAATAATTACCTCTGCGTCACCTGCACGGCTGGCCTCTGTGTCATCTTGATAACAATCATTGTCAATGAGATATATAAAAAAAGGAGCCAGGAGAGTCAAGTTCTACCTCTTAATCATTATCATCATCGTCATCATCAACGTTTAACTCGACGGACTCGGTGGTCTTCTTCTTGGCAGGCCTCTTGGTGGCCTTGGTTTTGGTACGAACCGGTTTGGCCGGCTTATCTTGCGGTTTCTTCTTCCAAAATGGAGAATCAGCCTGTTGAGGTCAAAAAGATCATGAGTAGGCATAACTACTAAAAATATTGATTGAGCGGAATGTGTGCAACACTTACGGCTGGCGGCTTATTGAAGGTGCTGAAAGGACTAAGTCCTGTTTTGTTGCATTCCTTTAAGGGTTCGCTTAGCAATTTCTTGGTGGCTTCAGTGATTTCTACATCAGACAGTTGAATGTCACAGTGGTGTTGGGGATCTCTTACATCGCCAGTGTATTCGCAGATTAAGTCGGGGCGACGGCTTAATGGCAAGATACTCCAGGACACCCAGCACCGGACAAAGTCAATGTCGGTTAAGCCATTGGCCATAAAGGCTCTGAGCTTCGAAAATGATGGCGCATATTTGGCCCGTTCCTTCGCATTGAGCCGTGTGGGGAGTGGGTGTGTGCCGCTAAGCCGGTGATCGCGGTAACCCGGCAGAGGATTCTCGCCAGTTGGAGATGTGTCTTGACAATAGAACCAAGTCTGGTTCCAATCTTTGGGATGACTCGGCGGCTTAGCATGGGGAAAGCTGACTTCTTTCCTCTTTTGAATTGAAACCCCACCAAGTTCGGTGTTGGGCCCATCAACAAACTCTATCTGATGGTTTAAATAGTAGAATTCTCTGAATCAATCAACCGTGGGCTCCTCTTGAAGATAAGCTTCACAGAATACTTGGAAATTGCAAATGTTGGACACGTAGTTAGGTCCAATATCTTGAGGGTGAAGTTGGAAAAAATGAAGCACATCACGGAAAGTTTTTGAGCCGGGTGGGCTGAACCCCTGACTCATATGGTCAGCGAAGACAATCACTTCTCCATCCTTTGGTTTAGGAGGATTTTCTTCACCAGGGGCCCTCCAGTGGATGTCCTCTTTCTTGGCTAGGGCGCTAGTGGCAATGAAATTGTTCAGCTCTTCTTCGGTAATCCAGGATTGGACCCAGTTGCAAGCGGTGTATGTCTTAGCCATTTTTTTGATGATCTAAAAGAAAGACTATGCCGGTTCAAGATTATATGGTTAAGCCGGTTGAAGGTTTAAAAGGCAAAACAGTAATGAAGCATGCATAAGTGTTAAACCGGAGATTGGCCTTGAAGTTATAAAGAGGAGCTATTGGCGGCTTAAGAGGGGACTAATGTTACCTAGCGGGTTATCATTTCTGCATTAAGCCACCCACACAATTATTAATTTGCAGATCTAAGAAAGGAAAAATTGCTAAGTGTTGGAAAAACAGGTTTCACAGATTGATATCATAATTTTGGATCTACGATGCTTCAGATGATGGAAAAATATCTAGACCTAAATTGCGGTGCCTGAGCAGTTCATATGTCCAGATCGGATTTTTTATGCAAAAGGAGATGACCTAATAGAGAAAATGAGTGTTACGACTACCGCTGCGTAGGAGGGTACCAAGTTCGAATAAAAAATGAGTGCTACAGCAAAGAACGAAGATGAACTTCGACGAACTCATGGAAACCCTAATGGGATCTATGGGAAAATAAATAAGGAGAACTCACCAGGGCTATTGAACAATAGAGGCGCGCGGACAAACTCTCGTCGATTCAGGTTGATGCAGCGGTTGTTGTTGAGGCAGTGGCAAAGGTCGACGACGGCGGCGGTGCTCGGGCGCTGAGGCAACGTGAGATGGAAGACAGAGACGAGGAGGCAAGGGGGAAAGTGAAAGGGACCCCTGGCCCTATTTATAAGGCTGGAAAGATAAGTGGCATGCGCGGGAATCGAGGAGGTTAAAAAATGGATATGTGACGGCGCGGACACCTTGATTTTCGGAGGTTCATTAAAAGAGAAGATATATATTAAGATTTGGGCTTTGTGTAATATTAATGACAGGTGACGTCACGGCGGGTTACCACGATCTTAGAAGATGGTGTCACGGCGGGTTACAGGGCCTCGCAAGAATAAATGAAGAAGGATTTTTTCTAAGTGTTGAAGATTGATATGAACAAGTTCAAATCAACCCGGGGCCTAATGTTGGGGATATAACTACTGGGTATAACCCGCCCAGGAGGGGCCAAGTTATACTGCTGGTGGTTTGTTAAGACAAAGCCCATGAAGATGTTGAAGATGGCGGTTCATGAAGCAGGCTACTGAAGGCTCAAAACCCAAAGACGACTTAAAGCCCAACAGGTGTAAACTGCCATATATGCATGACTTGTATTATAAGGCATGTATAGTTAGTCACCGAGCCGGACACGTTGTGTATGAGCTGGCCAGGACTCCGTGAGCCACCGGGCGTCAACTTGTGTATATAAAGGGATGACCCGGCGGCGGATCAGGACAAGAGAGGAGAGATCGAAAGCTAGGTCAAGCATATTTGCTACCTAGTAATCGAGACATAAGCAATACCACCTCAGACTGGATTAGGCCTTTACCTTCACCGCAAGGGGCCAAACTAGTATAAACTCCTCGTGTCCTTTGTCCCGTTTAACCCCTTTAAGCTAACCTAGCTGCGATGGCTGCACGACTAAGTCCTTCTACTAGGACATCTGTCATGACAATTCCACGACATTATTCATATAAAATACCGGATTTTCATACAAACATGACGGATTTTGTTGCATTCAAATCAAATAAGCGGTGCTAGTTCTGGACAGCACAAGTATATAATACCTGGCCTAAATGGTCGCCCACCGATCCATTTGTGTTCCTCATGTCCAGCAGCACGATCATCGGACTGCCGGGAGCCCCAGAGGTATATGCTTCAGCGTAAAGGACGGCTTGCTTCCCCACTGCCCAACTGATATCGTTGGCTGATGCCCCAGATGATGGTGGAAGGGGGCTTCTCCGCTTTCGTGGAGCCCATGCAAGGTCGACGAAGGTCCTCGCATCAATGATGGCGGCGGACACGGAGGCGCTGGCCACCGACTCATCGCTCTCCGCGCACCCGGCTTCTGTCTCTGCTTGCATGGCGTGGTCGCCAGCATGGGAGTCTCGGCCACAGAAACGGGAGACGCGGTCGCAGACACGGGAGGTGCGGTACGAGGCGGCGTGGACGGCAGCGACGACGCCCGTGCACCGCTCCTCGTCGAGCTGGATTAGAGCGGCGAGTTGCTGAACCGCGTGCCGGCTTGGGGCGGCAACTAGCTCCGTTGGGCGAGGGGAGGGAGGTGGATCAGTGAGCTGCATAGCTCGTATCTGGCGGGCTCGGCGGGCCACCCAGCCGTCTTGGATGCGGGATAACTACTCTTCGTAAGCCATTGTAAGAGTGGAAAAAATGGTGAAGGAGGAGATAGGGGTGCGGCGAAGGTGTGCGATTCTTGGCCGGCGTTTGGCCTTGTTTAAATAGGAGATTAAATAGACGGCGGACGGGAGGAGCTCGGCTAGCGTTGCGTTTAATTTCGGCCCGGTCATGAACGGACGTGTGTCCAGAGTGGGTTTCTCGGCTTCCACACAGGTTTCATGGAGGCGTTTGAATGCGGCAAGGAGGCGTGTTCAGCCAGGCGTGCAGCGAGTGGCGCCCTCGACTCTGACATACGACACCGCGCCTTTCTTCCACTGATGTGTGGGCTCTTTGGATACATGGCCTGCATGTCAGTGACCCAACGCAGGCAGCGCACGGCAGAGGAACTTTTGGTGGGCCAGGGCGGTCAGAAGCGGGCATTTCCTAAACCGATGATTGTTCATTGAGTGTGACATCATCTATTTCATGTAGATAAGCCTACTATATAATGTAAGAGAATTTTAAAATTTTCATATATACGTTGATAGCCCGTTCGATATGTTGTGATTCATAAAGACCGCTGCAAACATCAATGTTCTTCTTATCACAGATAATATTGATTAATACCCGTAACAACCCATGTCCTTAACAAAGGGTGCATGCGCGTATAGGTTGAGCGCGTGTCTTGCGTCGTGTGTTGTGTGCATGCAGGCGTGCGAGTGTTGCATGCGTGCATGTGTACGTTTTAGTGTTGCATGCATGTGTGCGTACATGTGTGTGTTCATGAGTGCATGTGTACGTGTCAATGTTGCACGCCTGCATGTGTGCGTGTCTTCATTATGTGTACATGTCAGTGTTGCACACCTGCATGCGTTCGTGCGAGTGTTGCGTGCGTGCATGTGTACGTGTGGGGTGAGGCTACACGTTAGTTGACTGACTTTTTCATGTCTGGTCAGTAGATTTTCCAGTCGTTGGATACGAAATCAAGGGCCTGCAGTTTATCTTCAACCTCCACGCCCCTGAGCCGCCAGCCACCACCAGCCGAACCGCTGGCCCCCACCGCCCGTGGCCGGCCCGCCCCACCACACCGCCCCGCCTGTCGGTGTCAATACCGGCGGATCTCGGGTAGGGGGTTCCGAACTGTGCGTCTAAGGTCGATGGTTGCAGGAGACGGGGGACACGATGTTTACCCAGGTTCGGGCCCTCTCTATGGAGGTAATACCCTACTTCCTGCTTGATTGATCTTGATGAATATGAGTGTTACAAGAGTTGATCTACCACGAGATCGAAATGGCTAAACCCTAGAGGCCTAGCCTGTATGGCTATGGTAATGAATGTGTCCTTTCCGGACTACGCCCTCCGGTTTATATAGACACCGGAGGGATCTAGGGTTACATAGAGTCGGTTACATAAGAAAGAATCTTCATAGTTGATCGCCAACCTTGCCTTCCATGCCAAGGAGAGTTCTATCTGGACATGGGTGCAGTCTTCGGCCTTCATGTCTTCACAGCCCATCAGTCCAGCCCATGGATAACAGGCCGGACGCCCGAGGACCCCTTAGTCGAGGACTCCCTCAGTAGCCCCTGAACCTGGCTTCAATGACAAGGAGTTCGGCGCGCAGATTGTCTCCGGCATTGCAAGGCGGGTTCCCCTTTTTCTGAACTCCAAGATAGTCTTCGAATGCGACGATAGTATCCGGACCTGTAACACGTACCACACACAACTGGAGAGAGAATATAATACTTGCATTAGTCCCATCTGCTGACAGCTTTTTACATCATGACATTACGTCAGCCCGGTCATAACTTCGGACCGTTTTGTGTTCACCGTTCCATGTTTCGAGACGCGGTTGCCATTGGCACGTCTTGTCAAAGCAGAGATCGTGTCCCTTTATTGCGGGATTCTCATCAATGCGGGTATGGGTAACCCAACCGTTCCGTTTATACAGCCCTTGGGAATAGGCGAATTCTAAGGCGAGTGGGGAGGCGCTCAACATTTACTGCCTTTATAAAGGGATAAGGGCTCGCCCTTCTTCTCCCACGCCTTCTCTCTATCTCCGCCCTTCCAATCTCGAGCTCCAGCGCCCAAGTTCTCATCTCCTTTCCACTTGAGCTAGCACTCAACCATGTCCGGACCCGGAGGTCAGGGAAAGTGGATGGTCTCCTCCGTCAAGGAAGAGGACATTACTGAGCTTCAGGCGGCCGGATACCTGGTGAAGCAAATCATCCACCGCCTGCCGGCCGAGGGACAAGTCGTCCCCACGCCGGAGCCCAACGAGAGGGTTGTGTTATTCCCTCATTTCTTCCGCGGACTAGGGTTCCCGCTCCACCCCTTTGTTCGCGGGCTGATGCATTATTACGGGATAGATTTCCACGATCTGTCCCTGAACTCCTTCCTCAACATCTCGGCGGTTATCGTCCTGTGTGAGGCCTTCCTCTGCATCCAACCCCACTTCGGGCTATGGCTCAAAGTCTTCAATGTGAAGCCGAAGGTGGTGGATGGCCAGCACGCGGAGTGTGGGGGAGCCATGGTGAGTAAGCTGTCAAACGTCTCATGGCCGAAGGGCACTTTCGTGGAGACAGGAAAGGAGTGGCAGAAATAGTGGTTCTACATCACAGAACCCCGTGGCACCACCTGGGCCGCAGCTGCCGAATTCCGCTCCGGTGCTCCCATGCGACTCACATCCTGGGTCGAGAAGAGTCCGGACTGGTGTTCGCCCGATGAGCTGATAGCGCTGCAGACGCGCGTTCAGAGTATGATAGCCAAGAACGTCAAGCTTGTCGATGTAATCCAGGTGATGGTAGTTCGCCGGATCCTCCCATGCCAGCGCAGAAGTCGCCCTCTGTGGGAGTTTAATCCGAAGAAGCACCAAACCCTGGTGTAGCGACCCGACCTCAGATGGTCAAGTCTCTGTGCTTATGTGTCATCCCTGGATCGGTAATGCTGACACACACAGTACTCGAAGGATTTATAACAGAGTAGCAATCACACACTTATTACATCGAAGGTCTCAAACGAGAACTTATTACGATAATATGGCTTAAGGCCATCTAATGTGATAACAGCGGAAGGCTTGGAAGATAAAGTGAGTCCATCAACTCCAACGGCATAACTGAGCTGCACGGCAACGACCTACGATCCTTACTCCTCGTCTGAAAAGTCTGCAACATAATACGTTGCAGCCCGAGAACGGGTCAGCACATGGAATATGCTGGCAATGTAACACACATAGAGTAGTGAAAGAACAAGCTATACTACATGCATGTATGGCTGGTGGAAAACTCTATGGTTACAGTTTTGCGAAAAGCCAATTTTTCCCTACATCAAAGGAATAAATTTTACTTTAACTATCACGGTGGTTGAAACATCATTGAGAAGGTGTAACCCCAACTCAATCCCAATTAAAGTGATTAACAACCCAACAGTATTAATTTAGAGTGATGAGATACATGTGAATACTCAAGTACTAGATACTCAGAATTTGTCCATAACCGGGGACACGGCTAACCATGATTAGTTTGTACACTCTGCAGAGGTTTGCGCACTTTTCCCCACAAGACTCGATCGCCTCCGTTGGTTTCTCGCACTGCATGGTGTTTGAGAGATGGATGACCGAGACACAGTCTTTCAGAAACATTAACTCTCTACTCCGGATAGATCATACCAAACCTATAAAACCCACTACCTGCTGACCTACCTCTTCAAGAGCTTCACGTAACTTACTCAACTATGCTAGAGCCCATAATAGCTTGTGGCTGCACACGGAAGTTTCTAGCATGAATAATCTCAGTTCCTTTGAGCCTGGTGGCGGTCCATAGGAAGATCACACGGTACCCCGGATTTCCAAAAACAGACAACACTGGGTTCCCCGGTGCCTCAATCCACCCAGATGTGTATTTAAGTTGCCACCTTAAGGTAAACCATTAATTAACAATCTCACATCTGTCATGAATATCTCTCAAACCCAAACCACGCCTCTGAGCATAGCATGGCAATATAAGCATAACGTAGAAGTAACTCCCAAGGTTTGAAAGTAACAGGGCAATAGGTTCCTACCTCATCATCTACTTCCCAACCCACAAATTAATGACATCCTAATCATGCAATGTTTGAGGATTGAGCTAATGCATAAAAACTGGGTATGAAAAGATATGATCAAGTGTTACTTGCCTTGCTGACGATCCGTGAATCCTAGAGACTCGTAGTAACACGCTTCGGACTCCGGGAATTCTATCGCAAGCAAACAATACATACATAAGCAACAAACAAAGATGGGCAAACGAAACTTCAACTGAAAGAGGTTGACCGGAGAGTTCAACTTAAGAAGTCCGGTTTGCAAAAAGAATCAAACCAAACGAAACAACGAAACTCAAACGGCGAAAGAAATAGGGTCCGTTTACTAATCTGAACTAGAGGCAAATTTTACAATGATAAAAACTGGTTTAAGTTGATTATTCGGAAAGAGGGTTTCGAGATGAAACTCCAGGCGCTTGAATCGCCTGATTCCGATAAACGAGCGAAAAGATAAACAGGTTTGAAAATTGGATCAGAAATCACGATCAGAATAACCGCGGAATAAATCTGATAAAAGAAAAGCGACGAACTGCTAAACGAACGAACGTTCGTTAACAGAACCTAAACAGTGAACGCGTTCGTTAGAACGAACGGACGAACGGACGTTCGCTAAGTAAATAAACCGACAAAATAAACCGATCTATATATATAAAAAAACGATCTAGGGTTTTTTTTTAAAAAACCGAAGGGTTTTCTAAAAAAAAACGGCGGGTCGGGTACCCCCGCGAGGCGCGTCCGGGCGGGCGGGCGCTTCAGCGAGTTCGAGGGTGGGGCGGGTCGGCGAGGGGCGGCGACTCGGCGGAAGGGCGGCGACGGCGCGGGCGGCGGCGACGGATCGGGCTCGGGCGGCTCAGGCTCGGGCTCCGGCTCAGTTCAGCGGGTTCCGGCGGCGGGGCTCAGTGGTGGCGGGGTGGTGGTGTGGCGGTGGGGCGGCGGCATTTATAGGGGCGGACGGCTCGGCTTGGGAAGGGGCGCCTGGTGGAGTCCGCTCGGACTTCGCCCTCGGCGTCCGCAGCCTCGCCTGCGGCGGTGCTGGGGAAGGCGGCGGCACTGCTGGGCCGGCCTGGCTCGGTGGGCCTTTAGCCCGATCAAGCGCTGGTCCGTTTTTTTTAAATTATTCAGCCGAAAGAAAAATTCCTAGAAAAGTAAATAAAAATCTAAAAATTCCAAAATAAGTTTCCTCCGTCTAAATAAAATATTTAGAACTAGATGAACTTTTCTTGGCCCCTAAAATGCAACTTTTTAAAACGTGCAAATTTTTCTAGGGCAATTAAAATTCCAAATAAAATCAAATAAAAACCAAATAATGATTTTAACATTTTTCCTTCGTTATTTCAATTATTTTGGAGAAGTCATATTATCTCCCCTCATTTATTTATTTAAAATGAAATATTTTCTGGAGAGAAAAATAATTAAAATCCAATATCCTCTTCTTCACTATTTAGTAAAATCAAATATGAAAATTAAAAAAAAAATCCCCAACTCTCTCCGAGGGTCCTTGAGTTGCTTAGGATTTTCGAGGATGGCAAACGAGAATGCAAATAAATATGGTATGCATGGATGACCTATGTATAACATGCCAAATTGAAAATTTGGGATGTTACAAACCTACCCCCCTTAAGATGAATCTCGCCCTCGAGATTCGGGTTAACTAGAAAATAGGTGCGGATGGTCCTTGCGAATATCATCTTCTCGCTCCCGGTGGCTTCCTCCTCGGTATGGTGGCTCCACCGAACTTTACAAAACTTGATCACCTTGTTGCGAGTGACTCGCTATCAAACTCGAGAATCTTTACTTGGCTTCTCCTCATAAGTCAAGTTATTATCCAATTGTATCGCCTCCAGGGTATCAGATCCTTTAGTGGTATGTCAGCCATCTCAGCGTGACACTTCTTCGATTGCGACACGTGAAACACATCATGAACTCCCCGACAGTCCTTCAGTAACTCCAGCTTGTAGGCAACTTCTCCCATTCGCTCCAAAACACGATACGGTCCTACAAATCTTGGGGCTAACTTTCCTTTACTCCAAAACGTTTCACTCCCCTCGGGGTGATACTCAGATATACTCTGCTCCGATTTCATAGGTTACTTCCTTGCGTTTTGAATCTGCGAACTCTTCCGTCTAGACCGAGCAATCTTTAGCCTGCTCTCGATCAGTTTACCTTCTCCTCTGAGTCTTTGATCAAATCTGGTCCAAACAACCGACGGTCTCCAACCTCATCCCACATCAATGGTGTTCTACATCTGCGTCCATCTGAGCTTGAACGGTGCCATCTTTAAACCGGCTCGGTAGCCGTTGTTGTATGAGAATTCTGCGTCGACAAATTGTCATCCCAACTAGATCCATAAACTAGCGCATGTGCTCTCAACATGTCCTCCAAAATCTGATTGACTCTCTCCGTCTGTCCATCCGTCATGGGTGGAACGCGGTACTAAACTCCAATCTGGTACCCAAAGTCCGTGTAGTTGATGCCAAAACTTTGAAGTAAACTGTGTTCCTCTATCTGATACGATACTCCTCGGAACTCCATGCAAACATACGATCCTGGTCATATATATCTTGGCCAACTTGGCACTTGTATAAGTTGTTTTCACTGGGATAAAGTGAGCTACTTTGGTCAACCGATCCACAACTACCCATATTGAATCATATCCTGCTTTGGTTCTGGGTAATCCAGTGATAAAATCCATGCCAAGTTTGTCCCACTTCCATTCGGGTATTGGCATAGGCTGCAACAGTCTTGCTGGCTTTTGATGCTCTGCCTTCACTCTCTGGCATACATCACAAACGGCTACATACTCGGCAATATCCTTCTTCATACCAGTCCACCAGAAACGTTCCTTCAAGTCCAAATACATCTTGGTGTTTCCGGGGTGAATCGAGTATGGTGAGTCATGAGCCTCTTCAAGTATTAACTTCCTGATCTCCAAATTGTTGGGCACATAAATCCGATCCTCAAACCACAAGGTATCGTGCTCATCCTCGCGAAAACCTTTGGCTTTTCCTTTGCCCATCTTCTCTCTTATCTCAGCAATCTCTTTATCCTCCTTTTGAGCGCCTCGAATCTTGTCTAACAAGGTCGATCGGACCTCCATTGTTGAAAGAAACCTCTTGGAACAATCTCCAACTGAAGTTCCATAACATCCTCTGCTAACTCCTTTGGCAGTCCTCTACCTTTAAGGATATTGGCATAACTCTTCCGACTTAAAGCGCCTGCTACAACGTTGGCTTTTCCTGGATGATAGTGTAGCTTCATGTCGTAATCCTTTATAAGTTCCAGCCATCTCCTCTGTTCGAGGTTTAACTCCTTCTGTGAAAATGTACTTTAAACTCTTATGATCCGTGTACACATCACAACGGTTTCCCATGAGATAATGTCTCCGTGTCTTCAACGCATGTACTACAGCTGCTAACTCCAAATCATCGTGGCATAGTTCAACTCATGAGGCTTCAGTTGTCGTGAGGCATACGAAACAACTTTTCCTTCCTGCATAAGAACACATCCAAGTCCCAAGCGGGAGGCATCGCAATACACTTGAAACTCCTTATGTATATCCGGCAAGGTCAGCACTGGGGCTGTAGTCAACCGTTTCTTCAACTCTTGGAAGCTTGTCTCACAATCCTCTGTCCATTTGAACTTGGTATCCTTCTTTAGTAACTCTGTCATTGATTTAGCAATCTTGTAAAAGTTCTCAATGAATCTCCGATAATATCCTGCCAGTCCAAGGAAACTGCGAATCTCGCTGACTGAAGTGGGTGCCAACCATTCAGTGACTGACCGAATTTTACTGGGATCTACTGCTATACCCTCTCCCGATATAACATGCCCAAGAAATCCAACTTCCTTTAACCAAAACTCACACTTGCTGAATTTGGCATATAACTGGTGTTCCCTGAGTTTCTCAAGAACCAAACGTAGGTGTTCTGCGTGCTCCTCTTCGTTCTTCGAGTAAACCATAATATCATCGATAAACACCACAACAAACTTGTCCAAATACTCCATGAACACTTTGTTCATCATACTCATAAAATAGGCAGGGGCGTTAGTCAATCCAAACGACATGACCGTATACTCATATAATCCATATCGAGTGGTGAATGCTGTCTTTGGTATATCCTTCTCTCGGATCTTCAATCGATGGTATCCTGATCGAGATCAATCTTAGAAAACACCTTAGCTCCTTGCAACCGATCAAACAGATCATTAATCATCGGTAAGGGATACTTGTTCTTTATCGTTACTTCATTCGAGCTCGGTAATCAACAACCATCCTTAGGGATTTATCCTTCTTCTCCACCAAAAGTACTGGAGCTCCCCAAGGTGATGAACTCCTACGAATGTAACCTTTCTCCAATAGATCCTTGATCTGCTTCTTAATTTCCTCCAGATCATTTGCGGGCATCCGATAGGGTCTCTTTGATATTGGCCCTGCACTGCATTAGCTCTATCGAAACTCGATGTCTCGATCCGTGGCATGCCCGTAACTCTTCCGGAAAAACATCCGGATAATCCTTCACTCTGGTACTTCCTCTTGTACAACTCCCGTGAGGGTACTCACTTGGCTCCTCCTAGGCACATGCCTAGATACATACTTAATCCTTTTTCCTCCGGGGTGGTAAGATAAATTGACTTGCTAGCACAATGATACTTCCTCCAAACTTCGACATCCAATCCATACCTAATATCACATCCAATCCTTGCGACTCCAAGATAATTAGGTCAGACGGAAAAACATGCGTGCCAATGATTAGGGGTATCTAGGTGCACCATCTGCTAGCCATATACTCTGCTCCAGGCGAGCTCACCAAAAAGGGGTCCTAAGGGTCTGGGTTGGCAACTTAAACTTATCCACAAATCCCCTTGATATGTATGAATGCGATGCACCAGTATCGAAAAGAACAATAGCGGTAAATGACTGAACCAAAAACTTACCTATTACCGCATCCGGCTGCTCTTCAACTTCCTCCACGTTAACGTGGTTCACTTGTCCTTTGTTGAATGGATTGGGCTTCTTCCCAGCGCTCCCATTTCCGTCTCCATTCTTTCCTTCAAGGCAGTAATTGGCATAGTGCCCTGTCTTCCCGCACTTAAAGCAAATAACTTGCCTCAAGTCTCTCTTAGCGGGTGTAGCTGGGTTAGAGCGATTCTGATTATTGTTGGCTGCATTTCCATTCCCATTCTTTGCACCATTATGCGATCCTCCTCCAGTATGGTTATGTCCTCCATGATTATGAACTAGTCCTCCCGAGTTCGGGGTTAAACGAGGTTTCGGTGAGCTCTGAGTTATACTTCCCTTGTCCATACTTCCTCTTCGACTCTCAATTTGCTGCTGCTTTCCTTCAATCATTAGGGCCTTATCTACCAACTCCTGGTAGTTGTTGAAAGTTGCCACCATCAACTCGCATACTCATCTCATCATTCAGCCCTTCCATGAATTTCTCTTGCTTCGCAGCATCCGTGGCCACATCATCGGGGCATAGCGTGATAACTTGCTAAACTCATCCACGATCGGGCCACAAGACGGTTCCCCTGGTGTAAGTTGCGAAACTCACGCTTTTTATCTGCATGGCTCCAGTTGAAACATGGGCCGTGCGAAAAGCTTGTTGAACTGGTCCCAAGTGACATTGGCTATAGGAAAAGTAGCCGTAATTCTCCCACCATGCGGCTGCTGGTCCATCCAATTGATGTGCGGCAAAGCGCACTCTTTCAGCATCCGTGCATCCTGCGGTGGTTAACTCCCTTCCAATACGGCGTAACCAGTCATCTGCAACTATTGGCTCGGTGCTACTGGAAAACACCGGCGGTTGTAACCTTAGAAAGCGGGCTAAATTGTCCACTGGCGGCGGGTTGTTGTTGTTGTTGTTGTTGTTGGCATTGCCCTGGTTCTGAACTAGCAATTGCATCAAGGCATTCTGCTGTTGGATCAACTGAGTGAGCTCCGGTGGAAAGGCAAAACCGGGGTCACGTCTCGGAGGCATCTGAGGGTTTAGAGGGGAGAGATTAGAAATAGAAAGAGGTCTAGTGAGAAAACACTACCCATATGCACATGAGGCAAAACACACATTCTTTCAATCAAACAAACAAGGGCATACAAACGATCTAGGACTATCGCATAAGTGCTCAACTACTACTAGTTACATGGGGAAAAATACTACTAATATTTGGTGGTCATCTAGAAATTTTGATCGGTGAAAGACTCCATGATGTCTGCTCCAGCTTCGTCTTCATAGTCATCATCACTTGGATCTTAGTCGGTGTCGTCGATGATGATGTAGTTGTCTGGACAAGCGGGGTCTTCTTCCTCTTCTTGCTCCTCTTCCTGGGGTGCTGGTCCTCCCATGAAAACTCCAATCTTCTTGACTAGGTCGTCGTTCTTCTCCAGTAATATCTTGATTTCTTACTCGTATCCATCGCGTGTAGACTTGAGTTCTTCCTCCAGCTCGATGATGTTGGTCTTCGTCTTCTTCAACTCCATCATGTCTGCGCACATCTGGTTCTCCTGACGTCGAATGTGCTGGTTTAGCTCCTGAATGAAAGATGCAAAGGATCTATCCTTCTTGGTGCTAATTACTTCCCATTGCTCGTCTCGGCGCCCACATATTTGGTATATGGTGTCTTTAAGCTCCTTACTGTAGACTTCTCCAATGCGTCCCATGGTAATGTGAGCTGCCATACTCTTTCCTAAACTCCATGTTGGTGCATTGAAAACACATACTATGGGCTCTGTGCTTGGCGCAAACGTCCTTCCGGGAACTAGAGCTTGAATCTTCCAGCATTCTTCTTCTGGCAAGGTGGCGTTGTACATCCCGGTGAAGCTTGGTATTCCAATATTCAGGTACCTAGTGACTTCCTTCAAGTGGCGTCCGAAAGGTGAGTCTTCATCCGGTTGGGCAAACTTGTACTTCATCTCCATCATCCTAAAGAGTGGAAAAATGGAGAGAGGTCAGAAATGAGTAGAGAGGAGTGACCTATGGTTTTATCTTAGTGGTCGTGTCCTACACTCAGTGTGTGCTTTGATACCATCTTGTAGCGACCCGACCTCAGATGGTCAAGTCTCTGTGCTTTTGTGTCATCCCTGGATCGGTAATGCTGACACACACAGTACTCGAAGGATTTATAACAGAGTAGCAATCACACACTTATTACATCGAAGGTCTCAAACGAGAACTTATTACGATAATATGTCTTAAGGCCATCTAATGTGATAACAGCGAAAGGCTTGGAAGATAAAGTGAGTCCATCAACTCCAACGGCATAACTGAGCTGCACAGCAACGACCTACGATCCTTACTCCTCGTCTGAAAAGTCTGCAACATAATACGTTGCAGCCCGAGAACGGGTCAGCACATGGAATATGCTGGCAATGTAACACACATAGAGTAGTTAAAGAACAAGCTATACTACATACATGTATGGCTGGTGGAAAACTCTATGGTTACAGTTTTGTGAAAAGCCAATTTTTCCCTACATCAAAGGAATAAATTTTACTTTAACTACCATGGTGGTTGAAACATCATTGAGAAGGTGTAACCCCAACTCAATCCCAATTAAAGTGATTAACAACCCAGCAGTATTAATTTAGAGTGATGAGATACATGTGAATACTCAAGTACTAGATACTCAGAATTTGTCCATAACCGGGGACACGGCTAACCATGATTAGTTTGTACACTCTGCAGAGGTTTGCGCACTTTTCCCCACAAGACTCGATCGCCTCCGTTGGTTTCTCGTGACTGCATGGTGTTTGAGAGACGGATGACCGAGACACGTCTTTCGAAACATTAACTCTCTACTCCTGATAGATCATACCAAACCTATAAAACCCACTACCTGTGACCTACCTCTTGAGAGCTTCACGTAACTTACTCAACTATGCTAGAGCCCATAATAGCTTGTGGCTGCACACGGAAGTTTCTAGCATGAATAATCTCAGTTCCTTTGAGCACTGGTGGCGGTCCATAGGAAGATCACACGGGTACCCGGGATTTCCAAAAAACAGACAACACTGGGTTCCCCAGGTGCCTCAATCCACCCAGATGTGTATTTAAGTTGCCACCTTAAGGTAAACCATTAATTAACAATCTCACATTTGTCGTGAATATCTCTCAAACCCAAACCACGTCTACGAGCATAGCATGGCAATATAAGCATAACGTAGAAGTAACTCCCAAGGTTTGAAAGTAACAGGGCAATAGGTTCCTACCTCATCATCTACTTCCCAACCCACAAATTAATGACATCCTAATCATGTAATGTTTGAGGATTGAGCTAATGCATAAAAACTGGGTATGAAAAGATATGATCAAGTGTTACATGCCTTGCTGATGATCCGTGAATCCTAGAGACTCGTAGTAACACGCTTCGCACTCCGAGAATTCTATCGCAAGCAAACAATACATACATAAGCAACAAACAAAGATGCGCAAACGAAACTTCAACTGAAAGAGGTTGACCGGAGAGTTCAACTTAAGAACTCCGGTTTGGAAAAAAGAATCAAACCAAACGAAACAACGAAACTCAAACGGCGAAAGAAATAGGGTCCATTTACTAATCTGAACTAGAGGCAAATTTTTCAATGATAAAAACTTGTTTAAGTTGATTATTCGGAAAGAGGGTTTCGAGATGAAACTCCAGGCGCTTGAATCGCCTGATTCCGATAAACGAGCGAAAAGATAAACAGGTTTGAAAATGGATCGAAAATCGCGATCGAAATAACCGCGAATAAATCGATAAAAGAAAAGCGACGAATCGCTAAGCGAGCGAGCGTTCGTTAACAAACCTAAACAGTGAACGCGTTACGTTAGAACGAACGGAGGAACGGACGTTAAGTAAATAAATAAACCGATAAATAAACCGATATATATATATATATATATATATATATATATATATATATATATATATATATATATATATATATATATATATATATATATATATATATATATATATATATATATATATATATATATATATATATATATATATATATCTAGGGTTTTTAAAAAACGAAGGGTTTTCTAAAAACCGGCGGGGTCAGTGCCTCGTGGCCGCGCGTCGGTGGGGCGCGGCTCGGCGGGTTTCGGGTGGGGCGGGGTCGGCGGGGCGGCGGCGCGACTCGAAGGGCGGCGACAGTGCGGGCGGCGGCGATGGCGGATCGGGGCTCGGCGGCTCGGGCTCGGGCTCCGGCGGGTTCGCGGGGCTCGGGTGGTGGCGTGGTGGTGGTGTGTGGCGACATTTATAGGGGGAGGGCGGGCTCGGCTTGGGAAGAGGCGCCGGGGTGGAGTCCGCTCGGACTTCGCCCTCGGCGTCCGTGCCTCGCCTGTGTGAGGAAAGCGGCGGCGGCGCTGGTCAAGCTGGCTCACTGGGCCTTTAGCCCGGTCAAGGGTCCGTTTTTAAAAAAATTATTCCACCAAAGAAAAATTCCTAGAAAAATAAATAAAAATCTAAAATTCCAAAATAAGTTTCCTCCGTCTAAATAAAATATTTAGAACTAGATGAACTTTTCTTGGCCCCTAAAATGCAACTTTTAAAACGTGCAAATTTTTCCGAGGCAATTAAAATTCCAAATAAAATCAAATAAAAACCAAATAATGATTTTAACATTTTTCCTCGTTATTTCAATTATTTTGGAGAAGTCATATTATCTCCCTCATTTATTTATTTAAAATGAAATATTTTCCGGAGAGAAAAATAATTAAAATACAATATCCTCTTCTTCACTATTTGATAAAATCAAATATGAAAATTGAAAAAAATCCCCAACTCTCTCCGAGGGTCCTTGCGTTGCTTAGGATTTTCGAGGATGGCAAACGAGAATGCAAATAAATATGGTATGCATGGATGACCTATGTATAACATGCCAAATTGAAAATTTGGGATGTTACACCTGGAGAGGCTCTTCGAAACTACTCACGAAGGTGCCTGGAAGTTTCCCTTTAAGGGCAACGAGAAACCGCCGGCCATGGATTCAGATCGTGGTCACGATTCTAAACACCTTGCCAGCGAGGTATGTTATTTTTGACGTATCCCCAACTTAATTGTTTCGAGGGTGATGTCTGAGTTTTATCATTGCCTTTTCAGGATTGGATGGGGAGGGCGAAGCGGATCCAGTGTCCGGCTCCGCTGCCTGAAGAACCAGTCATCCCGCGTCTGGCGAAGATGCTGGTGCCGGCGCCATATAAGGCACCGGAAAAGAAGGCCAAGAAGAAGGCCAAGGGGGGCAAAAGTGGCCCCCGTCGCAAGGGCACTTCGGACGTGACGTCCGAAGATGAGTAAGCCCATTCCTCCTTCCCTGAGGACGACGACGAGGAATAGGGGGAGGAGGAGGAGGAGAAGAAACCTCCCCCTAAGGAGAAGAAGAGGGGGACCTCCATGAATCTGGAGGCGGGAACGCCCAAGAAGGGGAAGAGCGCCCCTGCGATCGACACCGCGTGGGACGTTGATAGCAGTCCGGAGCGACGGCTCCGCACTAAGCCCCGGGCCGCATCATAAGTACTATGACTCCCATACATAAGTGTACCCGGCCCCTCCTTTTTATCATTTTGACATGGTTAATTGTGCCATTACAGCCCGGCCCGCGGTAGCATCCAGCGATCCTCATCTGGGAGTTCGTTGGATCCGGTGGAAATGGCCAGTATGTCGCCGCCGCCCGCTTACTCCCCTGAGGCCAAGGACGACACCGCAGTGTTGTCCCGGAGGACCGCTCCGAGCCGGGGAGGGGCCCAGGACACTGTCCAGGATCTGCCGCAAGGCGAGACCTCCGTTGCCGGACATATGGCAGAGCAGATCCCCATGTAGGCTGGCGAAGGGGGACGTATTCAATTCGGCCCTCAACCGAATACGATCCCAGGGATCGATACGGCCCTGGAATCTGACGCGCACCTTCCTTCGAAGGAGGGGGGTGCGCCAATTCCACCGATGGCCCCTGTCCAACCAGGGGCACCGGATAACCTGATGGAGGCACTACGAGGCGCCTCCATCATGGGCGAGCACCGTGTCCTTATGGGTACGGTGATCGAGAAAGTTCAGTCCGCCGAGAGCGGACTAAACGAGGCCTGCCACACCTTGTTGATAGGTTTCGAGGTAAGTCACGTAAAAAGAGAACACCCCGTGCTGACAGTAGCCCTTGAGACACTGTCCGGTGTTCGGAAAGAAAGGCCGGACAGGGGATCAACCCTTTGTAGGAGACTAACTTGATATATATGAATGAGCAGGCGTCGCTGTTGGCCGCGACCTCGCATGCTACCGAAGTCTCTGAACTGAAGCAGAGGTTGGAGCGGACCGAGAACGAGCTCGGTGAGGTGAAGATTCAGCTCTACAAGAAGCAAGGTGACTAACGACTTGCTGTGTATTCGGAAATAATAAGTGGTGAGTATTGACCAGAGTGTCCTAATATGTGTAGGGGCGGCGACCGAGGTCGAGGCCCTGAAAAATGCCTTGACCGAAGCCGAGGGGAAGGCTATCCAGCAGCAAGCCACCCGTAAGAAGCTCAAGGCCCGGGTCGACAAGATCCAGCAATAGCTCCAGGACATGGTGAAAAAGTGTGAGGCTTTGGAGCGCGAAGCGTTGGTTCGAGAGACCGAACTTACCAAGGCTCGCTAGAGCGCGGAGGCCGCACAAAATGAGGCCCACGACACTCTCCAGGAGATCCAGGAGGCCAAGAAGATTGCAGCGGGTAAGGCATTTAACATGCAAAGCAAGTATGCGGAGAGGAAGTGCCTTTTACTAACCCGGATTCGGAGTTGCCCAGGGGCTTTTGCGGATCTACCATGCAGTGTGTCTAATGCGGCAGAGTTCTTCCGAGCCAAAGAAGGGAGCTCCATGGAGAAGTTGTTCTAGACGCAGTACGCTGTGCCAGAACATCCAGTGCCCTTTACCGATCAGCTGAAACAACTGGTCGAGCTGCACAAGGTGGCTGAATTGGCCATGAAGGACTTAATAATCTGGCTGTGGCTAGCGGAGGCGATAGCCAGCACTTATTTTGGTCTCGTGAAGCGAGTGGTGGAGGCTTGTCCTTGGCTAGACATCGCCAAGCGATCAGTCTGCATCGAAGGTGCCCGCATGTCCTTCGCTCGTTGAAAGATGTGGTGTGGGAAGATGGACGCCGTGGAGGTGGCTAAGGGGCGGCCGGAGGGCAAGGAGCACCGCACACCCGAGCGATATTTTGCGGATGTCCTGGAGGGGTATCAACTTGCAGTAGCGCAGTGCGAGCAGGACATTATTTTCGAATGAAGACATTCGTTTTTTTGTCTTTGTATGATGAAAACAAATCCGGTTTGTAATATAATGTTTGTTATGTTTTGATTGTTTCCTCCTGTGCGGCCGTGTTATATTAAATCTGTGGGTTGGCCAGTCGTCGGCTTCTGCCCTCACGTAGGTAGTACGGAGGTGTTCGGGATGGAATATAAACAATCTTGATCCAATTATATGGTCCTTAAAGGAGTTGTTTAGCACAACGAACCAGGCAATCAGACTATGCGGCTTAGACGCCCTCACTTAGCCATAGGAGTTTTATAATAAAACATAGGCGCAGCCCTTGGTATACAAATCAGGGTGCTGTCAGTGTCTGATCTGGAAGTATCGATCCTTCGCGAAATGCGGACAAAATCTCCAACGATTTGTGACCTCAGAACAGCTGACCGGCTCTCGCCGCATCATGACAGTCAGTTTTTGGCTTTCTCTACTGAGGTGCTCATCTGGTCTAGGCCAGGGCACAATCGCAATAGTTCTCCCTTTACTACCCTAGCTGATATAACGGAACGTAGGGTAGCAAGCACAGGAGCCGGGCAACCCAACTATTGACCAAAGACATGATTCGGCGCTAATGCATATAATGCTAAATTCGGGGTGCCGAACTTATCTATAAGAAGTGTTCAAACTTTGTTGCTATATTATGGGGCGATAGGAAGCCCCTGGCGAATATGAAACGTACCAGAGTGTACGGGTGCGATGATATAAGTAATTAATAGCAACGGGAAACAGAAGAAGAGCAGAGGTAGTATCTGGGGCCCCTTGACGTGGGTCGTAAACTATTTCCATTGTAGTTGGGTTAATGCATCGAAGCGCATTTATACAAGTAATGATTTAAGCAACTGGCTATTTAACATGCCAAAACCAGAGGAGAGATGCATTTGGGTACTGAAAAACAGGTAGAGTAGTCGTTGAATTGCCCTCTAGGGCTTCCCCTGTGTGCCCTTGCTCTGCGCCAATCTGGTGTACTTGTCCTTTGACAGGACCGGTAATCAGGCCATCGGAGGAGGCCTGTATAAAAGATACCTGAAAAAGGAAAAAGAGAAAAAAAGGAAATAGCAAAGATACTAGTGAGTCCTGGATCGGTGTAGCCGAACTGTGGGTCACAAGCTAGTTGTGCCTCCGTCATGCCCATGGAATTTTGAGTGCGTAATTATGTACGCGAGGTGCGGGTGCGGCTACCTCATCAGGACCGGGACGGAGGACGAATTGCTAGTCAAGCTCTTGACGAGCCAAACCGTCCTTTCGCAGTGTGGTCTAGACTCTCTTAGTGATGTCCAGGGGCTCGGCAGCCGGATTCCGGTTCTGCTTGAGAAGGCCGCTCTGTACCTCTGCTGCTAGGGCGGCTGTGTGCTCCTCTGTTCGGAGGGAGCGTTCAGTGTTTCCGTTGACTATTATGACGCCGTGTGGACCGGACATCTTGAGCTTGAGATAAGCATAGTGCGGCACTGCATTGAATCTAGCAAACGCAGTTCGTCCGAGCAGTGTGTGGTAGCCGCTGCAGAAGGGGACGATATCGAAGATTAACTCTTCACTTCGGAAGTTGTCCGGGGAACCGAAGACCACTTCCAGCGTGATTGAGCCCATGCAACGGGCCTCTACGCCTGGTATGACTCCTTTAAAGGTAGTCTTTGCGGGCTTGATTCATGAGGGATTAATGCCCATTTTACGCATTGTATCCTAATAGGGCAGGTTGAGGCTGCTACCACTGTCCATTAGGACTCGTGTTAGGTGAAATCTGTCGATGATTGGGTCGAGGACCAGTGCGGCCGAACCGCTATGGCATATACTAGTTGGATGATCTCGACGATCGAAGGTGATCGGGAATGACGACCATGGATTGAATTTCGGGGCGACTGGCTCTACCGCATAGACGTCCCTGAGTGCTCGCTTGCGCTCCCTTTTGGGGATGTGTGTAGCGTATATCATGTTCACCGTTTTGACTTGAGGGGGAAATTTCTTCTGCCCCCCAGTGTTCGGCTGCCGAGGCTCTTCGTCCTCGTCCTCGCTTTATGATCCCTTTTCCTTGTTCTCGGCATTTAACTTGCCAGCCTGTTTAAAAACCCAACAATCCCTGTTGGTATGATTGGCTTGTTTGTCTGGGGTGCCATGTATTTGGCACGAACGGTCGAGTATGCGGTCCAAGCTGGATGGTCCCTCATTGTTCCTTTTGTAGTGCTTCTTCCGCTGGCCGGACTTGGAGCTGCTGAATGCGGCGTGAACTGACGTGTCATCGGTGTTATCGCCATTACTTCGGCGTTTGTGTTTATTGCACCGGAGCTTGCCGGTGCTGTTTTTGGCCTCAGAGGGGTCTGCCTCGTTGGCTGTGTTTGTACTACGAGCCACCCAACTATCCTCACCCACGCAAAATCAGGTCATGAGCGCCGTGAGGGCTGCCATGGATTTCGGCTTTTCTTGGCCGAGGTGGCAAGCGAGCCATTCGTCGCGGATGCTGTGTTTGAAGGCTGCTAGGGCTTCGGCATCCGGACAGTCAACGATCTGGTTCTTTTTGGTTAGGAGCCTAGTCCAGAATTTTCTGGCTGATTCTCCAGGTTGTTGAACTATGTGACTTAAGTCATCGGCGTCTGGTGGCCGGACATAAGTGCCTTGGAAGTTGTCAAGAAAAGCTTCTTCCAAGTCCTCCCAACTAAGGATGGAATTTTCAGGCAGGCTATTTAGCCAGTGTCTAGCTGGCTGATACGTCTCCAACGTATCTATAATCTTTTATTGTTCCATGCTATATTATATTTTGTTTTGGACATTATTGGGCTTTATTATACACTTTTATATTATTTTTGGGACTAACCTATTAACCGGAGGCCGGGCCCAGAATTCCTGTTTTTTGCCTATTTCAGAGTTTCACAGAAAAAGAATATCAAACGGAGTCCAAGTGGAATGAAACCTTCGGGAACGTGATTTTGGAACGAAGGTGGTCCACAGGACTTGGACCCTACGTCAAGACATCAACCAGGAGGGCACGAGGTAGGGGGGCGCACCTACCCCCCTGGGCACGCCCTCCACCCTCGTGGGCCCCCTGTTGCTCCACCGACGTACTCCTTCCTCCTATATATACCTACGTACCCCCATACTACCAGATACAGAGCCAAAAACCTAATTCCACGCCCCAACCTTCTGTACCCGTGAGATCTCATCTTGGGGCCTGTTCCGAAGCTCCGCCGGAGGGGGCATCGATCACGGAGGGCTTCTACATCAACACCATAGCCTCTCCGATGATGTGTGAGTAGTTTACCTCAGACCTTCGGGTCCATAGTTATTAGCTAGATGGCTTCTTCTCTCTTTTTGGATCTCAATACAATGTTCACCCCCTCTCTTGTGGAGATCTATTCGACGTAATCTTCTTTTGTGGTGTGTTTGTTGAGACCGATGAATTGTGGGTTTATGATCAAGTTTATCTATGAACAATATTTGAATCTTCTCTGAATTCTTTTATGTATGATTGGTTATCTTTGCAAGTCTCTTCGAATTATCAGTTTGGTTTGGCCTACTAAATTGATCTTTCTTGCAATGGGAGAAGTTCTTAGCTTTGGGTTCAATCTTGCGGTGTCCTTTCCCAGTGACAATAGGGGCAGCAAGGCACGTATTGTATTGTTGCCATCGAGGATAACAAGATGGGGTTTATATCATATTGCATGAGTTTATCCCTCTACTTCATGTCATCTTACTTAAAGCGTTACTCTGTTCTTATGAACTTAATACTCTAGATGCATGCTGGATAGCGGTCGATGTGTGGAGTAATAGTAGTAGATGCAGGCAGGAGTCGGTCTACTTATCTCGGACGTGATGCCTATATACATGATCATACCTAGATATTCTCATAACTATGCTCAATTCTGCCAATTGCTCAACAGTAATTTGTTCACCCACCGTAAATACTTATGCTCTCGAGAGAAGACACTAGTGAAACCTATGGCCCCCGGGTCTATTTCCATCATATTAATCTTCCAACACTTAGTTATTTCTATTGGATTTTTTTACTTTGCATGTTTATCATAAAAATACCAAAAATATTATCTTATCATATCTATCAGATCTCACTCTCGTAAGTAACCATGAAGGGTTTGACAACCCCTTTATTGCGTTGGTTGCGAGGATTTATTTGTTTGTGTAGGTGCGAGGGACTCGTGTGTGGCCTCCTACTGGATTTATACCTTGGTTCTCAAAAACTGAGGGAAATACTTACGCTACTTGGCTGCATCACCCTTTCCTCTTCAAGGGAAAACCAACGTAGTGCTCAAGAGGTAGCAAGAAGGATTTCTGGCGCCGTTGCCGGGGAGGTCTTCGCAAAAGTCAACATACCAAGTACCCATCACAAAACCTTATCTCCCGCATTACATTATTTTCCATTTGCCTCTCGTTTTCCTCTCCCCCACTTCACCCTTGCCGTTTTATTCGCCCTCTCTTTTCCGTTTGCCTCTTTTTGCATGTCTCTTGTTTTCTCATGTGTTGGATTGCTTGCTTGTCACGATGGCTCAAGATAATACCAAATTGTGTGACTTTACCAATACCAACAACAATGATTTCCTTAGCACTCTGATTGCTCCTCTTACCGATACTGAATCTTGCGAAATCAATACTGCTTTGTTGAATCTTGTCATGAAAGATCAATTCGCCGGCCTTTCTAGTGAAGATGTCGCTACCCATCTAAATAGCTTCGTTGATTTGTGTGATATGCAAAAGAAGAAAGATGTGGATAATGATATTGTTAAATTGAAGCTATTCCCCTTTTCGCTTTGAGATCGTGCTAAAGCTTGGTTTTCGTCTTTGCCTAAAAATAGTATTTATTCTTGGAATAAGTGCAAAGATGCTTTTATCTCTAAGTATTTTCCTCCCGCTAAGATCATCTCTCTTAGAAACGATATTATGAATTTTAAGCAACTTGATCATGAACATGTTGCACAAGCTTGGGAGAGGATGAAATTAATGATACATAATTTCCCTACACATGGTTTGAATTTGTGGATGATTATACAAAAAAATTATGCCAGATTGAATTTTGCTTCTAGAAATCTTTTAGATTCGGCCGCGGGAGGCACTTTTATGGAAATCACTTTAGGAGAAGCTACTAAACTCCTAGATAATATTATGGTTAATTATTCTCAATGGCACACTGAAAGATCTACTAATAAAAAAGTGCATGCGATAGAAGAAATAAATGTTTTGAGTGGAAAGATGGATGAACTTATGAAATTACTTTCTACTAAGAGAGTTTCTTCTGATCCTAATGATATGCCTTTGTCTACCTTGATTGATAATAATAATGAATCTATGGATGTGAATTTTGTTGGTAGGAATAATTTTGGTAACAACGCGTATAGAGGAAACTTTAATCCTAGGCCGTATCCTAGTAATTCCTCTAATAACTATGGTAATTCCTACAACAATTCTTATGGAAATTTTAATAAGACGCCCTCTGAATTTGAGACTAGTGTTAAAGAATTTATGAATTTGCAAAAGAATTTCAATGCTTTGCTTGAAGAAAAATTTCTTAAAGTTGATGAATTGGCTAGGAACATTGATAGAATTTATCTTGATGTTGATTCTTTGAAACTTAGATCTATTCCACCTAAGCATGATATCAATGATTCTCCCAAAGCCATGAGAATTTTCATTGATGAGTGCAAAGAAAGAACCGCTAGGATACGCGCTAAGAAAGATTGCTTTGTAAAAGTGTGTTCTTCTAGTCTCTTTGAAAATAAAGATGAAGATCTAAAGGTTATTGATGTGTCCCCTATTAAATCTTTGTTTTGCAATATGAATCTTGATAATTATGGGACTGAATATGATCCACCTTTACCTATAAGGCGTTCCAAAAATTCAGAGTTTTTAGATCTTGATGTTAAAATTGATAAAAGTGGGATTGAAGAGATCAAAACATTAGATATTAATGAACCCACTATTTTGGATTTCAAGGAATTTAATTATGACAATTGCTCTTTGATAGATTGTATTTCCTTGTTGCAATCCGTGCTAAATTCTCCTCATGCTTATAGTCAAAAGAAAGCCTTTACCAAACATATCGTTGATGCTTTGATGCAATCTTATGAAGACAAACTTGAGTTGGAAGTTTCTATCCCTAGAAAATTTTATGATGAATGGGAGCCTACTATTAAAATTAAAATTAAAGATCATGAATGCTATGCTTTATGTGATTTGGGTGCTAGTGTTTCCACGATTCCAAAGACTTTGTGCGATTTGCTAGGTTTCCGTGATTTTGATGATTGCTCTCTAAACTTGCACCTTGCGGATTCACTATTAAGAAACCTGTGGGAAGAATTAATGATGTTCTTATTGTTGCAAATAGGAACTATGTGCCCGTAGATTTTATTGTTCTTGATATAGATTGCAATCCTTCATGTCCTATTATTCTTGGTAGACCTTTCCTTAGAACGATTGGTGCAATTATTCATATGAAGGAAGGGAATATTAGATTCCAATTTCTGTGAAGGAAAGGCATGGAACACTTACCTAGAAAGAAAATAAAATTACCATATGAATCTATCATGAGAGCCACTTATGGATTGCCTACCAAAGATGGCAATACCTAGATCTATCCTTGCTTTTATGCCTAGCTAGGGGCGTTAAACGATAGCGCTTGTTGGGAGGCAACCCAATTTTATTTTTAGTTTTTTGCTTTTTGCTTCTGTTTAGGAATAAATCTTTGATCTAGCCTCTGTTTAGATGTATTTTATGTTTTAATTAGTGTTTGTGCCAAGTTTAACCTATAGGATGTAGCGACCCGACCTCAGACGGTCAAGCCTCTGTGTATCCGTGCCATCCCTGGATCAGTATGCTGGCACACACAGTACATCAATGTATATATCAAAGTGCAATCACATGTATAAATAACGTAAAACTGATATATACCTCATAAGTCTCAACGGAAAAACGTAATCGGGTGTGGAGTCCCATCAACGCCATCGGCAGGTTGAGTGTAGACCGTAACCCTGTATCGTAACTCTTACTCGTCGATTAAATATCTGCAACATGATACGTTGCAGCCGTGTAGGTCAGTACATTGAATGTACCGGCAAGATCACAATAAGAGAAAACAGATGATAAACTATACTATATGCGGTATGGCTTTGTGGCTCAGATCTGAGTTTTGTTTATGTAAAAGCTGGTTTTATTTTCCCTACATCAAAGGAATAAATGAAGTCTATACTATGGAGTTTTCCATCATGACATGGTTCCGCCAACCGATGTCTCATAGCCCAAAATCATCATAAGTTGCCCACAATTAAGTTATCAGTCCGGTGTTGAGAGTTCCAAGATAGATCCAAGTCCAGAGGCTCAAATTGTCCGTAACCGGGGACACGGCTAATCGATTAGGTTTAAACCCTCTGCAGAGGTTTGTACACTTTACCCGCAAGATTCGATCCCTCTTTTTACATTCTCGCACTTCAGGGTGTTTGAGAACAAGACGACCGAAACATGGTCTTCCGAAGAGTTCCTCTGACCACTGTCCGGTGCTCATCCAATCCTACCGTAGTTCTCCAGTGGGTACTTGATCCTTATTAATTCTTGGGCCTGTGGGTTATGGCCCACTTCAACACTAGTGCAGCTTTAACTCATCCTTGGGGTAACTCTCTTGTTCCATATTACACATCCTTTAAATCCAGTAGTACTCTGTTTCTTCATACCATCATATCCAAAAGCAAAACTCCAACTTTTTTTTTCCTTCGAACTACAGTCCGTGGAATATATATTTTCTTATCCATTAGTCTAGTCTTCTTCACAGGGTACTACCACCCTAAAAATGAAATTCACAAATCCATCCATAGACCATATTTCTCATATCCTCGAAAATGATCAAAATCTTTGTTCACAGAGTAACAACTCCTACAATTAAACATATGAAAGCATGTCACCTTAACTTTATTGATTTCATGAATCCATTACAAACTCTGAGCACCCATTACATAACTCAACTTATTGTACTCATAAAAATGAAATTGCTTTCTATTACTCTTGTTTCCAATATCAAAATTCCAACTACTCAACTCCAGCTTTCATCTTGTCGGGACATTTAGTAGCATAATGTCCTGCTTCCTTGCAATGAAGACAAAAGACTTCCGACATGTCTCGGGGCTTCTTTGTGATTATGTAGGCTCCTTGGATTCTTGGCTTCTTTTCTGGACATTTACTAGCGTAATGACCTAAATCCTTGCACCTGTAACAAGTGATATGACTCAGGTCCTTCTCTGCGAAAATTGTGTTGTTCTCGGGGTTGCCTTCTTTTCTCTTCTGGATTTCTCTGTAATGATCAGAGCTTCTATTTCCGAGGGTCAAACTTCACTTCGCTGTCGGAAATATCCCAGATACTCTTTTCTTTCCTTGGTGCAATCTGCGAAAATGTCCTTCTTCTCCACATGAATAGCAGGCATTGGAGTAAAATCTGTTGAGGCCTTCTCCATCGTGGTCTTCAACACATTCCTTCATCACAGGTTCTTTCATAACTTCTCGGAGGATTCTTTCATTCCTTCTTCCTGCTCTGAATAGTTTGTTGCACCATGGGGTAAATGTGACCTTGAGTCGGGTAGTGGGTGGTTCCTTCACACAAGAAACAAGTCACACGACTAGTTGGGCATTCCTCACCGGGTGTTTCTCCTCACAATGAGGGCATCCATCCTTGTGTTCCTCCTGGTGTGTCCTATTTCTCCATAAATCTTGCAGGCACAAGGTTTATTTCTTGGTGTATCATGGTGCTTCCGGGTAAGGCGAGGTCTTGTCGAGTCTTCTTGAATTCTTCCCAAGTCTTTGCTCCATTCCATCCTGTATAGCTTGATGCATCTGCCACCATGTTGCAGCACTTCCTTCAAAGTATCTTGAAGCGTCACGATACTTCATTCTTCCTTGAAACCAAATTGCTCCAAGTGATTCTCCATGTTCGAATCCATAGCTCTGCCTCCGGTGAGTCTTGATCCAGAATATCAGTCCAACTTCATTCATCATCTATGGGGTCCAAAAGTTTTGGGATGAGATATGAGAGAGGTGGGGAGGGATATACACACAATACAAACAATAGTTTTTGAAGAAACAAGTTTTACTTTGTGGCTCTCGGAAAACATCAAACAAATGACAGCTCACAAATCATCGCATCTAACGTAGGTGTATAACAGGGGTTTGGTCTAAAGGTCAAATAATTCTTCAGGAACTTCAAATTCTTCAAGTCTTCAGAGTCTTCAATTGTTGCAGCTTCAACTCTTCTAATGCATGGTGAAATCCTGGTTACTTTGAAGGGGTCATCAGCTGTCCGATATCTTTCTTGGTGCGGCTTTAGTTGATCCTTCATGTGGTCAAAAGGGAAAAGGGGTATATTCTAACTATTTGAGGTGAGAGGGTCTATTTGATAAAATCAGAAAAGATGAGAAGTAAGAGTCTTTTTAAAAATAAAGTTTTTGAGATATCATGTCCAAGGGGCTTTCCGATTTCTAGGGTCACGTCCTACAGTCAACATGTGCTCTGATACCATTTCAGAGCGACCCGACCTCGAGACGGTCAAGCCTCTCGTATCCGTGCCATCCACGGATCGGTATCTTTGGCACACACAGACATCAATGTATATATCAAAGTGCAATCACATGTATAAATAACGTAAAACTGATATATACCTCATAAGTCTCGGCGAAACACGTAATCGGGTGTGGAGTCCCATCAACGCCATCGGCGGGTTGAGTGTAGACCGTAACCTGTATCGTAACTCTTACTCGTCGAGTAAATATTTGCAACATGATACGTTGCAGCCGTGTAGGTCAATACATTGAATGTACCGGCAAGATCACAATAAGAGAAAACAGATGATAAACTATACTATATGCGGTATGGCTTTGTGGCTCAGATCTGAGTTTTGTTTGCGTAAAAGCTGGTTTTATTTTCCCTACATCAAAGGAATAAATGAAGTCTGTACTATGGAGTTTTCCATCATGACATGGTTCCGCCAACCGATGTCTCATAGCCCAAAATCATCATAAGTTGCCCACAATTAAGTTATCAGTCCGGTGTTGAGAGTTCCGAGATAGATCCAAGTCTAGAGGCTCAAATTGTCCGTAACCGGGGACACAACTAATCGATTAGGTTTAAACCCTCTGCAGAGGTTTGTACACTTTACCCGCAAGATTCGATCCCTCTTTTTACATTCTCGCACTTCAGGGTGTTTGAGAACAAGACGACCGAAACATGGTCTTCCGAAGAGTTCCTCGACCACTTGTCGGTGCTCATCCAATCCTACCGTAGTTCTACATCTACTAGCACCGCCCCAGCCAGAGTCACAACTAAGGTCAACCAAGCGAGCCCATAGTGACTTGCGGTTGCACAGGTAAGCTTCCGGGCATGAAGTATTCTTCCGTCTCTTTGAGTCTGGGTGAAGCTTTCCGCAAGATGTCATGGCGCTTCTCCATGCAGCCCGGCCAACCACTGGTTTCTCTAGGGTGCCCGTCAACCGTCCTTCACCCAGTAGTGTGTATTGAATTCTTGTCTCGAGTCTTGAAGTCTTGAGGCCTTGAAGATGCAGTCCTTGCAGATTCCATCATGGAGTTATCGCCATTGGCGTAGGTCCTCCATTCTCACACCACTCCCGAGCACTCATACCAACCCGTCTACTATAGCGTAGCATTAAAATAAATAACGTCCGGGCTTTGTAACAGGGTGATGGGTTCCTACCTCATGCATACTACTCAACTACAAGGATTCAATATCACTCTTTGGAGGGATTGTTGCGAAGATGACACTAGATGCAATAAAACACATAGGTATGAAAAACATGGTCAAAGTGAACTTGCTCGGTAATACTTGATGAAGATAACAACGCTGTCAGAAAATGACTTGGTAGAACTAATCGTCACTCCGTTGAAAATCTATATAATCAAACATAGCATTCATATAAGCAAACACCCTAGCAAACAATTTTAACACTCATAATAACAATTAAAACAAAAAAACTCAATAATAAAACTCCAACAAAGTCCAAAGAAGCTTCAAATAAAACTAGAAAGAAAAACTACTAACGAAAATCTATGACTTTGCTACAAGCATCTAACATAGTTTTGCCCTAAGTAAAAAAAACTTAACAGCAATTAAAACACTAAACTAATAATTTAACAGAAAATAAAAAGTAAAACAACTAAGTTAACAGAAAGTATTTTTTCATAAAATTTTATTTGCAAAAGAAACAAATAAAAAGCTTTTATAAAACTCTAACTATGACCTATAGAAGGTTTCATACAAAACTAAGGAAAATAAATTTTTAAAATAAAATAAATTTTTCTCCTGTTTTCTAACAGAAACACAACTAATTTTGTCAAAAGTGACAAAAAGAAATAATTTAAAACTAATAAAAACAATAAAGAAAAGCTAAAACAGAACTAATAATAAAACAGTACTGTTTTGCTAAAAACCTAATTTAAATTAACCTAGAAATAAAATACTAAATACTACTGGATAAACAAAGGTCCTAGAGACCAGGAGCAAAAAGAATTAATTAAAACCTATTTTTAAACTCAAGTTATGGCCAAAATACTAATCTGAACAAAATTTATCAAATTCAAATTTAAACTACTCAAATTTGAAATCCAGAGCAACTAACAGAAACTTCAGCAAATTTGTGACACATAGCAATTGGAATCACTCAAAATACTAAAAACTCTAAAAGATATGAATTTTCTAAGATTGCTATTTTCTGAAAAAATGAATTACAGGATTTCGTGGATCTCACGGAGTAGTCGTCGGAGTTGGGGAAGAAGATCGGATCCGATGTTGCGGTTGCTCCTAGAGGAAAGGAGATCACGGGACGGTGGAGAGGAGATCATATAAACCTCAAGAGAGGTCGAGGGCGCGGCGACAGCACTTGGCAGCGGTGGTCCGGCGAACTCCGGCGAGGCGGCACAGCGACGTGGGTGTGGGGCTGCTGCTGCTGCAGAGAGGAGAGGAGAGGTGTTGGTTTGATGTGTTGGAGGGGGGGTGCTTGGGTATTTATATTGGGGAGGGGAGGGTTTTGCTTGGGGTAGGGGGCAAGAAATAGACTAGGATTAGGAAACAAAGAGGAAAAGATCTAGAAACAAATCGGAATAAACGGAAGTAGGAAAAGATTCCTACTAGGAAAAGGAAAAAGGAGGCTCCCTGGCTCCCTTGGTGCGTGCGGCGATGGCCTTGTGGCCGGCCGGCCGCTGGCTTGGCCTTGGGCCTTGGCCCTTGGCCCGGCGGGGCGCAGCGTTTTTTTTAAGACAGAGACAACAAAACAAAAATAATAAAACCAAATAAAATTTTTATATAGGCATATAATATATCAAAATTTTCAGAAAAAGATTTTCTACAACATGAACACTTCTATAGCATTAAATAAAATTCACACAAATTTAAATAAAGCAAAGAGTGCTTCAGCTCTAATAAAATCCAATAAAATCATTTTAAAAATACCAAAATGAATTCAAATTTATTCCTCTCAATTTTCTGTTGTAGGGAATCATGTTACCCTATTTTCCATGTATTTTATTTTTGGAGAAAATAATTTGAATAAAACTCAAATAACTCCAAATTGAAAATAAATTCAAAAGAACTTTGAATTTATTTCTTTGAAACTCCTACTCATATTTCATATGTTTTGAAGAAGTCATTTTATCTTCGCCGTGAAAATCATTGAGTTGCATAAAGTTTCAGAATTGGAAATATTTTCCAAATGAAATTCAAATATTTTCAACACCCCTTTTTATTTAAATAAATGGAATAAGTCATGTCATCTTCTCTCCAGGGTTTTGTGATGAAGAGTATTTGAATTCACGAAAAGCATAAAAGCAAAAATGAAAGTTTGGGAAAGTCCTTTTATTCCCTCTCATTTAACTTTCAAAAAGTTTCAAATTTCACTCAATCAATCACACAACAATTCAAACAAACAAACAAACCTATCTATTTATTATAACATTCCAAAATCTAGAATTTTGGGATGTTACATAGGATCTTCTTGGATGATAGTTATTTGATCTTGCTGAGAATTCCAGAAACTTTCTGTTCATGAAAATAATTGTTAAAAATCACCAGAAAGTAATAAAATATTGATTCCAATTGCTGCTGATCAATAAAAAAATTTTCTAGGTCGTCCTATTTTGGCTGAATTTTTTGAGTTCCAGAAGTTTGCGTTAGTTACAGATTACTACAGACTGTTCTGTTTTTGACAGATTCTGTTTTTCGTGTGTTGTTTGCTTATTTTGATGAATCTATGGCTAGTAAAAGAGTTTATAAACCATAGAGAAGTTGGAATAAAGTAGGTTTAACACCAATATAAATAAAGAATGAGTTCATTACAGTACCTTGAAGTGGTGTTTTGTTTTCTTTCGCTAACGGAGCTCACGAGATTTTCTGTTAAGTTTTGTGTTGTGAAGTTTTCAAGTTTTGGGTGAAAGATTTGATGGATTATGGAACAAGGAGTGGAAAGAGACTAATCTTGGGGATGCCCATGGCACCCCAAGATAATCTAAGGACACCTAAAAGCCAAAGCTTGGGGATGCCCCGGAAGGCATCCCCTCTTTCGTCTACTTCCATCGGTAACTTTACTTGGAGCTATATTTTTATTCACCACATGATATGTGTTTTGCTTGGAGCGTCTTGTATGATTTGAGTCTTTGCTTTTTAGTTTACTACAATCATCTTTGCTGTACACACCTTTTGAGAGAGACACACTTTATTTGGAAATTGTTAGAATACTCTATGTGCTTCACTTATATCTTTTGAGTTATATAGTTTTTGCCTTAGTGCTTCACTTATATCTTTTAGAGCACGGTGGTGGATTTGTTTTATAGAAACTATTGTTCTCTCATGCTTCTCTTAGATTATTTTGAGAGTCCTACAAAACAGCATGGTAGTTTGCTTTAACAATAATAGGCATTCAAGATTAGCAAAGAAAAAAATTCTTATAAGTGTGTTGAATACTATGAGAAGTTTGATGCTTGATAATTGTTTTGACATATGAAGATGGTGATAGAGTCATGCTAGTTGAGTATTTTTGAATTTTAGAAATACTTGTGTTAAAGTTTGTGATTCCCGTAGCATGCACGTATGGTGAACCGTTATGTGATGAAGTCGGAGCATGATTTATTTATTTATTGTCTTCCTTATGAGTGGCGGTCGGGGACGAGCGGTGGTCTTTTCCTACCAATCTATCCCCCTAGGAGCATGCGCGTAATACTTTGCTTTGATAACTTGTAGATTTTTGCAATAAGTATATGAGTTCTTTATGACTAATGTTGAGTCCATGGATTATACACACTTTTCTTCCTTCCACCATTGCTAGCCTCTCTAATACCACAAGACTTTTCGCGGTATCATATACCCACCATATACCTTCCTCAAAACAGCCACCATACCTACCTACCATGGCATTTCCATAGCCATTCTGAGATATATTGCCATGCAACTTACCACCGTTCCGTTACTATGACACACTCCATCATTGTCATATTGCTTCGCATGATCATGTAGTTGACATTGTATTTGTGGAAAAGCCACCGTTCATAATTCTTTCATACATGTCACTCTTGATTCATTGCATATCCCGGTACACCGCCGGAGGTATTCACATAGATTCATATTTTGTTCTAAGTATTGAGTTGTAATTGTTGAGTTGTAAGTAAATAAAAGTGTGATGATCATCATTTTTAGAGCATCCGTTGATGGAGACTATGATTCCCCCATAAGTCGGGATGAGACTCCGGACAAAAAAGGCCATAAAAAAGAAGAAAAGGGCCAAATAAAAAATGAGAGAAAAAGAGAGAAGGGACAATGTTACTATCCTTTTACCACACTTGTGCTTCAAAGTAGCACCATGATCTTCATGATAGAGAGTCTCCAATGATATCACTTTCATATACCAGTGGGAATTTTTCACTATAGAACTTGGCTTGTATATTCCAATGATGGGCTTCCTCAAAATGCCCTAGGTCTTCGTGAGCAAGTGAGTTGGATGCACACCCACTTAGTTTCCTTTGTTGACCTTTCATATATTTATAGCTCTAGTGCATCCGTTGCATGTCAATCCCTACTCACTCACATTGATATCTATTGGTGGGCATCTCCATAGCCCATTGGTACACCTAGTTGATGTGAGACTATCTTCTCCTTTTTGTCTTATCCACAACCACCATTCTATTCCATATATAGTGCTATGTCCATGGCTCACGCTCATGTATTGCGTGAAGATTGAAAAGTTTCAGAACATCAAAAGTATGAAACAATTGCTTGGCTTGTCATCAGGGTCGTGCATGATTTAAATACTTTGTGTGGTGAAGATAGAGCATAGCCAGACTATATGATTGTGTAGGGATAACTTTCTTGGCCATGTTATTTTGAGAAGACATAATTGCTTAGTTAGTATGCTTGAAGTATTATTATTTTTATATCAATATTTTGTCTTGAATCTTTCGGATCTGAATATTCATACCACAATTAAGAAGAATTACATTGAAATTATGCCAAGTAGCATTCCACATCAAAAAAATCTATTTTTATCATTTACCTACTCGAGGACGAGCAGGAATTAAGCTTGGGGATGCTTGATACGTCTCCAACGTATCTATAATTTTTTATTGTTCCATGCTATATTATATTTTGTTTTGGACATTATTGGGCTTTATTATACACTTTTATATTGTTTTTGGGACTAACCTACTAACCGGAGGCCCAGCCCAGAATTGTTGTTTTCTGCCTATTTTAGTGTTTCGCAGAAAAAGAATATCAAACGGAGTCCAAACGGAATGAAACCTTCGGGAACGTGATTTTCGGAACAAACATGATCCAGAGGACTTGGACCCTACGTCAAGACATCAACCAGGAGGGCACGAGGTAGGGGGTGCGCCTACCCCCCTGGGCGCGCCCTCCACCCTCGTGGGCCCCCTGTTGCTCCACCGACGTACTCCTTCCTCCTATATATACCTACGTACCCCCAAACTACCAGATACGGAGCCAAAAACCTAATTCCACCGCCGCAACCTTCTGTACACGTGAGATCCCATCTTGGGGCCTGTTCCGGAGCTCCGCCGGAGGGGGCATCGATCACAGAGGGCTTCTACATCAACACCATAGCCTCTCCGATGATGTGTGAGTAGTTTACCTCAGACCTTCGGGTCCATAGTTATTAGCTAGATGACTTCTTCTCTCTTTTTGGATCTCAATACAATGTTCTCCCCCTCTCTTGTGGAGATCTATTCGATGTAATCTTCTTTTGCTGTGTGTTTGTTGAGACCGATGAATTGTGGGTTTATGATCAAGTTTATCTATGAACAATGTTTGAATCTTCTCTGAATTCTTTTATGTATGATTGGTTATCTTTGCAAGTCTCTTCGAATTATCAGTTTGGTTTGGCCTACTAGATTGATCTTTCTTGCAATGGTAGAAGTGCTTAGCTTTGGGTTCAATCTTGCGGTGTCCTTTCCCGTGGATGAGGGGCAGCAAGGCACGTATTGTATTGTTGCCATCGAGGATACAAGATGGGGTTTATATCATATTGCATGAGTTTATCCCTCTACATCATGTCATCTTACTTAAAAGTTACTCTGTTCTTATGAACTTAATACTCTAGATGCATGCAGGATAGCGGTCGATGTGTGGAGTAATAGTAGTAGATGCAGGCAGGAGTCGGTCTACTTGTCTCGGACGTGATGCCTATATACATGATCATACTTAGATATTCTCATAACTATGCTCAATTCTGTCAATTGCTCAACAGTAATTTGTTCACCCACCGTAAATACTTATGCTCTCGAGAGAAGCCACTAGTGAAACCTATGGCCCCCGGGTCTATTTTCCATCATATTAATCTTCCAACACTTAGTTATTTCTATTTCCTTTTATTTTACTTTATATCTTTATCATAAAAATACCAAAAATATTATCTTATCATATCTATCAGATCTCACTCCACTAAGTGACTGTGAAGGGATTGACAACCCCTTTTATTGCGTTCATTGCAAGGATTTATTTGTTTGTGTAGGTGCGAGGGACTCGTGCGTGGCCTCCTACTGGATTGATACCTTGGTTCTCAAAAACTGAGGGAAATACTTATGCTACTTTGCTGCATCACCCTTTCCTCTTCAAGGGGAAACCAACGCAGTGCTCAAGAGGTAGCACTGGCCCTTTTAATTTTAGTGGGAGGTATTTGATGGCGTGGAGGTCATCTCCTCGGGCCATATGTATGTGGAGAATAAAATCTTCGATCCATACTACGGGATCGGTTGTTCCGTCGTATGATTTGATATTGATGGGCTTGAACCCCTCGAGGAATTCGTGATCCAGTACTTCATCTGTGAAGCAGAGAGGGTGTGTGGTGCCTCTATATCGGGCCGTGTCACGGCGCACCTCCAATGAAGTCCGTCTGTGGTTATCGGCCCGGGCGTGACTAGGTTTGTCAAGTCCGAATAGGTAGCCGTCATCCCGAGTCGGAAAGCGTGCTCATGATCCGTAGATTGATCTGGTGTGTCCTGCTCTACTGTCCAGTTCCTGCTGAAGTGAAAGTGCGTTATATCGACTAGAGGGGGGGTGAATAGGCGATTTTTAGAGAATTTTACAAATTCTTCACTGAGGAATTTGCTGGTGAGGAAATTCCTTAGCGAAGAAATACATGCAGCGGAATAAGTACTCAGAAGTAAGCATAGCAGATTACAGGCATAGTCATCATGATGAAATGAAGACAATCACAGAGTACAGAAAGCGTAGTCACAGGATAACACAAGATGAAGACAAACAGACTGAAGAAATTGAACTGAGGAAATTGAGAAAATCTTCAGTCAAAGTCTTCAAACACAGATATGATAAACACTCAGCACAGTTATGAGGAAATGAAAGGGTTGAGGAAATAGAACCAGTTAGGTTGGTGAAGACAATGATTTGGTAGACCAGTTCAACTGCTGTCTCGGTTATACGTCTGGTTGGAGCGGCCGAGTATTTAAACTCGAGGACACGCAGTCCGGACACCCGATCACCGAGCACGCAGCTCAGACACCAAGTCCTCACCGTATTCTCCTTGAACTAAGGTCACGCAGACCTCGTCCAATCACTCGTGGTAAGTCTTGAGCGACTTCCAAACCTTCACATACTTGGTCACTCGGCGATCCACAATTCCTCTTGGATGCTCTAGACCGTGACGCCTAATCGTCTGGAAGAAGCACAGTCTTCAAAGGTAAAAGCGTCGGATCCACGCAGGATCAATTTCTTGATGATGCTCAATCACTTTGGGTTTGTAGGGTTTGGTTTTGGGTTTTCCTCACTTTTGGGTTTTCCTCACTTGATGATTTTCGCTCAAATTCCTCGGAGGATGGGTTGCTCTCAAATGACAAGTGTCAAGTTCTCTCGAGCAGCCAACCAACTAGTGGTTGTAGGGGCGGCTATTTATAGCCTAGGGAGCAGCCCGACATGATAAGACATAAATGCCCTTCAATGATATGACCGTTAGGTGGATAAGATATTTTGGACAGCCGTAGCAAGAAGACAAAGAACGGTCGGAATTTTGAACATCAAATTCCTCGGGGCTATCATGTTCCTCCTTCGTGTAGGTAATTCAGACTTTGCGAATTCCTAACTCCTCGCCGAATAAATTCCTCGGTGACGGAAGAGCTTCGTCTCATCCTTTGAAGAAATTGACTGAATCTGTATGAGATTTCAAAAGCTTCACTCGAAGGATTGGTAGGTGTAGGATTTTGAGTTGAGCATCAAATGGAAATTTTCCTTAGTATTTCCTCGACCCCTTTAACGATGACGGTGTTTCCTATGACTCAAGAAAGAGAAAATGAAACTACGAAAACAAAAGTCTTCACGCTTCATGTTCCTCAAATGAATACCAAGTCTTCAGGATCACACCAATTTGTTCACTTTCAAAGTCTTCAGAAAGTCTTCAGAATATCAAAGTCTTCAGCTGAAGAACTTCATTTTTAGGGGTCGACTTTCACTGTAATTATCAAACTCCTCATAGACTTATAGACCTGTGTACACTCACAAACGCATTAGTTACTTAACCTATAAGTCTTCAATACACCAAAATCACTAAGGGGCACTAGATGCACTTACAATCTCCCCCTTTTTGGTGATTGATGACAATATAGGTTAGGTTTTCAACGGGGATAAACATATGAAGTGTAAATACTGATAATGAGGAATTTGATTGCAAGATATAGAAGAACTCCCCCTGAAGATGTGCATAGTGAGGAATTTGCTTTTGAGGCATTGCACATTTGAAGAATTGAATCATGGAGATCTCCCCCTATATCTTGTAATTCGTACACGCATTTGTCATATAATATGAGGAATTTGAAATGTATGATGAAATATGGTGCTTGATGGTATTCAGAGCATGCAAAATAATGCATAAAGAGTATCAGAGCCCAATGCATATGAGGAATTTGAAAATATTCATGAGTATCAGAGCCCAAATCGATTTGACGATTTTCAACGAGCTCATGAGGATCGAGCATAACAAATATCGAGCATATCAACACTCGTAATCGAGCATAGAGCAAAAGCATAATGCATCAAAAGTATCAAAGCACCATCGGGTTTAAGATTACAACTCGATCCAATAAAAGGTTTCGGAAGAACGAGTTGTAACTTAATAGAATATCTGTATATAGATAAAACGAGACCCGCTTGAAGACTAACTCAAATTTCTCCCCCTTTGTCATCAAATGACCAAAAGGATCGAAACTGAGGACTAACGCTCTTGAAGAATCTCAAGTTGAAGACGGAGCGCCAGCATTGTTAGGGTCGTTTGTCGAAGTAGGACCAGCAGCAGTGTCTTCCAAATCTTCATTTTCATCAGTGTCGCGAGATGAAGAATAGGAGCTGTCCACCAAGGAAGGAACTTTGACCTTCTTGAATTTCTTCAGAGGAGGTGCAGACCAGTCAAATTCTTCCTTGAGTCCCATTGATTGCAGTTCTTCTTCATTGTAGACATGTGAAAGAACAGCCAGTGCGCTTGAAGGTTTCATGAAGGTAGTAGTGGTTTTCTTCACTGCATTGTGAGTTGAGGTCAGGTTGTAAAGAAGAGTACCAAACCGACGTTTGACCCACTTGTGATTGCGATCAACCTTCCGATGAAGGCGAGGAGTAACTCACGATCGGTCATCACCACAGGTGCGATAGCTTGAGGACTATGCTTAATCGAGGTATTTGTTCTTTGAGTCATGTGTGGCGAGTCATCATTGGTGGAGTAGGATGCTGCTTATGAAACTGTCCATCCAATGGACGTGTGCCTTCATCTATCACAGCAGAGCCTTTCCCTTTTCATCACCGAGGTAATTGGCCGTTTGAGGACTTCAATCGAGGCGGTAGCTGCGGTGGTTTAAAGTATCGACCTTGTAATTCAGTGAAGATCTTGACTGATGAATCTCATAATCCAAGGTGCATAAGGCTTCACTCAAAAGGTGACATGGCAATGTTAGCGAGTCCTCATGAAGAAATCATGGAAATTGACGGAACGCCATGGATGATGTTGAAAAGCATATTCTTCATGATGCCAACGACTTCTTCATCATTCGAGTCGTGGCCCTTGATAGGACTCATAGTCTTCGTCAAAATTCGATAGACTGTTCTAGGCACATATAATAATTCCTTGACGAGGAATTTGGTACTTAGTGCCTGCCTTGGCTTCAAAGGCTTCATCAAGACTTGCATATAGTGATTTGAAAGTTCCTTTTCTTCATAGATGCGACGTGCACCATCAATCGGAGGATCGAGTGGGAGGGCACGAAGCAATTCACTTCTTTGGTGCCTTGTAGTGAGTGTTTTCGGTCATCAATCTAAGACCCATGAAGTCACATCTTCAGCGTCTCCGGTGATGTGCGGGTTGCATAGAATCAAGAATTAGCTCTTCGTTCGATCCACGAATATCGGTCAGAAATTTAGCAGTCTGCGTCGTGAAGAACACCGAGGACGGCTCAAAGCTCGGCAGCGACTCCATATCCACATGAGGAATATGAGCATGATTGAAGATTTTGTCCTTGTTGAAAAGCACCGAGGAATAGAAGTTTGCTTGGTGGCAGTCGAAGCGCCTCTTCCTAATCGAGCGTAATCATAAGGATTATATTCATGAAGAACACATGCTCGGCAAAGAAATCTTCAGCCTTGAACTTTTGTTTGGTTGAGAACGGATTCCTTTGCTTTGGCGAGAGGGTGTCGATCGGTTGCATCACCACCTCGGGAATCGTAAGTTCAGGTTCTTGACTGAGGAATTTCTTGGTCCTCAACGTGTGCGGTTTGAGGATTAGCGGCAGAAGAGCAGTTTCATCAAGACTAGTGGCTGGAATTTCTTCATGCACGAACCGGTGGGTTGATTTTCTTGAGTCTATTTGGACATGCATGCGGGGAGTGAGGAACTTGTTGGAGCGGGGTGAAGAGAGAGTATTGGGATGCTGACTTTCCCAAAAGTCATCATTGATCACCGGAGTGGTGCATCCAATATCCACATCTTCATTGTCATTTTCCTCGATACCAGCTTGAGGAATTTCATGGTCCGATGAGGAATAAGCGGGGTTGAAGGATTGCTTCCACTTCAATTTCTTCATCAATTTTCTCGACGAAGCAGAGATTGATGTTCTTCATCGATCCGTTGGGATCTCATATTCTTCTCCAAAAGGAACTACTTCCTTTGATGGTATGGAGGAAATTGGAATAGCATCAATTGGGTTTTCAACGGAGCTGGTCATTGGCTTCATTTTCTTCGCAGTCAAGAAGAATCGACGCAGTGATGCTTTCCTTTTCTTCACAGCAGCTCGTTCCAGCCTTTGGTTTTCTTCACATCGAAGAAGATGGAAGAATTGGAGTTGGAGTTGGCGCTGGAGGAGCCGAGGAATTTGGTGCAGTTTCTTGAGAGCAATCGATGCGGTTCCCTGTCTTGAGCAATTTCTTGAGCGCACCACTAGTGCGTGCCACAGCAATTTCTTCAATGGCTGGGATGGGATCATCAGCCACGAATCAGCATTTTCTTCAAAGAGGCTGAGCAGAGGCTTCAACTTTGGAATCTCAAGTTGCGCAGTGCAGCAACACTTGTGATTTTCTTCGTCGATTAGCGAATCTGGTCTTGACTACTTGCCAATCAGCATAGTATGTGTCAAGTTCTTGCTGAGGTTTTGAATTTCAGTTTGGATTTGGAGGAGTTCCTCGGTGTCATCTTGACAACGTTTTCTTGAGAACCTTTCCTTCCTGTATTGAGCCTTCTTGATTTCCCTCGCCTTCTCAAACTTCCATTTTCTTCAGCGATGAAGTGAGTCAGTGCATGACTTTGACCAGTGTCAAAGGAAGATCAGCGAGAGGGTATTGGGATCATTGTGCGGAGGTCAATGAAGTCGAGGACTTTCTTGGATCCAAAGGCGATGGCACAGATGTACCTTTGGCTCTAGCGGCCCTAACTTGGCGGTCTCGATGATTTCTTCAAGTTCTTCATCGGATGCCTCATCATCGATGGCACGTGGACTACAAGCTATTTCTTCCTTGGGCTAGGCCGAGGACCACGTCCACTGTTGCTTTTGTCTTCAGCAGAGTCGGGCGGATGAAGAATTGGGGCAGGTGAGGAACTTGCGAGAGATGCTCGAGGCAATTGAGAAACCAGCAGTCCTTTGACATGTAGCTAGGTGCACAGAGGCGAAGGTTTGGGCGGAGCGATTGAGGACTTTGATGGAACAGCATTAGTGCGAGGAATTGGCTTGGAGGGTGCTGCTGAGGAACTTGGCCGTGAGGGCACAGATGATGAAGTACTTGGCTTATTAGCAGACTTCTTTTGCATTGATTTCCTCGGTTTGACCAAGACCTCAGTGGCAGCAGCAGCGGCAGAATCCTCATTGAATTTCTTCACTGCCTCCTTTGCTTGCTTTGCCAATTTTGCTTGGCGTTTAGCCCATTCATCAGGAAAGTCCTCACCGCATTTGATGCTAGTGGGATCAGCTATTTGGCCAGGTGCCAAAGGAGCTCTTGGGCATGGAGGATTCAAAGCGAATTTCTTCATGTACTTAGGAGTTACATATCTGTATTCCTTCCACTCCCGTGCCCATCTCCGTTCAATCTTCCGAATCGCACCTTGCGTTGATTTTTGCTTTCCTCATCGGTGTACAATAGTCAGCATATATTTCCTCGTGGATTTGAATCTGTCATGACCTCGGTTTCTTTCCTCCCTTCTGCGGCTTCTTGCCATCTGCCATTTTCTTGGTGAGGAAATTGAACAATTGAGTTCTCTCAAGAAGTGTGCAGTTTTTCTTCGAGGAACGCTGCAAATGAGTTAAGTTGATGAGAACCTAGGGATTCAGCGGCGGACATTTGTACCGTGAGCAGAGTATAGGTGCGAGGAATTTGGAGAGGTCATATCGTTCTCGAAGGTTTTCAAAAAGAACAAGTTTTGAGGATTTTGACCAGATGAGCCTTGAAGAATTTCACTAAGCGTTCTTTGTCTTAGGTTCGAGTTGTATAGATCGAGGATCCACACAATTGAGGAATCTTGAAGAAAATCATTGCTTAGAAAACGAATCAAGAGATTTGAGGTGTTCATATGTGTGAGGAATTTGAAGAATAAACACCTTTGAAGAATTTGAAGAAGATTTGAGAATCAAAGCGAGTAATAAAAGTAACTTTTAATTTACTCCAAGTGAAGAACACGACGAACTGAGATGAACAGTTGGGAAGTTAAATCTGTTCAGATCTTCCCGCCCTAACTTGGCAGAGGAAATCAGCTACGGCGACGGCGGAGTGAAGATTTTCCACGGTCGGCGCGAGTACGTCGGCAAAGAGGTCAAGGCAATGAAGCTTTTCCTCACCGGCGACGATGGAGTAAGCGGCGCGCTAGGGTTTTGAGGAGCTCGGCGGGAGAGAGAGGTCGGCGGAGTAAAAGAGTGAGGAAGGGAGAGGGGTATTTATAGACACGGTGAAAAACGGATCGTCCAAGATTTAGGACGACGTGCCTGACCGCTTCCTTCTCACGACATGTGTCACCCACGTCTTGTGTAGTGGAGATCGTAAAGTGCGATCGTGGGTGAATATAATAATGCATCGTGGGATGCGGAGCGGTTTGAGCGGTAAAAGCGAAGGTTTGAATAAGATTTGTTTTAAAGTTCCATTGCAATTTCTTCAGGTATCAAGGACACAAAGAAAGAATTTGAGCGAGTTTCAAAGTAGAACGCACATGAAGAATTTGTGAATGGATTGGGTTGAGTATAGCATAGAGGGAAAGGGTCCGATCACATTCACTTAGCGAAAAGCGACTTGAAGAAATAGCCATAAGTGAATGCTGTAGAGGACATAAATCCATATATATATATATATATAGCCAATGAAGAAAGACGACGGAAACAGTGAATAATTTGCAAAGTTGAAGAATTTTAAAAACTGAAGAATTTCAAAACTGAGGAAAAACTCAAATTGAAGATTTTCAACTTTGGTGGTGGCGTGACCCACCATTTAAGAATGATGATTTCAGACACCACGTACAATTGTCGTAGGGTTCTGAGAATCAATTTCTTCATTAATTTCTTCACACTTAGAGTGTTATTCTTCATTGATTGAAGAAAAACTTTTCTTCATGTGTTGCACATCTAAGTCATCAATTTTGCATAAGTGTTAGGATGTGTGTCCTTTTCAAAGAACATTCGAAGATTCTAAGATATTTAGCTCACACCGCAACTTGCTAAATCTCTTCTCATCCAAGGGCTTAGTGAAGATATCAGCTAGCTGTTCTTGATCTTCACGTGCTCGATGGAGATGTCGCCTTCAACACATGATCACGAAGAAAATGATGACGAATTTGAATGTGCTTTGTCTTGAGTGCTGAATCTGGGTTGTGAGCAATCTTGATGGCACTCTCATTGTCACAATAGAGAGGCACATTCTTCACGTTGATGCCATAGTCCTTGAGGTTTGCTTCATCCATAGTAATTGAGCACAACACGAGCCAGCAGCATTGTATTCAGCTTCCGCGATGGACGGTGATACGCAGTTCTGTTTCTTCGAGGACCAACGCACCAAAGATCGTCCGAGGAAATGACAAGTACCAGATGTTGACTTGCGATCCACACGATCACCAACATAGTCGAGTCGAATATCAATGAGATCAAAAGTAGAGCCCTTGGGGTACCATAATCCTAGTGTTGGTGTGTGAGCTAGATATCGAAGAATATGCTTCACAGCCTTATGGTGTGATTCCTTCTGTAGCTTGAAATCGGGCACACATGCAAACACTAAGCATTATATCTGGCCTAGATGCACATAAGTACAATAAAGAACCAATCATGGGCGGTATACCTTGTGATCAAAGTCAATACCATTTTCATCGATTGCATAGATGGCCATTTGTGGGCATAGGAATTTTGACACCTTTGCAATCTTGCATGCGAATTTCTTGAGGACATCTTTGAGGTATTTCTCTGAGATATGAATATGCCATTGTGTTGTTGATTTAATTTGAAGACCTAAGAAGAATTTCAACTCTCCCATCATAGACATTTGATATTCTTCACTCATCATATAGGCAAATTCATCACTATAACGTTGGTCGAGACAGCCAAAGATAATATCATCAACATATATTTGGCACACAAACAGTTCACCATCATAAGATTTAGTAAAGAGAGTAGGGTCGAGTGAACCGGTGTGAAGCCATTCTTCACGAAGAATTCCTTCAATGTATCATACCACGCCGAGGGCTTGCTTGAGGCCATAGAGGGCCTTATTTAGTCTGAAGACTTTATCGATTCTTTGGATCTTCAAAACACGGGGTTGAGCAACATATACTTCTTCCTCAAGCTTACCATTGAGGAATGCACTTTTCACATCCATTTGATATAAAGTGATATTGTGATGGTTAGCATAGGCGAGTAATATGCGAATAGACTCAAGTCTAGCGACAGGTGCAAAAGTTTCATCAAAGTCAATTCCTTCAACCTGCGTGTAGCCTTGAGCTACTAGTCGTGCCTTATTCCTCACCACAAGACCATTTTCATATTGCTTGTTGCGGTAGATCCACTTTGTGCCAATGATATTATGCTTGCGAGGATCTGGACGTTTAACCAGTTCCCAGACGTTGTTGAGCTCAAACTGATGTAATTCTTCTTGCATGGCCTGAATCCACTCCGGCTCCAGAAATGCTTCATCTACCTTAGTGGGCTCTGTGATAGAGACAAAAGCATAGTGCCCACAAAAGTTAGATAAGTGTGAAGCTTTTGAGCGAGTGAGAGGACCTGGCGCTTCAATGTCATCGATGATCTTCTCCACTTGTACTTATTTTGCAACGCGAGGATGAGCTGGTTGTCTTGAGGAATTTGATCATTTTCCTCGGCACCATTTTCTTCACATTATCTTGAGTGCATCACTCGGCGTTCTTCGCGTCTGAAATGAATTCTTCAGCAGTTTCTTGATGAGGAATGACATCCTCGGTTGCCTTGAACTGATGGAATCCTCGGTGCTGGTTAAATCTAACACGAAGGTAGGTGCTCTCTTTTGAGCCATTAGTTTCATCGAACCGCACATCTACATGTCAACAATCTTGTGAAGTGCGATGTTGAAGACTCAGAGGTGTGCGAGTCCTTTCCGTAACCAAGCATAAAACCTTCATGTGCTTTGGTGCAAATTTAGAGGTGTGGTGAGGATCTCTAATCCAGCATTTAGCACCGAAGACTTTGAAATAACTTACATTGGGTTTCTTGTCTGTTAGGAGTTCATAGGCAGTCTTTTTGAAGAATTTTTGAAGATATACTCTGTTGATGATATGGCACGCAGTGTCAATTGCTTCAATCCAGAAACGACTAGGCGTTTTGTATTCATCAAGCATAGTGCGAGCCATTTCAACCAGAGTTCTGTTCTTGCGCTCCACGACGCCATTTTGCTGAGGAGTGTAGGGAGCAGATAACTCATGAGTAATACCAAGTTCATCAAGATAATCCTCAAGTCTAGAATTCTTGAACTCAGTTCCATTGTCACTCCTGATGTGCTTGATCTTCACACCAAAGTTGGTTGAAGCCCTCGAGGAAAATCGTTTGAAGATTTCCTGCACTTGATTTTTGTAAGTAACTATGTGTACCCATGTGTAACGAGAGTAATCGTCAACAATAACAAAGCCATATAGTGATGCTTCATTAACGACAGCTGAATAATGATTGGGACCAAAGAGGTCCATGTGAAGCAATTCAAGGTACGAGTAGTGGTCATGATAGTCTTATTTGGATGCTTGGCCTTGGTCATTTTCCAGCTTCACAGGCTCGCATAAGTGATCCTTGAGGAATTTGACATTCTCAATGCCAATGACATGTTTCTTCTTCGCATGCGCGTGTGCAAATTCCTCATGCCTGCGTGACCAAGTCGTCGATGCCATAGCCAGCCTTCGAAGCTTTTGCAAGTAAGCACACACGGCTGGTTGTGGTCCCAGAGAAGTCAACAATATACAAGTCTCCTCTCCTAAAGCCTTGAAGACTTTGGAATTGTCGACTTCCATAATCACAACACAACGATACTTGCCAAAGATAACTACCATATCAAGATCACAAAGCATTGAGACCGACATGAGGTTATATCCTAAAGACTCAACAAGCATGACTTTGTCCATGTGCATGTCCTTAGAGATAGCAACCTTACCAAGTCCCAATACGACTTTTGCCTTTGTCGAAAGATGATATGCTTCAGATGTGGCGGTGATAAGGAGCATCCATCAATAGATTCTTGTCACCAATCATGTGATTTGTACATCCACTATCGAGAACCCACTCGGTGGCTTTGGGTTGATCATCCTGCGGATGAATTAGTACAACTTACGATCTCATATACTTCATCGGTGAAGAATATGATATCAAGTTCATCGATGAATTTCATCGACGGTATCAATCGGATAAGCGAGATGAGGACGTGTGAAATGAAAGTTCATTTCATCATGATTAGCTGCGTCCTTTCGTGCATTTTGTCGGGCCCCAAAGAAATTCTTGAGACGTTAAGGCACGTCCCGAGACCTGACCATGCAGAAGAGATTAGTTCTTTTCTTCACCACCCACATCTCAAGGGGTGGCAAAGAGTTCATCACTCTGCGAGCACCATATGAGAATGGTGGCATAGAGGCCAAACCATTTCGTTTCACATAAGAGGGGTTAGGGTAAGCATATGAATAAGCGGAGAAATTCTTGAGGACTTATGAACATATTGGTTTGAAGAATAATGCACATATTCATAGCCCTTAGCTCTACCCTGCGAAACAGATTTGTTAGCATGATGATAATCATATGAGGACTTTGATCCTTTTGAGGAATTTGATCCACGTGAGGAATTTTGTCCGTATGAGGACTTGGATCCATATGAAGAATTTGGTCCATATGAAGAATTTGATCTGGGGTTCCTATTCTTCACGGGTGGTGTCATGAGGACATTCACTTGAAGATTTTCAAGGTACTGCTTGGGAACCCAGATTTTCTTCATAGGGGAACCGTTCCTGCAGTTAGTGCCAACATATCTAGCAAATACTTCACCATTCTGATTTTTGAACAGTTTATAGTTGGAGTCAAATGACTCATCATCAGAATGAGGAAATTCACATGTAAAACCAGATAAGGTAGATGGATCAACTGGAGGTCCCTTTGCAGCAACCCATGAGGTTTTGGGATACTGCTCAGGCTTCCAATATGTTCCATCAGCATTGAGTTTCCTCTCAAAAGCAATACCCTCTTTCCTAGGGTTCCTGTTGAGGATCTGCTTTTTAAGCACATCACAAAGAGTCTGATGCCCTTTGAGGCTTTTGTACATGCTGTCATGTACAATTCCTTCAACCCTGCATCGTCAGTGATACTAGCAATGTCCTCAGGTGAGGAATTAGTGATAGCAGAGGCAGGTGAAGAATTTTTAACAGTTGAAACATTTGAACATTCAGGTGAAGAATTAGCAGATTCACGTTCAATGCACTTTAAGCATGGAGGAACAAATTCTTCTTGAGAAGAGCTGATTTGTTGAGAAAGTAATGAATCGCGCTCCTTCTGAAGATCTTCATAACTCACTCTTAGCTTCTCAAGATCTTGCTTTCTTTGAAGAAATTCATAAGAAAGTTTCTCATGATCAGACAAGAGAGTGTTATGATGACCTTGAAGGCTGTCAAGCCTAGACTGAACTTTCTGAAGATTTTCAGTCAGGGCTTGAGTGCGATCCATTTCTTCACCTAACATATCATCACTCTTATCTAGCATGTTTTGAACCTTTTCAAAAGCCCTTTGTTGTTTTATAGCAATCTTAGCAAGTTTAGAGTAGCTGGGCTTGAGATCCTCATCGATTCATTTTCACTAGACTTCGAGAGGAGGTGAAATTGAGTACCTTAGCACCTTTTGCCATGAAGCAATAGGTGGGAGCATAGTCATCATTTTCCTCATCGGGTTTGTCGGTGGAGTCAGTTTCTTGATGTTGAAGATGGACTTGCTAACATAAGCGATAGCAAGAGCCGGACTAGCCACACCAAATTCAGATTCTTGGACTCCTCCTCTTCCTCATTTTCCTCAGATTCAGCTTCGAGTCCATTTCCTTGCCAATGAATGCCCGAGCCTTTTTGGAGCTGCTCTTCTTGTGAGAAGAAGGCTTTGAGGATTTTGATGATGAAGATTTTGATGATTTCTTCTTCTTCTTCACGTCATCGAATCTGTAATCCTTGTGTTTCTTCTTTCTTAATTCCTTTTCCATCGAGGACAATCTTGGATATAGTGACCAGGTTTCTTGCATTTGTGGCAAAGTCTTCGCTTATAGTCACTAGATGAGGAATCACTGCTTCTTGAGGATTTTCCAAAACGACCACGCCTTGTGAATTTCTGGAATTTCTTCACGAGCGGTGCTAGCTCTCGCCAAATTCTTCAGATCTCCAAGGCTACTACCGAGTCTTCACTCTCAAATTCAGATTCAGCCTTGGCCTTGAGTGGCACGTTTTTCCATAGCCGAACCATAGAGATCTCTCTTTTGAGAAGTGGAACTCGTGAGTATTTAGCCTTCGAGGATATCAGCAGGATCAAGAGATTTGTAATCAGCTCGTTCTTGTATCATCGGTGCGAGTATCAAATGAGGAATCAAGCGATCTTAGCAATTTCTTCACCACCTCATGGTCGGTGATGTCGGTGGCACCAGTGCTTGAAGCTCATTTGAGATGTCGGTGAGGCGATCGAAGGTTTGTTGAACATTTTCGTTGTCGAGTCTTTTGAAGCGGTTGAAGAGATTCGAAGAACATCAACTTGAGAGTCACGCTGAGTTGAAACACCTTCATTTACTTTGGACAGCCTGTCCCGTATGAGTTTAGCGGACTCCAAAGCACTCACTCTTCCATATTGACCTTTGCTCGATGGCCACATATGATATTCTTCGCTTGAGAATCGAGTTGCTTGAATCTCTTCACATCAGCATCATTCGGAGAGGGTGTGACCGAGGAAACACCTTTCGTCACAACATACCGTAGATCGTTGTCAATTGCTTCAAGATGCATTCGCATTTTGTTCTTCCATGGGGAAGTCCGTCCCATCAAGGTAGGACACCCTGCTGAGACCTTGATCATACCTGCGGTCGACATAACTAAAACTCCGGTGGTTAAACTAAAATCACACGTAACAAGGGAGTACCTTGCTCTGATACCAATTGAAAGTGCGTTATATCGACTAGAGGGGGGGTGAATAGGCGATTTTTAGAGAATTTTACAAATTCTTCATTGAGGAATTTGCTGGTGAGGAAATTCCTTAGCGAAGAAATACATGCAGCGGAATAAGTACTCGGAAGTAAGCATAGCAGATTACAAGCATAGTCATCACGATGAAATGAAGACAATCACAGAGTACGAAAAGCGTAATCACAGGATAACACAAGATGAAGACAAACAGATCAAGAAATTGAACTGAGGAAATTGAGAAAATCTTGATTAAAGTCTTCAAACACAGATATGATAAACACTCAACACAGAATGAGGAAATGAAAGGGTTGAGGAAATAGAACCAGTTAGGTTGGTGAAGACAATGATTTGGTAGACCAGTTCCAACTGCTGTCTCGGTTATGCGTCTGGTTGGAGCGGCTGAGTATTTAAACTCGAGGACACGCAGTCCGGACACCCACCATCCTTGAGCACGCAGCTCAGACACCAAGTCCTCACCGTATTCTCCTTGAACTAAGGTCACGCAGACCTCGTCCAATCACTCGTGGTAAGTCTTCAGCGACTTCCAAACCTTCACATACTTGGTCACTCGGCGATCCACAATTCCTCTTGATGCTCTAGACCGTGACGCCTAACCGTCTGGAAGAAGCACAGTCTTCAAAGGTAAAAGCGTCGGATCCACAGGATCAATTTCTTCATGATGCTCAATCACTTTGGGTTTGTAGGGTTTGGTTTTGGGTTTTCCTCACTTTTGGGGTTTTCCTCACTTGATGATTTTCGCTCAAATTCCTCGGAGGATGGGTTGCTCTCAAATGACAAGTGTCAAGTTCTCTCGAGCAGCCAACCAACTAGTGGTTGTAGGGGCGGCTATTTATAGCCTAGGAGCAGCCCACATGATAAGACATAAATGCCCTTCAATGATATGACCGTTAGGTGGATAAGATATTTTGGACAGCCGGCAAGAAGACAAAGAACGGTCGGAATTTTGAACATCAAATTCCTCGGGGCTATCATGTTCCTCATCGTGTAGGTAATTCAGACTGGCGAATTCCTAACTCCTCGGGCGAAACAAATTCTCGGTGACTGAAAGAGCTTCGTCTCATCCTTCAAGAAATTGATTGAATCTGTATGAGATTTCCAAAAGCTTCACTCAAGGGATTGGTAGGTGTAGGATTTTGAGTTGAGCATCAAATGGAAATTTTCCTTAGTATTTCCTCGACCCCTTTAACAATGACGGTGTTTCCTATGACTCAAGAAAGAGAAAATGAAACTACGAAAACAAAAGTCTTCACGCTTCATGTTCCTCAAATGAATACCAAGTCTTCGTGATCACACCAATTTCTTCACTTTCAAAGTCTTCGAAAAGTCTTCGAATATCAAAGTCTTCAAATTGAAGAACTTCATTTTAGGGTCGACTTTCACTGTAATTATCAAACTCCTCATAGACTTATAGACCTGTGTGCACTCACAAACGCATTAGTTACTTAACCTATAAGTCTTCAATACACCAAAATCACTAAGGGGCACTAGATGCACTTACATGAAGGTCGTATGTATATTCCCGAGCTGTTTTGTCTCTGTTTTTGCGGGGCGGTGGGGCGTTCTGCTATTCGTCATGAGTTGCTGTTTTGTCACGACCGCAGGGTAGTCAGTCCGCCGCACTGTCCCGACCACGCGGTGGTAGTTCCGCATTGCACGAGGGAGGTAGGGGATCTGGTGCCTCCTCATCGAACTAGGGTAGCAGTCTGCACTTCGGGTAACTCTTGGCTAGGCGCTTGAGGCCGTATTCTTCGGCTGCCAGGACATCGGTCCATCTGTCAATGAGTAGGTCTTGATCGGCTCAGAGCTGCTGCTGCTTTTTCTTCAGGCTTCTTGCAGTAGCTATTAGTTGGCGCTTGAAGCGCTCCTGCTCGAGGGGTGCCTCGGGCACGATGAAGTCCTCGCTGCCGAGGCTCTTCTCATCCTCGGTGACTGGAAGATAACTGTCGTCATCCGGGTCATTGGGCAAGGTTTGTTTAGCAGGGTTAACTTGCCCGTTGTCTTGTTCCTCCTATTCGGATGTAGCTCCAACAGGGTCTTCATTGTTTTCGGCGTCGCCCAGAGTACTATTTTCTCCGGTGCCAGTGTTGCCATCTTTTGAGCGACGAGGCTTAGAACGGCGTTTAGGGCGCCAACGCTTGGACTGTGTCTCAGAAGGTTTATTCGCAACTGGATCTTCTTTGTCATCGTCGCTAGATTTTTTAGGCGTGTCAACCATGTACACATCGTATGAAGAGGTGGCCGTCCAACGTCCAGTGAATGGCGGGTCTTGGCCTTGCTCCTTGTCGGCATCGTCGTCCATACCGTCGATGTCTTCGGAGCCATAATCAAGCACGTCGGTTAAGTCATCGATAGTGGCTATGAAGTGGGTGGCGGGTGGGAAGCAAAATTCCCCATCATCAGCTTCTAGCTCGAACCGAACATAGTTCGGCTGTGAGTCCTTCTCCAAGGACAAATTCTTTAAAGAGTTTAGCACATCACCCAAAGGTGAGTGCCGGAAGATGTCTGTGGCGTTGAATTCAAAAGTCGATAACCGATCCAGCTCGGTGTCCGCAGGCGTACATGGTCCGAAACTTATAGCCGGAGACGAGTACGGAGTTCCGTTGACACAAATATTGCAGGGTGTCGAGTCTGGCTCCAACACCGCGGACTCTGTGGCCTCAGATGGCACGATCTGCTCCAGCTCTGAGGCCGTTGCAGCAACAGGAACCACATCTCCTGGATGTGACTCGATGACAGATTTAAGTCATGTTCATCGGAGCGAGGGGGAGCGATCGTCGCGGTCTCAAATCCATCAAAGATCAAGTCTCTGCGGACATCCGCGACATAGTTCAAGCTTCCGAATCTGACCTGGTGGCCAGGGGCGTAATTATCGATTTGCTCCAGATGGCCAAGCGAGTTGCCCTGCAGTACGAAGCCGTCGAACACGAAGATCTATCCGGGCAGGAAGGTTTCTCCCTGGACATCGTCACTATGGACGATCGAAGGGGCCATCGAACCTTTCGTCGACGGCACAATGGAACTCTCAATGAAAGCACCAATGTCGGTGTCAAAACCGGCGGATCTCGGGTAGGGGGTCCCGAACTGTGCGTCTGAGGTCGATGGTTGCAGGAGACGGGGGACACGATGTTTACCCAGGCTCGGGCCCTCTCTATGGAGGTAATACCCTACTTCCTGCTTGATTGATCTTGATGATTATGAGTGTTACAAGAGTTGATCTACCACGAGATCGTAATGGCTAAACCCTAGAGGCCTAGCCTGTATGACTATGGTAATGAATGTGTCCTTTCCGGACTACGCCCTCCGGTTTATATAGACATCAGAGGGATCTAGGTTTACATAGAGTCGGTTACATAAGAAAGAATCTTCATAGTTGATCGCCAACCTTGCCTTCCACGCCAAGGAGAGTTCTATCCGGACACGGGTGCAGTCTTCGGCCTTCATGTCTTCACAGCCCATCATTCCAGCCCATGGATAACAGGCCGGACGCCCGAGGACCCCTTAGTCCAGGACTCCCTCACCGCTCGCCCCGAAACCACTCCCCGTCGCCGTCCGCCGCCGCCCGGTCATCCCTCTAGCCCCCCCCCCCCCCCCCCGAGCTTTTTCTCCGGCGATCCCCACGCCACCGCCCAATCAGCGCACTCCCCACCGTCGGCGACTGCCAACCAGAGGTCTCACGACTTCGAATCCCCACCGACCACTAATTTATTACCATTTATTTCCTTCATATACGCGCTGACGGATGGGCCCTATGGTAATGTGCGCTGCTGAATGTGGACCGTTTGACTGGTCAATTGATCGTGTCATCAACAAATTACGGAGCTGTATGGTGAGCAAGTGACCGTATGATCATCCTAAAATGTCTTTTATTAACACAGTACAGACTCAAACTACCATTTCTTTCTTTCATATTCGCGCTGACAGGTGGGCCCCACGGTTATGCGCCCCGATGGTGCAACACTAGTTGCGCCACGTGGAACATTTGACTGGTCAATCATCAACAAAATATGGAGTTGTACGGGTGAGCCAGTGACCGTATAATCATGACTTGTATTTTTTAACACGGTACATACGCAAGCGCTCATATATACGCACAAGCACTCACCGCTATTAGCGCACACACACGCAGACCCTACCCCTATGAGCACCTTCGAGAGAGTGAGACAGCATATGATCTTGAGATTTTACGAAGTCACCATAGGTGCCTCGTAGTCGAGTGGAACGTCTCCTCCCACTGAACGCACATCGCCGGAAAATACTGAAATTAACCCAGGATAAATGCAAGCACCAGGACTTTAACCCTGGTGGGCTCGGGAAACCACTGTCCTCCTAACCATCCAACCACAGGTTGGTTAGCGCCACAAAATGTATGTGGTGACCGTGATGAGCTTATTCTGAAGTCCAGTGACCATATCGTGCTTTCGCTTCAAATACAATGACTGTAAGTGTCGTCAACAAAATACGGAGCACGCATCAAATACAATGTCCGTCAGTGTCATCAACAAAATACGAAGACGTATCGTGAGCTAGATACCGTATGATCACCATGAGAATGTATACGGTGACCGTAATGAGCATATTCTGAAGTCCAGTGACTGTATAGTGCCTTCGCTTGAAATACAATGACCGTCACGCGTGAATGTGTCAGGGGCATGCATACTTTTAGAGGGCCGAGAGATAGTTTGTGTGCGTACGTATGAAAGTGGTGTAGAAAGAGGGGGTGTCCGGTGGAGACAAGGAGAGATATGCCCTTCGTTTCTCTTTCCTGTGATTAATATTTTAGGAGAAAATATAAACATTCACAATGCAGAACAAATATGTTTGGATGCACCATGCAATTAACTTTCATGTATAACATTGTACTATTGTATATGCTTATTTTCTTAGTGGTCGATTGTGTGTGTGGTGTGGTGGGCACATCATTTCCAGTTGGGGTGGGCACATCATTTCTAGTTGTGGTGGGTCAACATGAGGACTCATGAGTCGGTTCCATCCTGCGCCACATAGGTTGGACCGAGACGCATTATACAAAGACCCATGTGCAGGACTTGGCGCACAACACGAAGCTACCAGAGTCGTGGAGGACTCTATCCCCACTGGTGATAAGCCGACTATATATGATTTGTAACCCTAGGCCCCGAGTATGTTATAGAAGCCCGGGGGCTAGTTCATCGATAGTATACACGCACACACAATGCCTGGTATTCACATGTGCTTTGTACACACCCCTATCACTAATATAGAGTACCAGGAGTAGGCTTTTTCCCCAACTGCAAGGGTCTGGACTTGGGTAAAACTTTGCCTCGTATTACCATCCAGCCTAACAGTCAGGGATATCCTACCGAATGATCTGATGGAATCATATCTGCCAACTACTAAGAGAGAGGTGTGTCTGTAGGGGGGGGGCAATATGTGGTACAGAGGCATAAAGATAATGTGCGTGCGGGAGACACGTAGGCACATATATGTGCGTATAGAGGGCTAGTAGAGACCGCGCGTGTGTATATATGCATGTGAGAGAAATAGTGTTTTCCAACTGAGATTAGTGAAAAGAGTGGTACATAGTAGTCAGAAAGAGAGAGAGATAGAGAGAGTGTGTGTGTGCGCGAGACACGCTGAAACCCCGAGAGAGATTGTGAGCATGTGTGAAAGAGAAATGCCGATGTATATAAAGTGTGTGCACTTATGCGTTAGATAGAGAGATATATAGCGCGTTTGTGAGAACGGGCCGAGGCATAGTGCATCTACATGTAAAAGGCGGTTCTACGCATTAAATTAAAATATAAATGGCATTATTGTTTTTGAATGAGATCATGAATTTTGCAATTTGCGTATGAACGAAAATCGGTCTATCAGACACCCATACTCTATTGAATTCTAGCATGTGCATGTGTTTATTTCATATTATCGATCCATAGAGTGAGAGCGGTTTGAAATACAGGCAATGCATTGCTTTTGCAATTCATATACAAACATTAATTAGTGCACTCCATGTTGTTAGTGTGAAGCACTTCATACATTTTTTGCTTACATGGATACATTCCAAATTGCTAGCTACGAAATAGAATACATGTTGAATTCAACATAAAGGGGGTTTCGAAGATTCGAATTTATAGGAAGTGCATTCATCTATTTGAACCCGAGATAATGGCATTTGTAAATCAGATCTAAAAGGGGGCATCAATCTTTGTTGTGCGTTTGAACATGCTATATATTCATACGCATGTCTAACTATTTTTTTTGCAACCAAGGAGATTATATCTGGAACCATGCATGAATGGAGGTAAGTTGCATATTTTTTAATATATACTCGTGTACAATGTATATTCAAATGTACCCCCTCCATTCGAAAATAATCGTAGTTTTAGGATTTTCAAGAGTAAAGATTTGTGAAGTTTGACAAATCCTGAAAGTTCAATTCAAGAGAACCGAAAACGTTAATGCTTCTGCTCCCAAATATTGAACGAAGCACCAAATAAGCCTCTGGTCACCCGAAACCGTGCGAGAGTAATGTTTGGTGGTAGGAAATTCTGTCTGACTCGCCCGTAGCCTATCGGCCCGATGTCCAAAGGTCTAAACCGGGGTAGGTTTGTAACTTCACCAAGATGCCAGTCTCAACCGCCTCCGAGAAGCATTCATACGCCGTGGGTGCCTAAACACCCATGTGCTCGGCCGAAATCTATCCCGCCCACCATTTGGGACACCTGAGATTACTGTCCTACCCCCAACCCGCAATATGTCCCAAATTTCAAACAAGCGCGTCCCAAACCGAAACATTGTTCCCCCTTAGTTCCCCCTCCCTCTGTTTCACAATTCATACTCCATGGGCGCCAAAACACCCTCTCCACCAGCTGCAAAACCCCAGCCTCCTTTGTCCTCCAGCCCATCGCGCCCAATCCACCGCCGCCCTCCTCCATCACGCCGGAGCCGGTACCCCGATGTCGTCGTCCAACGCAACCGCAATCGCAACGCTCTCAAGGACTTAGTAGCTGAAGCCGAGGCAGAGCTGCCTCCATGACGCCGACGCCGACGTGTGCCTTACCAGAACCACTTCGACCACGTCGTCCTGCGCCTCACCGCTGCCGCTCCACTGTCGCAACCGTCCATCGAACTGGAGCTATTCCCGCTACATCGTCGTTCACCGCCTCGGATCTGGTCCCCCGCCGGCGACAGACGGCCAATGTACCACACTCAACAACTTGGCCATGGGTTCGTCCAAGGCTCCACCGTCCTCCACAACTTCTTATTTCCAGCGAACCACAAGAAGATCGTTGGAAAAACTAAAGGAGGACACAACACTGCCAGCAGAAAGAGGTACTCCTCTTCCCATATTCATGCAAATCTTACATCTCTGCTCAAACCGTATTCATCCCACGAAAGAAACTAATTGAGCGCTTCTTACTGCATCTTCTTCATGATATTAAATGCACAAGGTTTCCTCCCATTTACTATTTCACCTTTCTAGAGGTCAGTAGCCTGCCTGGATTTCAATTCAGGGCCAGTCGAATCTCAATTAAAAGAAGTAGCACCCGCTTAGGCGCGCGGAGCACCTAGTCCACCTGTTCGTCGGGGAAGCGACGCATCGGTGTCTATCATAGGGGTGTGGGGCGCAGGAGCTGCTTGCGCCCGATCTGGAGGTCGGCGGGGCTTGAAGGGATGGTCGGGGGGTGTAGGATCGAAAGTATGTCTAGAGGGGGGGGGTGATTAGACTACTTGACCAAATAAAAATTTAGCCTTTTCGTAATTTTAGTTATTGGCAGATTTTAGCAACTTTGGACAAGTCAAGCAATCTTAACACAATTCAAGCAAGAATGCAAAGAGTATATGAGCAGTGGAAAGTAAAGCATGCAACTTGCAAGAATGTAAAGGGAAGGTGTCGGTGTCAAAACCGGCGGATCTCGGTAGGGGTCCCGAATCGCTGCGTCTAGGCGGATGGTAACAGGAGACAAGGGACACGATGTTTTTACCCAGGTTTGGGCCCTCTCGATGGAGGTAATACCCTACTCCTGCTTGATTAATATTGATGATATGGGTAGTACAAGAGTAGATCTACCACGAGATCAGAGAGGCTAAACCCAAGAAGCTAGCCTATGGTATGATTGTTGTTCCCCCTATGGACTAAAACCCTCCGGTTTATATAGACACCGGATAGGTTAGGGTTACACAGAGTCGGTTACAATAGTAGGAGATCTACATATCCGTATCGCCAAGCTTGCCTTCCACGCCAAGGAAAGTCCCATCCGGACACGGGACGAAGTCTTCAATCTTGTATCTTCATAGTCTAGGAGTCCAGCCAAAGATGATAGTTCGGCTATCCGGACACCCCCTAGTCCAGGACTCCCTCAGTAGCCCCTGAACCAGGGTTCAATGACGACGAGTCCAGCACGCATATTGTCTTCGGCATTGCAAGGCGGGTTCCTCCTCCGAATACTCCATAGAAGGTTTTGAACACCAGGATAGTGTCCGGCTCTGCAAAACAAGTTCCACATACCACCGTAGAGACAATAACTTTTGCATAGATCTGCTGACGTATTCCGCGGTGTGACATCACACCACGGCCAGGCCTTTACATGAATCATTTTTTACTGTCCCACCTCAGCGTGTTTAGCGAGGCGGTTTCCTTGGCACGTCTTATCGAAGCATAGATCGTGCCCCCTTATTCCGGGATTCTCATCAATACGGACGTGGGTAACCCATCCGCGCGATTGATTACGCTACCGGGAGATAAGCGAGTTTTACCAGTGGCGGGGGCGCGATAGCTCGTCCGTCCATATAAGGGATAAGGATCCACCTTTTCACCCACGCCTTCTTCCTCCTTTGCTCATCCATTTCACAAGACTCGAGCTCCAGCGCCTAAGTCCGCACATCCCACCTCAACCTTCTCCAACTATGTCCGGAGCGGGAGGTAGGTGGATGGCCTCCTCCGTCACGGAGGGGCACATCACAAAGCTGCGGGAGGCCGGATACTTGTCCGGCGACATCGCGTGTCGGCTCCCCAACAAGGGGCAGCTCATCCCCACTCCCAGGCCCCATGAGAGGGTGGTGTTCCTCACCCACTTCCTCCGCAGACTAGGTTTTCCACTTCACCCATTTGTCCGGGGGCTCATGTTCTACTATGGCCTGGATTTCCACGATCTGGCCCCAAACTTCATCTCAATATCTCGACGTTTATCATCGTGTGCGAGGCCTTCCTCTGCATCCAACCCCACTTCGTTTTATGGTTGAAGACCTTTAGCGTCAAGCCGAAAATAGTGGGCGGCCGACAGGCGGAGTGCGGAGGCGCTATGGTGGGCAGGATGCCCAACGTTCTTTGGCTCGAGGGCTCCTTCGTGGAGACAATAAAGGGGTGGCAATCGGGGTGGTTCTACATCACCGAGCCGTGCGACTCCAAATGGGCGGCGGCCCCCGAATTCAGATCTGGCTCCCCCACACGGCTCACATCATGGAAAGAGACGGGCCTGATGTGGGGTGATTCGGAAGAGCTGACCGACTCCAAACTCGTGTCCAAACCTGGTGGACAAGAAGCTCAAGCTTGTCCATGTAGTCCAGGTTATGCTCATCCGCCGGATTCTCCCATGCCAGCAACGGGCCTTTAATTTGTGGGAGTTTGATCCGGCACAACACTGGACCTTGAGCCGGCTCTTCGACACTACGTACAAAGATGCCTGGAAGGTGCTGTTCAAGGGCGCCGAAGCCCCCGCATCCGCTAACAAAGATCGCGGATTCAGCTCGCTGCATCAAGCCAGCGAGGCAAGTTATTCTACCCTTTACAGGACTCTTTTTTCATAGTTTGACTCTATGCGGGATCTAAAACTCCCTAACCTTTGACAGGACTGGCTGAAGAAGTCCAGACAGATTAACTGTCCGGCCCCTTTGCCAGAAGACCCAGCGGATGCCCGATTGACAGGGCTACTGGCTCCGGCACCTCACGTGGTGACGGAGAAGAAGGCCAAGAAGGAGGCCACGGGAACTCGAAGGACCTCCCGGCGCCAGGGGCTGTCGGACTCATCGCCCGATGACCCTGAGGCGGAATCCTCCTCTGAGGAAGAGGAGGAGGAAAAATAAGCCTCTCCCCCATCGGGGGGAGGGAGAAAAAGGAAGGCCGGACTTCTCCACCAACGTCGACAACGACGAGGAGGAGTGGCCAACAAGGGCCAAGCCCCTGGCGAGATCGTAAGTGTCCGGATTCCAGAATAACTCATGGATTTTCATTTGTCGCATAGTGTTCTCTAATGCCGAACAATCATGCAGCCCGCCCAAGGGCGAGCTCGCCGCTTCGTCGAGCGGGTCCCTGAGTTCGTCGGAAATGGAGAGTACTTCACTTCCGGCCGCCTCCTCACCTCACGCTGCGGACGACGCCGAGGTGGGGCCCCAAGGGGGGCCTGGTCAAGAGGAGGTGGCGCAGGAGGCACCGCAAGGCAACCTCCCGGACTCCAGGTGCGTGGGGGGCGAGACCCCCAGGGGCTCTAAGCCCGACCCTCATCCGGACTCCATGTCGGAACCTTCAGCAGTTCCGGAGTCCGGCAAGCAGTCCCTTCGTAGGAAGGGTAAGACGCCGGTGTCCTCCGTCCAACCGGAGGCACCGGATAGCTTACTGGAGGCACTTAACAACGCCTCCATCGAGGAGGAGCACCGCACTGTTATGAGTGTGGTGATCCAGAAAGTTCACCCACCAAGAGCGGGCCGATGAAGCCTCGCAACAGCCTTCTAACAGGCTTTGAGGTAAGTTTAGAATATGTAAAAATATTACCGCATAGACAGTAGCCCCTGATGCTTAGTTCGGTGTTCGGAAAGAAAATCCGGACTAAGGATCTAAAAAGATATACGCAGGAGTCTAATATAAGTATGTCAATATGGGAATGCAGGCTGCATGTCTGCCGACCTCTGCCTTGACCGATCGCTGGAGGTCAATGCATTAAAGCAGAGCCTCGAGCGGTCCGAGAACGAGCTCGGCCTTGCCAAGAAGCAGCTCGAGGACAAGGAAGGTAAGTAATACCTTATTAAAGAAATACCTTATAGAAAGGATTCAGTTGCAAAAAATAGCAGGGATAACTTGTAGGTGCAGCGGCTGGTGGACGCCTGTCCATGGATTGAAGTCCTCAAGCGCTCCGTCTGCATTGAAGGTGCCCGTCGGGCCCTTGCCCGTGCTAAAGTGCACTGGGCAAGCTGGATGCGGAGAAGCTTGTGACGGACGGGCCATCGAAGGGCAAGGATCATCGCAAGCCTGAAATGTACTATGAGGGCGTCCTGAAGGGTGCCCGCCGTATAGAGGACGAGTGCTCCAAAGATGTAATATTTGAATAGACTCGCATTTGTTATCCTGTACGCTGAAAACTTGTTCATATGCGCTATGCAATGCTAGTTAATTTAAAATATTACCTTCTGTGCATCCGTTTATCAAATCTGAGAGATGGCAAGTCGTTGGCTTCAGCCCCCATGCCACGAGTGCTGGGGTGTTCGGGACAAACTTGAGCGCTCTTGTTCCCATTCTTGGGTCCTATCGAGGGAGGCGCTCAACGCAACAAACAAGGCAACCGGACTTATAATGCTTGAACACTCTCACTTAGCCATAGAATTCTATAATTTTAAATTTCGTCGAAGCCCCTAGTATTCGGAAGACCGAGTTCGGGGCGCTATCCACGCCTTGGCCGGACAATGCCGGTTCCTCGCTCTAAGTGGCATAAGTCTTTAGGGACCTGAAAAGACCTCTCGAACAGCGACCAGCTCTCGCCCTATCATGACGGTCAGTTTTAGCTTTCTCCACTGAGGTGCTCAACCCAGCTCAACCGGGCACAATCACAAGGTTCTCCGGTGCTACCTTAGCCGATATAACGGAACGTAAGGTACCAAAACACGGAGCCGGAAAACCCAACTATTGACCCAAGACATGATTCGAGCCGATGCATATAATGCTATAAGTTCGGGTGCCGCACTTGTGAAAGTGTTCGGACTTATCACACCATAATTTTGGGGTACTTAAGCCCCTGGTGTATTGGCCGTACCAAAGTGTACGGGTGCGACATGTCATGAAATGAACATATATATAGATAAAAAAATGTAATAATAGGCAAAAGCTATATATTGGTTATTAAAAAGAAACTGCAAATAAAAGCAGAACGATACAAATTGTGCGATAAGCAAGGGATGGGACTATTTAACATGTCCCCCTCCAGGGGTAAGCTGCGGGATGGTATGTAAAACAGGTATAATGCTCGTAGTAGAGACCACCTGGACACTCGACGCAGTATTCTGCTTCCCTGGCTGTTGCATCGTGAGTTCGGCGCGAATGCCGGACAGGGCTTCTGGAGAACAGAGTCCTGAAAGTAAGAAAAAAGGAAAAAGAAAAAGAATGACACAATCGGGAGCCCCTGGTGCGGTTGAGCCGCATTCTGGGCGTGCCGTGGTCGTGCCCCTCCCCTTATGCCCATGGTATCTTCAGAGCATAGTTATGTACGCATAGTACTGGCTTCGCAATTTCACGAGGGCTGGGGTTGGGGCCGGATTGGTACGCGTGCTTGGATCGTGCCAGGCGGTCTTGTTGTAGGTTACTCGGCTTGATGCCTCGGGACGCTTAGTGGCCGGACTCGAGAATTGCTGTGAGAGGCTGCTTTGCACCTCCGCCGCGAGGGCCGCCGTGTGCTCCTTCGTTCGGAGAGAGCGTTCGGTGTTTCCATTGACCGTGATTACTCCTCAAGGGCTTGTCATCTTGATCTTGAGGTATGCGAAAAGCGGCACCGCATTGAACTTTGCAAATGCGGTTCGTCCGAAAGCAAAGGCGTGATAGCCGCTGCGAACGGGACTATGTCGAAGATTAACTTTTGCTTCGAAGTTATCCGGGATCCAAGACCACTTCGAGTGTAATCGAGCCTGTATAACTGGCTTCTACACCTGGTATTACGCCTTTAAAGGTCGCCTTTGTGGGTTTAATCCTTGAGGGTCTATGCCCATTTTATGCATTGTATCCCGATAAAGCAGGTTCAGTTGCTACCGCCGGCCCATCGTGACTCTAGTGAGGTGAAATCCGTCAATAATTGGGTCAAGAACCAATGCGCGAAACCGCCGTGGCGGATGCTAGTGGGTGGTCCTTCGATCGAAGGTGATCGGGCAGGAAGACCATGGGTTGAACTTCGGGCGACTGCTCCATCGCATATACGCCCCTTTAGCACACGCTCCGCCCCCTTTTGGGTATGTGGGTTGCGATATCATGTTCACCGTCCGCACTTGTGGGGGAAACCTTCGTCCTCTATTGTTCGGGCGGTCGGGCTCTTCCTCGCCATCGCTATGCAGCCCCTTGTCATTGAGTTCAGCACTTAGCTTGCTCGCTTGTTTGAACACCCAACAATCCCTGTTGGTGTGATTGGCTGGTTTTTCGGGGTGCCATGTATCCGCACAAGCGATCGAGTATTCGGTCCAAGTTGGACGGGCCCCGGTATTTCTTTTGAATGGCTTCTTCCACGACCGGGTTTAGAGCCTCTGAATCCGCATTGATTGCTGTATCTTCAGCATTATCGCCGTTAATCGGCGCTTTGTTCTTGTTGCGACGCCGACCTGCCATTGCTGTCCTTGGTATCCAACTACCAGGGTTTTTGGTCAAGTTGTTGCTTGAGCTAGCTAGCTGTCCTCTCCCACGCAAAAGTGGGTCATGAGTGTTGTGAGGGCTGCCATGGATTTCGCTTTTCCTGTCCTAGGTGCCGGGCAAGCCACTCATCACGGATGTTATGTTTGAAGGCTGCAAGGGCCTCTCAGATCCGGACAATGACGATTTGATTTTTCTTGGTTAGGAACCGTGTCCGAATTGCTCGGCCGATTCTTCCGGCTGCTGAATTATATGGCTAAGGTCATCGGCATCCGGTGGTCGCATATGTGCCCCGGAAGTTATCAAGGAATGCGGCTTCTAGGTCCTCCCAACAACCAATTGATTCTGCTGGCAAGCTGTTAAGCCAATGCCGAGCTGGTCCTTTAAGCTTGAGTGGGAGGTATTTGATGGCGTGTAGATCATCACCGCAGGCCATGTGGATATGGAGGAGGTAGTCCTCGATCCAGACCGCAGGATCTGTTGTGCCATCGTATGATTCGATGTTTACGGGTTTAAAACCCTCAGGGATTTGATGATCCATTACTTCATCTGTGAAGCATAGTGGGTGTGTGGCGCCTCTGTATTGGGCTATATAACGACGTAGCTCATATGAGCTTTGTCTACTGTGTTTGGCCTGGCCGGGTTTGCTGTATCCGGCGTGACGGTTATCATCACATGTCATTGGGCGCCCACATGATCTGTAGATTGATCTTGTATGTTTTGCCTTATCCTCCAATATATCTCGCAAGTCCGGCGCGTTTTCCCGTGCCTTGGTACTTTTTGAGCGGCATCGGGGTGCGGCGTGAACGGAGGGTCTAGAGGCCTCTCTGTCGCGGCCACGGGGTGGCCGGTCTGCCATGTCGTGCGCTGGTGACTTGGGTGCTTCCTCCTCTGATCAAGGCAACGGCCTGTGTTTGGGGTAGCTTTTGAGGGCGCTCGAGTTCATACTCTTCGCTGCAAGGACTTCACCCATCCGCCACCTAGCAGTGTCTTGGTAAGCTCTAAGTGTTGCTGCTTTTCTTGAGGCTGCTTGCCGTGGCTATAAGCCCGCGCTTGAAACGCCCTGCTCGTTGGGATCCTCAGCACGACAAATTGCCGTCGCCGAGGCTTGCCTCATCTTCGGAGGGAGGCGATAGTTATTGTCTTCTACCTCTTTTTTCACAGACCGTCAGGCGGACTTGCTTCTCCCTCCTCCCGTGCTGAATCCTGCCGGAGGGGTTGTCTTCGCACTATCCGAGGTGTTATTATCTCCGTGCGGAATCACCGCTTTTGCTGTGGCGGATTTAGAGCGCGCCACGACGCCGGGCGCTTGGGCTGTTTCTTGGAGGGTCATCCTCCGTTGTTTCATCGCCGCTCCCATCTTTTGGGATGTCCACCATGTATATGTCGATGACGAGGTGGCCTTCCAAAGCCCTGTAGGCGCTGGGTCTTGGTCATCTCCGCATCGCCGCCCATACCGCCAATGTCTTCGAGTCGAAGTCAGCATGTCGGTTAAATCATCGGCAAAGGCTACAAAGTGGGTGGTGGGTGGGCGTTGAATTTCTTCGTCGTCCGCATCCCAACCTTCCTGACCGTAGTCCGGCCAGGGCTCTCCGGATAGAGAGAGAGAGAGAGAGACTTTAGTGAATTCAAGATGTCGCCAAAGGGCGAGTGCTGAAAGATGTCCGCGGCAGTGAACTCCATGACCGGCGCCCGATCAGATTCGATTGGCAGGGGCGCGGAGGGTTCGGAGTCCGGCACCTTGGAATCACAGTCTTCGCAAAGGACAGGGATGGTGTTCGGCTCAATCGCCGTAGAGATGTCAGCCCCCGAGGTGGTGTCCAACCAACCATCCTCAATCAGCGAGATCGGCTCCGAATCAATGGTCGGAGCGGATACTAGTGCGGCCTCCAGGACACTGTTCGGCGGCAGAGTTAGATCATGCCCATCGAGATAGTGCGCGCGCTATTGGCGCGGCTCAACTGCTGAAGATCAAGTCTCCGCGATGTCGGGCGTAGTTTAAATCTTCCAAACCTGACTCGACGGCCAGGGGCATAGCTTTCGATCTGCTCCAGATGGCTGCTTAATTGGCCCGCAGTTCAAAGCCGCCAATACGAAGATCTATCCGGGAGAAAAGTCTCACCGACTACGCCGTTGTTGATGATCGAAGGAGCCATCGGGCCTATCGGTGACGCACACGCAGGAACTCTCAATGAAAGCACCAATGTCGGTGTCAAACCGCGGATCTCGGTAGGGGGTCCCGAATCTGTGCGCCTAGGCGGATGGTAACAGGAGACAAGGGACACGATGTTTTTACCCAGGTTCGGGCCCTCTCGATGGAGGTAATACCCTACTCCTGCTTGATTAATATTGATGATATGGGTAGTACAAGAGTATATCTACCACGAGATCAGAGAGGCTAAACCCTAGAAGCTAGCCTATGGTATGATTGTTGTTCCCCCTACGGACTAAAACCCTCCGGTTTATATAGACACCGGATAGGTTAGGGTTACACAGAGTCGGTTACAATAGTAGGAGATCTACATATCCGTATCGCCAAGCTTGCCTTCCATGCCAAGGAAAGTCCCATCCGGACACGGGACGAAGTCTTCAATCTTGTATCTTCATAGTCTAGGAGTCCGGCCAAAGATGATAGTTCGGCTATCCGGACACCCCCTAGTCCAGGACTCCCTCAGAAGGGTTTGGAGGATTCAAACACAATAGGAGACACGGATGTTTTTTTCGTGGTTCCGATAAGTGGTGCTATCGTACATCCACGTTGATGGAGACTTCAACCCACAAAGGGTAATGGTTGCGCGAGTCCACGGAGGGCTCCACCCACGAAGGGTCCATGAAGAAGCAACCTTGTCTATCCCACCATGGTCGTCGCCCACAAAGGACTTGCCTCACTAGCGGTAGATCTTCACAAAGTAGGCGATCTCCTTGCCCTTCCTAAATCCTTGGTTCAACTCCACAATCTTGTCGGAGGCTCCCAAGTGACACCTAGCCAATCTAGGAGACACCACTCTCCAAGAAGTAACAAATGGTGTGTTGATGATGAACTCCTTGCTCTTGTGCTTCAAATGATAGTCTCCCCAACACTCAACTCTCTCTCATAGGATATGGATTTGGTGGAAAGAATATTTGAGTGGAAAGCAACTTGGCGAAGGCTAGAGATCAAGATTCATATGGTAGGAATGGAATATCTTGGCCTCAACACAAGTGTAGGTGGTTCTCTCTCAGAAAATGTAAGTTGGAAGTGTAGGTTCGTTCCGATGGCTCTCTCCACGAATGAAGAGGAGGTGGAGGGGTATTTATAGCCTCCACACAAAATCTAACCGTTGCACACAACTTGCCAAACTCGGTGGGACCGAATTGATAAACTCGGTCGGACCGATTCAGCAAATCTAGTGACCGTTAGGATTTTCGGTGGGACCGACATGCAACTCGATCGGTAGGACCGATATGGTTAGGGTTAGGGCATAACGTAATCTTGTTGAGACCGATTACACAAACTCGGTGAGACCGATTTTGGTAATAATCTAACCAGAGAGTTGGTCGTAAACTCGGTGGGACTGATTCGCCATTTCGTGAGACCGAAATGTTACGAAAGAGAAACAGAGAGTTTACATTGCAATCTCGTGGGACCAAACGCTACAAAGGGAAATAGAGAGATTATAATCCCATCTCGTGAGACTGGATCCCTATCGGTGAGACCGATTTGCCTAGGGTTTGTGGCAAGGGCTATGACATCCGAACTCGTATGGCGGATAGAAAGAATCGATGGGGTTGAGTTTGACTTTTGGTTTAGGTCATATGTGGATGTGAGAAAGTAGTTGAGGGCATTGGAGCATATCACTAAGTGTCGGTGTCAAAACCGGCGGATCTCGGGTAGGGGGTCCCGAACTGTGCGTCTAGGCGGATGGTAACAGGAGACAAGGGACACGATGTTTTTACCCAGGTTCGGGCCCTCTCGATGGAGGTAATACCCTACTCCTGCTTGATTAATATTGATGATAGGGGTAGTACAAGAGTAGATCTACCACGAGATCAAGGAGGCTAAACCCTAGAAGCTAGCATACGGTATGATTGTTGTTCGTCCTACGGACTAAAACCCTCCGGTTTATATAGACACCGTCACACAGAGTCGGTTACAATGGTAGGAGATCTACATATCCGTATCGCCAAGCTTGCCTTCCACGCCTAGGAAAGTCCCATCCGGACACGGGACGAAGTCCTCAATCTTGTATCTTCATAGTCTTGGAGTCCGCCGTGATGATAGTTCGCTATCCGGACACCCCTAGCCCAGACTCCTCAAGAGTCTCCCTAAACCAGGCTTCAATGACGACGAGTCCGGCGCGATATTGTCTTCGGCATTGCAAGGCGGGTTCCCCCTCCGAATACTTTATAGAAGGTTTTGAAACACAAGGATAGTGTCCGGCTCTGCAAAAGAAGTTCCACATACCACCGTAGAGAGAATAACTTGTGCACAGATCTGCTGACGTATTCCGCGGCGTGACATCACACCACGGCTAGGCCTTTATATGAATCGTTTTTTTATTGTTCCACCTCAGCATGTTTAGCGAGGCGGGTTCCCTGGCACGTCTTATCAAAGCGTAGATCATGCCTCCTTATTCCGGGATTCCCATCAATACGGACGTGGGTAACCCAACCGTGCCTGGTGGCACGCCTCCTCTATCAAAGGCGAGTCCTAATCGACCACGGGGAGGGCTCTTGGTATTCAACCTCTTTATAATGAGACCAAGTCCCTCTTCTTCTTTACACCCGCCATCGATTTCGCCTCGTGCTTCGAGTTCTAACACCCAAAGCTTCAGATTTAGGCGCTTCGGACCCTCGACGATGTCCGGCTCCGACCAGCACGGCCGATGGATGTCTTCTTCCGTCACAGAAGAATATGTGTTATAGCTGCGAGACGCCAGGTATCTAACCGGTGAAATTTCGCATAGGCTGCCTGCTCCAGGGCAGGTCATTCCCACTCCTGAGCCCGGCGAGAATGTGGTGTTCGTGTCTCACTTCCTTCGGGGTTTAGGCTTCCCGATGGATCCCTTTGTGCAGGGGCTCATGTTTTATTATGGGCTAGATTTCCATGACTTGAATCCGGAGTCCATCCTCCATATCTCGTCATCCATTGTCGTATGTGAGGCCTTCCTCCATATTACCCTCACTTTGGATTGTGGCTCAAGACCTTCAAGGTGGAGCCAAAGGTGATCGAGGGGCAGCAAGCAGAAAAGGAGGGGCGGTCATAAGCAAATGTGCTAATGCTCCGTGGGTCGAGGGCTCTTTTCAAGAGGAGCTTGGTTTGTGGCAACGGGAGTGGTTTTATATCACTGCCCTAGGGGCACCAAATGGGTGGTGCTTCCCGCCTTCCGCCAGTTCACCATAGCGGCCGGCCATGGGTCAACAAGGGCTCGACTGGGGCCGCCCAAGGACGCCTTTGTTGCAGGGCCGTATTCGAGACCTCCAAGAAAGAGAGATCACTCTGCTGCAGCAGTGCAGATTATGTTGATTCGGCGCCTTCTGCCCTGCAAACGTCGCCCCCTCCGCCTGTGGGAATTTAATCCAGAGGGACCACGAGCTCTCCAAAATTTTATGGGTACGACGCCCGTGGAGATGTATAAACTGTTCTTCGGATCACAAGAGAAGTGTCCGGACCTGACTGAGGACGCAGGACTAAGCTGCAATCATCCAGATACTCAAGTAAGTAGTCCTGTAACCGGACAGGCTGTTCATTCATTTATCATATACATGCCCTTTAAAGGAGCCGTTTCTTGAACAGGAGTGGATAGCCAAGGCAAAGTTAATAAGGTGTCCGGCTCCCCTCCCAGAGAACACGCCGGATCCCATGCTGGCCAAGATGTTGAAGGCCGCGCTTTTAAAGAAGGCGAGGGAGCGGGAAGCAACCGCCTCCACGAAGGAGGCCTTTAAGGAGGAGGGATCAAAAGTCCCACCTCCAAGGAGAGAAGAGGACCGCCTCGAAGATCTGGAGGTCAAGGCCTCAAGAGGGAAAGAAATCTTCGCCGAGAGTCCGCGCTGGGAAGTACCCCAACCGCACTATTTCCCCAAGGATCAGCCTCCAATGAGCCGTAAGTAAAAAGAAGGGGCTTTGTAAGTAAGGAACATCCCTATATTTATTTCAAGATAACCAAATCGCACCTTGTAGTTCGGATCTCAGCCCTTCTCAGCAGAGCTCGCCTTCGGGGATCTTCTTCCGAGATTATGGAGAGCGAACGCCCACCTGCCGCACCCCATGCGAGGCGGACGACCCCGAGGTGTCATCGCGAGGGTTCCCCTGTCCGGCGGGCCGGAAGGTCCGCGCCAAGTGGTGTGCGGTCGGAGGAGTGAAGGATCTGCTCGGGCGAAGCGGTTATTCGAGAGGATCACCGTGTGCTAATGGGTACGGTGATTGAAAGAATTGCATCCGCCAAGAGCGGATTGCATGAAGCCGCCGAAGCTTATCGACGGGTTCGAGGTACGCAAAATGATGTACCTTCTAACAGCTTATGCATATAGAATGCACCTCAGATAGATAGTAGCCCCGAGAATCGGTATGTTGTCAAAATTGACAGCGCGTCGAGGATCAAAATCTCAGTTATAACATATCGCCGCTTCCTAAATAGGTGGCGGGCGTCCGTGGCCAGCCGGATCGATGAATATGCCGAACTAAAGCGGCAACTTGACGAGGCGGATGCGACATCGCGCTGGTCAATAAACGGTTTGACGAGTCACAAGGTATGCGATTTCTACGCGACACCGGTAAGGGAGCTTGACGCCCATGCCTTACTACGTGTATGCTTAATGCAGATGGTACCGCTGTGTGGAGGAGCTGCGGTGGAACTAGCCCGAGCGAAAGAGCAAGCCGAAATAGTAATGTGGTCGCTTAAGGGCGTCAAGAGCTAGAAGTTTAACGGGCTGCTCACCGCCAAGAAGAGGAAATGGCCGATATGGCCGAAAGTTGAAGAATACGATCGATCGCTGCGAGGTTCTTGAAAAGAACATCAAGCGGAGCAAGAGGGCTCGAAAAGGCCGCCGCCAATCCAAGGATGCCCGCTCGCTTTGAGAGCTGCCAAGGAGGAGCTGAGTCAGCCGGGCTATTGCGGCCGGAAACCATTTCGCCATGGAGGAAATATACGGATCCAAAGTATGCTCACCGACAAGTTGTGGAGTTCAGAGGATGCTTATCTCGACTTAGCGGCGAAGCGCCATGGACGCGATTGAGCACTTCCGAGGCCGAAGGGGCATGTAAGGGAAGAGCTATATTGGTCGCAATTCCATAGTCCGGAGCATCCTCTTCCGTTGACCGATCGGTTGGCCGAATGGGCCGAGCTAAATCGATTATCCGGACTTGCCATGAAGCATGTCGTGATTCATTTGTGGTCGGGCGGACCCCACCAAGAGTTATTTTGGTTTAGTGCAGCAGCCTTGGTGCGGTACCGCCAGACGACACAATGAAGCGGTCGGCGTGTATTGAGGGAGCGCGATGGCTCGCCCGTGTCAAGACATACCGGGCAGAGATGAAGGCCACCGACGTTGCATCCCAAGATTCGGACAGAAGTTTAGTACCGCCGAGCACTACTTTGAGGAAGTCTGCGCAGGCGCTTGTTTAATAGAGACGCAGTGCTCAAGGATATTATGTTTAAATGACATGTATGATTTGTGAAAGCAATGTTTCAATAGAATATAAGAGCTTTTTATACTTGTGCGTCAAGTAATAAACTACTCCCCGTGCGGCCGCTTATGTATATGTATATATAACCTAAAAGATGGCTGTCCTTGCTTTCAGCCCCACGCACATAGTGCGGGGTGTTTGCAAAGAAGGTGCTTTTCACACTTAATCCAACGCCTTGGTCCTGTTAAGGAGGTGGTAGCGTAGCAAACTAGGCAACCGGACTATAATGCTTTATCACTTTCACTTAGCCATAGGAGTTCGAGGGTGGGGCTACTATATAGCCCTCGGGGCACCGCACTCTCCCGAATTGTGGGTGCGATGTGCTCGACCGAAAACCGTCCTTCATTAATGCGGAGGAATTCTAAACATTCCGTGAGTCATCGAGTGGTTGACCAGTCTCTCGCTATATCATGACAGCCGCCGCTTTCATCGAGGTGCTCGCCGGCCGAACCGGGCACAATCGCAGAGTTCTCCGGTGCCGCTAAGCCGATAGAGCGGAACGTAAGGCAGCAAAACACAGGAGCCGGAAAACCCAACATTTGACAAAAGACATGATTTGAGCTGATGCATATAAGGCCTAACTCGAGACGCCAACACTCCCTAAGGTATTCGGTCTTTATAAAACGGGCAGAATAATGCCCCGAGCCCTCGTGTCCGTGCACGCAAAAATTCTGGTGCGCCAATGCCAAAACGCCAGCCTCCTCCTCGTTATAGTAAGAAACCGGGGATGTATATCAACAAGAGACAAGAAAAAGGTTTACGCAGGGTCTTAATCTGAAAAGAATCCTTGCAACGGGTCCCTACTGCACGTCTGCGCCTGTGTCTCCATTGTGCCGTATCCTGGACAGGTGTAGCACGTTGTTCATCTGTAAAAGAGAGGAACTTAGTTTAAAAGAAAAAGGATCGTGCAAAAGATGTACTTTATATTAAATAAACAGAGTACGATTCGAAGAAGTGAATAAAATTGAGCTTTACTGTCTCTTGTTGTACATGCATGCACCCCCTTGTATGGGGCTATGCCGCTAGTAGGCGCCGGACTCGTCTAGCCGTGTCCGGGGTTTGAATGACCTATTCGGGTTCTTTGACTAGCGGAGCCGGATAGGTGTGGGGCTGTCAAGGCAGTCTCATGTTCTTCCGTGCTCGAGTAACACTTAATACTCCCTTTTAATGAGATGATGCCGCGTGGACCGGGCATTTTAAGTGTTAGAGATGCATAATGCGGTATTGCGTTAAAGCGGGCGAAAGATTCGCGTCCCAATAGTGCTTGATGGCTACTTTTAAATGGGGCGACATGGAAGACTAACTTTTCGCGACGGAAGTTGTCGGATGAACCGAACACAACTTCTAGCAGTAGGGAGCCCGCATAATGGGCATATGGGCCCGGCATTACCCCTTTAAAGGAGGTGTTGCTATGGCAAATTTTTGTTGGGTCTATCCCCATCTTATGGATTGTGTCCCGATATATCAGGTTTATGTCACCGCCGCCATCCATGAGGACTTGTGTAAATTGGAATCCTCGATTATAGGATCCAATATCAAGGCAGTCCATCCTGCATTCGGATAATTTCGGAGTAGTCCCGATGGTCGAAGGTGATTGGTTTTGACAACCAAAGTGTTGGTACTCCGCTAGGGTAGTATGTGCGCTGCCTTAATGGGCGCCGCTGCTTTTTTCTTTTATCACGTGAAGTGAGTTTACTGTTTTAACTTCTTGTGGGAAATTCTTTTGTTTTCCGGGCTCTCGCTGGTGGTGCTCGTCATCATCTTCACTTGATGTGTCGAGCCCTTGTGTTCGGGCGTTGAGTCTGCGGACTATTTGAAGACCCAACAATTTATGTGGGTATGGTTTGCGTGCCTCCCGAGTACTGTGGATTTGACATATCTTGTCCAAGATTTTGTTTAAGTTGATAGCTCATCGCTATTGTCCTTAAGGGCAGTTTTTATTGTTCTACCGTGAGCTTTTGAATCCGCATTGATCGCCACGCTTTTTGGACCGTTCCTTTAATCCGCGCTGGTCCTTGTTGCGCCGTGGTTTCCGCTTCCATCCCTCGACTTCGGATGTACTTGGGTCGCTGGTGCTGCATCTTGCTAGCCAGCTATCCTCTCCGCGCAAAAGCGGGTCATGAGGCTTGTTAATGCGGCCATTGTTCTTGGCTTTTCTTGGCCGAGGTGTCTGGCGAGCCATTCGCCTCGGACGTTGTGTTTGAAGGCTGCTAAGGCTTCGCGTCCGACAATGACTATTTGGTTCTTTTTAGTAAGGAACCTGTTCCAGAATTTCCGGCTGACTCTCCGGCTGTTGAGTTATGTGACTTAGATCGTCGATCCGGAGGGCGGACATAGGTCCCCAAAATTTGCCTCAAACGCATCCTCGAGCTCTTCCCAGCTTCCAATGGTATTTTCGGGAGGCTTTTAAGCCAATGCCGAGCTGGCCCTTTGAGTTTGAGGGTAAGTATTTTATGGCATGGAGATCATCTCCCTAGCCATGTGTATGTGGAGGATGTAATCCTCAATCCGCACTCTGTGGTCTGTTGTTCCGTCAGATGCCTCTATGTTTACAGGTTTGAATCCTCACCGAAATTATGATCCAAGACCTCATCGGTGAAACATAGGGGATGTGCGCGCCTGTATTTGGGTGTGCCGTGATGTTCGGATATTTGGCGTGTTGCATTGCTTTGAAGGGCTTGCTTTCTCGGCCCATAGACGGACCTAATCGGGCCATCCTTTGATGTGAATCCTTATGCGGATCGCATACCGCTTGTGTGTGGCGCCATTTGCCGCTCTCTTTTGCCGTGGGTCGCCCATCCGACTGGTGGCCTTCTTACTTTTTGATTGTGGGGTTCTATGGCCTCCTCATCAAATTCGGGCAGTAGTTTTCTTTGGGTAGTTTTTGTTCGGCGATCGTCGCCAGATTTGTCTCATGTGTTGAATACTCGCCCATCTGATTCTGAGTGCATCTTCCGCTGTTTTGAGCTTCCGCTTGCTTTTTCAGGCTACGCAGCGGGCGATTTGAGCCTTTTGTGGAGGTTATTCTGCTCCAACAATTTGTCCGGCGTGAGATCGTCCGGACTGTTGTCTTTGCCGGGACGGGTTGTTTATCCAAGTTGTCTTGTTCGGACGATTGCTCGATAGCATGTTCGCTGCCCACCGGTTCGCCTCGCTCTATGGCTGGGTCTTTGTTGAGGCGGACTTGGTTCGGCGCTTATGTTGCCGCTTTGACTTTTGAGGGATTTATCCTTCAGAGCGCCCCGTTGTTCCTCGCCTTCATTTCCTTTAGGTGTATCCACCATGTATACATCGTGGGATGAGGTGGTTGTCCAGCATCCTATAGGCGCTGGTTCATGGTTGTCTCCTACATCGTCGTCCATACCGTCGATGTCTTCGGAGTCGAAATCAAGCACGTCATGTAAGCTTTCGACAGTGGCTACGAAGTGGGTGGTGGGTGGGCGTTGAATTTCTTCGACGTCCGCATCCCAACCTTCCTGAACGTAGTCCGTCCATGGCTCTCTGGATAAAGAGAGAGACTTTAGTGAATTCAGGATGTCGCCAAAGGGTGAGTGCTGAAAGATGTCCGCGGCAGTGAACTCCATGACCGGCGCCCGATCGGATTCGATTGGCTGGGGCGCGGAGGGTTCGAAGTCCAGAGAGGAGTCCGGCACCTGGGAGTCACGGTCTTCGCAAAGGACAGGGATTGTGTTTGGCTTAATCATTGTAGAGATTTCAGCCCCCGAGGTGGTGTCCAACCAACCATCCTCGATCGGCGAGATCGGCTCTGAATCAATGTTCGGAGCGGACACTAGTGCGGCCTCTAGGACACTGTTTGGCGACAGAGTTAGATCATGCCCATCGAGACAGTGCGGCACGCTTAGCTGTGGCTTGAATCCGTCGAAGATCAAGTCTCCGCGGATGTCGGTCGTATAATTCAAGCTTCCAAATCTGACCTGATGGCCAGGGGCGTGGCTTTCCATCTGCTCCAGATGGCCAACTGAATTGGCCCGCAGTGCAAAGCCGCCGAATACGAAGATCTGTCCGGGGAGAAAAGTCTCACCCTGGACCGCATCGTTGTTGATGATCGAAGGAGCCATCGGGCCTATAGGTGACGACACAGAGGAACTCTCAATGAAAGCACCAATGTCATTGTCAAACCGCGGATCACGGGTAGGGGGTCCCGAATCGTATGCCTAGGCGGATGGTAACAGGAGACAAGGGACACGATGTTTTACCCAGGTTCGGGCCCTCTCGATGGAGGTAATACCCTACTCCCGCTTGATTAATATTGATGATAGGGGTAGTACAAGAGTAGATCTACCACGAGATCAGAGAGGCTAAACCCTAGAAGCTAGCCTATGGTATGATTGTTGTTCGTCCTACGGACTAAAACCCTCCGGTTTATATAGACACCGGATAGGTTAGGGTTACACAGAGTCGGTTACAATGGTAGGAGATCTACATATCCATATCGCCAAGCTTGCCTTCCACGCCAAGGAAAGTCCCATCCAGACACGGAACGAAGTCTTCAATCTTGTATCTTCATAGTCTTGGAGTCCGGCCGTGATGATAGTTCGGCTATCCGGACACCCCCTAGTCCAGGACTCCCTCACTAAGCATTTTGAACAAGAGCCTCATTAAGCAACACATCATCCCTCCTTGATAGTATTGGCTTTTCCTATAGACTCAATGTGATCTTGGATCACTAAAATAGAAAATGTAGAGTCTTGAGCTTTGAGCTTGAGCCAATCCTTTTGTCCTTAGCATTTCCTGAAATACTAATCTTGAAATAGCATTAGCTCAATGAGCTATATGTTGTTAGGAATTACCAAAACCACCTAGGGATAGTTGCACTTTCAATCTCCCCCTCTTTGGTAATAAGAGTGAAAAATATTGTCGCTTTGAGAAGTATGTGAAAAGCAAGAGCTCCCCCTAAATTTGTGCATAGTTTAAGATTTGCTTTGGACTGCAAATGCACAATGAGTTAGGATCATGGGTTACTCTTCCATGTCACATACATCTTGGTGGAGCGCTCAAAATGATAATAATTAAATACATGCACTCATCACCAAGGAGAGTGAATGATCATATGGGGATATAAAAGGATAATGTTATCCAACAAGCATTAAGGTAGCATATGATCAAACACATGATCATCCAAGTATCACACAACAACATAAAGTATCGCAAACAAGCAAATAACAAAGTTCAACCACCAAAAAACAAGAGAGAACAAAGAGCAACACTCTCTCTCGAAGCCTATGATCTATACATTTCTCCCCCTTTGGCAACAAGTTACCAAAAAGTTCATAAAAAATGTATAGTGCTAGATCGACTCTCAGGCTTGGTCTTCAGGTGGTGGTGTAGATAAAACTCCAAGGACGAAGGCATCAGTTGATGTTGCTAGAGCTGGTGGAGTGGGTGCTAGAGCTGGTGGCACTAAAGCTGTAGCTGGTGCAGATGAAGTTGCTCTGGTGTCTGTAACTGGCATTGCAGCAGATCTCTGTCCTCTGGGCACTCTAGCAAAAGCATCAGTGGTAGTTTTGCCCTTCTTCTCCTGCACTTCATCCTGAAGTTGCTCAACAACTGATTGTATCTCAGTGACCTTCACATCTAAATCATAGAACTTCTGCTCCATGATCCTCTCCAAGCTCTCCTGGTTTTGAGTCAGGGTGGCCAATCCCTTCTCAATCCTCGGAGTGGAGGCAATCAAGTAGCCAAGCTGATCTTGCTTGCTCTTCAGAAGATACTGAGATGCATCATCCATGGTTGGCATCTTTGCAGCCTTTTCAGTCCTTGCCTTCTCCCTCTTTGCTTGTGCTTGCATAGAAGATGGTCCATTCTCATCTATTACCACAGTGTTGTCCTCAAAGTCTGGGTAGATGGGCATATGTTCCTTGTCCAAGAGATATGTGCTAGTGCCCATCTTGGAGTTGATCAGCTCCTGGATCCGTGGGGCATACGCACAACTTCTCTTCCGGTCTGCAGCTGTTCTCTTTATGGTTTCCACAATTAGACTCATGACTTTGAACTTTTGAGGAACATCAAATATATGCAGCAAGTTGATGGAATGTCCTCTGATCATTCCGTGATCTCCTGATATTGGTAGCAATGTGTGGCTTAAAATCCAATTGATTGTAGGCAGGCCTGACAGAAAGTGTTTCACAAAACCATATTGGTGAGTCTCAAGATCTGCATCAGGAATCTCCTTGTACATGCTAGCCATTGAGTTGTGATCCTTCTTCTTCTTCTTGGCATAGACATCCAAGTCATCTTCTTGTTCTTCTGGGGCATTGATCAACTGAGCCCATTCTTCAACTGTTGACTGGTACCTAGTACCTTCAGACATCCAAACAATCCTTCCATCTGGGTAGAAATGAGATGTGGAGTAGAACTGCATAATAAGCTCATCATTCCACTTTGTGAGCTTCTGAGCCACAAACTTATCAACTCCACATGCCTTGAAGCTATCATAGACTCCAGGATAGTGTTCTTCATTTTCCTTGATGTACTCCCAGTCAACCCATCTCATGTCACACACTATGGGCTTCTTGTCAAGCAGAATCGTCTCATAGAAGTCATGTTGTTCCTTAGTGTGAAATCTATAGTCCACGACAGTCCTTCTCCTGGTAGCATATGGATCAGACTCTCTCCATAGTCTCAATCCTGAATCCTTCCTGATTTTCATGTTCTCAGCTACTGGATGAGCATCATTGTGATCTGGAATTTTGGGCTTCAACTTCCTCAAGACATGTGACTCATCTTCTTCTTCTTCTATAGCAGCTTCAGGCACTGGGGCCTTGTTCTTCTCTGTAGCTGGAATGTTCCTTGTACTCCTCTTGGGTGCAGCTTTGGGTTTTGGAGCAGCCCCTGATCTTATAGCATCTCCCATAAGCTTTTGAGCTTTAGGTGTTGGTGCAGCAACCTCTTCCTCTTCCTCTTCTTCAGAATCTCTCATCATTGAAGGTTTACCAATAACTTTGGCAATGGTCTTTTTGACCCTTTCTTTCCTCTTCTTGCCATCTCCAGTTTCCTTGGCTTCAAGAGTGAACTCCATTGTTTCTCCTGTGACAACTTTCCTTGCCTTAGACATGGGCTGTCTTCTTTCTGGCATCTTAGTCTTCAGACCTAGCTTAGTTGCAGCAGCCGTGCCATATTCTTTCTTCAGCACTTTCTTCTTTGAGGTGGCCGCTTCCTCAACAGCCACATAGTCCTCATCCTCAGAATCTAAGGTTCTCTTCTTTCTCACCCTGGTGGCAGCCTTTGGCAAGTTGCTCGGAGTGCTCCTGCTGCCTTCATCATAGCTGCTAGAGGGACTAGTGCCCTCACTCATGTGAACTTGCTCCTCAGACTTGTTCTGACTGTCACTCTGATCTGACATGATGCAAACACTGACAGCAGACTCTGTTAGATGAGATAGATTGGATGAGCATCACAAAGTGCAGAGGTTTTTGCAAAAGAATGAGTCAAAAACTTAGTTTTAGTTTTCCACAGAAAGCATTTCAGATCTACTGATTTGAAATCTCGGTGATACCGAAGCAGCTTTTGGAACCTAAACTAGTGAACTCGGTCAGACCGAGTCACAGTTCGGTGGCACCGAGACTGCTAGGGTTTCACAAAGAATTGAACTCGGTCACACCGATTTGCAGTTCTCGGTCAGACGGAGAATCACATGTGCAATGGCCTTAGCCAAATCGGTGGAACCAATTTCAATAACTCGGTTGGTCCGAGATGATTTCGGCGGAAACCTAACCCTAAATTTTCAATCCACAACTAATCTATGGAGTGATTTCGCTAGATAGAGTGATTTCAATTGTGGCAAGATACATGGCAAAACAATGTGCTAGGAACCGGAGTGAGATTAGCACAACGATCAAGTCCATACCCTAAGTGCAGCGATGGACCTGCTACGGCGGCAACGGCGGAGACGATTTCCGTTGACGGCGGCGGAGACCAGCGGCGGGAGGTAGCTGGCGATGAGGAGGACGATCCGGAGACCCAGGGAGGTAGAGTAGGCTGAGCGCGGGCGAAGGGGTTCAGAAAATTTTCCAAATTTTGGCCCGGGGATATATATAGCCTGACCCTGTCGGTGTGACCGAGTGGAACAACTTGGTGGCACGGAGATGCATAACTGCAAGCAGTTACTGCAACTCGGTGTGACTGAAAAGTTCAAATCGGTTGCACCGAGATTGAAAACCTAGATCGACTTAGTGATCTCGGTATGACCGAGATGGATGAATCGGTCAGACCGAAACGCACAAAGAAGTTTTGGAAGTTTAACTCTATGACGAATCGAGGACTCCGAGTGCTCCTCACAAAGAGTGGTTCGAATCTGACTTGATCAAACTTTGTGATGTAGCATGAATAGAGTTTGAGACGAGAAAAGCATAGATAGCTATAGAAGGTTCTTAGGCATTCTTGTCCATCCACTTGGCAAAAGAAAAAGGAACCAAACAATCAAAACAACAAGTGGACGTCCTCGAATGAGTAAATTATGCAACCAACATGCTCACACAATAAAATGGCAACTGAAATATGTGGCAATGCATGCACAACCAATAATAGCATCTATCAAGCAATTGGCGATGACTAGGTCATCTATATATGAGTATATTGACTTAGGAGTCAAATGAGAACATTTGATCATAGGTCATACTTGAAAGTGCGTTATATCGACTAGAGGGGGGGGGGTGAATAGGCGATTTTTATGAATTCTTCACTGAGGAATTTGCAGGTGAGGAAATTCCTTAGCGAAGAATTACTAGCAGCGGAATAAGTACTCAAAAGTAAATATAACAGAGCACGAGCATGGTCATGATGAAATGAAGACAACCACAGAGTACTGAAAGCGTAAACACAGGATAACACAGGATGAAGACAAACAGACTGAAGAAATTGAACTGAGGAAATTTGAGAAAGACTTCAGTCAAAGTCTTCAAACACAGATATGACAAGCAGTCAACACAGTAGTGAGGAAATGAAAGAGTTGAACAAATAGAACCAGTTGGCTTGGTGAAGACAATGATTTGGTAGACCAGTTCCAACTGCTGTCTCAGTTGTACATCTGGTTGGAGCGGCTAGGTATTTAAACCTGAGGACACACAGTCCTCACCGTATTCTCCTTGATCTAAGGTCACACAGACCTCTCCCAATCACTCGTGGTAAGTCTTCAGGTGACTTCCAAACCTTCACAAACTCGGTCACTCGGCGATCCACAATTCCTCTTGGATGTTCTAGACCATGACGCCTAACTGTCTGGAAGAAGCACAGTCTTCAAAGGTAACAAGCATCGGATCCACACAGGATCAATCTCTTCAATTATGCTCAATCACTTTGGGTTTGTAGGTGTTTGGGTTTGGGTTTTCCTCACTTGATGATTTTCACTCAAAGTCCTCGGAGGATGGTATGCTCTCAAATGACAAGTGTCAGTTTCTCTCGGAGGAGCCAACCAGCTAGTGGTTGTAGGGGGCGGCTATTTATAGCCTAGGGAGCAGCCCGACATGATAAGACATAAATGCCCTTCAATGATATGACCGTTAGGTGGATAAGATATTTTGGGACATCTGGCGCGTAGCACAACAACGGTCGGAAATTTGAGTATCCAATTCCTCGTATATCATGTTCTCATTTGTGTAGGCAATCCGCCCGGCGAATTCCTAACTCCTCGGTCGAATAAATTCTCAATGACCGTAAGAACTTTGTCTCATCCATCAAGAAATTGACTGACCTGTATGAGATTTCCAATGGCTTCACTCGAAGGGATTGGTAGGTGTAGGATTTTGAGTTGAGCATCACATGGAATTTTTTCCTTAGTATTTCCTCGACCCTCTTTAATAGTACGATGTTTCCTATGACTCAATAGAGAGAAAATGAAACTACGAAAACAAAAGTCTTCACGCTTCATGTTCCTCGTATGAATACCAAGTCTTCAGGATTACACCAATTTCTTCACTTTCAAAGTCTTCAGAAAGTCTTCACAAATCCAAAGTCTTCAGTCGAAGAACTTCATTTTTAGGGGTCGACTTTCTCTGTAAATATCAAACTCCTCATAGATTTATAGACCTGTACACTCATAAACACATTAGTCCCTTAACCTATAAGTCTTCAATACACCAAAATCACTAAGGGCACTAGATGCACTTACAATCTCCCCTTTTGGTGATTGATGACAATATAGGTTAAGTTCAATGGGGATAAACATATGAAGTGTAAATCGATATTGAGGAATTTGATTGCAAGATATAGAAGAACTCCCCGAAGATGTGCATAGTGAGGAATTTGCTCTTGAAGCAATGCACACTTGAAGAGTTGAATCATGGAGATCTCCCTTATATCTTGTAATTCATACACGATTTGACATATAATATGAAGAATTTGAAATGCATGATGAAATATGGTGACTGATGTAATTCAGCATGCGTGCAATAACATTAACGAGGAATAAGCATGCAGAAGAACACATCAAAAGTATCAGGTCACCATAGAGTTTAAATTTACAACTCGATCCAGCAAAGTCATCAGAAGAACGAGAGTTGTAACTTAACAAAAACACGCCCATATAATAGACCCACTTGAATACTAACTTAAATTTCTCCCCCTTTGTCATCGAATGACCAAAAGGATCGAAACTGAGGACTAACGCCCCTGAAGAATATCAAGTTGATGGAGGAGCGCCAGCGTTGTTGGGGCCGTTTGTTGATGTTTGGCCTGCCGCAGTGTCGTCCAAGTCTTCATGTTCATCGGTGTCACGCGATGAAGAATAGGATCTGGCCACCAAGGAAGGAACCTTGACCTTCTTGTATTTCTTCGGTGGAGGTGTAGACCAGTCAAAGTCTTCCTTGAGACCCATTTTCTTCATTTCTTCTTCGCTATAGACATGAGACAAAACAGCCCAGGTACGGTTGAAGGTTTCATGGAGGTAGTATTGGTTTTTCTTCACTGCATTGTGGGCTGAGGTCACATTGTGAAGAATTGAACCAAACTATCGCTTGAGCCATTTATGATTGCGATCAACCTTCTGATGAAGACTGAGGAGAAGCTCACGATCAGTCATCACCCTGGGTGCTGTGCCTTGAGGATTTTGCTTGGCAGTGTTGGCGGCAGAGTCATGGGTGGCAGAGTCGTCATTGGTTGAGTAGGATGCAGCCTTGCGAAATTTACCATCCATTGGACGAATGCCTTCATCTATAACAGCAGCGGCCTTGCCCTTGTCATCAGCTGAGGAATATGTCCATTTGAGGACTTCAATCGGAGGCAAGTAGCTGCAGTGGTTCAGTGTATCAGCTTTGTAGTTGAGTGAAGACCTTGTTCTGATGAATCTCATAATCCAAGGTGCATAAGGCTTCAGCTCAAATGGTGACATAGCGATATTGGCCAGAGTCCTCATGAAGAAATCATGGAAGTTGACAGGAATGCCATGAATGATATTCAAAAGCAGATTCTTCATGATGCCAACGACTCCTTCTTCATTCAAGTCGTGGCCCTTGATTGGACTCAATGTCTTCATCAAAATGCGATAGACAGTCCGAGGCACATATAGTAATTCCTTCACGGGGAATTTGGTTCGTGGGGCCTGACCTGGCTTCAAAGGCTTCATCAGAACTTGCATGTAGTGATTTGTAAGCTCAGGTTCACTGTAGACGCATCGAGCAGCTTCAAGGGGAGGACTGAGTGGTAAGGCACGAAGCAATTCAGTTGTTGGTGCCTTGTAGTGAGTATTTTCAGACATCCAGTCCAGCACCCATGAGTTCACATCTTCAGAATCTCCTGTGATGTGCAGTGTCGCATAAAATTGAAGAATGAGTTCTTCATTCCTATCACATATGTCAGTGCAGAAATTTTACAGTCCAGCGTCGTGAAGAACACTGAGGACTGGCTCGAAGCACGGCAGAGATTCCATATCCACGTGAGGAATGTGCGCTTGATCGAAGACTTTGTCTTTGTTGAACAACACTGAGGAGTAGAAATTAGCCTGACTGGCAGTCCAGAAACGCCTCTTCCTTATGCGAGCAGAGTCATAGGGGTTGTAGTCAGTGAAGAATACATGCTCACCGAAGAAATCTTCAGCCTTGAATTTTTGCTTCCTTGAGAATGGATCCTTTGGCTTGGGCAGAGGACTGTCAGTTAGTTGCATCACAACCTCAGGAATCGCAATCTCAGGTTCCCCAGGCTAAGGAATTTCTAGTTCCTCTTGAAGGCGGTCTGCGCCTTGGATGTTCAAGAAGAATAGCTTTCATCAGCACTAGTGGCTGGAATTTCTTCACGTATAGACAAGGTGGGGTGAGTTTCTTCAGAGCCCATTTGAACGGTTGGTGCAAGGGACTGAGGGATTTGTTGTAAAGGTGTGAAGAGTGGAGAGTTGGGGTGCTGACTTTCCCAAAAGTCATCATTCATCACTGGTGTGGTGCAGCCAATGTCCACATCTTCATCTTCCATTTCTTCAACGCCAGCCTCTTCATCTGTGAACTGAGGCATAGGCGAGGAAACAATTGGTGTTGAAGGGATCTCATCCACTTCAATTTCTTCATCCATCTGCTCTGATGAAGCAGCAGAAGGATTTTCATCATCAGATCCACTGGGGATCACATATTCTTCATTGAAGGGTATGATTTCCTTTGATGGCATGGTTGAGATCGGAACAGCATCAATGGGATTTTCAAACGAACTGGTCAAAGGCTTCATGTTCTTCGAAGCTGAAGAATCTGAAGTGACTGATGCTTTCCTTTTCTTCACAGTTGCACGCTCTGCAGCCTTGGTCTTCTTCACATCTGATGCAGATGGAAGGATCGGAGTTGGGGTAGGCGCAGGAGGAGCAGAGGAATCTGGTTGATTTTATTCAGGCACAACTGATGCAGTTGTCCCGACCTCTTCATTTTCTTCAGGCGCACCACTAGTGGATGCCCTGGAAATTTCTTCGGCGGTTGGAATGCATTCATCAGCCCTGGAACTCAAATTTTTTTCATCAGACTGAAAGTCATCAGTGGTGTTGGCATGTTCTTCAGTTGGCTGAGCAGATGCTTCAGCCTAAGAAATTTCTTGTTGCGATGGGGCTACAACATTGGAGGTGAACTTCTCAGTCAGTTTAACAAACATGACTTTGGCTCCTTGCCAATTAGCATAGTAAGCATTGAAGTCATCACTGAGGGATTTGATTTTAGACTGGATTTTTACAAGTTCATCAGTTGTCATAGAGATAACGTTGTTCTTCAGAAATTTTTATTTCCTATACTGTGCTTTCTTGATCTGCCTGGCCTTCTCATATTTCCATTTTCTTCTTGGATGAAATGGGTCAAGATGTGACTTTGGCGAGTCAAATTGAAATCAGGCATAGGAGTGTTTGGGTCCTTGTGCCAGAGATCAATATAGTCGAGGATCAACCTTGGATCCAAAAGCAGTGGCACATTTGTGCCTTTGGCTCTAGCAGCCCTGACTTGCCTATCTCTGATGATCTCAGCAAGTTCTTCATCATCAGCTTCGTCTTCTTCAGAAGGCACTTGGAAGGCAACCTGCTTCTTTTGAGGACTGGGGCGAGGACCCCGTCCAGCAGTGACCTTTGTCTTCAGCAGAGATGGTCCCGTTGAAGAATTTGGTGCAGCTGAGGAACTTGCAGAGGCTCCTGAGGCAATAGAGATGCCAGTTGTCCTTTGGCACGTGGCAAGATGCACAGGTGTTGAGGACTTTGTCAGAGCAGCTGAGGACTTTGGAGGAGCAGGACCAGCATGAGCAATTGGCCTTGAGGGCTTTGAAGATTCTGGCCGTGAGGGCATTGCTGAGGAACTTGGCCTTGAGGGCACTGTAGGTGAAGCACTTGGCTTACGTGCAGGCTTCTTTGCCATAGATTTCTTCGGCTTGACAGAGGCCTTAGCAGCAGCAGCAGAGTCTTCATTGAATTTCCTCACTGCTTCTTTGGCTTGTCTAGCCAACTTGGCCTGGCGCTTGGCCCATTCATCAGGATAATCCTCACCGCGCTTGAGGCTGGTGGGATCTGCTTCTTGGCCAGGTGCCAATGGAGGTCTTGGGCATGGAGGGTTGAGTGCGAATTTCTTCATGTACTTTGGAGTTACATACCTGTACTCCCTCCACTCTCTTGCCCATCTCCTTTCTATCCTCTGGATCCGCACCTTGCGCTGATTTTTGTTCTCCTTACCAAACTTGGCCTCATCAGGAGTACAATAGTCTTTGTATATATCATCAGGGATCTCAAAGGCAGTGTCGATTTCAGGCCTCTTTCCTCCTTTCTGTGGCTTCTTTCCGTCTGCCATTTTCTTCAGTTGAGGAATTTGAACAATCGAATTCTCTGAAGAACTACGCAACTTTTCTTCGAGGAATGCTGCAAATGAGTTAAGTTGATGAGAACCTAGTGATTCAGCAATGACATGAGTACCGTGAATGAGTATAGTTGCGAGGAATTTGGAGAGGTCATATGCGTTCTCAGAAGGTTTTTCAAAAAGAACAAGTTTGACGAATTTGACCAGATGAGTCTTGAAGAATTTCACTAAGCGTTCTTTGTCTTAGGTTCTAGAGTTGTATAGATCGAAAATCCACACAATTGAGGAATCTTGAAGAAAAATGATGCTTAGAGAAATGAATCAAGAACAGATGACTTGTGAGGTGTTTAGTGTGTGAGGATTTTAAGAAAAACACTTTTGAAGATTTTGTAGAAAACATCTGAATCAAAGAGCGCAGTAAAAGTAACTTTTAATTACCCTGAACGAAGAACACGACGAACAGTGAGATGGAGAAGTGAAGTTCGTCAGTGCAGATCTTCCACGCCCTAACTCGGCGGAGGAAGACGGCTACGGCAGCGGTGAAGTGAAGATTTCCGCGGCCGGCGCGAGTACATCGGCAACGAGGTTGAGGCAGTGAAGCTCTTCCTCACCAGCGACGATGGAGTAGCGGCGGCGCTAGGGTTTGAGAAGATCGAGCGGGAGAGAGAGGTCGAGCGGAGTAAAGGAAGTGAGGAAGGGGAGAGGGGGTATTTATAGCCATGGTGAAATACTGTTCGCCCGAAGATTTTGGACGAACGTGCCCCTGACCCTTCTCATTCGCATGACATGTGTCACCCACGTACTGAGAAGTGGAGATCGTGTTAGATCATGGGTGAATAGATAAGTCTATCATGGGATGCGGAACGGTTTGAGCGGCAAAACTGAAAATTTTGGATAAGATAAGTTAAAAGCTCTGTTCGCAAATTCTTCAGCTGACAAGGACACAGTGAAGATTTTTAATGAGTTCCAAAATAGAACGCACATGAAGAATTTGTGAATAGATTGGGTTGAGTATAGCACGGAAGGGGAAGGGTCCGATCACATTCACTTAGCAGAAAAAGCAACTTGAAGAATTAGCCATAAGTGAATGTTGTAGAGGACATAAACTCATATATATATATATATATATATATATATATATATATATATATATATATAGCCCATGAAGAAAAACAACGGAAACGGTGAAGATTTTGCAAAGTTGAAGAATTTGAACAACTGAGGAATTTCAAAAACTGAGGAAAAACTCAAATTGAAGATTTTCAACTTTGGTGGTGGCGTGACCCACCGTATAAGAATGATGATTTTGGACACCGCGTACAATTGTCGTAGAGTTCTAAGAATCAAATTCTTCATTAATTTCTTCACACTTTGAGTGTTATTCTTCATTGATTGAAGAAAAACGTTTCTTCATGTGTTGCACATCTAAGTCATCAATTTTGCATAAGTGTTAGGATGAGTGTCCTTTTCAAAGACATTCGAAGATTCTAAGATATTTAGCTCACACCGCAACTTGCTAAATCTCTTCTCATCCAAGGGCTTTGTGAAGATATCGGCTAGCTGTTCTTCAGTCTTCACATGCTCAATAGAAATGTCGCCCTTCAACACATGATCACGAAGAAAATGATGACGAATCTGAATGTGCTTTGTCTTGAGTGCTGAATTGGGTTGTGAGCAATCTTGATGGCACTCTCATTGTCACGTAAGAGAGGCACATTCTTCACATTGACGTCAGAGTCCTTGAGAGTTTGCTTCATCCATAGCAGTTGAGCACAGAAGAACCAGCAGCAATGTACTCGGCTTCAAAGAAGATGTGATACGCAGATTCTGCTTTCTTCGAGGACCAACGGACCAAAGATCGTCCGAGGAAATGACATGTACCAGATGTTGACTTGCGGTCCACATGATCACCAGATAGTCGAGTCAGAATATCCAATGAGATCAAAAGCCGAGCCCTTGGGGTGCCATAATCCAAGTGTTGGTGTGTGAGCTAGATATCGAAGAATATGTTTCACAGCCTTATGGTGTGATTCCTTCGGTGTAGCTTGAAATCGGGCACACATGCAAACACTAAGCATTATACCTGGCCAAGATGCACATAAATACAATAAAGAACCAATCATGGAGTGGTATACCTTATGATCGAAGTCAACTGTTTTCATCAGTGCACAGATGGCCATTTGTGGGCATAGGAATTTTAACGCCTTTGCAATCTTGCATGCCGAATTTCCTCAGTACATCCTTGAGGTATTTCTCCTGAGATATGAATATGCCATTGTGCTGTTGACGAATTTGAAGACCTAAGAAGAATTTCAACTCTCCCATCATAGACATTTAATATTCTTCACTCATCATATAGGCAAATTCATCACTATAATGTTGGTCAGTACAGCCAAAGATAATATCATCAACATATATTTGGCACACAAACAGTTCACCATCATAAGATTTAGTGAAAAGAGTAGGGTCGAGTGAACCGGGTTTGAAGCCTTTCTTCATGAGGAATTCCTTCAAAGTATCATACCACGCCCGAGGGGCCTGCTTGAGGCCATAGAGGGCTTTATTGAGTCTGAAGACTTTGTTAGGATGCTTTGGGTCTTCAAAACCTGGGGTTGAGCAACATATACTTCTTCCTCAAGCTTACCATTGAGGAATGCACTTTTCACATCCATTTGATATAAAGTGATATGATGATGGTTAGCATAAGCAAGTAATATGCGAATAGCCTCAAGTCTAGCAATAGGTGCAAAAGTTTCATCGAAATCAATTCCTTCAACCTGTGTGTAGCCTTGAGCTACAAGTCATGCCTTATTCCTCACCAGAAGGCCATTTTCATCTTGCTTATTGCAGTAGATCCACTTTGTGCCAATGATATTGTCCTTGCGAGGATCTGGATGTTTGAGAAGTTCCCAGACGTTGTTGAGCTCGAATTGATGTAATTCTTCTTGCATGGCCTGAATCCATTCAGGCTCCAGAAATGCTTCATCTACCTTAGTGGGCTCTGTGATAGAGACAAAAGCATAGTGCCCACAAAAGTTAGATAAATGTGAAGCTTTTGAGCGTGTGAGAGGACCTGGTGCTCTAATGTCATTGATGATCTTTTCAACTTGCACTTCTTTTGCAACGCGAGGATGAGCTGGTTGTCGTTGAGGAATCTGATCAGCATTTTCTTCAGCACCATTTTCTTCAGCATTTTCTTCAGGTGCATTAGATTGACGTTCTTCACGTTCTAGAATGAATTCTTCAGCAGATTCTTCGGTAGGAATGACATCCTCAGTAGCCTTGAACTTGATAGTTTCCTCAGGTGCTGGTTCATCTATCACAGAAGGTAGGTGCTCTCTTTGCGAGCCATTAGTTTCATCGAATCGCACATCTACAGTTTCAACAACCTTGTGAAGAACGTTGTTGAAGACTCTGTAGGTGTGCGAGTCCTTTCCATAACCAAGCATAAAACCTTCATGTGCTTTTGGAGCAAATTTAGAGTTGTGATGAGGATCTCTAATCCAACATTTAGCACCGAAGACTTTGAAATAACTTACATTGGGTTTCTTGTCAGTGAGGAGTTCATAGGCAGTCTTCTTGAAGAATTTGTGAAGATATACTCTGTTGATGATGTGGCACGCAGTATCAATTGCATCAATCTAGAAATGACGAGGCGTTTTCTATTCATCAAGCATAGTGCAAGCCATCTCAGCAAGAGTCTTGTTCTTGCGCTCCACGACGCCATTCTGCTGAGGAGCATAAGGAGCAGATATCTCATGAGTAATACCAAGTTCATCAAGATAGTCATCGAGACCCGAATTCTTGAACTCAGTTCCATTGTCACTTCTGATGTGCTTGATCTTCACACCAAATTTGGTTGAAGCCCTCGAGGAAAATCGTTTGAAGACTTCCTGCACTTCATGTTTGTAAGTAACAATGTGTACCCATGTGTAACGAGAGTAATCATCAACAATAACAAGACCATATAGAGATGCATCGTTAGTGACTGCTGAGTAATGATTGGGACCGAAGAGATCCATATGAAGCAATTCAAATGGTCGAGTGGTGGTCATGATAGTCTTCGCTGGATGCTTAGCCTTGGTCATCTTTCCAGCTTCACAGGCTCCGCATAAGTGATCCTTGAGGAATTTGACATTCTCAATGTCAATGACATGCTTCTTCTTCGCAAGCATGTGCAAACTCCTCATGCCTGCATGACCAAGTCATCGATGTCATAGCCAGCCTTCTGAAGCTTTTCCAAGTAGGCACACTGCTGGTTGTGGTCCTGTAGAGAAATCAACAATATACAAGTCTCCTCTCCTAAAGCCTTCGAAGACTTTGGAATTGTCAGCTTCCATAACCACAACACACCGATACTTGCCAAAGACAACAACCATATCAAGATCACAAAGCATTGAGACAGACATAAGGTTGTATCCTAAGGACTCGACGAGCATGACTTTGTCCATGTGTCGATCCTTTGTGATCGCAACCTTACCTAGACCCAATACCTGAATTTTGCCTTTGTCAGCGAAGATGATATGCTTCAGATGCGATGGTGATAAGGGAGCATCCATCAATAGATTATTGTCACCAGTCATGTGATTTGTACATCCACTATCGAGGACCCACTCAGTGGCTTTGGGTTGATCATCCTGCAGATGAATTAGTGCAGCTTACGAACTTCATATACTTCATAAGTGAAGAATATGACATCAATTCATCAGATCAATTTCATCAAGCAATGCAACAGATAAAGCAGTATGAGGACGTGAGAAATGAAAGTTCATTTCTTCATGATTAGCCTGCGTCCTTTCAGGCACTTTTTTAGGTCTCCAGCAAATTCTTCAGACGTTCACGCACGTCTGGAGACCTGACCCTGCAGAAGAGATTAGTTCTTTTTCTTCAACACCCACATCTGAAGGGGTGGCAAAGAGTTCATCACTCTGCGAGCTCCATACGAGAAGGGTGGCATAGAAGCCAATCCATTTAGTTTCACATAAGAGGAGTTAGGGTAAGCATATGAATAAGCAGAGAAATTCTTCGAGGACTTATGAACATAATGATTAGAAGAATAATGCTCATATTCATAGCCCTTAGCTCTTCCCTGCGAAACAGAGTTTTTAGTACGATGCTATTTATATGAGGACTTTGATCCTTTTGAGGAATTTGATCCACGTGAGGAATTTGGTACGTATGAGGACTTGGATCCATATGAAGAATTTGATCTGAGGTTCCTGTTCTTCACAGGTGGTGTCATGAGGACATTCACCTGAAGACTTTCAAGGCACCTTTTGGGAACCCAGATTTTCTTCATAGGGGAACCGTTCCTGCAGTTAGTGCCAACATATCTAGCAAATACTTCACCATTCTGATTTTTGAACAGTTTATAGTTGGAGTCAAATAACTCATCAGAAGAATGAGAAGATTCACATGTAAAGCCAGATAGATTAGATGGATCAACTGGAGGTCCCTTTGCAGCAACCCATGAGGTTTTGGGGTACTGCTCAGGATTCTAATATGTACCATCAGCATTGAGTTTCCTCTCAAAGGCAATACCCTCTTTCCTAGGGTTCCTGTTGAGGATCTGCTTTTTAAGCACATCACAAAGAGTCTGATGCCCTTTGAGGCTTTTGTACATGCCTGTCGTGTACAATTCCTTCAGCCCTGCATCATAAGTGATACTAGAAATGTCCTCGGATGAGGAATTAGTGATAGCAGAGGCAGGTGAAGAATTTGTAACATTAGAAGCATTTGAACATTCAGGTGAGGAATTAGCAGATTCTCGTTCAATGCATTTCAAACATGGAGGAACAAATTCTTCCTGAGCAGCGCTGATTTGTTGAGCAAGTAATGAATCGCGCTCCTTCTGAAGATCTTCATAAGTCACTCTTAGCTTCTCAAGATCTTGATTTCTCTGAAGAAATTCATAAGAAAGCTTCTCATGATCAGACAAGAGAGTGTTATCTTGATCTTGAAGGGTATCATACTTAGTATGTAGTCTCTGAAGACTTTCAGCCAAAGCTTTTGACTAATCCATTTCTTCACCCAACATATCATCGCTCTTATTTAGCATCTATTGAACTTTTTCTTAAGCTCTTTGTTGTTTAGTGGCAAGGGAAGCAAGTTTGACATAGCTGGGTCCAAATTCATCACCAGATTCATCATCATTTGACTCGGATAGGTAGCATTCAGTTACCTCGGCACTTTTTGCCATAAGGCATGATGAAGAGGATGATGATTCTGGTTCGAATGTCATTGCTTTGAGAGATTCCTTGAAGTCCTCAAACCAAGGATCATGACGGGTTCGATGACCTTCATAGACCTCAGAGAGACGGTCCCAGATAAGCTTCGCATGATCAAGATGCATGATGTTCCTGAACTGATTTTGAGATGAGACAGGAGCGATGACGCCCTTCGCCATGAGGTTGAGAAGAGTGTACTTGCGAATGTCATCAGCTCCCGCCGTCTTGCACAGATTGGTAAGACCAATCTCAGTGACGGTCCACATTTCGCTGTTCATCGCCATGAGGCGCTTCTTCATCATGGCCTTCCACTTGGGATACCCGTGACCGTCAAAGATGGGGCATGTCACTTTCTTCATACCTGTGGTCGACATAACTAAAACTCCAAAGGTTAAACTAAAATCACACGTAACAAGGAGTACCTTGCTCTGATACCAATTGAAAGTGCGTTATATCGACTAGAGGGGGGTGAATAGGCGATTTTTATGAATTCTTCACTGAGGAATTTGCAGGTGAGGAAATTCCTTAGCGAAGAATTACTAGCAGCGGAATAAGTACTCAAAAGTAAACATAACAGAGCACGAGCATGGTCAGCATGATGAAATGAAGACAAGCACAGAGTACTGAAAGCGTAAACACAAGATAACAAAGGATGAAGACAAACAGACTGAAGAAATTGAACTGAGGAAATTTGAGAAAGACTTCAGTCAAAGTCATCAAACACAGATATGACAAGCAGTTAACACAGTAGTGAGGAAATGAAAGAGTTGAGGAAATAGAACCAGTTGGCTTGGTGAACACAATGATTTGGTAGACCAGTTCCAACTACTGTCTCAGTTGTACATCTGGTTGGAGTGGCTAGGTATTTAAACCTGAGGACACACAGTCCCGGACACACAGTCCTCACCGTATTCTCCTTGAGCTAAGGTCACACAGACCTTGCCCAATCACTCGTGGTAAGTCTTCAGGTGACTTCCGAACCTTCACAAACTCAGTCACTCGGCGATCCACAATTCCTCTTGGATGCTCAAGACCATGACGCCTAACCGTCTGGAAGAAGCACAGTCTTCAAAGGTAACAAGCATCGGATCCACACAGGATCAATCTCTTCAGTGATGCTCAATCACTTTGGGTTTGTAGGTGTTTGGGTTTGGGTTTTCCTCACTTGATGATTTTCACTCAAAGTCCTCGGAGGATGGGATGCTCTCAAATGACAAGTGTCAGTTTCCATCGGAGCAGCCAACTAGCTAGTGGTTGTAGGGGGTGGCTATTTATAGCCTAGGGAGCAGCCCGACATGATAAGACATAAATGCCCTTCAATGATATGACCGTTAGGTGGATAAGATATTTTGGGACAGCTGGCGCGTAGCACAGCAACGGTCCAAAATTTGAGTATCAAATTCCTCAGGGCTATCATGTTCCTCACTGTGCAGGCAATCCGCACTGGCGAATTCCTAACTCCTCAGTCAGAACAAATTCCTCGTGACGTAAGAACTTCGTCTCATCCTCAAGAAATTGACTGACCTGTATGAGATTTCCAATGGCTTCACTCGAAGGGATTGGTAGGTGTAGGATTTTGAGTTGAGCATCACATGGAATTTTTTCCTTAGTATTTCCTCGACCCCCTTTAACAGTACGGTGTTTCCTATGACTCAAGATAGAGAAAATGAAACTATGAAAACAAAAGTCTTCACGCTTCATGTTCCTCATATGAATACCAAGTCTTCAGGATTACACCAATTTCTTCACTTTCAAAGTCTTCAGAAAGTCTTCAGAAATCCAAAGCCTTCAGTTGAAGAACTTCATTTTTAGGGGTCGACTTTCTCTGTAAATATCAAACTCCTCATAGACTTATAGACCTGTGTACACTCATAAACACATTAGTCCATTAACCTATAAGTCTTCAATACACCAAAATCACAAAGGGACACTAGATGCCCTTACAATACTCGTCGTTTAAGCACAAGTGGGGTTACCACTTTTACATAAAGCGTTGTTGTGTTCACACCATTAGAGTTACTTTAGCTCAATCCTTAGAGTAAAGCTCCCCCTAGATGTGAGATCCCCCCTAAGAGGGATGAACTAACCTTGGGTTTTGTCGATGATGACTTCATGTAGGTGTTGAAGATGTGGATGCTCAATGTTGATGTAGATCTTTTGGAGCAATCCTTTGGAGTGAGTTGCACTTTCAATACCTACACGGGTTAGTCCCACAAGGAACAAACAAGGATATCCATAGACATAGAGTGATGCACACACAAGATGATGTCTATGAAAGCATTAGGTTACCTTGTTCCTTGTCTTACCAACAAGAGGGTTTGTGACTCCTTGAACTAGTGCGAGATGTGGAAGTTGATTGCACTTGTCCTTGCCAAAATGATAAGAGTGAAGTATGTTGGCGGAGTCACCCTCAAGAACTCTCTAGTTCTTCTTCTTCTGGATCCACACCATATTGATGGGAATCCTCGGAGTTGTAGTCATACTTTATGAAGTGGAACTTGATGTAGTCTTGGGAACCCACTTGACCAAGGCCTTAGGAGCTTCTTCAAATGCATCAATTTCCTCTTGAAGCTTATCCTTGCCTTTTTGCTTGTGGTCTTGTGGTGGAAGATCATTGTGAGCTTGTGTCCCTAGTAGGATCAAACTTCTCTTGTTGAGGAACAAACTTCGTCTTGGGGTATTGATCTTCTTCCCACTCAACTCCATTGGCATTGAACTTTCATTCAAAACCAACACCTTGGTTCTTCCGGTGCCTTCCTTGCTTGCGTACAATTTTCCTCGAATTGCTTACTCCCGGCAAGGCTCTTATAAACAACTTTATCTATAATTCCCTTCAATAAGCTATTTTCTTGCTCAAGTGTAACTTGGCTAAGAGAATCATTAGTGGAATCAAGAGAACTACTAGAAGCAACAACATTTGATTTAGCATGATTATTGTTACTACTAGAGGAGGAATCTTTCTTGTTCTTGTTACTAGACTTGACTTGAGGCATGTAAGTGAATAAGAGTAAATGCTTGGCAATGTAAGAAGAACTTTTCTTGCGAAGATCATCATTGATTGCCTTTAAGAACTAATGCTCTTGCTCAAGGTTGAGCTTTTCAAAACGTAATTTCTCATGAGTCCTTAAAAGTTCTCGATGATCTCCTAAGATAGTTTCATGAGCTAACTTAAGAGTGTTTAGTTCTTTAGTTAGAAACTCAATCTTTTCCTTATCATTGTCATTCGTTTTATCTTGATTAGCATGATTAATTGACGTTTCATCATAGTATTCATCACTAGAGTTGTCAACAAGTAAATCATCATCACCTAACAAGTCATCTTCATCACTATTGATATCAACATACTCGGGGTGTGATACCTTTGGGTCTTTAGCCATGAAGCATCTTCCAAGTCCTTCATTTGGTGAATCAAATATGTCGTAGGAGTTGGTTGACACAAGTGCTAGACCGGCAACACCTTCATCTTGAGTATATTCGGAGTCGGAGTGATAGCTTCTCTCAGAGTGATTGTCGGAGTCGGAGTCGGATACCCATTCACCAACATGAGCTTGATGTCTTCATTTTGTGTAGCTCCTTGATGATTTGTCCTTCCTTTCCGAATCCTTGCTTCTCCGGGATGTTCTTCGTTCATAACGATCATCTCTACTCCTTCTCTCTCTTGATGGTGATTCTTCTCTTCTATTTCTTATTTTTGGAGAATCTTCTCTTCTCTTGCAGGGTGCCGTACACTCATTGGAATAGTGTCCGGGTCCTCCACAATTGTAGCAATTTCGCTCTCGACTAGAAGATCTTTTGTCATTGTAGGACCTTGACTTGGAACTTCTCTCTTTGCTTCTACTCTTGTAGAACTTGTTGAAGTTCTTCACCATTAGGATCAATTCTTCATTGAAGGTTTGTTTCTCACTAGATGATGTGGGAGCTTCACATGAGGCTTTGTAAGCACCACTTGACTTGTTATGGAGCTCCTCCTTATCCTTGAGTGACATCTCATGAGAATTCTTCCAATGACTTCCGTTGGCTTGAGATCTTTCTAATTGGGCATCATTTGGATCAATCTGCATACGGTATCATATTTTCCGTCCAAAGCTCTTAGGATCTTCTTGATGATGAATTTGTCAGCCATCTCTTCACTTCCTAAGCCAGCGATCTCATTTGTGATAAGAGCAAGCCTAGAGTACATTTCAGCGACACCTTCACCATCCTTCATTTTGAACTTGTCAAGCTGACTTTGAAGCACGTCCAACTTGGATTCCTTGACGGAGTCGGTACCTTCGTGCATATCAATCAAAGTATCCCAAATTTCCTTTACATTCTCAAGACGGCTGATTTTATTGAATTCTTCAAGGCACAATCCGTTGAAGAGGATATCACAAGCTTGAGCATTGTATTGCAGCATCTTCAACTCTTCAGCGGTAGCTTCACGTTTCGGTTCTCTCCCATCAAAGAATTCGCCTTGCAAGCCAATACACACAATAGCCCAAACGGCGGGGTTATGTCCAAGAATATGCATTTTCATCTTATGCTTCCAACTAGCAAAATTAGTACCATCAAAGTAAGGACCTCTACGGTGGTAATTTCCCTCGCTAGATGCCATACTCTCCTAGGCTGTGAAACCAAGGCTATGACTACCAAAAGCTATGCAAATCAAAGCAAATTGAAACCAAAGCTCTGATACCACTTGTAGGACCGAAAGTATGTCTAGAGGGGGGGTGATTAGACTACTTGACCAAATAAAAATATAGCCTTTTCCCAATTTTAGTTATTGGCAAATTTTAGCAACTTTGGACAAGTCAAGCAATCTTAACACAATTCAAGCAAGCATGCAAAGAGTATATGAGCAGCGGAAAGTAAAGCATGCAACTTGCAAGAATGTAAAGGGAAGGGTTTGGAGGATTCAAACGCAATATGAGACACGGATGTCTTTGTCGTGGTTCCAATAGGTGGTGCTATCGTATATCCACGTTGATGGAGACTTCAACCCACGAAGGGTAATGGTTGCGCGAGTCCATGGAGGGCTCCACCCATGAAGGGTCCACGAAGAAGCAACCTTGTCTATCCCACCATGGCCGTCGCCCACGAAGGACTTGCCTCACTAGCGGTAGATCTTCACGAAGTAGGTGATCTCCTTGCCCTTACAAACTCCTTGGTTCAACTCCACAATCTTGTCGGAGGCTCCCAAGTGACACCTAGCCAATCTAGGATACACCACTCTCCAAGAAGTAACAAATGGTGTGTTGATGATGAACTCCTTGCTCTTGTGCTTCAAATGATAGTCTCCCCAACACTCAACTCTCTCTCACAGGATATGGATTTGGTGGAAAGAAGATTTTAGTGGAAATCAACTTGGGGAAGGCTAGAGATCAAGATTCAAATGGTAGGAATGGAATATCTTGGCCTCAACACAAGTGTAGGTGGTTCTCTCTCAGAAAATGTAAGTTGGAAGTGTAGGTTCGTTCTGATGGCTCTCTCCACGAATGAAGAGGAGGTGGAGGGGTATTTATAGCCTCCACACAAAATCTAACCATTACACAGAACTTGCCAAACTCGGTGGGACCGAATTGATAAACTCTGTCGGATCGATTCAGCAAATCTAGTGACCGTTAGGATTTTCGGTGGGACCGACATGCAACTCGGTAGGACCAATATGGTTAGGGTTAGGGCATAACGTAATCTTGGTGAGACCGATTACACAAACTTGGTGAGACCGATTTTGGTAATAAGCTAACCAGAGAGTTGGTCAGGTAAACTCGGTTGGACCAATTCGCTCATTTCGATGAGACCGAAATGTTACGAAAGGGAAATAGAGAGTTACATTGCAATCTCGATGGGACCAATCGCTCATCTCGGTGGGACCGAAATGTTACGAAGGGAAACAGAGAGATTACAATCCCATCTCGGTGAGACCGGGATCCCTATCGGTGAGACCGATTTGCCTAGGGTTTGTGGCAGTGGCTATGACATCTGAACTCAGTGGCGCCGGATAGAAAGAATCGGTGGGGCTGAGTTTGACTTTTGGTTTAGGTCATATGTGGATGTGAGAAAGTAATTGAGGGCTTTGTAGCATATCACTAAGCATTTTGAGCAAGAGCCTCATTAAGCAACACCTCATCGCTCCTTGATAGTATTGGCTTTTCCTATAGACTCAATGTGATCTTGGATGACTAAAATAGAAAATGTAGAGTCTTGAGCTTTGAGCTTGAGCCAATCCTTTTGTCCTTAGCATTTTGAGGGGTCCACTTTTCTCATCCATGCCATGCCAATCATTGAGCTTTCCTGAAATATTAATCTTGAAATAGCATTAGCTCAATGAGCTATATATTGTTAGGAATTACCAAAACCACCTAGGGATAGTTGCACTTTCAGGGGGCGGTGCCAAGCACAATGGTGCGATGAGGTCGAGGGAAGGGCGGAGGCAGGGGACTGGGCCGGTGGTCGCTGGCGTTTCGAGGAAGATCATAACACTGACTGGCTGGAGGTAGATGAAGGTGATCTGCCCGTTCTTTGTACATCGGATGGTGCAGAAAAAAATGGACTCACCTATTTGTTTTCAGTCGACTGTTATTTTCATAGGACCACACCTTGTGGTGTGTTGGAGGAGCATCTGCTTTTCCCAACTATCCCTGTGCTCATATTTCAAAATCCTAGAATCTAGTAATTTCCTGTGCCATGCATGTTGTAGAGCTATCATATGTCTCCCGTCATTTATTTCTCACCGACTTGCTATCTGCTAGCTTTACATTGTACTACTTGTGCACACAATTCACCCATACTCACACTATTGTTTTTTATGCATGGGTATTTCAAACTCTGACGCAGTGTTGATGAATACAAAAAAGAAAAGACAGAAATCGCTCCAGTGTAATTCAAAGATAAGCACTAAGCGTTTCAGCGCTCTAAAGGGTGCAGTGTGAGCAGATGGAGACAGTAAACGTAGCTCTGTAGTTGATAATCTCAATTGCCACACACAACCATCCCAAGTGCTTGCTTTAGCTTCGCGTTGTCAAATGTGGTTGCATGTTGCATATGGTGTCTAGCTTGTATTGCTTCTAATTTGGTTAAATTGCATCTGCTTATTTTGCATGTTATACCTTTGATAATGACATGCCTTCCTGTTTTTGATACATACTACATATGTCTATTAACCATGTTCGTACATCAAACTAATGCTCTTTTGTATCCCTCATCAATCACTTATGATGAGACAATCACCCCAGTGGGTTACTTGAGACACGCTACTCGTTCAAAGAGTGCAGTGTCATCCTCCCCACATGATTCTCAAGAAACAGCAAGACTAAATGAAGATAGTCAATGTAGCTCTCTAGTTGATGACCGCAATTCCCCCACACCACCATCGCAGGTGCTTGCTCTTACTTGGCAGTGTGATATGTGGTTGCATGTTGCATATGGTGTCTACCTTGTAATGCTTCTAATTAGGGTAAATTGCATCTGCTTAGTTAACACATTATACCTGTGAATATGACATGCCTTCCTGTTTTTGGTACATACTACGTCTTTCTTTTAACCATGTTCTTACATCAAACTACTTTTTCTTGTGTATACCTCATCAATCACTTCTGATGAGACACCTTCAAGTTGACAGTGTAATATTGGTTGCATCTTGCATATCATTTCAAACATGTATTGCCTCTAATTTGTTGAAGTGCCACTTATAATGAGACACATCTAACTTGGTAGAGTGATTTTGGTTGGATCTTTCATATGGTGTCTAGATTGCATTGCTTCCAATTTGTTGAAATGCCTTCTGCTTAGTGTTGTTCGTACATATTCCATCCTCCTACAATGTGGTTGCCATACATAAAAGTTGTGTTTGTCAGTATCATGCATCAACGAATTTGGAAGTGCGAATTTCATTCCTTTTTCTTGTGTGTTTACTTGACAAGGCAAAATCTAAAAGGGCGAAGGCACGGAATGATGGTGGTCCTCTGGAGCAACTGAAACAGATGATCTCTGCAGATTCTCCTGCTACTCCTACTGCAGTGCAAGTTCCAAATCTCATCTCCCCTACTCCACAACCCCAGGTGCTTACTCTAACATGGCAGTGTGATATCTAGTTGCATGTTGCATATGGTGCCTAGCTTGTATTGCTCCTAATTTGTTAAATTGCATCTCCTTAGCTTACACATTATACATGTGAATATGACACGCCTTCCTGTTTTTGGTACATACTACATCTGCCTATCACACCATGTTCTTACATCAAACTATTGTTCTTGTGTATCCTGCATCTATCGCTTATGATGAGACAGTCACGCTCGTGGGTTAGTATGAGACGCGCTACTCCTATAAAGAGTACAGTTTCATCCTCTCCACATGATTCTCAAGAAACAACAAGCCTAAATAAAGATATTGAACGTAGCTCTGTACTTGAAGACCGCACTTCCCCTACACCACCATCGTAGGTGCTTGCTCTAACTTCGCAGTGTGATATGTGGTTGCATGTTGCATACGGTGTCTAGCTTGTAATGCTTCTAATTAGGGTAGATTGCATCTGCTTAGTTTACACATTATACCTGTGAATATGACATGCCTTCCTATTTTTGGTACACACTACATCTTTGTGTTAACCATGTTCTTACATGAAACTACCTCTCTTCTGTATCCTGCATCAATCACTTACGATGAGACACCTTTATTCGTTGCATGTTGCATATTATTTCTAGCATGTTGCCATGTATTGCTTCTAATTTGGTCAAATACATTTGTTAGGCCACCCTTTTAATTTGGCAGAGTGATATTGGTTTCATCTTTCATATGGTTTCTAGCTGGCATTGCTTCTAACTAGTTCAAACACCTTGTGCTTAGTTTACACTTTATACATCATACATGTCAATATGTCATGCCGTCTTGTTTTTCATACATATTCCATCCTTCTATCATGCGGCTGCCGTACATGAAAGTAGTGTTCGTTAGTATCATGCATCAATGAGTTCTGAAGAGCAAATTTTATTCCTTTTTCTTGTGGGTTTGACTTGACAAGGCAAAATCAAAAAATAGGAAGGAAAAGAGTAAGGAAGGTGATGATGGTGGTCCTCTACACAACGTAAGCGAGACATCTGTCGGATTCTCCTTGTCTTGCTAGTGCATTATAAGTTCAAGTCTCCGCTCCCTACTCCACCATCCAAGGTGCTTGCTCTAACTTGGCAGTGTGATATCTGGTTGCATGTTGCATATGGTGTCTAGCTTGCATTGCTCCTAATTATTGTAAACTGCATCTGCTTAGCTTACACATGATACGTGTGAATATGACACGCTTTCCTATTTTTTGTACATACTATATCTGTCTATCACACCATGTTCTTACATGAAACTACTCTTCTTGTGTATCCTGCATCAGTCACTTATGATGGGACACCTTTAAGTTGGCAGTGTGATATTGGTTTGCGTATTGAATATGATTTCTAGCATTTAGTGCTTCTAGTTTGATGAATGCCACCTATGATGAGACAGTTTTAACTTGGGAGAGTGATATTGATTGCACCTTCCATATGGTGTCTAGCTTGCAGTGCTTCTAATTTGTTGAAGTGCCTTCTACTTAGTTACCACATCATAGGTGTGAATATGTCAAGCCGTCCAGTTTTTCGTACATATTCCATCCTCGTATCATGACTTTGCCTTTCATCAGAGTAGTGTTAAATCGAGATCATGCATGAATGAGTTCCGAAGAGCGAATTTTATTCCTTTTTCTTGTCGGTTTGACCTCACAATGCAAAATCAATAAAGTGGAAGGAAATTGGTAAGGCACTGGATGATGGTGGTCCTTTCGAGCAACTGAAACGGAGGGTCTCTACAGATTCTACTCCGCCATCCTCCCAACAAGATTCGCAAGACAACGGAAGGCTAGACAGTCAACGTAGTTGTGTATATGATGAGCACATCTCCCCTACTCCACCATCACAGGTGCTTGCTCTAACTTGGCACTATTATATGTGGTTGCATGTTGCGTACGATGTCTAGCTTGTATTGTTTCTAACTTTGTTGAATTGCATCTGCTTACTTTACACATAATGCTTGTGAAAATGACATGTGTTCCTGTTTCTAGAACATACTATATCTGATCACACCATGTTCTTACATCAGACTACTGTTCTTGCATATCCTACATCAGTCACTTATGATAAGGCACCTTTAAGTCGCCACTGTGATATTGGTTGTGTCTTGCATATGATTTCTAGCATGTACTGCTTCTAATTTGTTGAAATGCCAGACAGTTTGAACTTGACAGAGTGATATTGGTTGCACCTTTCATATGGTGTCTAGCTTGCAGTGCTTCTAATTTGTTGAAATGCCTTCTGCTTAGTTACCACATCATAGGTGTGAATATGTCATGTCGTCCTGTTTTTCATACATATTCCATCCTCGTATCATGTGTTTGCCTGTCATCCGAGTAGTGTTCGTCAGTATCATGCATGAATGAGTTCTGAAGAGCGAATTTTATTCCTTTTTCTTATCGGTTTGACTTCACAATGCAAAATCAATACAACTAAAGGAAATTAGTCCGGCGGTGGGTGATGGTGGTCCTTCGGAGCAACTCAAATAGAGGGCGCCATCCTCCCAACAAGATTCGCAAGACAACACAAGGCTGGATAGTCAACGTAGATGTGTAGATGATGAGCACATCTTCCCTACTCCACCATCATAGGTTCTTGCTCTAACTTGGCACTATTATATGTGGTTGCATGTTGCGTATGATATCTAGCTTGTATTGCTTCTAACTTTGTTGAATTGCATCTGCTTACTTTACACATAATGCCTATGAATATGACACATGTTCCTGTTTCTAGAACATACGTGTAGATGATGAGCACATCTCCCCTACTCCACCATCACAGGTGCTTGCTATAACTTGGAACTATTATATGTGGTTGCGTGTTCCGTATGATGTCTAGTTTGTATTGCTTCTGTTTTGTTGAATTGCATCTGCGTAGCTTACAACTTATACCTGCAACGATCACTTACCCATAAGACACATTTAACTTGGGAGTGTGATGTAGGTTGCATCTTGCATTGTCTTCTAGCTTGTACTGCTTCTAATTTCTTGAAATGGCACTTACGACGAGACACTTTTTACCTGATAGAGTGATATTGGTTGCATGTTCATATGGTGCCTAGCTTTAATTTCTTCTAATTTTGTTGAAATGCCTTCTGCTTACTATTTTTCATACATATTCCATCCTCCTATCATACGTCTGAATATGCAATGATGTCTTTTTGTATATATTCCATCCTCCTATCCTGCACTTGCCTTACATCAAAGTAGTGTTCATCTGTATCATGCATCAACCAGTTATGTAGAGCTAATTTTATTCCTCTTCTTTTGGTTTTGACTTCATAAGGCAATATCAGAAAATAGGAAGGAAAAGAGTAAGTTAGGGGATGTTGGTGGTCCTCTGGACCGACGCAAATAGAGACTCTCTAGATTTGCCACTGCTACTGCTAATGAAGTTGAAGTCCCAAGTCTACATGATGAGTTCATCACCCGTACTCCACCATCGCAGGTGCTTGCTCTAAGTTGACAGTGTGATAATTGGTTTCGTGTTGCATATGTTGTCTAGCCTGTATTTCTTCTATTTTGATTAAATTGCACCTACTGAGTTTATACGTTATACATGTTCATATGACATGCCTTTCTGTGTCTAGAATACACTGCATCTATCAATCATACCATGTTCTTACATCAAAGTACTGCTGTTGTGTATCCCGCATCAGTCACTCATGATTGGACGCTTTTAACATGGCAGTTTGATAGTGGTTGCATCTTGCATTGATTTCTACATTGTACTGCTTCTAATTTTTTGAAATGCCACTTATGACAAGACACTTTTAACTTGGCAGAGTGATATTGGTTGCATCTTTCATATGGTGTCTAGCTTGCATTACTTCTATTTTCTTGAAAATCCTTTTGCTTAGTTTACACATCATAGCTGTGAATATGTCATGTCGTCCTGTTTTTCTTACATATTCCATCCTCATACGGTTTTCTTACATCAAAGTATTGCTTGTCTGTATCATGCATCAATGAGTTCTGAAGAGCGATTTTATTCTTTTGTGTTGTGGGTACCACTACAAAAAAAAGACACATCCATGACATTTTGGGCCGAACGAATTTTTTTTCTGTCATGCATATGACACTTCTATGACGATAATTGTGACAAAAACCGGTATCATCATAGATGTGGTGGGCTCCTACTTCTATGACAAAAATCATGACGAAAATGGGCTTTTCGTCACAGGCGGGCGGAGACGCAGCTGCATGACATTCTTTGGGCCGTCCATGACGAAAAAACCGTGGTAGAAGCGAGGGGAGGAAAATTTGGGGAGTTCCGTTACGGTGGGAGGTCGGGGCGGCGATGCGCGTTCTCTCGTACACATATGCGGCGTGTGTGCGGCGTTGGCTCTAATCGAACCCGGCGAGGCGTTGGGCTCTAATCGAACCCGGCGATTGCCTGCGCAGCTCTGCGTTCTTCGAACCCGGCGATCGATCGATGGTCGTTAATCGAACTCGATCAGCGATTCCTTCACTATTGCTGCTAATGAAGCCGATCGATTGGATGAGCAGTGGCGTTGCGGGGGTTGGATGAGCGGTGGCGGTGGCGTTGTCTGCGGATGAACAGGACCCGTGGTGTGGAGGGCTGGATGAGCGATGAGCGGTGGAGGGTGCCCGTGGAGGGTGGTTGAACAGGACCCGTGGTGTGGAGGCTGGATGAGCAGTGAGCGGTGGAGGGTGCCCGTGGAGGGTGGTTGAGCGATGGCGGTGGAGTAGCGTGCGGTGGAGGCTGGATGAGCAGGAGCCCGTGGAGGTGGAGGGCGTCAGCGGTAGCCGTGGGGGCTGGAGGAGGTCGATGGTGGAGATCAGCGGTATCCGTGGAGTCCGTTTTGCGATCGCCACACCTCCCAATGAACAGGACCCCGTTTGACCGTGGAGGTCTGTTTCATCCGTTTTCGCGATCGCCACACCTCCCGATCAACAGGACCCCCGTTTCGATCGTAGGAGGTCCATTTCCTCCGTTTTGCGGTACTCCACACCCCTCCCGATTAACAGGATCCCCGTTTCGACCGTAGGAGGTCCGTTTCCTCCGTTTTGCGGTACGCCACACCACTCCCGATCAACAGGACCCCGTTCCGAACGTAGGAGGTCCATTTCCTCCGTTTTGCGGTATGCCAGGCCTCGTTTCCATCGCTTGTTCCATCCAAGCCCTCTCGATGAACACGACCACGCATTTCGTTTCGACCCAGCCGGTTGGCTCCCGCGCGTTTCGTTGCCACCCGCGCGTTTCGTTGCCCCCTGATGAACACGACGCATTCTGTTGCCTCCCCATGAACACGACACATTCCTTTGCCTCCCCATGAACACGACGACGATGTTGTTTCTCTATTCCGACCCAGCCATGTACACGAGCCCTGGCCGTACGTATGCGCGATTAGGCGTTCGAGACCCCGCCCGTATGTACACATACGTGGCCGTATTTTCTTTCTTGCACCCTGGCCGATGTACGTACGTGTACATGCTACGTGCGCGCCTCTACTACGACACGTGAGCGCCTCTACATCCACCAGTATATATGTACGTACACTTTCGCGACCAGAATGACAACGCTACGTACGCTTCGACCAGGTGGGTCCCGACTGTCAGGCACTTCCTTGCGTGCGAAGATGTAGCTGGTGGGTCCCAGCGATCGGGAAACATTTTTTTTCGCGAAATACGGTGGCCCGTCCGGTGGGTCCCCGCTGTCAGGTGGAGGAATAATTATTTTGCACGTAATAAGGAGGCACTTCCTTTCGGCGGCCGTGGACCCAGCTGTCAGCCTCTCCACGTACAGTCCACGTCCGATGGAAGCCTTTCCTCGACCATGTTGACCACGCCGCGCCGAGAGCACCAGGACGGTGGACGACGGCGAGGCCTAGGAAGGGGATGACGCGGAGCCGGGGAAGACGCGGCAGTGGATGCCCATGCATAGAGGAGTACGAGGGTTCACTGGTTCGCTGCGGTGTGAGGCTGCCATCGCCGTAGAATAATAGGGGGTGTGGGTGAGTAGAGGGATGGTATGGACAGCGATGGGAGTAGTAGGGGGCGGTGAGGCCTCCGCCGCATCGCAGCCGGCCATGGGAGGCAGGAGCACGAGGCACGACCGGCGCTGGTTTGGGCGGCTGGAGCAAGAAGACCAGAGGTTGAAGAATCACTACGACCGTTGGATGGACATCGTACGGTCACTGGAGCTAGAATCATGCATATTGACTAAGTTGACAAAGCCCTCCGTCCCCGTCAACTTAGTAGTCCCACAAGTCAACCTGCCACTATCTTTGGGTCCCAACTAACGGGGAGTATTCATTTTTGTGCGTAATAAGGAGGCACTTCCTTGCGTGCGAAGATATAGCTGGTGGGTCCGAGCTGTCGGTGGCAATAACGTTTTTCACGAAATCTGAGGCCCTTTCGTGGGTCCACGATGTCGGTGGAGGAATCATTATTTTGCGTGTAATAAGGAGGCATTTCCTTGCGTGCGGCCGTGGACCCAGCTGTCGGCCTCTCCATGTACAGTCCACTTCAGATGCATGTCGGTCGTTGACCACGTTGACCAGGCCGCGCCAAGAGCACCAGGGTGGTGGACAGCGGCGAGGCCTAGGAAGGGAACGACACGGAGGCAGGGAAGAGTCTGTTGGAAATATGCCCTAGAGGCAATAATAAAAGGATTATTATTATATTTCCTTGTTCATGATAATTGTCTTTTATTCATGCTATAATTGTATTATCCGGAAATCGTAATACACGTGTGAATACATAGACTACAACATGTCCCTAGTGAGCCTCTAGTTGACTAGCTCGTTGATCAATAGATAGTCATGGTTTCCTGACTATGGACATAGGATGCCATTGATAACGGGATCACATCATTAGGAGAATGATGTGATGGACAAGACCCAATCCTAAGCATAGCACAAGATCGTGTAGTTCGTTTGCTAGATCTTTTCCAATGTCAAGTATCCTTTCCTTAGACCATGAGATCGTGTAACTCCGGATACCGTAGGAGTGCTTTGGGTGTACCAAGCGTCACAACGCATGCGGGTGACTATAAAGGTGCACTACGGTATCTCCGAAAGTGTCATTGGATTATCACGGATCGAGGCTGGGGTTTGTCACTCCGTATTACGGAGAGGTATCACTGGGCCCACTCGGTAATGCATCATCATAATGAGCTCAAAGTGACCAAGTGTTTGGTCACGGGATCATGCATTCTGATGCGAGTAAAGTGACTTGCGTAACGAGATTGAGCGAGGTATTGGGATACCGACGATCGAATCTCGGGCAAGTAACATACCGATTGACAAAGGGAATTGTATACGGGGTTGCTTGAATCCTCGACATCGTGGTTCATCCGATGAGATCATTGTGTAACATGTGGGAGCCAACATGGGTATCCAGATTCCGCTGTTGGTTATTGACCATAGAGCCGTCTCAGTCATGTCTGCATGTCTCCCGAACCCGTAGGGTCTACACACTTAAGGTTCGGTGACGCTAGGGTTGTAGAGATATGAGTATGCAGCAAACCAAAAGTTGTTCGGAGTCCCGAATGATATCCCGGACGTCACGAGGAGTTCCGGAATGGTCCGGAGGTAAAGAATTATATATGGGAAGTCGAGTTTGACCATCGGGAAAGTTTGGGGTCCACGGTATTGTCTGGGACCACGGAAGGTCCCGGGGTCCACCGGTGGGGCCACCTATCCGGAGGGCCCCATGGGTTGAAGTGGGAGGAACCATCCCTGGTGGGCTGGTGCGCCTGGGCCCCCTCTGCGCCTAGGGTTGGGAACCCTAGGGGGGGCCTCCACTGCCTTGGGGCACTCCACCCCCTTGGCCGCCGCCCCTAGGAGATCCCATCTCCTAGGGCAGCGCCCACAGGGTCACTATATAAAGAGGGGTGGGAGGTCAGCCGCACCCAACACAGTGCCTCCTCCCTCCTGCTACACCTCTCCCTCTCGCGAAGCTCGTGGCTCTGCGGAACCTGCTGCATCCACCACCACGTCGTTGTCTGCTGGATCTTCTTCAACCTCTCCTCCTCCTTGCTGGATCAAGGTGCAGGAGGCGTCATCCGCTCCGTCGTGTGTTGAGCGCGAGGTGCTGTCCTTGACACTTGGTCATCGGTGATTTGGATCACGGCGAGTGCGACTCCCTCAACCCCGTTCACTTGAGCGCTTCGCTCGCGATCTACAAAGGTATGTAGATGCACTCCTATCACTCGTTGCTAGATGAACTCATAGATGGATCTTGGTGAAACCGTAGGAAAATTTTTATTTTCTGCAACGTTCCCCAACAGTGGCATCATCAGCTAGGTCTATGCGTAGTTCTCTATTGCACGAGTAGAACACAAATATGTTGTGGGCGTAGATGTTGTCAACTTTCTTGCCGCTACTAGTCTTATTTTGCTTCAGCGGTATTGTGGGATGAAGCGGTCCGGACCGACCTTACATGTACGCTTACGTGAGACAGGTTCCACCGACTAACATGCACTAGTTGCATAAGGTGGCTAGTGGGTGTCTGTCTCTCCCACTTTACTTGGAGCGGATTCGATGAAAAGGGTCCTTATGAAGGGTAAATAGAAGTTGACAAATCACGTTGTGGCTTTTTCATAGGTAAGAAAATGTTCTTGCTAGAACCCTATTGCAGCCACGTAAAAGATGCAACAACAATTAGAGGACGTCTAACTTGCTTTTGCAGCAATTGCCTTGTGATGTGATATGGCCAAAAGTTGTTATGCATGATGAATGATGAATGATATATTGTGATGTATGAAATCATGTTCTTGTAATAGGAATCACGACTTGCATGTCGATGAGTATGACAACCGGCAGGAGCCATAGGAGTTGTCTTAATTATTGTATGACCTGCATGTCATTGATTCAACGCCATGTAATTACTTTGCTTTATTGCTAAACCGTTAGCTATAGTAGTAGAAGTAATAGTTGGCTAGCAACTTCATGGAGACACGATGATGGAGATCATGATGATGGAGATCATGGTGTCATGCGGTGACAAGATGATCATGGAGCCCGAAGATGGAGATCAAAGGAGCTATATGATATTGGCCATATCATGTCACTACTATATAATTGCATGTGTTGTTTATTATGTTTATGCATCTTGTTTACTTAGAGCGACGGTAGTAAATAAGATGATCCCTCATAATAATTTCAAGAAGGTGTTCCCCCTAGCGTGTGCCGTTGCTAAAGTTAAATCGTTTGAAGCACCACGTGATGATCGGGTGTGATAGATTCCTCGTTCACATACAGCGGTGTAAGACAGTTTTACACATGCAAAACACTTAGGTTAACAGCGAGCCTAGCATGTACAGACATGGCCTCGGAACACAAGAGACCGAAAGGTCGAACATGAGTTATATGGAAGATCGATCAACATGGAGATGTTCACCGATGATGACTAGTTAGTCTCACGTGATGATCGTACACGGCCTAGTCGACTCGGATCATGTAACACTTAGATGACTAGAGGGATGTCAAATCTGGTGGGAGTTCATTGAATAATTTGATTAGATGAACTTAATTATCATGAACATTAGTCTACAATCTTTGCAAAATGTCTTGTAGATCAAATGGCCAGCGCTCATGTCAACATAAACTTCAACGCGTTCCTAGAAAACCAAGCTGAAAGATGATGGCAGCAACTATTGAGATGGGTCCGAACACGAGGATCATCCTCATAGCTGCCAAGAAAGATTATGTCCTAGAAGCACCGCTAGGTGAAGCACCCATCGAGAGAACCAAGGCGTTATGAGCGCTTGGCAGTCTCGTCTTGATGATTACTCCCTCGTTCGGTCGCGCATGCTTTACAGCTTAGAACCGGGGCTACAAAAGCGTTTTGAGCAACACGGAGCATATGAGATGTTCGAGGAGCTAAAATGGTTTTCCAAGCTCATGCCCGGTCGAGAGATATGAAGTCTCCGACAAGTTCTATAGTTGTAAGATGGAGGAAAATAGTTACATCGGTGAGCACATACTCAAAATGTCCAGGTTGCTGGCCGCTGTCCCAGCTGGACATTAACCTCCGGACGAGGCGGTCATTGACAGAATCCTTGATCGCTCCCACCGAGCTACAAGAGCTTTGTGATGAACTACAATATGCGGGGGATGGTGAAAACTATTCTGAAGTATTTCAATCTGAAGTCGTGAGGTAGAAATCAAGAAAGAACATCAAGTGTTGATGGTCAATAAAACCACTAAGTTCAAGAAGGGCAAGGGTAAGAAGAACTTCAAGAAGGGCGGCAAGGATGTTGCAGCGCCCGATAAGCCGATTGCGGGAAGAAGTCAAAGAATGGACCCAAGCACGAGGCTGAGTGCTTTTATTGCAAAGGAAGGGTCCTTTGGAGCGGAACTGCCCCAAATACTTAGCGAGACAAGAAGGCCGGCAACACTAAAGGTATATTTGATATACATGTAATTGATGTGTACCTTACCGATTACTCGTAGTAACTCACAGGTATTTGATACGGTGCCGTTGCTCATATTTGTAACTCACGGCGGGAGTTGCGGAATAAGCAGAGGCTGGCGAAGGGCGAGGTGATGATGCGTGTGGGGAATGGTTCCAAGGTCGATGTGATCGCCGTTGTACGCTACCTCTACATTTACCTACGGGATTAGTTTTAAACCTCAATAATTGTTATTTAGTGCCAAGTTTGAGCATGAACATTGTATCAGGATCTCGTTTAATGCGAGATGGCTACTCATTTAAATCCGAGAATAATGGTTGTTCTATTTATATGAGAGATATGTTTTATGGTCATGCTCCGATGGTTAATGGTTTATTCTTAATGAATCTCGAACGTGATGTCACACATATTCATAGTGTGAATACCAAAAGATGTAAAGTTGATAACGATAGTCCCACATACTTGTGGCACTGCCGCCTTTGTCACATTGGTGTCAAGCACATGAAGAATCTCCATGCTGATGGACTTTTAGAGTCTCTCGATTATGAATCATTTGACACATGCGAACCATGCCTTATGGGCAAAATGACCAAGACTCCGTTCTCCGAAACAATGGAGCGAGCAACCAACTTATTGGAAATCATACATACCGATGTGTGTGGTCCAATGAGCGTTGAGGCTCGCGGAGGATATCGTTATGTTGTCACTCTCACTGATGACTTGAGTAGATATGGGTATGTCTACTTGATGAAACACAAGTCTGAGTCCTTTGAAAAGTTCAAGGAATTTCAGAATGAGGTAGAGAATCAACGTGACCGAAAAATAAAGTTCTTGCGATCAGATCATGGAGGAGAATATTTAAGTCACGAATTTGGTACACACTTAAGGAAATGTGGAATAGTTTCACAACTCACGCCGCTGGAACACCTCGGTAACGGTGTGTCGAACATCGTGTCGCACTCTATTGGATATGGTGCGATCTATGATGTCTCTTCTTGGTTTACCGCTATCATTTTGGGGATACGCTCTAGAGACAGCTCCATTCACTTTAAATAGGGCTCCGTCTAAACCCGTTGAGGCGACACCGTATGAATTATGGTTTGGGAAGAAACCTAATCATCGTTTCTAAAAGTTTGGGGATGCGATGCTTATGTCAAGAAACTTCAACTGAAAAGCTCGAACCCAAGTCGGAAAAATGTGTCTTCATAGGATACCCTAAGGAAACTATTGGGTATACCTTCTACCTTAGATCCGAAGGCAAGATCTTTGTTGCCAAGAACGGATCCTTTACGGAAAAAGAGTTTCTCTCGAAAGGAGTAAGTGGGAGGAAAGTAGAACTTCGATGAAGTACTACCTCTTGAACCGGAAAGTAGTGCAGCTCGGAAAATGTTCTGTGGTTCCTACACCGATTGGAGAGGAAATTAATGATGATGATCAAGGTACTTGGATCAAGTTGCTACTCAACCGTGAGGTCCACAAGGACACGTTCCACACCGAGTGGTATGGCAACCCTGTCACGGAAATCATGTTGTTAGACAATGGTGAACCTTGAACTATGAAGAAGCGAATGCGGCCCAGATTCCAACAAATGGCTTGAAGCCATGCAATCGAGATAGGACCCATGTATGAAAACAAAGTATGTACTTTGACAGACTTGCGCGATGATCGTGACGATAGAAAACAAATGGATCTTTAAGAAGAAGGCGGACGCGGATGGTAATGTTACCATCTATAAAGCTCGACTTGTCGCTAAGGGTTATCGGCAAGTTCAAGGGGTTGACTATGATGAGACTTTCTCTCCCGTAGCAAAGCTGAAGTCCGTCCGAATCATGTTAGCAATTGCCGCATACTATGATTATGAGATATGGCAAATGGACGTCAAAATGGCATTCCTTAACGGCTATCTTAAGGAAGAACTGTATATGATGCAGCCAGAAGGTTTTGTCGACCCTAAGAATGCTAACAAGGTATGCAAGCTCCAGCGATCCATTTATGGGCTGGTGCAAGCATCTCGGAGTTGGAACATTCGCTTTGATGAGATGAACAAAGCGTTTGGGTTTATCTGAGACTTATGGAGAAGCATGCGTTTACAAGAAAGTGAGTGGGCGCTCTGTAGCATTTCTCATATTATATGTAGATGACATACTTTTGATGGGAAATGATATAGAACTTTTGGACAACATTAAGGCCTACTTGAATAAGAGTTTTTCAATGAAGGACCTTGGAGGCTGCTTATATATTAGGCATCAAGATCTATAGAGATAGATCGAGGCGCCTCATAGGTCTTTCACAAAGCACATACCTTGATAAGATATTGAAGAAGTTCAAAATGGATCAGTCCAAGAAAGGGTTCTTGCACATTACAAGGTGTGAAATTGAGCTCGGCTCAATGTCCGACCACGGCAGAAGATATAGAAGAGATGAGTGTCATCCCTATGCCTCAGCCATAGGGTCTATTATGTATGCCATCTTTGTGTACGCAGACCTGATGTAAACCTTGCCGTAAGTTTGGTAGGAAGGTACCAAAGTAATCCGGCAAGGAACACCGACAGCGGTCAAGAATATCTGAAGTACACGAAAGGACTAAGGACATGTTTCTCGTTTATGGAGGTGACGAAGAGCTCGTCGTAAAGGGTTACGTCGGCGCTAGCTTCGACACAGATCTGAATGACTCTAGTCACAAACCGGATACGTGTATATGTTGAATGGTGGAGCGATGGCTGGTGCAGCTGCAGGCAGAGCGTCGTGGCGGGATCTAGATGTGAAGCAGAGTACATGGCAGCCTCGGAGGTAGCGCATGAAGCAATTTGGGTGAAGGAGTTCATCACTGACCTAGGAGTCATACCCAATGCGTCGGGGCCGATCAAACTCTTCTGTGACAACACTAGAGCCGTTGCACTTGCCAAGGAGCCCAGGTTTCACAAGAAGACCAGGCACATCAAGCGTCTCTTCAACTCCATTCGTGAAAATGTTCAAGATGGATACATAGAAATTTGCAAAGTGCATACGGATCTGAATGTCGCAGATCCGTTGACTAAACCTCTTCCGCGAGCAAAACATGATCAACACCAGAACTCTATGGGTGTCCGATTCATCACAATGTAACTAGATTATTTGACTCTAGTGCAAGTGGGAGACTGTTGGAAATATGCCCTAGAGGCAATAATAAAAGGATTATTATTATATTTCCTTGTTCATGATAATTGTCTTTTATTCATGCTATAATTGTATTATCCGGAAATCATAATACACGTGTGAATACATAGACTACAACATGTCCCTAGTGAGCCTCTAGTTGACTAGCTCGTTGATCAATAGATAGTCATGGTTTCCTGACTATGGACATTGGATGTCATTGATAACGGGATCACATCATTAGGAGAATGATGTGATGGACAAGACCCAATCCTAAGCATAGCACAAGATCATGTAGTTCGTTTGCTAGAGCTTTTCCAATGTCAAGTATCCTTTCCTTAGGCCATGGGATCGTGTAAATCCCGGATACCGTAGGAGTGCTTTGGGTGTACCAAATGTCACAACGTAACTGGGTGACTATAAAGGTGCACTACGGTATCTCGAAAGTGTCACATTGGATTATCACGGATCGAGGCTGGGTTTGTCACTCCGTATTACGGAGAGGTATCCTTAGGCCCACTCGGTAATGCATCATCATAATGAGCTCAAAGTGACCAAGTGTTTGGTCACGGGATCATGCATTACGGATGAGTAAAGTGACTTGCGATAGCGAGATTGAGCGAGGTATTGGGATATCGACGATCGAATCTCGGGCAAGTAACATACCGATTGACAAAGGGAATTGTATACGAGGTTGCTTGAATCCTCGACATCGTGGTTCATCCGATGAGATCATTGTGTAACATGTGGGAGCCAACATGGGTATCCAGATTCCGCTGTTGGTTATTGACCATAGAGCCGTCTCGGTCATGTCTGCATGTCTCCCGAACCCGTAGGGTCTACACACTTAAGGTTCGGTGACGCTAGGGTTGTAGAGATATGAGTATGCAGCAAACCAAAAGTTGTTCGGAGTCCCGAATGATATCCCGGACGTCACGAGGAGTTCCGGAATGGTCCGGAGGTAAAGAATTATATATGGGAAGTCGAGTTTGACCATCGGGAAAGTTTGGGGTCCACGGTATTGTCTGGGACCACGGGAAGGGTCGAGGGTCCACCGGTGGGGCCACCTATCCGGAGGGCCCCATGGGTTTAAGTGGGAGGAACCAGCCTGGTGGGCTGGTGCGCTCCCGGCCCCCTCTGCGCCTAGGGTTGGGAACCTTGGGGAGGCGCCTCCACTGCCTTGGGGGCACTCCACCCCCCTTGGCCGCCGCCCCCCTAGGAGATCCCATCTCCTAGGGCCGGCGCCCCCCCTGGGGTCACTATATAAAGAGGGGGTGGGAGGTCAGCCGCACCCAACACCTGGCGCCTCCCTCCCCTCCTTGCTACACCTCTCCCTCTCGCAGAAGCTCGGCGAAGCTCTGCCGGAACCCTGCTGCATCCACCACCACGCCGTTGTGCTGCTAGATCTTCTTCAACCTCTCCCTCCTCCTTGCTGGATCAAGGTGCAGGAGACGTCATCCGCTCCGTACGTGTGTTGAACGCGGAGGTGCTGTCCATTCGGCACTTGGTCATCGGTGATTTGGATCACGACGAGTACGACTCCCTCAACCCCGTTCACTTGAACGCTTCCGCTCGCGATCTACAAAGGTATGTAGATGCACTCCTATCAGTCGTTGCTAGATGAACTCATAGATGGATCTTGGTGAAACCGTAGGAAATTTTTTATTTTTTGCAACGTTCCCCAACAGACTCGGCAGTTGTTTCCCACCAAGAAGAATCTGTTGTCTGAGGTGTATTAGTTAAATCTGCCATCGCCGGAGAACAACAGCGGTGTGGGTGAGTAGAGGATGGCTAGGCGATGATGGGAGTCTGATGAGGCGGTGAGGCCTGCTGGCAGCAGAGCCAACCACGGGAGGAGGGAGCAGAAGTCCCGCCAGCTTGTTTGGCCATTTGGAGCGAGAAGAAGAGCAGAGATTGAAGAAGCACGGCGGCCGTTGGATGGCCATCCAACATCCTTTGCTTGTCGTCAACCTTTTTAAGGAAAGCCTCAAATCATGGAAAAGCAGATATACAGCCCATCTGCCATTATTTCTAATAATTTACAGCCCATTTGCTAATTATTAAGGTTTTTGGAGCCCATATTCTTTTTGTTAGCATTACAGCCCATATTGTGGCTACGGTTAAAAATTATCTGAAATTTTGCATATTTGGTGCGGTCGAACTGTTTTAATCCCAAATTTCGACTCACATTCAAACTGATTTTAAAAATAAATGTATATCAATATAAAATCCAACAAATTCTCCACGCATAAAAATTAATGTAATTTAAAATCTCGAAATGAAAAAAAAATATTTGAAACTAATTGCTGGTTTGATGTGTTTTAAAATGTACAGCCCATTTCTCATTCTTGATGGGCCATTTTCTCGCCAACCAATAAAGCTCTCCTCGTCTTGAAAGATTTGCAGCCCAACAGGCCGACAAAGCGACTTACTTGGCAAATCACAAAAAACTGGGCTGTGGCCGTGGACCCAGCTGTCGGCCTCTCCACGTCTGATACTCTTCCGATGGAATGTCGTTGACCACGTTGACCACACAGCGCCGAGAGCACCAAGGCGGTGGGCGGCAGCGAGCCTAGGAAGGGGCGGCGGAGCCGGGAAAACGCGGCGGTGGATGCCCATGCGGAGAGAATCGAGGTTCACTTTGGTTCGGCTGCGATGTGAGGCTGCCGTCGCCGCCGCAGAGAGCCTAGCTAGCGGTGGGAGTAGTAGAGGCGATGAGGCCTCAACGGCAGCACAACCGCCACCGGAGGCGAGGCGAGCGTTCTCCCGGCGCTGGTTTGGGCGGCTGGTGCAAGAAGAGCAGCGATTGAAGAAGCAACAGGACCGTTCGATTCAAATCCAGCGTTCTTGTTGCTAGAATCGTTGTTGACAAGCCTGCGACGCGTCAACTTAGTAGGCCTGGTCAGCCTCCCAACCGGTGCGCCCAGATGTCGATGGGAGAATCATTTTTTAGCGTAATAAGGAGGCAGTTGATTGCGTGCGGCCAGGCCAGCGGAGGGAGTAGGGTGGGCCGGAAGCTGCGCGACATCACAGCCGGCCACAAGAGGAGGGAGCGAGCAGTCCGTCGGCGCTAGTTTAAGCGGTGGGCGGGAAGATCGAGAGATTGAAGAAGCACGTCGGTCATTGGATGGACATCCAGCAGTCCTACTGCTAGAATCGTGTGTTCATTGACAAAGCCTTGCGTAAACAAGTCAGCCTCGAAATCGTGGCGTGTACAGCCCATTTGCTATTATTTTATAAATTTTACTCATTTTCTAATTCATGTGGAATTTATTGCAGCCGTTTTCCATTTTAGAATTGCTGGTCATTTTACGTCGATTACAGGGGTCAAAAATTAACTAAATATGTGGGAAATTTTGAAAATCGCAAATTTTTGCTGGGGAACAAAATATTCTTAATCTAAAATTAATAGCCATACTAAAACAAATTTAAAAATAAATTAGTACTATGTCATATTAAATCCAATGAAATCATATAAGATATCGGTGAAGAACAAAAACAAAAAAACTTATATCCCATTTGCTATAAATTTTTGGAATTTTCAACCCTTTTGATATTACTTTTAACAGACATTGACCATACTCTTAAGCTAGGGCGGAATGCATCCTCCTCGTCTTGAAAGATTTGCAGCCCATAATTGGAGAAAACAAATAGGCCTAGCTTGGGTATTCTTCAAAAGAAATCTTGGGCTACCTATTTTCCCAAAGAACTGGTGCATGAGCATTTAGCTTTATTTATTTATTTATTTATTTACTTATTTATGTTTGGGGACCATGAGCATGTACAGGGCGGATTCATGTGAGAGCCTCCCTTCCAGTTAATTATGGGCTTCTCTATTGGGCCTTCATCAGTGGGCTGCATGTTATCAACAAGTGGAAAATGTGTTCCGTACAAAAAATAGTATGCGCTACGTACGGTACGGGGCACTAAAGGATCGAACCGTGCAACTACTTCCAAAACATTGTGTTTGTCATTCTAACAACACATTTATTCAACCAACTGACGAAATATACTACTGATTGTACATTGAAAACAACAGCAGCAACAACAACCAGGGCTGGGGGTGCAGCGAAGCGATAAGCAGGCGGAAAGAGTGAAACAGCAGCTCTCTCTTCCAAGCCAAACATCAGCCATCATTACAAAAGGGCTGCCAAAAAGAACAAGTGTATGCATCAAACTAAATAAAGATCCTACTACACCAAGTGTATGCATCTAACTAAGCAGCTCGGTTAGGCGTTACTATTTATTAAGCTGTGGAGATTGGTGGACGGCTTGAACGGATGGGTGCTGACGGAAACTCCAACCAGCAGGTCGGTGAATCGATACTTGCGACCCTCTCTCCTACTTTGGGCTGCGAGGCGTGGCGGCACATATCGGGGTATGGTGCATGCGAGAGGCGCGTAGTGCGCTGTGTACACATAGTTTTGCTGATGAACAAAATTGTGCTGCCATCATGATCCTTGCCGTCGGTTATCTCCTGGTTAATCGGATAATTCAGTCGACAAGCGAGAGCGTGTACCAAGGCTACTTACCAGCCTCGGTCAAAAATTCCTGAAGGCCCGAGAGAAGCTGGGATCTGCTCAAAGACCTTGCGATGGCGTGATTGTATTCCGTGAAACAACACGTCCGTACGTGTGAACGATCATCAATCTTTCGCCATCATCTGATCGAGCCAGGAACCACCTGCAACTGCCATGCTGCTTTTCTTTGAAAGCTTCTGGGATTAGGAAGGGTAGGGACACCAGGCGGCCTACAACATCATATCAAGTTGGAGTCAAATAAAAAAGGGCTCTTGATTTAGTCAATCTTAAGAATAGCATGTTATGAGCATGAATATTTTTTCAGCAAATGTTGACAGTAATATAAGCAAGCCATCATGATATCATAGGAAAGTAACATACTGCGGTAACAGCCGTTTGTAGTGATGATTGGAGTAAGCCAGCAATACGTCCAGCCATAGAAGGAGTCGACAGTGTAAATGAAGCCTTTGCGTTCAATGGCATCAGAGAACCATGGTGGATGTATGATCATGCGATGGACGTGCAGATTTATCCACTTACTGCAGTGACCTGTCAGATAGGCAAGACCGCGGTTGAAGAACGCAATTAGCCTGAAGTCTTTATAATTCGCAAATCTTGTGGGCACTTGGCAGATTACAACCTTGGTACATGTTGGCTATTGTAAGATTCCGAGTATTCTGGGCCGCGGTGCCAAAGCAGTGCAGTGTTAATCGAAGGAAGGGGGATCAATCGCTGGGTGTAGACCTCCACGAGCATCCAGCTGTTGCGACCGTCGACGAGCACCATCCAAGACGTATTCATGCCGACCGAGTACATACCGTTAATGTAGTTGAGGCTGACGGGGATCGGATCACAGTCAAGGGGGTTGATGCTCGCCACCCTACGATCGTTATGCTGCGTGATATGCCGTTTCTGAAGATCAGGCGGCATCAGCAAGCAAGGAGCTGGCTTAAAAAGCTCCGTCCTGAGGGCTTTGAGTAAATGGTACAACCCCGATGAGCACGCAGCGAGCGGCATGGTACTGAGATTGTCCACACGCGAAACAATGAGCTTGATTACCTCTGTGGGGAGAAAATTCCAACCACTCTTTCGGCGGACGCTGCTCGGTTCTGCCATTATTAGTTCTTGGGTTTCGGACAAGGGGGGGAGGCGCCTTAGCGGGGATGGGAGATTGGACGAGATTATGTGCGGACAAATATGGAGAAGTGAATATGTGCTGCGGGTAGTGGACAGGTGATGATGACTACAGCACGCCGCTTGACTTACGAGACACATACCAACAGCGTAGGGTCATGTCGATGCCAGACAACTTGCTTGAGTGATCACAGTACGGGTACTCCCTACAATGATATGCCCTAACTTGCTTGAGTAGAGTAGTAGAGTAGGACTCTGCTCTACTACTAGCACCGGACGAGTAGTATATTCTAATCTAAAATAGTTACAAACTTCAATGCCCGAGCGTGGAACGACTACGAATCGTGCTCAAAGACCGTGTCTACGTGGTGTTTGGACATGGGCGACAACCTCAACACCAACGGTGCTGCTCCCGTTGCACCGTATGTGTTTCTGTCCTTCCTGTTTGAAATCGTGGTAGAATTCATGTTTCTACTCTGTATCCTACTACTATGCTAGTCCACATGATTAGTTTCATCTCTGTTATAGCCGTCATGATTTATTTTGTGCTTATTCGGATTAAATCTCGTAGTAACTTGCTCATATATTCAAGCTGGCATACGCGTCCCTATAGCCACTCCCGTTTCATGGGCGGCTGGTCGATGCCTCCAAGGCCCTTCGTCCCACTGCTATGAGTGCCCGATGTCGTTTGTGGCTCGCCGGCGGACATGGTGCATCACCTCACGAATCGTGCAGCGGTAATCTGCTGGCCCTTGGCGGAGAACATCAAGTGCGAGGCGTGCTACCCGTTCACCATGCCGGAGTCGCTGGAGGATCACCGCCGCTGCTAGTCCGGAGGAGGACAGCAGCGTCTTCCTCTTGATCGTGAGCCTTGGCGAAGCCAGCAGGTCGCCGCCCGTCTTTGTAATGTGCGTCAGGGGCGACACCGTTGACGCTGACACTGACACGAGGCCGATGTGCGGGTGCGTGGTCGGTGTTGCTACCCTACGGGTCGCGTGGGCGGCGACACCGACCTCATCGAGCGGACTTGGACTCGGGGAGCTGGGACTATCCGCCAATGTGGACTTGGAAAACCCATGGCATCCTTTACCCGCCGACGCGGTGCAGGGGACTCAAGGAAGTTCACTGGACATCGCATTATCAATTTAAATGTTGATCATTAGTCTTCGCTCAATGTAATCCGCTGTCTAAGCATGTGGAGACTTCCATGCAGGATCTTGCTCTATTGGAGTATCGCGCATGAATAAAAGTGTATCCATTTATGGTTTAGTCTAGAATCTTCCATGTATGAACTTTTACTACAGTACTGGTGAAAGACTTACGATGAACCATTTCTTACATCTCCTCTGCCCGCTTGCAAGTCATCCTGATTTAATCCCTCCGTCTAGGTGTATAAGGGCATGGTTAATATTACTTAATAGTATAGCCAACTATTGACTATAAGAAAGTGCCATGTCATCTGTAGCCAACATGTATAACAATCGATACTCAAAAACTAATTCTTAAAGATCATTTCTTGCAAAGCACAATAAGTGTTATTTCTTCACGGTTTTGGATGCAAAGAGCAGTTGAGCGCTTTTTTGCAAAAGATACCTTTTTATCTATTTCACCCGGATGTTTGTGAGATCTAGAGATGAAATAATATCCGAAGAAACCTATCGATACCCGTTACACATGAGATGTAATACCCCAAAAGTTTAACCATGTTTTGATTATAAAAATTTGCCAAGAGTTTAAAAATTTTGCTTTCTGGATTTTCTGTTGATTTCAGAACCCCTTTCTCTTTAATATTGAGGAGTTTTACCCAAGTGGATACTTTCCAAAAATGTATTGGACTTCTATGCTCTCTCAATATAACAATTCTTAATCAGTGGATTTATTTGTTACTTATTTCTCCCTGAGTTTTATTCCTTAAAATGGCTTCCATTAGTTTTGGAGCTCTTTTTGAACTACAACCATTTGATAAATTTAACTAAAATTCCAACCAAAATTTGGAGATGTCATGTGATGTTTCTAAATCACTTTTATGCAAAACTATATTTAATTCATTGAATATTTTGAGTGCTACACCTATTTTTCAAATCTGGTCCAGTGGGCAGTTTTGCACTACAGCCTATATAAATAATTCTTTAAAGCCTCCACCAAAATTATGGGATGTCAGTGGTAGCATGCAATCCAACTTTATGCAAAAACCTAGTGATGTTCTTTGGAAAAATTGAGTGAATCAACCTCTTTTTCATTCTGGTCCAGCCTTGTGATTTCTACTGCAACCCTATTTATTTTTGCTCTAGTGACCTTGTGCTTTCTCCTGCTTGTAGTCAACCCTACAAAACCCCTAAGTCCAGGAGCATGCACCCATTGGGACATTTTTGGTTCATGTAATGATGCCATTTACCCCCTGTCCAGAATTGAAGTTTTGCAAAACTTACACTAACAAGTTTCTCCATTTGGCAAACTAACCTCACCTCCCTCTCATGCATCTAAAGAGACCCCACTCTGGAAGATTTGACCATCCCAAGTACTGCCTAGATGCCTCTGGCATTTTGTCAAACACCACAATGTGCATATCTGATTTGGCATGGTTGAAGGTTTTGTGTTGTCAACTATCTCCTTGTCCCAAACCAAGTTGTCTAGTAGCCTTCAATCTGTCTCTAACCTAGGCATGTGGACTTGCATTAGCTCTATAGCATTTTTGGTCACCACGGCATTTCGTCGAGCGAGGCCGTGCGCCAGGCCTTGAGCGAGCGCGCGCGCTGCGTGCTTTCGCGTCGCCCCGAGCCAAGACGCCTGGATAAGTTTCCCCGAGCTCGTCCTGATCCTCTCCCCCTCGCCACATCACGCTAGGAGCCCCGACCGCCTCCTCACCCCCTGCAGCATCGCCAGCAAGCCGCTTGGCGGCACGCCCGCGGCCGCATCCGCCACCGCCATGGGCGGCACCGCCCAAACCGCCACAGCGCGCCTGCTCGCCTCCTTCGACAGTGGAGTGGTCGTCGTTAGCCCCTGGAGCTAGCTAGCCACCGCCACGTCGCCCTGCAACACAGTAGGGCGGTTTACCGTCGAGCTCATCCATGGCCGCCGCGAACCGACATGGTTGCGCTATAAAAGGAAGCCCCGAGCTCCCCCGAGCACTCAGGCAGCCTCACACCGTCCCTCTAGTGCCCCGTTGCCATCAATTGAAGGGGAGAAGGCCGTCTTCAACCTCTCCGGCCAGCTCGGCCGCCGCCTCATTCCGGTTCACCTCGGCGCCACCAGGGCCTCCCCCACCTTCCCATCACCTCCCCTCGACTCCTCTTCGTCTTGCGGAGTTGCCCAGATCCCCAACTACGACGGAGCATCACCCTAGCCCGAGCCCCCAAATCCACAGAAGCTTTCCCTCCGCCGCAGAGCTCGCCGCCGGCGATTCCCTCCACCTCCGACGACCCTACAACCACCGGAAGGACCGCCCCAGATCCGCGGATCCATCCCCGCCCTCAACTCCCCGCGAGGAACCATCGTTCGCCAGCGACGATCACCGGATGTCCCGCCTCTGCTCGGGCAGAGGAGGAAGAGGGAGTGGAGACTAGCCAAACATGACTAGTGGGCCCCCTGGACCCACTGTCAGCGACTGCCTACGCGGTCCACTTTGGATAAGTGGAGGCGTAAAACCCCAAGTACGCCTCCTCTGATCGAAAGCGTAATCTCGTTTGAAACGTTTTCTTTTTCTGTTTTTATTAAAAACAGATTCTTACCAAAACTTTGACTAGCTATAACTTTTTGAATATAACTCCAAATGAGTTGATTCTTTCTCCTACCTCTCTCAAATATTGCCTAGTTTATTTTAAGATTTATTTCAAAAAAATTCAGATGCCTTTTTGGTACTGTTTTTAAACTATATATTGATTCAAAATATTTTTAAATAGGATTTTGAAGAGGGAGAAGAAAACTTTCAAGAGTTTTGGAATGCACCCTGCCTCCCCACGACTTGAAGGCAAGCATTCTGAACCCTGGCATAATATGTTTGTGTGTTATTTGACACGGTGACAACACCACCTCGACACGGGGCATATGTCATTTTATGTGATTATGTGTTCCTACTCATGAGTGCATATTAATGTTTCCATGCTATTGGAGTTGATATGGTTGTGATGGTAATCGCCGTCATATGCTTTTCATGCATACCGGAAGGGAATCCGGGAAGGCCTCTGTCTTGGGTAGACACGGTCTTGTACTTAATCCTCCGTCGGGACGGTCGTGTCCGGTATGGCATGAGGGGGTATGTCGTGTGATGATTTTGTCTGTTGGTTGAAGTATATGTTGCTATGCTAATCATGCAGGGAATATTTAAACCTCCTGAGTCGACCGTAGATCGAGTCTTGTTCCGGTAACCCCCATACTTGTTTCATGCTGCCACTCGTCCCTACCATAGGTAGGGTACGGTTCAGTAAGTTGTCAACCCCTTTGTGACGCCCCCGATTTAATCGTACACTAATCATGCACGCAAATGTGTGCGATCAAGATCAGGGACTCACGGGAAGATATCACAACACAACTCTACAAATAAAATAAGTCATACAAGCATCATAATACAAGCCAGGGGCCTCGAGGGCTCGAATACAAGTGCTCGATCATAGACGAAGTCAGCGAAGCAACAATATCTGAGTACGGACATAAGTTAAACAAGTTGCCATAAGATGGCTAGCACAAAGCGGGATACAGATCGAAGAGGAGCAGGCCTCCCGCAGGATCCTCCTAAGCTACTCCCAGTGCGTCGCCGTGAGGCTGCACGTAGTAGTAGGCACCCCGGTGTAGTAGTCGTCATCGACGGTGGCGTCTGCTCTGGCTCCATCGTGCAGTTGCAGCAATTGAATAGAGGTAGGGGAAAAAAGGGGGGAAACAAGGCAACCGTGAGTACTCATCCAAAGTACTCGCAAGCAAGGAGCTACACTACATATGTATGGATATATGTGTAAAGGGCCATATCAGTGGACTGAACTGCAGAATGCCAGAATAAGAGGGGGATAGCTAGTCTTATCGAAGACTACGCTTTTGGTCACCTGTCTTGCAACAGGTAGAAGAGAGCAGTCTGAAGTCCTCCAAGTAACATCACTTAGCAATAATCCTACCCGGCGATCCCCTCCTCATATCCCTGAGAGAGAGCGACCACCGGTTATATCTGGCACTTGGAAGGGTGTGTTTTATTAAGTAACCAGTTCTAGTTGTCATAAGGTCAAGGTACAACTCCAAGTCGTCCTGTTACCGAAGATCACGGCTATTCGAATAGATTAACTTCCCTGCATGGGTGCACCATCTTACCCAGCACGCTTGATCCCATTTGGCCGGACACACTTTCCTGGGTCATGCCCGGCCGTGGAAGATCAACACGTCGCAGCCCCACCTAGGCACAACAGAGAGGCCAGCACGCCGGTCTAAACCTAAGCGCACAGGGGTCTAGGCCCATCGCCCATAGCACACCTGCACGTTGCAAGGGCGGCGGAAGCAGACCTAGCCTAGCAGCGTTCCACCAATCCGGCGCAGCCGCTCCGTCGTGACGTCTGAAGTGCTTGGTGATACCACGACGCCGGGATACCCATAACTACTCCCGCGTAGATGGTTAGTGCGTATAAGCTCAGTAGCCAACTCAGATCAAATACCAAGATCTCGTTAAGCGTGTTAAGTATCCGCGAACGCCGAACAGGCCAGCCCACCTCTCTCTAGGCGGTCTCAACCTGCCTGCCGCTCGCCTCAATGATCCACTCACGGGTGCTCCACCACCCGACCCACTTTAGCCTCCACATGTATCATGTATAAAGTATATAGTATATACCCGTGATCACCTCCCGAGTGATCACGGCCCGATAGTATAGCACGGCAGACGGACAAGAATGTAGGGCCACAGATGAAAATACAAGCATCCTATACTAAGCATATAGGATTGCGGTAAAATAACAACAATAGTAACAAGGACAAAGCTATGCAAAGAAGATAGGAGTATCTGAAAGCATAACATGCTACACTACTCTAATGCAAGCAGTATAGAGGAGAGTAGGCGATATCTGTGATCAAGGGGGGCTTGCCTGGTTGCTCCGGCAAGAGAGAATTCGTCAACACCGTAGTCGAACTCGGCAGCAAGCAGCAGGCGTCGGTCTCGTAGTCTACCGGAGAGAAGAGGGGAAGAAACAATGAATACCATGTAAACAGATGCATATCGATGCATGACATGATAAGTAACGATGCTAGGCGTGCCCTAACGTGGTATGGGGCGGTACCGGTTAAGGGGGGAAACATCCGGAAAATATCCCTGTTTAGTGTTTTCGAGCGAGGAGCCGGAGGAAAGTTGCGGGTTCGATAGGTTAGGGGTGTGTGGCGGACGAGCGGATCATGTGTCCGGATTCGTCTCGCTGCTCGAGCAACTTTCATGTTGAATATATTTTAATCGAAGTTACGGATTAAAAGATATGATTTTCTAAAGATTTTATTAATTTCGGAATTTAATTAATTAATTAATTAATTGAAAAATGGATTTATGACGTCAAGATGATGTCATCTTGACGTCGAATCAACCGAGTTGACTTGGTCAACCTGACATGTGGGTCCGTTAGTCATACTCTGTTAGTTAATTAACAAATGAGTTAATTAGGTTAATTAGCCATTAGGTTAATTAATCGATTAATTAAATTAATTATTTACTTAATTAATTAATTAATATTTTAATTATTATTTAATTTTTTAATGTTCGGGGTGGGACCCCATGTCATTGGCATGGGCAGTCCAATCGGCATGGTGGACCGGGTCAACAGTCGGCCGGGCCCTAGGGCCCACGGGTTAGTGACCTGTGGTGGCCCAGCGGTGCCATGTGGACGCCACGCGGACACCGCCGAGACGCCACGGAGCTGACTCCGGCGAGCCAAACGCGGCGGCGCTGCTCGGGAGGGACGCGGTTTCGCGCCTGAAGTCTGGCTGGTCAGAGCCGGGCGCGTTCGACGCGGCTCGGCGTCGCGCGTCGAGCGGTGGTGGCCAGAGGGGTTGGAACGGACAGAGGCGAGCGCTACGAGCTCGCCGGCGGCGAGGTGTTCCGGGCGATCTTCGACAACGATGATACGGGGCGGTTTGGGCAAACCGGAGAGCGGGGCGAGGCCTACGCGGCGTGGGGAATGCAACGGGGTTGAGCCCGTGACCAAAAGGTCACCGGAGCCTTGCCGGCGGCGAGCCCCGCGGTGAAGCGTCCGGTCGCTCGTCGGGGACGGCGTTAGGAGGCACGAGGGGAGGGGCTGTGCGCGCGCGGCCGGATCCGGCGACGAAGCAGAGTGGGAGGGCGGGTCGAGGCGCGGACGGCGGTGGCGCCGGGGCGCGTCGACCGCCGGCCGGGAGGGCGACGCGGTGGCGTCCTAGGGGGAGAGGGGGAGCGAAGGGGGGGAGAGCTCACGGGGGGCGCGTAGGGTCTAGGCAGGGGCTCGGGGACGGTCGGGGAGGACCGGTGGGGAGGAGGTCGAGGCGGCGGCCGTCCGGCGATGGGGTCCCGGCGAGGTGGGAGACGGGGACGGATCCGAGGCGACGTGGGGGCGTCGGGCGTGCGGCGAGGGGGCGCCAAGGCGTCTGGGTGGCTGGCCGGGAGGAGGAGGACGGGCGGCGCGCGTCGGGCCGACGGGATCGGGGCCGATCCCGATCCGGATCGGTGGGGGAGGAGAAGGGGATCGAGGGGGAGTGGGGGTCGGCTAGGGTTTCACCGACCGGGGGGTTATGGGAGTGAGGGGGGGGCGGATGGGCCGGTGGGCTGTCCGGGTGGGTCAGTGGGCCGGCCGGCTGGGCCGTTTGGCCCAGTTGGCCAGGGGGGTTTTCCCTTTCTCCTTTTGTTTTATTTTTATTTTCTTATTTTTTTTCTTTTCTGTTTTAATTCATTTAAACATATTTAGGCATTTTATAAAAATGAGTTTGTTAAACCATAATTAACTTTGTAATATTTGACAACCCCCGAACATTTTAGTTTTGATTTTTTGAAAACTTTTATTGCCATCATAATTTTGAATTGAATTTCGAAACCGTTTTGATTTAACCCGAGATTAACTACAGTGACAGAGGTGACGTGGCACCATCAACGTGAGTTTACTGTAGCATGATTATCCAGGCGTTACAAATCTCCTCCACTACAAGAAATCTCGTCCCGAGATTTAGGAGGTAGAAGGAAAGAGTGCGGGGTATTCATCACGAAGACGATCCTCGTGTTCCCAGGTGGCTTCGTCTTCAGTGATTTGACCACTGGACTTTGAGGAACTTGATCGCCTTCTGACGTGTGCGGCGTTCAGCTTGGTCGAGAATGCGGACCGGATGCTCTTTATAGGAGAGGTCCTGTTGCAATTCGAGCACTTCATGGTCCACTGCTCGGATTGGGTCCTTGAAGCAGCGTCGGAGTTGTGACACGTGGAACACATCGTGAACCTGAGAAAGGTTCGACGGAAGCTCCAGCTTGATATGCCACTTTTCCTCGCCTTTCCGAATAGTGAATGGGCCAATATAGCGAGGAGCTAGCTTGCCCTTGATCCCGGCGGTGAGCACCCTTCATTGGTGTAACGCGAAGATAGGCCTTTTCGCCAAGTTGATAGACCATGTCTTTATGATGACGGTCATAATTACTCTTTTACGTGATCGAGCGGTCTTGAGATTCTCGCGAATAATGCGGACTTGTTCTTGGCATGTTGGATAATATCCGGACCAAGAGTGGGCGTTCCCCAATTCGACTAGTTCGGAGGGGTTCGCACTTTTGTCCATATAACACTTCAAGGGGCCATCTTGAGACTAGCTTGATAGCTATTATTATAAGAGAACTCAGCATACGGGAGAGATTCCTCCACTTCTTGCCGAAGGAAATAACACAAGCTCAAGCATGTCTTGAGAACTTGGTTGACACGTTCAACTTGCCCTTGTGATCATGGATGAAACGATCTTGAAAGATAAATGAGTCCCCATAGCTTCTTGAAAACTTGCCCGAATCTTGAAGTGAATAAGCTGCCACGGTCCAAACCGATAACCAAAGGAATACCGTGAAGTGAAACAATTCGGACATATAGAGAGTTGCCAGCTGACTAGCAGTGATCGTTTCTTTGACCGCCGAAAATGGGCAACTTTAGAAAGCCGGTCAATGACGACAAGAATAGCATCATTACCTTTCTGCGATTTGGGAAATCCGGTGGACGAAGTCCATTTCAACATGGTCCCATTTCCATTCAGGAATAGAGATAAGTTGCAGAGTTCCAAAGAGGCCTTTGATGTTCTCGCTTTGATACGACGGCAAACGTCACACTCAAAGAACATAGCGAGCAATGTCTTGCTTCATATTAGACCACGAGAATCTCTGACGAATGTCTTGATACATCTTCATACTACCAGGATGGATACATAGAGGCGTATCATGAGCTTCTTTCATAACCTCCCGAGTCATATTCAGGTTTTCCTTCTTACACGGCACCACTAGGCGGCCTTTGAAGTACAAGGCGCCATCATCGAAGAATAGTGAAGAATGAGGATTTCCTTCTTTGAGGTCTCGCTTAATCTTGTAGACTTGAGTCATATCCTGCATTGTCTTTATGGAGCCCACGAGATCGGGTTCGACAGCCAGGGTATAAAGGAACCACGGGAAACAACACGGAGATTCATCTTGCGGAACTCGGGAGGAGGGGAGCGAGTGCACGGAGGAACAATATGGAGGTTCAGCTTTCTGAATTCTTCAACAAGTGAGGCTGAACTTTGTGAACTCAAGGTGGTTGCAGAAGACTTGCGGCTCAAGGCATCAGCCATTACATTAGCCTTGCTCATGATAGGAAATACCCAAATCAAAGTGCTGCAATGCTTCCATCCATCTCTGCCGACGGAGGTTCAGTCTCTGGCTGAGTAAACAGATACTTCAGACTTTGGTGGTCGGTGAAGATCTCGCAACGATTACGGGTAGGTAATGTCGCCATCGCTTTAGCGCATGAATGACAGCAACAAGCTCGAGGTCGTGAACTGGGTAGTTCTCTTCGTGAGGGCGCAATTTTCGAGAGGCATAAGCAACCACTTTGCGCTCTTGCATTAGGACACCGCCTAATCCTGACGGAAGCGTCGCGATAAATGACGAAGTCCTTCTTAGTATCGGGAGGAGCTAGCATCGGGCGTAAGTCAACTTGTCTTTGAGTGCCTAGAAACTTTCCCGACATTTATCTCGTCCATTGGAACTTGGCGCCTTATGCAACAGGTTAGTCGAGGCACGGCAATCTTGGAGAAGTTCTCGACGAATCGACGGCAATAGTGGCGAGACCGAGAAAACTTCGACTTGCTTAACGTTCTTGGAGGAGTCAATCGAGAATAGCCTGAACTCTTTCAGGTTGACGGCAATACCATCCTTAGAGATGACATGCCCAAGATAGGTTACTTGAAGCCGAATTCACATTTGGAGAACTTGGCATAGAGTTGATGCTCTCGTAGCTTTTCGGCACAAGACGAAGATGTTCAGATGTTCTTCTTCATTCTTGGAAAATATCGGGATATCATCCGGATAAACCACGCACGAACTTGTCGAGGTAATCCATGAATATATAGTTCATCGGTAGCGAGAGAAGGTGGCTGGAGCATTGGTTAGGCCGAAGACATGACGGTGTACTCGTATGAACCATAACGAGTCACAAATGCGGTCTTGGGGATATCCTCCTCACGAACACGGATCTGGTGGTAACCCAACCTCAAGTCGAGTTTCGAGAACACTGACGAACCAGCCAGTTGATCATAAAGATCATTGATCCGAGGAAGAGGATACTTATTCTGAATGGTAGCTTGATTTATGGGACGGTAGTCTTGGACCAATCGGTTTGTCCCATCCTTCTTCTTGACAAAGAGAGAAGGTGCTCCCCAAGGAGAGCAACTTGGGCGAATGAAACCACTTTGAAGAGATTTGTCGATTTCCTCCTTGAGCTCAAGGAGTTCATGCGGCGGCATCTTGTAGGGTCGCTTGGCTATAGGAGTGGTGCCTGGTTTCAAGTCGATGACGAATTCGACAGCCCTAGCAGGGGGAATCCCTGGAAGTTCTTCAGGAAAAACGTCCTGGAAGTCGCGAACGACAGGAATGTTTTCAATGCCCTCGAGTGGTGCAGCGTTCAATGCATTCAATGCATAGAGCCTTGCCTCGGCATTTTGCACCAGATGAGCTTGGTAAGTGACTATTTCATCTGAAGGGTGTAGCAGATGGACGGTCTTTGTGGCGCAAACTATGGAAGCAGTATGCGCCTTTAACCAATTCATTCCTGAATGAGGTCAATGCTACAAGACTTCAAAGACGATGGGTGAGACAAGGAATTCCATCCTTCGATTTCAGCGGGACGTCGTTGCAAATCATGGAGGTTCGACATTGGCCCGCGGGGTGTGCACTAATAGTGAAGCATTCATGTCTTCACTTTTAATGCCATGCATGAATGCAAAATCTTGAGACATGAATGAATGCGATGCCCTCAGATCAAATAAAGCGATCTTTGGTACTGAATTTACGAGAAGTGTACCCATCACAAGAGCAGGTTGGTCTTGAGCTTCGTTCGGATCAACGTGGTTGGCCTGAACTTCGACCATAAGGCTTGGCATTGTTGTTGCGGGGCTGGTTGCTTCCATGGCCATCATTTGGAAGGGCCACTGATTCTCGGTTCTCGTTGCATTCTCTAGCACGGTGCCTGGTTGTCCACACCAAGCACAAACCATTATTGGGAGTGGGAGCAGGAGCTTGGGGTGGTGGAGCTGGAAGCTTTGGCTGCCTAGCTGGAGTAGGCAGATGAGGTGTAGCATAGCTCTGCCTTGGGGCGGGTGCATTTGGCTGGTACATGCTGTTGGGAATCCATATCTTGCGCTTCTGCGAGGACGGGCCCAAGATGAGCCCGTGTCACAGTTGCGCTGTTAGAGCTCGGTATTCCTGCAAACCAGTTTCGACATTGATAGCTTTGTTCACCAAGGTGGCGAAATCAGCAAAGTCATGCACTAGAAGTGCGAGCTTGATGTCAGCTTGAAGGCCGTGGACGGAACTTCTCTTGTCTGCGTGCATCGGTTGCAATATCCTCTTGACATAGCGAGACAAGTCCAGAACTCTCACGATAAGCTTCAACAGTCTTGTTGCCTTGGGTGAGGTTATGAACTCACGCTTCTTCCGGTCCATGACTCCTTGAGGGATGAAGCGGGCACGGAAAGCAGCTTGGAAGTCTGGCCAGGTGATGAGTGTTCCGACTGGTAGAGTTCGCCTGTGGCTGTCCCACCATTGAGCTGCGGGTCCCTTCAGGAAGAAGGAAGCAAAGGTGACATAGCTGGCAGGGGCTACATCAGCAGACTCCAACTCATAGGTGATGTCACGGAGCCAGTCATCAGCATCCAGCGGCTGTGTTGAGCTGCGGTACACACTTGGGTTGAGGCGTATGAAATCCTGCAGAGTTGTTGTGTTTGGCTGCTGGTTCATATTGGGGCGAGGAAACTGAGCCATCATGTTCTCCATGAACTGGCGATTCATCTCAAGCTGTTGGATCATACCAGCCATGTACTCAGGCGGTGGTGGGAAGTTGCCACCACGACCACGACCAGCTAGTCTAACCATCCTGCTAGCATATAACAGGGGTAGTTCAGCATTTGAGAAATTATGCAAAGGACAAGAATCATTCATGATGAAACATGCATAATGAAAGCAGCACGATAGAAACTACATAGTAGTCGGCATATCTTACAAAAGGGATCATGCATAGAGTTCGGTACACAGAGTTCAATACATAGACTAAGACATCATAGGCGGCACGCAGCTCATGGCGAATGCATCAAACACTAACAAGCAAGCCTACATCAGTCCCACGCGCTATCTGCGGAGGTAGTCAGTAGCCCGAAAGCTGGTAGTGTGGCAGCGGATAGTCCTCCACGTCGGTGACACAGGGCCGCGGATACTCAGTGCGTAACCCGACGACCAAGTGGCGGAGAGGACCAAGCGCGGGAGAGTAGCCTCCCACCTCGCCAACCGACACCACAGGGCATCACGGTCTGGCTGGTAGATCGCAGATCGCGCAGCTCTCTCGATCGGACAAAGGGGTGCAACAGCGTCGAGCACGGTAAAGGTGCCGACGGGTGATGTACAACTCGTGGCGAAGAGCTCGGTTAGCTCGATCCAGCCCATCGCATGCGAACAAAGTTACGATGGTAGAAGGGCTCTCTGGTGACAATGGAGTAGGCAGCAGTGTAGTAACCTCCTCACCAACATCGACGCGATAGCAATGTGCTCAAGGGGAGGTGTCCAACTCCGATACTCTCCACGAAGGCGTGTCGAGCAGCATAAGCAGCATCGTGGACTGCCATATCGATAGTCACCCCAACACCATGTGCGGTGTGCAGCAAGATGGTGGAGTCATACTCCGAGAGTAGAGGTGGACGATGGCTCGGTATCGCTCTGGTTAAAGTCCCGGTACTCCTCAAAGACGGTGTACTCGGGGTGCCAGCGATAACCCGAGATAGGTCATCATCTCTGCTAGCACCGCAGTGATCCCGAGGCACCAATGGCCGTCGTGTGGCGCCACGACCTGCCTCGTGGGTTCCATCTGAAACAAAGATGTTTCAAAGGAGTCAAATGACGGTGTGAAATTGATCAAAATACAATTCCAAGAATAACTATGGCTTTATCCAACTTTGGGGTGAATGTGGTCACGGGATCCTAGTGTTAGTTAGTAAAATCGTTTAACCCGAGTAGAAGAGAGTTCAGAGTCCCAGAGTAAAGGTCGAGGAGTAAAAGATCCTAGTACCACCCGATGGCGACGTGGGCCCGTAAGGCACACAGCCAAGTTAGTAAAAGTTTTGCAATATCTAGACTCGACTTGCCAAGGAGTGTGGAAGGGGATTCCTACAGCAGTTGGCTCGATACCAACTTGACGCGCCCGATTTAATCGTACACTAATCATGCACGCAAATGTATACGATCAAGATCGAGGACTCACGGAAGATATCACAACACAACTCTACAAATAAAATAAGTCATACAAGCATCATAATACAAGCCGAGGGCCTCGAGGGCTCGAATACAAGTGCTCGATCATAGACGAGTCGTGGAAGCAACAATATCTGAGTACGAGACATAAGTTAAACAAGTTGCCATAAGATGGCTAGCACAAACCGGGATCTGATCGAAGAGGAGCAGGCCTCCTGCCTGATCCTCCTAAGCTACTCACAGTCGCCGTCGGGGGCTGCACGTAGTAGTAGGCACCCCAGTGTAGTAGTCGCCATCGACGGTGGCGTCGCTCTGGGCTCCATCGTCTGTTGCAGCAAGCGAATAGAGGTAGGGAAAAAGGGGGAAACAAGGCAACCGTGAGTACTCATCCAAAGTACTCGCAAGCAAGGAGCTACACTACATATGCATGGATATATGTGTAAAGGGCCATATCAGTGGACTGAATGCAGAATGCCGAATAAGAGGGGATAGCTAGTCTTATCGAAGACTACGCTCGTCACCGTCTTGCAACAGTAGAAGAGAGCAATCAAGTCCTCCAAGTAACATCACTTAGCAATAATCCTACCCGCGATCCCTCCTCATATCCCCGAGAGAGCGACGACCACGGTTATATCGGCACTTGGAAGGATGTGTTTTATTAAGTAACCAGCTCTAGTTGTCATAAGGTCAAGGTACAACTCCAAGTCGCCCTGTTATCAAGATCACGGCTATTCAATAGATTAACTTCCTGCGGGGTGCACCATCTTACCCAAAGACGCTTGATCCCATTTGGCGGACACACTTTCTGGGTCATGCCCGTAGCGGAAGATCAACACGTCGCAGCCCCACCTAGGCACAACAGAGGCCAAGACGCGGTCTAAACCTAAGCGCCGCAGGGTCCGGGCCCATCGCCCATAGCACACCTGACGTTAAGCGGCGGCCGGAGCAGACCTAGCCTAGCAGGCGTTCAGTCCAATCCGGCGCCAAGCCGCTCCGTCGACGTCTGAAGTGCTTCGTGATACCACGACGCCGGATACCCATAACTACTCCCGCGTAGATGGTTAGTGCGTATAAGCTCGTAGCCAACTCAGATCAAATACTAAGATCTCGTTAAGCGTGTTAAGTATCCGCGAACGCCGAACAGGCCAGGCCCACCTCTCTCCTAGGCGGTCTCAACCTGCCTGTCGCTCGCCTCAATGATCCACTCATGGGTGCTCCACCAAATTAACCCGACTTTAGCCTCCACATGTATCATGTATAAAGTATATAGTATATACCGTGATCACCTCCCGAGTGATCACGGCCCGATAGTATAGCACGGCAGACGGACAAGAATGTAGGGCCCTGAGATGAAAATACTAGCATCCTATACTAAGCATATAGGATTGCGGTAAGGTAACAACAATAGTAACAAGGACAGGCTATGCAAAGCAATATAGGAGTATCTCGAAGCGGTAACATGCTACACTACTCTAATGCAAGCAGATAGAGGAGAGTAAGCGATATCTGGTGATCAAGGGGGGCTTGCTGGTTGCTCAAGGCAAGAGAGAGGGTCGTCAACACCGTAGTCGAACTGGGCAGCAGCAGCAGTCCGGTCTCGTAGTCTACCGGAGAGAAGAGGGGAAGAAACAATGAATACCATGTAAACAGATGCATATCGATGCATGACATGACAAGTAACGATGCTAGGCGTGCCCTAACGTGGTATGGGGCGGTACCGGTTAAGGGGGGAAACATCCGGGAAAATATCCCCGGTGTTTCGTGTTTTCGAGCAGAGGAGCCGGAGGGGAAAGTTGCGGGTTCGATAGGTTAGGGGTGTGTGGCGACGAGCGGATCGCGTGTCCGGATTCGTCTCGTCGTTCGAGCAACTTTCATGTTGAAAATATTTTAATCCGAAGTTACGGATTAAAAGATATGATTTTCTAAAGATTTTATTAATTTCGGAATTTAATTAATTAATTAATTAATTCAAAAATGGATTTATGACGTCAAGATGATGTCATGTTGACGTCGGCGATCAACCGAGTTGACTTGGTCAACCTGACATGTGGGTCCCGTTATTCATACTCATTAGTTAATTAACAGTAGTTAATTAGGTTAATTAGCCATTAGGTTAATTAATCAGGATTAATTAAATTAATTATTTACTTAATTAATTAATTAATATTTTAATTATTATTTAATTTTTTTAACGTTCTGGGGTGGGACCCCCATGTCATTGGCATGGGCCGGTCCAGTCAGCATGGCTGACCGGGTCAACAGGTCGGCCGGGCCCCTAGGGCCCACGGGTCAGTGACCCAGGGGGTGGCCCCAGGCGGTGCCATGTGGACGCCACGCCGGACACCGGCCGGAGACGCGCCGGAGCTGACTCCGGCGAGCCAAACGCGGCGGCGCGGCTCGGGAGGGACGCGGGTTTCGCGCCTGTGGGTCTCTGCTGGCAGAGGCCGGGCGCTGCGACGCGCGCTTTCGGCGTCGCTGCGTCGGCGGTGGTGGCGAGGGGTTGGAACAGACGAGGCGAAGCGCTACGAGCTTCGCCCGGCGGCGAGGTGTTCCGGCGAGCCGACAACGATGATACGGGCGGTTTGGGCAAACCGAGAGCGAAGCGAGGCCTACGCGGCGTGGGGAATGCAACGGAGTTGAGCCGTGACCAAAGGTCACGGAGCCTTGCCGGGCGCGAGCCAGCATGAAGGCGTTCGGGCGCTTCGTCGGGGACGGCGTTAGGAGGCACGAGGGAGGGGGGTACGCTGGCGCGGCGGATCCGGCGACAGAGCGAGTGGGAGGGCGAGGTCGAGCGCGCGGACGGCGGTGGCGCCGGTGGCGCGTCGACCGCCCGGCCGGGAGGGCGACGCGGTGGCATCCTAGGGGAGAGGGGAGCGAGGGGGGAGAGCTCACGGGGGGACGCGTAGGGTCTAGGCGAGGTGCTCGGGGACGGTCGGGAGGACCGGTGGGGAGGTCGAGGCGGCGGCCATCCGGCGATGGGGTCCCATGCGAGTGGGAGCACGGGACGGATCCGGCGGCGACGGGGGTGTCGGGCGTCTGGCGGGGGGCGGCCCCTGGGTGGCAGTCGGGGAGGAGGAGGGCGGGCGGCGTCGGGTGGGGGTGGGGCGCCGGCGTCGGGGCCGACAGGATCGGGGCGGTCCGATCCGAATCGGTGGGGAGGAGAAGGGATCGAGGGAGTGGGGGTCGGCTAGGGTTTCACCGACCGGGGGGTTATGGGAGTGAGGCGGATGGGCCGGTGGGCTGTCCGGGTGGGTCAGTGGGCCGGCCGGCTGGGCCGTTTGGCCCAGTTGGCCAGGTTTCCCTTTCTCCTTTTGTTTTATTTTTCTTTTCTTATTTTTTTTCTTTTCTGTTTTAGTTCATTTAAACATATTTAGGCATTTTATAAAAATGGGTTTGTTGCACCATAATTAACTTTGTAATATTTGACAACCCCCGAACATTTTAGTTTTGATTTTTTGAAAACTTTTATTGCCATCATAATTTTGAATTGAATTTCGAAACCGTTTTGATTTAACCCGAGATTAATTACGGTGGATGTGGGTGACGTGGCACCATCAGCGTGAGTTCTTGTAGCATGATTATTCGGCGTTACACCTTTCCTAGCACACACCGCATGAGAGGCCATGGTGGAAGATACCGGGAGGCATCCGGTAGGCATGCCACCTGGTCCGGGAGCATGGGTGTTTCGGTTGTAGCCGAAGGGGTAGCTCCCCTAGTTTGCGCGCGGTATAAATTTTGTGATCCCATGTCACGTCGAGGTTGTAGCATCCCGACTTAGAGTTTTGCTTAACGGGTGTCGTGGGTGATTCCAGACACCGGTAAGTTAGGCTGGTGTGTGCGGATAGGCGTGTTTTCAATTAAAAGACCGTAGATGGAATTAGTCCCGATGGACTAAAGGAATCCGTTACTCGTGGGTAAAGAGTACACTCTCTGCAGAGATTAAACCTATTCGAATAGACGTGTCCATGGTTAAGGATTATAGTTTGGGATGGGTCGAGTGTCGGTCTTCGGAGGAGAAACTGTTAAACCAGAACCGGGATCACGACTTGAGACTTGTGATGATTATTATTATTATTTTGTTGTGGACTAACCCGTTATATTATTGGAATTATCGAATATCCCTGGGATGGTTCTACCTCTTGGATATTCACTGTGATTACTTATAAGCCCTTTATGTGGTGTCGCTGAGACGCCCGACTGTGGCATGCTTGTTATTTATTTATTTTTATAAGCCCTTTATGTGGTGTCGCTGAGACGCCCTCCGAATCGCGGCATGCTTGTTATTTATTTATTTTATAAGCACTTTATGTGGTGTCGCTGAGACGCCCGACTGTGGCATGCTTGTTAATTATTTTCTTTATAAGCCCTTTAAGTGGTGTCGCTCAGACACCCGATTGAGGCATTTCTCTTTGTTTACTAACCTTTCGAGGCATCGCTTCAGACACCCGATCGGTGCATTTTATTACTACTGCGTTATTGCATATCCATAAGTAAACTGCTTGCATACATCAGAGATTTTATTTTTGTGACTGACGTCATGATCATAAAGTGTTTCAGAACATAATTACTGTTGTTATATTATATCCGTGTTCATAATGTTTGCGAGTACATTCAAAAGTACTCACTGGCTTGTCCCTGGCTATTGTCTTGGCCAGATTCTTGCGCGGAGAGGAGCGACCGTGATGTCAGCCCCGGAACCTAAGCAATGGTGATAGCTGCCTCGCGAAGATAGGAGTTTTCCTGGTCAGCTATTCCTATGGGAAATGGAGTCCCATAGACACTGATGATCCACGAACCGCTTCCGCCATCAACCACTAGAGACAATTTGTTGTACTCACAGGCCAGAATGGTCTTGTACTGCATATTTTGTATTTTGCTTGGAATTTCTGTATCAAGTTGGTGCCTCATCAGCTAACAGTAATCCTGGGGCTGGTGAGCACAAGGGCCATTTTCTGGAAATTAATACCTGGAAAATTGGTCGTCACAAACTTGGTATCACAGCCAGGCTGACCATTGGCTAATCCTATCTTAGCCAGGTCGAAAGACCTAGCTAAACCAACCTTTCAGACCTAGACCAAACCCCGACCAAGCTTCTCGTGCAAGATAACCACACAGTGAACCTGACACCTTTTGACAGTCGGTGCCCAACCTATCATCTTAGCCTATCGATCATGCGCCAGTGACCGACGCCCAATGTGTTCCATCCGCAAGCGTGCGAAGGAAAACTCCGTCCCCTTTTCTATAAAAAGGGCACACTAGCCTCAACCCAGCACAGCACAGCCTCTTCCCCGAACCAAGCCATAATGCCTGGCCCCGTGGTGCACATTGAGACCACAAAGAACCAACCTTGGAAGTTTTGTGACCATACTGCAAAAACCTCACCCGTCGTGCCTATCGTTAGAAGAGCCCCGAATATGTTGTGTACCAAGGGTCAATGAGCGGCGAGAGCCGTCAATTCGAGCCATCAGGCACATCTACGGTAGGGGTCATGGCGAACGCCCTCTGAGTTCACCGAAGGACAACTTCCTTCAAGCCACAAGCCATCCAGCTAGCTGCTCGAGAGGCTATAGTTCAACTTCGGCAATTGTCGCCCCGAGTTAACTGTCGCTCGTTCTACTACTACCCCAGGCGTGAAGGGTATGGTAGACCACCCCAAGTTGCCAACGGAGATCACGAGACGGATCCTGCATTGTTGCACCTAGTGCGCTATGTAGGTGCACTAGAGGCACTGTTCGATCAAATCACCATTGATCTGATCGCAGCTCGTGGAGAGCTGGTTTGCCGAGCCCCGGCAAGCAGGGAAGACGAGCCCGACGCCAACAACCCAGTCGTGCTGTTCGGACACCCGATCGAGACCCTGAGGTCAGCCCCAGCCATCAGCCTAGGTGCTTTGATGACCCCAGAAGTGCTTCGTCGCCTTTTGGGAGCACACTCCAACGGGATTGTGGCCAACAACCCCCGCGATGGTCATCATCGCCACCCCGACCCTGCAGCCCCTCAACCACCTCCAGCTAATCCCGACGGTGAGACCCGTGGAGAAGCCTCGACATCCACAAGGCACGCCCGTTTGGATATAAACGAGGTAGACTAAGTCACCCGAGTAGCGCCGAGTCTCAGTGTATCCTCGCTTTGTAATCGTGTGACCTTGTAAATAAACGTAGCCTGTTGTTGTGCCTCTGTTTTAATAGTAACCTTGCATAATTATGTCAGCCTCCAGTTGCATTTTTATATCAGGCACAGCTACCAAAACCAACCCGACGACGCCCACAGTAACACGTCACTTTTGTGAGATGTGTGTATCTGTGGCTTTGACCCCGACCCTTGGAGCTGATCTGGCAAATTTATTACCTTTCACCACGGTAAATAACCAGCCCGGTTGCTATATAAGAAGGCCACCTCGTGACCTTGCCAAGCACCCCTCACCTCGTGCACCACTCTCACAACCATTTCTTGCCATGCCGAGCCCTAGTATCTATCTGAGAACCCCAGATGCAACCCTGGGTAGCTTTATCAAAATATTGTGGGACTTTACCTGCAGTACCATGGGTTCTACCCAGCCACCCCAGTACGAGCTGTTCAAATCGAGAATCACCCTTTCCACCTCGAAATATTGGGCAGCAGTACACATCCCTCCCGTAGACTCCAACCAAGACCCAACGGAGGTCTCCTTCGTGGGGAAATCTATGCCGACCCCACATATGGACATAGAAGCTGCTGCGTACAAAGCGATTGCTCGCCCTCGATTCGCGGTACCCTATGCCAGCGAACGAGGATATTATTACTTTCCGAGCCGTGCAGCACCCGGAGAAGTAATATCTTTTCCCGTTGGACGATTTGAGAGAGACCCAGTACTGGCCAACCTTGTCCAGTACGTCATCTCTCAAGAACGTTTGAACCAGCGAGTTATGGGTTACCTCCAGAGTCTCACTGATTTGAATCCTCAGATTGCCATCGGCAGACCGCTGAGGCCCGACCAGGAGAGACACATACATCGACTGGTCAATCCACTCCCTCCGATAGAAGAGGAGTGTGTTCCAGTACCAGAGACTTTTTCGTGAAACCCCGTCCAGTTACCGTCTTCATTTTAGACGTCACTGTTGTGTTTATTATTGCAACATTTATTATTGCGTTGTAACTTATGCATGGTACCCTGAGTTTGTGTGACGAGTTGATTATTTGGTTTCTACTAATATGCATAGTTTTTATGGTGGTTTATTTTTTTAATTAACAAATTGTCCCCGCGAAAAATCCTGGAGTGAAATTTCTTTTCCCTGAGTTGCTGCATCATTTATCTTCTCACGACATGGATTATTTTATTCACGCAACACCACGGCAGCAGACCCACAACCACTCGGACTCATACACTGCTTGCAAAGACACGTAATCGTGTTGCATCTCACCGACCCCTCCCTAAGCGCACCACAGCCTCCAAAGGAGAGATTAGCGGATAATCATCCGGATACTAATCACCTCCGGCACACCGACAACAGTTAACACCCGGCATCACACCTAGTCCTCGTGATCACCGCCACCGCGGAGAGCCAGCACCCGAGCAGCAGCATCGCGGCGATCATCGAGGATCATCGTGCATAAGAGCACGGAGAGCCCCAGCACTGCCGCCAGCCCTCCGCACACCATGATCACGAACCAGTCCGGCACCGCCTCCGCCATTAGAGCCTCGTCTCGAGCTCCATGGCGATAATGGAGGAGAAGGAGGAGGAGGAGGAGCGAGGCCAGTGTGAGGAAGAAGAAGGAGCACCGCGGTCGCTTTATAGCTCGAGATCGGTGTACGGTGGGCGAGGTCCACCAGCGCCGCTTCGCCGCCCGATCGCCGGTGTTCGAGGCGAATCCGCATGCAAGGCCGACAACAGACCGCCCGCGAGGTGAGTACACGCTTGGCGGCAAGAAGCACGCCGTGCACTACCGCAGTACGGCCTAGATGCCCTACGAGCTAGACGTCGCTGGTGGAGAAAGTGCGGGAAAGCGCGCGGGAGAGAGGAAGAAGAAAGAGCCAGAGGAAGGAGGAGAGACCGACAGTGGGCCCTGGGTCCACCTGTCAGCCAAAGGGAGCACTGTGCTCTCGGGTACGACCAGCGTATTTTAGGATTTAGAATTTATTCTAACGTAGAAATCGCTCGTTTTTCCCTAAAATGTGGATTTCTCCACTCAACGCCAGTGTCCCACACTGTAGTTTTACACCACTTATTGCCCTCTCACTGTAGCCGCATTTTACCATTTAAGTAAAGTAATTGTTTTGATTTGGTAAAAGTTTTATTTTCAAAAGCGATCCTTAGCAAATCTCGAGGACGAGATTTTTTTTCTTAAGGGGGGTAGTGTTGTAACACCCCAAAAATTTAACCATGTTTTGATTATTAAAAATTTGCCAGGAGTTTAAAAATTTTGCTTTCTAGATTTTCTGTTGATTTCAGAACCCCTTTCTCTTTAATATTGAGGAGTTTTACCCAAGTGGATACTTTCCAAAAATGTATTGGACTTCTATGCTCTCTCAATATAACAATTCTTAATCAGTGGATTTATTTGTTACTTATTTCTCCCTGAGTTTTATTCCTTAAAATGCCTTCCATTAGTTTTGGAGCTCTTTTTGAACTACAACCATTTGATAAATTTAACTAAAATTCCAACCAAAATTTGGAGATGTCATGTGATGTTTCTAAATCACTTTTATGCAAAAATATATTTCATTCATTGAATATTTTCAGTGCTACACCTATTTTTCAAATTCAGTCCAGTGGGCAGTTTTGCACTACAGCCTATTTAAATAATTCTTTAAAGCCTCCACCAAAATTATGGGATGTCAGTGGTAGCATGCAATCCAACTTTATGCAAAAACCTAGTGATGTTCTTTGGAAAAATTGAGTGAATCAACCTCTTTTTCATTCTGGTCCAGCCTTGTGATTTCTACTGCAACCCTGTTTAATTTTGCTCTAGTGACCTTGTGCTTTCTCCTGCTTGTAGTCAACCCTACAAAACCCCTAAGTCCAGGAGCATGCACCCATTGGGACATTTTTGGTTCACGTAATGATGCCATTTACCCCCTGTCTAGAAGTGAAGTTTTGCAAAACTTGCACTAACAAGTTTCTCCATTTGGCAAACTAACCTCGCCTCCCTCTCATGCATCTAAAGAGACCCCACTCTGGAAGATTTGACCATCCCAAGTACTGCCTAGATGCCTCTGGCATTTTGTCAAACACCCTGTGTGCATATACAGATTTGGCATGGTTGAAGGTTTTGTGTTGTCAACTATCTCCTTGTCCCAAACCAAGTTGTCTAGTAGCCTTCAATCTGTCTCTAACCTAGGCATGTGGACTTGCATTAGCTCTATAGCATTTTTGGTCACCCTGGCATTTCGTCGAACGAGAGCCGCAGACGCCAGAGCCTTGGCGAGCAGAGCGCTGCTTTGCCGTGTGTTCGCGTCCGAGCCAGCACGCCCCTGGATAAGTTTCCCCGAGCTCGTCCTGATCCTCTCCCCCTCGCCACGTCACGCTAGGAGCCCCGACCGCCTCCTCACCCCCTGCAGCGTCACCAGCAAGCCGCTTGGCGGCACGCCCGCGGCCGCATCCGCCACCGCCATGGGCGGCACCGCCTAAACCGCCACAGCGCCACCTTCGCCTCGCCGACAAAGGAGTGGTCGTCGTTAGCCCCTGGAGCTAGCCAGCCACCGCCACGTCGCCCTGCAACACAGTAGGGCGGTTCGCCGACGAGCTCATCCATGGCCGCCACAAACCGACATGGTTGCGCTATAAAATGAAGCCTCGAGCTCCCCTGAGCACTCAGGCAGCCTCACACCGTCCCTCTAGTGCCCCGTTGCCATCAATTGAAGGGGAGAAGGCCGTCTTCAACCTCCCCGGCCAGCTCGGCCGCCGCCCCATTCCGGTTCACCCCGGCGCCACCAGGGCCTCCCCCACCTTCCCATCACCTCACCTCGACTCATCTTCGTCTTGCGGAGCTGCCCAGACCCCCAACTACGACGGAGCATCACCCTAGCCCGAGCCCCCAAATCCACAGAAGCTTTCCCTCCGCCGCAGAGCTCGCCGCCGGCGATTCCCTCAACCTCCGACGACCCTACAACCACCGGAAGGACCGCCCCAGATCCATGGATCCATCCCCGCCCTCAACTCCCCGCGAGGAACCGTCGTTCGCCGGCGGCGATCGCCGGATGTCCCGCCTCTGCTCGGGCAGAGGAGGAAGAGGGAGTGGAGACTAGTCAAACATGACTAGTGGGCCCCTCGACCTTGTCGGCGACTCCTCTGCGGTCCACGCTGGATAAGTGGGCGCGAAACCCCAAGCACGCCTCCTCTGACCGAAAGTGTAATCTCGTTTGAAACGTTTTCTTTTTCTGTTTTTATTAAAAACAGATTCTTACCAAAACTTTGACTAGCTATAACTTTTGGAATATAACTCCAAATGAGTTGATTCTTTCTCCTACCTCTCTCAAATATTGCCTAGTTTATTTTAAGATTTATTTCAAAAAAATTCAGACAACTTTTTGGTACTGTTTTTAAACTATATATTGATTCAAAATATTTTTAAATAGGATTTTGGAGAGGGAGAAGAAAACTTTCAAGAGTTTTGCAATGCACCCTGCCTCCCCACGACTTGAAGGCAAGCATTCTGAACCCTGGCATAATATTTTTGTGTGTTATTTGACACGGTGACAACACCACCTCGACACGGGGCATACGTCATTTTATGTGATTATGTGTTCCTACTCATGAGTGCATATTAATGTTTCCATGCTATTGGAGTTGATATGGTTGTGATGGTAATCGCCGTCATATGCTTTTCATGCATACCGGAAGGGAATCCGGGAAGGCCTCTGTCTTGGGTAGACACGGTCTTGTACCTATTCCTCCGTCGAGACGGTCGTGTCCGGTATGGCATGAGGGGGTATGTCGCGTGATGATTATGTCTGTTGGTTGAAGTATATGTTGCTATGCTAATCATGCAGGGAATATTTAAACCTCCTGAGTCGACCGTATATCGAGTCTTGTTCCGGTAACCCCCATACTTGTTTCATGCTGCCACTCGTCCCTGCCATAGGTAGGGTACGGTTCAGTAAGTTGTCAACCCCTTTCCTAGCACACACCGTAAAGAGAGGCCATGGTGGAAGATATCGGAGGCATCCGGTAGGCATGCCACCTGGTCCGGGAGCATGGGTGTTTCGGTTGTAGCCGAAGGGGTAGCTCCCCTAGTTTGCGCGCGGTATAAATTTTGTGATCCCATGTCACGTCGAGGTTGTAGCCTCCCCACTTAGAGTTTTGCTTAACGGGTGTCGTGGGTGATTCCAGACACCGGTAAGTTAGGCTGGTGTGTGCGGATAGGCGTGTTTTCTATTAAAAGACCGTAGACGGAATAAGTCCCGATGGACTAAAGGAATCCGTTACTCGTGGGTAAAGAGTACACTCTCTGCAGAGATTAAACCAATTCGAATAGCCGTGTCCATGGTTAAGGATTACAGTTTGGGATGGGTCGAGTGTCGGTCTTCGGAGGAGAAACTGTTAAACCAGAACTGGGATCACGACTTGAGACTTGTGATGATTATTACTATTAGTTTGTTGTGGACTAACCCGTTATATTATTGGAATTATCGAATATCCCTGGGATGGTTCTACCTCCTGGATATTCACTGTGATTATTTATAAGCCCTTTATGTGGTGTCGCTGAGACGCCCGACTGTGGCATGCTTGTTATTTATTTATTTTTATAAGCCCTTTATGTGGTGTCGCTGAGACGCCCGACCGTGGCATGCTTGTTATTTATTTATTTTTATAAGCCCTTTATGTGGTGTCGCTGAGACGCCCGACTGTGGCATGCTTGTTAATTATTTTCTTTATAAGCCCTTTAAGTGGTGTCGCTCAGACGCCCGACTGAGGCATTTCTCTTTGTTTACTAACCTTTCGAGGCGTCGCTTCAGACACTCGATCGGTGCATTTTATTACTACTGCGTTATTGCATATCCATAAGTAAACTACTTGCGTGCATTAGAGATTTTATTTTTGTGACGACGTCATGATCTTAAAGTGTTTCAGAACATAATTACCGTTGTTATATTATATCCGTGTTCATAATGTTTGCGAGTACATTCAAAAGTACTCACTGGCTTGTCCCTGGCTATTGTCTTGGCCACATTCTTGCGCGGAGAGGAGCGACCGTGATGTCAGCCCCGGAACCTAAGCAATGGTGATAGTTGCCTCGCGAAGATAGGAGTTATCCTGGTCAACTATTCCTGTGGGAAATGGAGTCCCATAGACACTGATGATCCACAAACCGCTTCCGCCATCAACCACTAGAGACCATTTGTTGTACTCACAGGCCAGAATGGTCTTGTACTGCATATTTTGTATTTTGCTTGGAATTTCTGTATCAAGTTTGTGCCTCATCAGCTAACAGTAATCCCGGGGCTGGTGAGCACAAGGGCCATTTTCTGGAAATTAATACCCGGAAAACCGGTCGTCACATGAGATGACCCCCACATCCTTTGTTAAAATAAACAACTCCCCGATCAATGCATTTCACTCTTCGATGCAACGCACGGGCACCTTACTACTATAGATTAGTATGACCAAAAAATGAACTAACATTATATATAGTACGATAAATGCTGATGCATGTCACCTAAAATTATGTCATTCAAAACTATGTTCAAATACGAATCCAACGATATAGTTTTTGTTGACATGCACTAACATTTTTTCAGTTAAATATTCAGTCAAATTCAATGGGGGACTAATAAACCACGACCGATGTAGTACAAGTGTAGAGGGCGGCACTGCACGGGAGTCTCACCTCTCACCCCGCTCGTGGCGCGGCAGTAAAGCCATCATATCACAAAACCCAACCACTCCCAGTAATAAGTGGCCTGGTAAAATGAACGGACAAGCAACCATCACATCCCTCCGTCTTTTTTGCATTTCATCTCTCTGCATTTACTTTCTCTGGTTCATCTACTTTTCGATCCCTAGGTACTACTCCTAGGGCCAGTTCTTTTGGCGGCTTCCCCAGCTTTTCCCACAAGACTAGTCACAGTGGAGAGTAACAATAAGGCGCCTCACTCATTTATTTGGACTTATAAACTACTACTCCGTCCTGGTTTATTCCTCACCATTGTAATTTGTGCTAAATTTTGACCAAAGATTTAACTGGTTTATTCCTCACCATTGTAATCCCTTCGTCTAGGTGTGTAAGTCATCTTACGAAAACCAAATAATCCCAAAACACTTAGGCGCGGTGCATTAACTTCTACCTCGTTTCTTGTTTCTTGACATATCAACCAATAAGAGATAAAGAGTGTGCATGCTTTTAATGACTTGAGATATCAAACACGACATGCAGTGGTTAGTTCATTGCATGCAATACTATTAATTAGCAAATAAACATTAACGTTTCTCGTTTTCTCCTCCTCCTTGGTCACGGTGCACAACCTAAGATGACTTACTCACCTAGACGGATGGAGTAGTGCATGTGACATGCACTAACATTTCATTAGTTAAATTTATGATCAAAATTTGACACAGATTACAATGGGGACCAATAAACCAGGACGGAGGTAGTAGTTATGGGATTACTAATCTAGAAGCCTAAAAGAACTGGCCCCTGGTACTCCTACTAGTAGTAGTACTCAAGTTGGAATTCCAATTGCACGGCACAACTTGTTAGGCAAAAATTCGATCTGAGGTGTAGGAAGCGGTTTGGGAATTTGCATGCCTTTCCAACCAGTGAGATACTCCATACAAAGTACGACGGAGAAATAACCACGAGAAGGAAGCTAAAAGTAAACAATCAAGCGAGCATTTTGCATTTGTTTTGCATTGAATCGTTTCACAAGCTTGACTAGTGATGTTTTCTACTTTTACAAAAACCGCATCGTAATGTTAAAACATGCATTTGCACGCACATAAGTAATAGTAGTACTCCCTCCGTCTAGGTGTATAAGTCTTCCTCCTTCTTGGTCACGGTGCACAACCAAAGATGACTTATTGACCGGACGGAGGAGTAGCACATCTACAAGCATATATCGAGAGAGGCGTGTAGTGCGATAGTATATAGTAAAGTTTGTGCTATATGCACGTACTTGCAAAATGCGTACGAATACACAAGGTTTCCAAACTTTCCCTTTTACATACTTAATTAAGGACGCTAAAAATTCCTAAACGTTCGGGATTTATCATTTGCGTCCCAAAACTAATGAGATCGCCTTACGAAACAAAAATTATACTCCTCCTAAAAGCCACGACGCTCGCAGGAGCGCTTGCGGCGCGCCACGAGTGCCCTGGTGCGCGGCCGTTCCCAGCGTGCCGACACAACGCCTCTTCCTCAGCCTCGCAACTCGTGAGCTGCTGATTGGCGCCTTGCCGGCGGGCAAGCGCGATCTCAGCGGTGTGGTGATCCGGCGCCAACAGGTACTCCTCCTCGCTGGAAGCATGCACCGGTCCACGTACCGCCAAGCGTAGATGAGGCGCTTGGGCCGACCGCACTCGTGGTGTCGGCACAGCGTCCTCCGCCACCCTCACGGCCCTCGCCTGAGCCTTCCGCCAAAGAGCCAATTGCCTGACTCTCTCGGATGCGACATAGGCCTCCCAGGCAGCTTGTTCCGCGGTGCGCTTCTCTTCCTTGGCCTTCTTCTCCGCCTCTATTTTGGCGCGCTCTGCTGGAGGCAAAGCCTCCCACAAGGCGACATCCATTTCTTTCCAAAGCTCCTCAAGGCTGGGGGGGCTCGGTGGGCGGCGCGGCGTTCTTCTTGTAGCGGGGAGGCGACGCGTCCTCCGGCGCGCGTGCTGGCGAGATTGGGAACGCCGACGCGTCCACCTCGACGCATCGCGGCGAGGAGCGGAACCCCGACGTGTGCTCCTCGACTAGTGGCAGCGAGGAAGGGAATGGCGACGCGTCGCGTCACGGCAAGGAGCAGAATGCCGACGCGTCCTCCTCGACTAGTGGCGGCGAGGAACGGAACAGCGACGCGTCGCGTAGCGGCGAGGAGCGGAACACCGACGCGTCCTCCTCAACTAGTGGCGGTGAGGAATGGAACGGCAACGCGTGACCGTCCGCGCGGTGCAGCGAGGGGCTCCTAGGGCTTGGGAGGGGCAATGCCATGGTGGTCGACGTGAGAGGGAGGGGGAGGAGATAGCGATGAACGTGAACGTGAGGGGGAGGAGATAGCGATGAACGTGAACGTGAGGGGGAGGAGATAGCGATGTCGTGGGAGGCGCAGTATTTATAGCGAGCAATGGCACACCTACGTAAGATATGGATGAGCTGCATCGACTTAATCTGCAGGTCGGTTGCATCAGCGACATGTGGGCGGACCCTGTTGGCCCCATATGTCAGTTACCCAATGCACATGCACTTAAGTAACAGCTACGTGGGCTTATTTGTTGGAGTAAATTACGGGGGAGTGAAGGGGTGGAAATATTGCTGGTCACAACGGATTGGACGACGTGGGGGAGGAGAGTCATGCATGCAGATTTTTTCACATGGGGTGGAGTGGTGGGACCGCTAGAGGGAGAAGGAGAGTTTGGCAGGCATATTGTTTCCACACATGGAGAGGAAAAGATTTGGAGACGAACGGGCTTCCTGCAGGTATGGGGAACGGTGCATAATAAGTCATCTTTCATGCCGGGCTAGGTATAGTCTCAAGTCATTAAAAACATACAAGCCCCACACATGTTCATATTTCAAGGTGCACTAAATTATTGCATGCGATGATTAAGGCTGGCCATAATGGTGGTATCTTAGCTGGTATTATGCACACGGGAATAGCAAACATGTTGATGTGGCAAAGAATTAAAGAAGAGAGGGGGGTTAGAGTAACTAGTGTTCATGCATGCATTGGTAAACACATTTTTTTGTGAAGAACGATAGCACTAGTTGAGTACTTTTGCAGACTTCAAAAACTATTCCACCGCCTCTACTATCTTGCTAAGAGTAGGTGAAATTTTTTAATCGAGCCCTTTAAACTAGAAGGGAGGTAGTGGTACTCTAATAGCTAACCTTGTTGTGATGACAAGATAGGACATGGCACGCACCTGGACGGAGGAACTAGTCTGCATTGTGCATTTAAGTTTTGTCTGAAGTCAATGTACCTCTACTTTCACCAGACTTATAGAAAAATGTGTCAACATTCACAATGTCAAATCAATACTTTTACACTCATTATAAAACGTAGTTCTTATACTCATTATAATCAGTATTGTAGATATTGATATTTTAGTATAAATTTGGTCATGGGATTTCATTGATGCCTGTCAAAGCGTGGAGGAAGCGGAGCTTAGGGCTTGCATTGCCGGTCTCTACATAGGTATTTCTCTTCATAATCCTGTAATTTTATAGACTGATTGCGCTTTTGTGGTAGCGTCTCTTGCATCGGGGGACTATGACAAATCTGCTATGCGTGACCTGAAGATGAAAGCGTTGAGCATCTCGAAGTTGATCAACAATCTTCAATTGTCAAAGATTAGCCGTTTGGCCAATAAGGTGGCACACTTAATGGCTAAGTATAGCTTTGACAATAGATTAGATGGTATTCTTGTAAATAACATACCGCCCTGTGTGGTGAATATTGTATCGAATGAGTATACTGGAGCGGCTGGTTAATTAATATAAGGTGGTGCTAAAAAAAGTATAAATTTGGTCAAACACTTTACAAGCGGTTGACGGAGTAAAAGGACCAGAGGGAGTATCATGCATGCGGAGTAGGCAAAAAAATTGCTTGTCTAAAAAAGGCAAAAAATTGCTCATTTATAGCGGTCGAAGTCTCAAAGGCGCGACCAGCGAGGGAAGCGAAGGTCGTGGGGCGCGACGTTTGATGGAATTAAGTGAAGTTACATCCACGCGCCAAGCATGGCGTGCGAACAGCGAAGCTATACCGTCGGGCCTACGATATGGGTCTAGTAGACATGACATCTAGTGGGTCCCGCATAGTTCTCGAGAACTCTTTGGGGCTTGCAGCCGTTTATCCACCGGGCAAGCCAGCAACCCCATGCCGTTCGCCGCCCTACTCGTCCCGTCTTCTACCTTACAACAGTTCGCTCCCGATCGTCCGTCCTTTCACATTAGTTCGCTCCCGGTTTTTTGCGGGTACAACAGTTCAACTTCTCCTAACCCTCCTCCAAAATCCATGGCCTCCCAAATCTCCATGGTCGCCGCTGAGTACCAGGTTAGAGCATCACTGGCGATCAGTTCATCGTCATCTACACACGTGGATCTGAGACGGTGAAAGCATGGCTTGCTCGCTTCCTACGCATGTTCAACAGTTCAACGGATGAGTGGGTCGTTGGGCTAGATGTTGAGTACACCACAGTCCCTGGGACGAGAGAAGGATCTAAAGTACGAAGAGAGGAAGAAGCCCACCGTGATCCAGGTTTGCGTACATAACGTTTGCTTGGTCTACCACATATGCCATGTCGACGTTGAGTGCTAGGATTTTAAGAACTTCCTCAAGGACAAAAGAGTGAAATTCGTTACTGTAGGCTTTAAGAACAACAGGGATGTCCTGCATCGGATAGGTCTCATTGTAGGCCAGCCCTTCGATCTCCAGAAGGCAAGCCTGGTGTCCTCCTCTCAACCTTCAATGCTGACCCTGGCAGCAGCCATGATTGATCCTTCGTACGCTAAACTGAAGAAACCTCATCACGAGTTTCATCATGCATGGGAGTCAAAGACATTAGATGAAGATCACATCATGTACGCAGCAATGGATGCCTACCTTTGTTTAAATATCTACAAGGGTTGGATGAAGAAGCAGAGCCTAGTGTCCGGTTCAAGCAAAGAAGCGTCGGTGAAGAGGAAGAGGAAGAGGGACGAGGGCGAAGTCGAGGGCGTGGACTCGGACTCGAGTAGGTGGCGATGCCGTCGCTCATGCTGGTTCTCTGCGGTGTCAAGCGGACTAGTTGCTTAGTTTATTTTCAAGGGTGTGTTGTCTTTGAGGCCCCAGCAGAACTATGTTTATGTTCTTTCTCGTTATTTGAACTCTTTAGTACGCAGTAGTACTAGTACTATGTCTTACTACTGTTCTTCTTGCAGTTGGTACTACTGCTCGTATCTTCGTGTTCCTACTGTACTTAATATGTTCGTACTAGTAGTATAATTTGGGTCAGTCGATTTGTGAAAGAAGTTCAATGGAGAGAAGGAAGAAGACGACAGAAGAGGTGGAAGAAGCCCTTCTAGCCATCCATGTTGCATCAAACGGCTCACATGAGTCGACTAACCCAAATTGCTCCTTCAGATTGCAGGATCCACGTGGCATTCAAGGTCTTGAAGGTAGATTCCGCGTCCGCACCCGGTTTGCGGGCTCGACGCGCGCGCGACCGGCTTCCACCGCGACAGCCACCATGCGCGCCTCCTCCACGCGGGCGGAGACGACAATGACACGCTAGTTCCTCCTCGCCGGCGTGCTGGAGCACGCGCTCGTCCTCCTCTTCATACGCTGCGTGCATAGACGCGGCTCCACCAGCTGCTCGCGTGCTTGGCAGCGCGGCGGCATCGCGAGGAGGGACTGCAGACGACGTGAGCGGGCGAGCCTTCGGCTTCATGGCACAGGGATGGTGACACGGCGGTGATGGGCGAGAAATTGTTGGCCGGAGCAGGCGGGCGCCGGCATGCGCAACGGTGGCGGCGGCATATTGATGAGTGCGCGTGTGGGAGCTTACTTTAGTTTTATATATAAGGTTGGTCAAACTTAAAAGAAAACCGTACTAGTACACGTAAACATTAGACTTAGGCAGCGCTTTTATTAGTTAGTACCACAACCACGATACGGAATCCTGTGCAAGCGCGTGAATAGCGGCCGAGCGGTCGATTGAACGGTGCGTCACCGTGTCGCGCTCGAAGGACATCCACCGAACCTTTTTGTGTGTGTGAAAACAATCCTCGAATATTACTCAACTTTTTTTCCTGTGAAAGTTCTTGACGCTGCAATATTTCCATATATTTGAATTTAGCTCCAGTTCGTGTTTATTTGGATTTGGACGTTTTAGGTGTGCCCTAGTTTTTTTTAATACTGATTTTGTGTGTGTGACTGAGAGAGAACGTGTGTATGTGTCCATATGTGTGTTGTGGCGGAAGGGCAATGTGGAGACGGTGGTCGTGTGATACAGGCATAGAGAGGTGTGAATGTGCAAATGATCATGCATGAGTGAGACATAGACAGATGCCGATATGTTGTGTATACATGAGAGAACGGTCTTCTAGTTTACTTGTGTGTGTGTGTGAGAGAGAGAGAGAGGGAGAGAGAGAGGAGCATCCGTAACACAACAACCATCTCTCTCGATTCGTCCGTCCCTTGCACGGTCGCATGCAACACATGCATCAACGCGCACATTTTGACACCCTCACCCGGCCCCTGCCCACCTCAAGGCCCGCACAATCTCTTCGAGAATACCCATTTCTCTCCTTAGGTTTGTTTTCTCTCAATATCTGACACACACACACACACAGAGAGATACACGCAACACAACACACACACACACACACACACACACACTCCCCCGAGCACACAAACCACTCTCGCTTGTGCTTCTTTGCACCCCAACATGCACAACACCTCAATCTTCAAAGAGGGCATCGAGCAGATCGAAGACGGCGACCACACCGTGCTAGAGAATGCGGGGTCATTTGGAAGCAGGGTGATGTGACGACGGCTGACTGACTCCTCCCCACCCTCTCTCTCTCTCTCTCTCTCTCTCTTGCACAAAATTACCAATCCCTCTCTCCCCCGCACAAAATTGTCAATCCCTCAACCCACGAGATCCTTCCCCTCTCGTCCATGTTTTTCCAGCTCTCTCATCAAACATGTTGTCTCTTCTCCTTCCACGTATACAGGATCCAGATGCACACACATCTCATGTTTATTACATGTATCCATCTTTCTCACAGACCTAACTTCTTCCTCTCTCTTTCTCTCTCTCTATCTATCTCTCTCTCTGTCTCGTTAGGTTTGTCTCCTACTCTCTCGTCCACATACATACAATCTTTCCGCCCTATCTGCTCCATCTTCAAAAGCTCTGTCTCCAAGTTTCATTCACACATTGGGATATGTCAAAATGTTGCTTCTATAATGGCTGATGTAGAGTTATGGTTGTTTTTGTTGCATCCTACAAAGTAATAACTATGAAATGCATTTAGATTCTCATTTGACTGGGATTATGTGAGTTTGAGCATGTTGTGAATTACTATAGACCTTGTATACATCTTGGGATTCGACAATGATTGTAACTATTGAATTTTATAGACCATTACATTCGAAGTCAATAGCCTAATATATTTATTTCACAATTTCAACAAATGATTAGTTCACTACAAACTAAGAAAACAAATGTGTACTCCTCCGTTTTTATTTAAGTCCGCGTATTAGCATTGGTCAAAGTCAAGTTTTGTAAACTCTCGAAAGCTTATAACAAAAATATTAACATATACAATAACAAATAAATACCATTAGATTCATTATTGAATGTACTTTCACATCATACATATTTGTTATGGTAAATGTTTATATTTTTCTATAAACTTGGTCAAACTTTAGGAAGTTTGACTTGGTCAAACCTAATATGCAGAGTTTACTACTACTACTCGCTAGTTGCTTAGCGAATCACTCAACACGCCACACGGGAGTCGGTGTCACAAAATTTTGAGGTCGGCGGAAAATCTCCCGCGACCCTGATTCGAGCAAAGGAAGTTACCATCATAGCCTTTAGAACAGGCCTACGGATGGCGCTTGGTAGGGGCTGTTTTCGTAACTCAGTTCACCCTACCCAGCCAACCCCACCCCGGCACCCAGAGTAGTACACCTGAATACTCCCCATTTTCTATCCCCACCGCAAAATAGACTTCTCCACGGCACCGCAGCCTTCGTGCTCCTCCCCTTTACATCGGTGCACTCGTCCACCGCAGCGCATCTGCCTCATCGACGACCTCGTACGCCGCACTAGAGCAGGTCCACCGTCGTCGTCGTACACGGAGCCTCTTCCCCGGCATCGTCTTCCACGGTCTCGGATCTGCTTCCCGGAAGCCGACGCCAAGCGCAGAAGTACCACCGTCATGGACAATGAACTGACTCCCGTTGCTGACCATGACTCACAGAGGCCGCCGCGACCATCGTTCTCCTCCTCGATTGGTAATGTGTGTGTTGAATCACTTAGCGGTACATGTGCAGTTCAATTTTGTTCATACCTACCCTTCAAATTTCCTGGTGCTATTGTTCCGTAAAAGTAATTGGTTATAGCCTCCATTGTCCAACAGAATATCAGCTTGTAATTGTGCGTCGCTCTGTATGTCGCTACTGTGCTTGGGTAGGTTTTCATCCGCAACCAGTAGTGTGGCAAATGATGGAAAGGTTTTAGAACTAGCAAGATGCCCATGCGTTGCGCATCAAGATGCATTTTATGAGTAGTTTATCTTGTGGGAGAAAAGGATGAGCGAGGAAGGCCTTATTTGCAAATCTGGAGAGGGTATGGGTATCTTTTGCAAAATTCCCATTTGTTTCCTTCCTATCATCGCCGATATAAATCGGACGGCCTATATTGCAAGAAAAAAAGTATAGAGAAAAAAAGTAGACAGTAAAGGAAGTAGAGATAAATATTAAATATAAAATAAATATAACAGTAGAGAAGAGAGTAGAGATAGCAGAGACGTCGGGAAAGGATCGCGGCTGGAAAAAGCGGCCGGCATGCGCTAGTTTTGGCGCCATGGCGCCGTGCTTTTAAAATCAACGCCCCACCGCTCTGTGCCTTGCCACCGCTCTCTCCCCACTCCGCGCCTCGCCACCGCTCTCTCCCCGCTCTTTTTCGCCTTGCAGCCGCCGCGCCACCATGCCGCCGCGTCGCCGGGAAACTTGGGGATACCGCGGCGTCCGCGCGCGCCCCTCCGGCGGCTTCTCCGCCGAGATCCGGTTCCACGGGATGCGCCTCGGCCTCGGCAATTTCGACACCGCCAACAAGGCCACCCGCGCGTACGACGCGACGGTGTGGCGCCTCCGGTGGCCTCATAGAACATTGAACTTCCCCAACGTGCCGACGCGAGAGCGGGCGCAGGAGCTCGCGCCTCTGCCGCGGCTTAGCACCGACGAGGATCGTCGCGACAACCGGAGGCGGGAGCACCGTCTCGGCATCGCTGAGATGGACGAGAAGCCATGGCGCTGTGGCGCCAACACTTCCGCAGGACATCATCAGCGCGAAGTTCTACGCGCAAAGGAGGCGGAGAGGATAAGAGGAGGCGGAGCGAGCCGCCTATCGCGAGGACAAGCGTGGCGGCGGACGCTCAATTCAACATGAGGCTAGGAGCAGCGTCGCCTGGGAATCCGGCGACGATCGGTATCTTCACGCCTCTGATCGACGTCGGAGGAGGACATCACCGAGGAGGAGTCGGACGACGAGGAGTAGTTGAATTATCTTTTTTATCTATCTATGCTGAGAACTATCCTCTACTCTCTAGTATCTACTTCTCGATCTCAGCCTTTAACGCTTTTTAAAGCGCGGCGTGTTGCGATTTTGTTGGAGATGCTCTAACATGGCGGGCAGAGTGCTTTAATGTTGCCCACAAGATCTTGCGAGTATTACTAGTAGTATATTTTTCTTGCCATGTTGAGATTTTAAAACCACGAAAAGAACATGCAGAGGAGCAATGAAGACCAAACACGGGATATTCGGGACATCTTCAAGGAGCGTGGCAAGTTAAAGAGGAGCTGCACCGAACCTGTAAAACGAGCTTTGGTAAGTAACACCCTTTCAATTACTTTCGTGTAGCCTCGTGTTCTTCGATGTGTATATGTTGTAGTTTCTGTTTCTCTTAAGCGTGGTGTTCTTCGATGTGTAATAAGAAGAGTCTTAATCGTCCTAATGCTTTCGTTTTTAGCTTGATGTAGGAAGTGGGTGTTCTCACCTTGTAGTCTGTTTTTATTTTTTTTTCCTTTTGAATTCACTTCTCCGAGTTCTGTTTATCTGGCTTCTACTAAATGGATCTAGGTTGCTCTGAGTATTGATCTAAAAAAGAAGTAACTTCATGTCGGGATGCAGTTCTGCGAGGAGGAAGTATGGTCAACCTCGAGATCATGTTTCCAAAATGAGGCTGGATTACACACAAGGTGCCGTTCCTAATGATCTTGGATTAGACACAAGGTGCAAATTCCCGATGATGTTGGATTACACACAAGCCGTGGAGTCGTCACTGTTCGTGTCCTCGTGGCATTAGTAAAGGCTGAAAGAAAGCGTGCAGCAGCCCTTGAGAATGTAGCTGAGTTCTGAAGAAGCGAAAAGAGCAATCGATGCTCTCTTCACCCAAGCCAAAGAAGAGATGGAAGAAGCCGAGAAATAAGCTAGCAGAGGCAGAGCAGGCTAGGCGTCTCCTGCTATCTAAAACTATTGTCAATACAAAATTTCCTTCATAATAGCTAGGTTCAAATGTTTATCCAACAAGCATGCCTGTTGTGATGTCCGTGCATCTCTGATGTGGCACAAAATGTTTTTTTTGGGTCATGTAATAACAGCAATTACTTTCCAAACAATAACAGACGAAGCATTGGACATGGTATAGTTCACACGCAAGCCCGACATTCCAAGTTCAACTTCCACATCAAACTCATGTTCACAGATATCTGCACATTCATACATAATGTCCACAACCATGATTCACTTCAAAGCCAAAAAAATGTGAGGAGAGTTATAAATAAAGAAAATCCTCTACTAGTTCCTGCTACCAGTGTGAGCACAACAAGTCAAGACCATGCGTAAATTAATTATATTTTAGTCATTTTTTGTGTTCTAAAATGCCTGCCGGCTCACGGAAGGACGTGCTGCACGCGCACGGATTCAATGAAGGCAGGCGGGGTAGTCTTAAGCTGGTTGCACGCGGCGAGGAGGCGTGCTCAGCCGGGCCTGCAGCGAGTGCGGCCCTCTTGGCCGGCGCACCGGTTCAATGCCTGCGCTATGAGAGGTCGCGTCCGTGTCAGAGCAATCACTCCCTCCAGTCCTTTTTTGTTTGGGCATAACAAAATCTCATTTTCCATTCACATTTTACAAGTAAAATTCGTGGACAAACTTTGACCCAAAGTATGATGGGGACTAGTAAACCAGAATGGAGGTAGTAGTTTTTTTAATCAAAGAAGGGTTTCCCCTTCCGATTTTCATTATTGAAAACCAGCATCTAAATCTAAACCAGAGTATTTCCCCTAGAACTACCAGGTTCAACATCTCTCAACATAAACCCATACAACCTCCATCGCAAAAAAAACATACAACCATACGCCAACGAGGTACGTAGTACTATGAATTCCATTTTCTCTCCATACCAATCGTTCTAAAAACTACTTACTACTTATAACACGCCATTGAAATTCGAAACTCTTAACCCCGCTAAAAAAACGATATTTTAAACATGGCTACTCGATCTGTGGCAACTGGCAAGCCACCGCGCTCCAAGTCGTTCACCTGTGGTCCCGACCATCAACTCCTACGGATCAAATTATCACGCGAGCTGACTATTCCTACAAAGGTGCTCCACCACGTACCTGGTACCCGCGAATGCAGCAATCGTGCACCTAGGGTTTTAGGGTTTATTTGTTAACATCGCCTTTACGTAACACTCATGTGTGCAAGACAGCGAGAGGCCGACTGCATGAGTGCGCCTCTTCTCTTCGTATATGTACTCCACCGTTTGTCTGGTGTCCAAAAAATTATAATAACTACTAGCAATGTGCCAATGCGTTGCCACACGATCAAAGTAGATTAATACATATTCACCCATTTGATAGAAAAAAAGTCTAGTTTTGAAATATGTATATCACTAAAAATTTGTTATGTTTCACTCAAAATATATTCCTTTGGCGGTTTTGATGAGATAAGGGAGGAATGTTGTTGGTTTCAAGATTCGAGGAGTGGTATATGTCTAATTTCTACTCTTACTAGTAAGATGCCCGTCGTTGCGGAACATCAAGATCTTGTGGGAGAAAAGGATGAGCGAGGAAGGCCTTATCTGCAAATGTGGTGAAGAGTGCGGGTAAATTGCCATATTTTCCTTCCTATCCGTCAGATATAAATCGGACGACCTACATTGCAGGATGGCAGGCCCACCATCATCACCAACTCTATTTTTTATCCCTACTCTTATAAAAAGCATTGTTGGTGATGATCGTGTGCCTGCCATCCTGCAATATAGGCCGTCCGATCTATATCTGACGGATAGGAAGGAAACTATAACAATTTTGTAAAAGATACCCACACCCCTCTCCACATTTGCAAATAAGGCCTTCCCTCGTTCATCCTTTTCCCCCACAAGATAAACTACTCATACAAATGCATCTTGATGTTCCGTACAACGCATGGGCATCTTGCTAGTTGTTGCAAAAAGCCCATGTGTGTGTGAGAGAGAGGGAGAGTGGAGGAGGACGGAGTGCATGTGTGACAAAGACACAAGGAGTGTGTGCGATAGGTATCACTTAAATGAGGCGATAGTGTGTGTGTGCACGATCGAGAGGCGTGTCTCAAGAAGGGAAGAAAAATCTACATAGATACAAGGAGCGGAGAGAGACATGTATGCGATGGTGGAAGCACGAGTGTGCGGGTGTATAAACCTATCTAGAGGCTAGCTAGTCGATAAATGTTTGTGAGAGAAATACAGTCGGGTGCGGCGAGAGTTTTGTGTGTGAGAGAGAGAGACGGTGGTCGGGAAGGGAGTGGAAGTAGGAGTTGTGTGTGTGTGTGTGAGAGAGAGAGAGAGAGAGCGGTAGTCGGGGTTGTCGATCGGTAAACAAATGAATAATGTCGATGCAGGGATGGAGACGAAAAGGAGACCGCAACAAATGTTGTGTCTACAGGAGAGAGAGAGAGAGAGTAATTTTAGTGGTATGAGTCATATGTAGAGACATATAGGGTGTGTGAGAGAATCCCATAGAGAGAAAGACAAAGTGAAAGGCAGTGGAGACTGTGTGTGTGCGGTGAAAAGAAAGCTTAGGTACCAAGTGATACCAGAGAACAGTGAGAGACGTGAGAGATAATGAAAACCGTGTAATGTATAATGATAGGGAGAGTGTGACACTTCTCAAGGGAGGCGTCGAGAGACCATGTTTGCGAGGATAGGAGAAACATGAAGTGAGCGTCTTGGTGAGCTGGAGAAAAGAGAGTGATAGCTACGAAGGAGCATGCATGCGAGAGAGATGGGCGTGAAAGGAGTGAACAAAAAGGATTCAAATATTTGAATTGAGATGATGATACATGTAATCCATACTCGAACCAAAATTGATCTATCAAACATGCATACTCATATGAATTCACGCACATCTATGTTATTTAATATGTAGATATTACTGATCCATACATTTTAGTAGAACATAATTTGGTTAAAATTTTCGAATTCAACCTTAAGATTTCGAGATCGTTGTATTTGTAAATCATATTATACATATAAAGGAGCAGAATTCTTTGTTGTGCTTTTGAAAGTATATATAAAAATGATGTATATAGAATGTAATTCCAATTGAAAATGGATCCCGCCCAAAAAAAATAGAATACAAACGGGATTCGAATTGAGTTGGCACGGTAAACGTGCACTCTGCAAAATTTGAGCAAGCGGGAAAGTCGCATAATCACTTGAAACCAAAATCTGCGAGATGGAAATCACTACTGCCTATCCTCGCCACGCAAAGCCTATCTGTTGGATTTCTATAGGTTTCGATAGGGTAGGTTTGTAATTTCACCCAAATGTGGCGTAACCGCCTCTCACCCGGATTCATACACGGTGGGCGCCAAAACACAGTGTGTCCTTGGCCGAAATCGACTCCCTCCCTGATTCATATTCATACACGGTGGGCGCCGAAAACAAACTCTCATCGGCAAATATTCGGTGTATGCGAGATTACCATCCTATCCCCAACCGACTAATGTTGCTGTGATGTAGTAGAAATTTGAAACGGGGGCTAAGTTTGTAAATTTCCTCGCATTTGAGACAAGCGCACCCTGAATACATGGTTCCCCCCTTCCTCTCTACCTCCCTTTTCCCCATTCGTACTCCGTGGGCGCCAAAACACCCTCTCCACCCCACCCTCCTCCATCTGCCGCCGTCCGCCACCCCATCCACCGCCGTCCTCCTCCACCATGCCGGAGCTGATACCCCGACGTCGCCGTCCATTACAACAGATCGACCTCTCTCATCCACGGCTTCGGACCGGGATCCTTGCATCCCGTCCTCTCGCTTCATCCCCGCCGTCGTCCACCGCGCCCCGCCGCCACCGTCTACCCTCCTAGATCTGCTTCCATGCCGCCGACAGCCATCGTTACCGCAGCACCGTCAAATTCTCAACAGATGCGTACACGGCGTCGCACCAGAGGCGGTACTCTTTCGTATCTGCTCAACTTATTTATCGCAACAAGAAAATAGATCGCCACTGCTTTACTCTGATTTCTTGTCTTGGTTGCGAAGTTGCCTTTGTCCGGTTTGCACCTTCAGATCCGCCATGGCACGCTCAACACTATACTCCCAATGCTTATGGTTTTCCCCTTTTATATTCCACACTAGTTAAATCAAAGTATACTAAATTTCATAATTGGGTCAATCGATTTTTCAGAGCTTGCCGGAGTTCGCCGGTGCGATCGAAGGGGCTCGGGTGGTTGTGGGGCCTCACCGAACGAAGAAAACTTGACGCGGGTGGGGGTTGGGGCGGGGTGGGGGTGCGGGTGGCGGAGGAACACAGGCGGTGGGGGCTGGTGGTCCGGCCGGCAGCCCGTGCGGTGTTCTGTATGGGAAGAATCGGACACGAGGAAGAAGAAGGGTTAGGAGATGTAGGATCTTCATCCAACCGCCTGAAATGGTCGACAGACAGCTGGGAGTTGCATTCTTAATGCGCTCTGGTTCATCATGTGTGGGAACTACGCAACCAACATTTTATTATCCAAAATCTGCTTGCTCTTCTTTACCATGTTCCTCTTCCGTTCTTCTTTAATATGTACTCTCTCCGTTCCTAAATACAAGTCTTTGTATAGATTCCACCATGGACTACATATGGAGCAAAATGAGTGAATCTACACTCTAAAATGTATCTGGATACATCTGTATGTGATCCATAGTGGAAGTCTCTACCAAGACTTATATTTTGGAATGGAGGAGTATGATAGTAGTCTGATATGTTCCTTGTCTTGAAGATGAGCAGGGACATTTGTAGTGTAGAGGTCTATACGATCGGTTGTGATGGACACTTTGAGCCTCTTTGATTCGTAGGATCTTGTAAACATAGGAATAGGATTTGTAGTGGCCTGCCCACTTGAATCCTATAAGAATAGCAAGGAAATGCGGGGAGTTGTGTCGCCTTTGAGAGTTATACTGGTATTAATAGTACCACACCTTCACTTGAAGAGAGCTGGTATCCGAAGCCTTTCTAGCCGTACCGGCAATACTAGCACATATATTCCAGCAAGTTCCACTTTGCTGATTTTACTCGATGCTTAAGGTTTTCCGTTATATCTACACTATGATCTGTAGCTGCTTTGTGTCGCACTAGCAGCAGTCCACTCTTGAAGCTAAACACTGCAATGACTTACAAAATTGGCACCAAGGCATTGAGTGCCATTCTGGATGCAATGAAACTCATACGCTCCCCACTTGTTGATTCTTGTTCAGAATATGATCCTAATGACTATTCTAACCTCGAGGAGTCAAAGGCAGATGGCATGTCCTATTCACCCATCAAGGTGCCTGTTCTAATTTGGCAATGTTTTATTGATTGCGGGTATCTTGCATATGTTGTCTTGCATTTCTTCTACTTTGTTGCACCGCCATCTGCTTAGTTTACTCATCATATATGTCGAGATGCCATGCCCATCCATTATCAATACATATTCCATCTGTCACCATACCATGTTTTCCCACTCAAATGATGTTCTTGTGCATCAGACATCAAAAAGGAAAAGGGTGATTGCCGAACCTAAAGGAGCACCAGCAAAGTCCTTGAAAAACGTGGTGATGCCGGAGAAATCAGACAGCACCCCACTTATATTGGATGTACAACCAGTGACACAAAACGTAGGACCGACTCCAGCAGACTGTACCCATACTTCACTGGCCACACCACTAGTCCCACCACACAGACCTGCACTCCGTAAAAAGGTATACCGATTTCATTTGCCATAGCACCAGTGTACCACAGAAAAATCCCACCGACCAAAAAGTACAAACAAGTCCATCGGCGAAGACCTATCCCAACTACGAGACGACCAATTCCTGCAGATTGGAACCCCATTCCATTTATTCCCAGTTTAAAGACAATGCTTTCAATGTTGTTAGGGACTACGTGCATATATTCCCATCATGGGAAGATTATTGTGAAGACAAACACCATTTTCACATCTTCTGTCCAACTTACGTGTAAGTGCTATTATTCATGGTTATTATTTTCCTATTTTCTGCTGATTGAACACATCAATGATTTACATTACATTGTTGTAACTAGGCGAGGTCAATCTGGATAGTCATGATGAGCAAAGCTTGCTTGTGCTTTTCAAGGAAGCATTGCAGCGATGTCGATGTTACCCGAGGAAATCACACTTTGATGGCAAGTCTATAAGCAATTTCGGTGAAGTCTCATGTGCTAAATTTAGAAGACATTGAATGGAAAAACCTTGTTATGCAATCGGTCTCGTTCCCGGATGAGGTCTTGTCTATGAAATCACATGACAATTTGAACTTCTACTTTTCCGCATGCCTTTATGGATCTTTTTGCGGAAATCTGCTCGAAGAAGAATTCGGTTTGACAAGAACGATAGGATATCGCAAATATGCTGCCCGCTGCTTTGCTCTTGTTAGTACTGTTGTCTGTATCACTGTACTTTCATACATACCGGTTCATTATGTGACAGCAGTATGCATGATAGCTTGCTTATCAATTGTTCGCTCCAAATTATCGATATGTATGAATGGTTACATTAGTGTAGAATATATCCAATGCCAATGTTTTTTAGCTCTGCATTGTTCTTGTAAGTACATGCTGTCCTTTATCGATGTACTTATAATGACAGTAGTTGTTCATGTACCATCACTCTGCAGCTTATTTTCCTTTGCCCTCCATTTTCTACACATCGGATCTATATTTACTCTTACATAAGGTTGGTCTTGAAGAAGTTTAGCTGTGCATTGCTCTTGGCTGTACCTTTTGCATGTATCACTCACTTACATTTATAGCTACTTGGTTATGTAGCATCACTCTTCATCTTATCTTAAATATTCTCCATTTTTTGTATATTATCACATCTATATTTACTCTTAACAAAATGTAGAATAAAGGCAATGCTTTTGAAGAAGATTACGTGGTAAACTTCTTGAATTGCCCCCCATCGGCATGGACAAGGCCTTTATAGAGCCTGTCTTCACCAATAATGTAAGTTTGTCCATCTCAAGCCTTCAAACTTTGTTGTATATATTTGGTTAGGCATGACTACAATAGCTGTTTATTTTTGGTGTTCGCATCAAATTGCTTGTTTAAAGTTTATTATGTAGTTCATAAACAAAAGTTTGTCCTTTCTCAATTTAAGTTTTCAGTTGTACAACCAAGTTCCTTCTTCATACCATGTAAATTAAACTACTGAGCAAGTGATCTTCTTTTGCCTTTGCATGTATGCTTCATTCTTCATCCGTAATCCAAAGGTGTGGTGAACCTACCCACTACAAAGACAATGTCATATTCTGCAATGTCTTAACTATGAACAATGTCATATCATTCTACTATTATTTAAACCGTCTCTTTATTTGCCAATCTGAAATGGTATAAATTGACACACACTAACCATTGATACTTATGAGTTCTTGATCGTAATCCGGTGGTGTCGTGAAGCTGCCAACTCCTTCACAATGTCATTTCCTGCCATGTCTTGACCTGAACAATACCATATTGTGTTAATGCAATTTTAAATTGTGTCACTTTATTCGTCGATAAGAAATGTAATGAATTGTGAGCACTTGATACTTTTATGTGCAAAACCTATCATTTATGCCTTGTTTATCTTTCGAGTGAGGAAGATATAAGTGTTGAACAACCGCATGATCTCATCATCTTGCTTTCGGTTGCTTGCTGCAGCTCCCAATGAGGCTAACCTTTCTTGAACTCTATTGAAGTGTTGTCGGTTTTGTATATTATTTTGTCGGTGTGTTTATTTGCACTGGTGGGTATCTTTGATGCCCAGTGTATGTAATATGTTGTCTGCTTGTGCTTTATTATCATAGTGGCGAACTTTGATGCCTAGTGGATGTAATATGCCGTAATTTCTTTATTGTATGGTCTAGGTTTTTTCTTATTCATGATGCTGCAGTTGTTTTACTGTATATATATATATCATGTCTTCGCAGTAAACCGGCCAAACGGTAAAATTACGGTACATAATCGGGCCGTCATGCAATCACGATGTAGGTTGGGCCTGAAACGTGCCGAACAACTCAGGGCCGGCAGCAGCCCGAAATGAACCCCGGCCCATGATTGTGCGAATCAAATAACGGGCTTTTAACAGGCCAAAATTGTCTCGGTCCTTGTTTGGCCCAATCGGATATCGGCTGCGGCGGGCGGATGCAAACCGGCCGTAGTTAGGCCCAACTATATGACGGGCTTTTAACAGGCGAAATTAATATAGGGCGAATGTTAAATGGGCCCTTAACGAGCCAAAACTAATATCGGGCGAATTACTAAGTGGGCCTTTAGCAAGTGGGCCCAAAAGCATAGTGTCCAGTTGATGGGCGAATCTAATATGGGCCATAATTGAGCCCAAAGCCTCTTAAAGGGCGGACTGATCTGGGTCGTAATTTGGCCCAAAACATGGTAGGCTTTTAACGGGCGGATCTCATATGGGCCACTATTAGGCCCGGAGCGTGGCAGGCCATTAATGGATCGGATCAAATATGGGCCGGCATTTGGCCCAAAACATAGCAACCGATTAATGGGCGGCCTACTAGGGTCCTCAAAATCTTGCGGGCCTACAATTTGGTCGGCCCATTAATGTCGGCGAAATCTCGTAGGCCTTTAGCTGGGCCGGCCCATTATGATCCGCAAGAATCTTGTGGGCCTTTACCTGGGTCGGCCCATTATGGCACATAAAAATCTTGTGGGCCTTTACAGGCGGCCCATTATGGCCATAAAATCTTGTGGCCCTTTAGCTTTGGGCTAGTGTAACGCCCGGATTAAATCGCCAGTGTCCGCCATTATTCATTGCCGTCGTTGCCATGTCATTTGCTTGCGTGTTGCACTTTGCCTTGTCATCATCTGCATTTCATATCATGTCGTCATGTGCATCGCAGTTGCATACATGTTCGTCTCATGCATCCGAGCATTTTCCCCGTTGTCCGTTTTGCAATCCGGCACTCCTATGTCCCCCGGCGCCCCCCTTTACCTCTTTTCGTGTGCGGGTGTTGAACTTTCTCGGAATGGACCGAGATTTGCCAAGCGGCCTTGGTATAGCACCGGTAGACCGCCTGTCAAGTTTCGGATCATTTGGAGGTCGTTTGGTACTCAGCAGTTAGCAGGTAACCGCAAAAGCCTCTTTGTTTGGAGCCCAACACCCCCTCCAAAGTGGTCCAAAACCCATCTAACTCCCCTCCATGCTCTCGGTCGTTCGATCACGATCGCGTGGCCGAAAACCGCTCCTCATTTGGACTCTCCTAGCTCCCTCTACCTATATATATGTGGCCTCCCCGAAATTTCCATGGTCAAACCCTAGTCCATCTCCTCCCACCACGCCGGACATGTCCGTTTCCTCCCAGACGAAACTGCGCCGCCGCCCGCAGCCTATGGGAGCCCGCCACGTGTCCCGGCGCTCTCCCTCGCCAGAGAGCCATAGCCAGGCCCATGAGCCCGGTCACGCCGCAGCCCAGCCCGAAGCGACGCCAGCTGCTGCTCCCCGCTTCGCCCTCGCCGCCGGGCGAAGCCTCCGCCCGCCAGCCATTGCTGCCTCGCCGCCCTTCTCCGCCGCGCCCGCCCGCGCCTGCGCCCGGCCGCCTCGGCCAGCGCCGCCATCCCTCCCTTCTCCGCCCGGCCTCCCGAGCTGCCCGCCGCCCGCTCCCCGGCGGGTCGCCGCCGCCTCCTCGGCGAGGCTCCGCCACCCGCGCCCGGCCTCGGCTGGCCTCCCGAGTCGCGCCGGATCCGGCGAGATCCGGCCGGACCCGCCTCGGATCCGTCTCCCCGGCCATCTCCGGCGACTTCCCCGACCTCCGGCGTCCTCCTCCACGCACTTCTCCGGCGAACCTCGTAATCCGCGCCACCGTTGACTTTTTCCCTGAGGTCCAAATCTGCTAAGTCCCGGAGTATTTTGTTATTATCATGCCATGCTTGACCGGTTGTATCTCTGTGCATGTAGCTCCGTTTTGCGCGTGTAATATGTCAAATTGTTCGTCTCAACGAGTACTTCATTTCATTCCATTGCATCATTTTCATTTGAGCTCATCTTGATGCCCGAAATGCTGCTGGGAGAGTGCATGTTGCTGTTAATCTGCTGAAACTGTTATAACTTGCTCATTTGTCATTTTTTGCCATGATTGATGTGTGCATCCTATGAGGTTGATGTCTACATGTGTTTTGATCTATGCCATGCCATCTTTCCAGAGGTGCTATCCATGTATTTTTGTGATTTGTGTGCTGAGTGCATCGAGCTTGCTAAGTAGGGTACTTGCTGTTGCTGTTTTGCTAGGCTGATTCTGTTATATTTTGTTGCTATGTAAACCTGCTGCTACAAGTCATTCTATGCATAATCTGGAGATGTTCACTAAATATGTTTTGTTATACATGTCATGCTCTATCCATTCATGCCCCTGGTTACATTTGTAGCCTGCCGTAACTTGTTGTAATCTTGCTCTCAAGTTGCTAAATAATGTTGCTGTCAACCTGTTAACATTAAGTTCAATGTTGCCATGATTGTTGCTAGTGATCCATGCACTCTATGAACTTTCTATTGCCATGCTTAGCTTCATAAACATGTCTTCTTACTGTTGGTTGCCTTGCCATGCCATGTATTGCTCTGTGTTGAGTGGTTCAAGCTCACCAACATGCCTACTTATTGTTGTTCCTGCCATGTATGAATCTGTAATATAACTTGCCATGTTTACATGGGTGCCATCATATTTTCTGATCCTTTGTGGCTCATGGTCAGTAAAGGACTTTTGATCTATTCATTTAGTAGTATCATGCCATGCCTTTGTTTCCCATGATAAGTTCCTGTAGCATGTTGTTTCATAGCTCTAAACTTGTTAACCTGATGTTATTTCTGCCATGTCCTGAAATTCTGCTAAGTCTGTGAACCTGTTATTATTTGCAATATTGCCATGTGTCTTTGAGCATGTTCTAATGATTTCTGGAGATAGCTCAGTGTTCATGTTTTGTAATTCTTTACCTGTACATCGTGCCCATGCCTTTTGTTCTCATGTTAAGATGCTGTAGCTTGTTGTTTTGATGCTTGCAATATGCCTAGTTGCTGTTTTGGACAGCTTGTCCTTTAAACTTGTATAGAGTGTATGTGTTGAACCGTTGCTCCGTTTTGAGTGTGCTCTATATGAAACTTGCTTGATTTTGCATGTAGTTTCATATTATCATGTTGCATCCTTGTTTCGAGGTGTTTGCTTGATGTTTGGGTGCATTTTGCATCAATGCCATGTTTAACTTGTTTTGCTCATATCTTCTAGGCCGTAGCTCCGAATTAAATGAACTTTACATGTAACTTGACTAGAGTTTCGTGTAGATCATCGTGGTGCATCTTAACTTGCTGTTTAACAACTTGAACATAAGGTTTATTCAGTTCTGGACCAATTTCGAAATTTGCATATGAGGACTTACCGGAATTGTTATATGTTGTTTCCGGCCTCATTTAAACTTGATTTGATGTGTTGCTCTTGTATGCATCATCTCGTGCCATGAGTAGCTTCATGTAGCCTTTGTCATGCATCATGCTTGGTTGAGCACCATCTCTTGTTCATGTTGTGTGCTTCTTCTTGTTAGTTCCTGTTTCGTTGCGATCGTGAGGATTCGTTCGTCTACGCTTGGCTCGTCTTCGTGGCTTCATCTTCTTCATGGACTCGTTCTTCTTCCTTGCGGGATTTCAGGCAAGATGACCGCTACCTGGATCTCACTACTATCATTGCTATGCTAGTTGCTTCGTTCTATCGCTATGCTTGCGCTACCTATTACTGCTTATCAAGCCATCCCAAATTGCCATGTCGGCCTCTAACCTTTGACACCTTTCCTATGCAAACCGTTGTTTGGCTATGTTACCGCTTTGCTCAGCCCTCTTATAGCGTTGCTAGTCGCAGTGAAGTTGAAGATTGCTCCATGGTGGACAGGATTTTGGTTGGGATATCACAATATCTCTTATATTATTAATGCATCTATATACTTGGTAAAGGGTGGAAGGCTCGGCCTTATGCACGTGTTTTGTTCCACTCTTGCCGCCCTAGTTTCCGTCATATCGGTATTATGTTCCCGGATTTTGCGTCCCTAACGCTGTCGGGTGATTTATGGGACCCCTTGACAGTTCGCTTTGAATAAGACTCCTCCAAAGGGCCCAACATTGGTTTTACCATTTGCCTCACCTAGCCCTTTTTCCCTTGGGAGTCGCGCTCAAGGGTCATCTTCATTTTAGCCCCGGGCCAATGCTTGTCTAAGTGTTGGTCCAAACTAGAAACCACTTGCGCCGCCACCTCGAAACTTGAGGGCTGGTTTTAGTTATACGCACTTGCTCATCCGGTCGTGGCACGAGGCGAGATCTGTGCGCTACTATCGGGATGTCGGCCTGCAGGGAGGTCTTGCTGGTCTTGTTTTATTCTTGTCGAAATGTCTTGTAGCCGGATTCCGAGATCGATCGGGTCTTCCGGGAGAAGGAATATCCTTCGTTGATCGCGAGAGCTTATCATGGGCTAAGTTGGGACACCCTGCGAGGTTTAAACTTTCAAAGTCGTGCCGCGGTTATGTGGCAGATGGGAATTTGTTAATATCCGGTTGTAGTAAACTTGAAGTAAACCCTTCTAAAATACACCAACCGTAATGCGTAACCGTGAGTGTCTCTTTTCGGGGTTGATCGAGAGGAGAACACGGTTCTTGGGTTATGTCTGACGTAAGTAGGAGTTCAGGATCACTTCTTGATCATTACTAGTTGACGACCGTTCCTTTGTTTCTCTTCTTGCTCTCATTTGCGTATGTTAGCCACCATATATGCTTAGTCGCTGCTGCAACCTCACCACTTCACCTCTTCCTTACCCATTAAGCTTTGCTAGTCTTGATACCCATGGTAATGGGATTGCTTGAGTCCTCGTGGCTCCTGATTACTACATCGATTCTTGAGTACAGGTTATGCGATGATCATGGCCGAGGCGATGTTTGCTTGTTTTGGAGTTCTTCTTACGCTTCTTGATCGGGGATAGGTTCGGTCGGCGACTGGGCTAGCGGTGGATATTGTTTGAGTTTCTGTTTATGATTCATCCGTAGTCGGATGTTGATCTTGTATATGATGTTGTTGTATTCTTGTGGCATTTGTGCCTTATGTATGTATCCCTACTATTATGTAATGTTGATGTAATGATATCCACCTTGCAAAAGCGTTTCAATATGCGGGTCTATCCTTGGTGGGACCTTCGAGTTCCTTTTGGATAGGGTCGCATATTGGGCGTGACAGCTAGCCCATTATGGTCCGCAAAATCTCGTGGGCCTTTAGCTGGGCTGGCCCATTATGGTCCGCAAAATCTTGTGGGCCTTCAGTTGGGCCGGCCCATTTAAACTTGATGGGTCGTTCCACGTGTCAACATATCATAGGCGTGTCTCGCCCATTGGATGAGTGACACCGTGCCAGCGCGACTGACACGTGTCTCCTCCACCAATGATGATTTTATCGTGGAAAATCCCCATTGGTCGGGCTGTTAACGGGTTATCGGATCCAAAACCCGACCCGATAGCTTAACGACGTTCGTTATGGTGGATGCCACGTGTCGGTCACCCTTGATGAAAGCACTTACGTGACGCGATTTATCGTCATGGAAGTGGACACTTCCATGATGATAATTTTGGTAATGTCATGGAACACTTCTCACGACAAAGACAGTTATGACTATCTTGATTACATCATAAATTTGTCATGGATGTACATGCATGACAAAAACGCAACCTCTTGTGAAAAACACGTATCATCATGGAAGTGTATTTTTTTTGTCTTTGTCGGCTTGACATGGCAAAGTCAAAAAGAGCAAGGAAAAGAATATAGTAGGGAATGGTGTTACTGCGTCGGGTGAAGCGAAAAGGATCGCCCTCGAGATTCTGCTGGTACTTATAGTGCGATGAGAAGGTCCAAGTCCACCGGCTAAATCTACAAACACAATATCACTGCTCCACCACCGCACATCCGCTTCACTGTACCAGCATCTCAACGAGTTACTCGTTCGTTTGCTCGAATCGGCGGTTCCCAAGCTGCTTTCACACCTAACACTACTTCAAAGCAACTGGCGACACAACAAGACTTGGCAAGATCGGATGAACCTCATGAACATCAACACCAAGGCGGTACTGACCGAGTCAAGTTGCGCTTGCATGCTCCTTTATATGTACTCTCACAATTTGATGTGCACTAAAACTTTCCATATTCGTTGTTGAACTAGCACCACAGTATAGCGAAATAGACATCGAGGATAATGCTTGACGGATTAACAAAATCTAAAGGAGGAAGAATGGAGATCCATTTTGAGGCAGGTTTAAAAAGGCCACGTGATGCTCTGAGTCGCCAAGTTAGTATCGAGAGGCAGCCGTTGCCGTTAGGTGTCATGCACGTATCCTCCCAGCGTGGATCCAATGCGAGAATGAGAAAGACAATACCCATTTTAGCACCTTCCTTGACCATTTATCCGTAAGTAATGTTATTCATCGCATAATTGTAATATTGTCTTGCTCTGTGCCATACTTTCTAGCTTCCTCCTAATAAGACTCACATTCTTTTTTCAATGAGATGAGGTTCAAGTTGGATCCGAAAGATGATGCAACTAAACAAGCATGCACTCATGTTTTTCATGCTTTCTGTGTGATGTCGACCACCTTAGAAAATCTCACTTTGAAGGCAAGGCTAACAATGAAATCGCCCAAACATCTCGGTGGAATATATTACAAATGAAGACCGGACAGCCCTTGTTAAACACTGGTCTGATCCAAAGTATCAGGTAGGGTATATGTATTTGATTAGATCACATATTGAACTTGTATTTATGTATGTGCCTTACAAGTGTATCTTTTTCTAGGCTAACTGTTTGAAGAACAAGACCAACCGTTCTAAAGTGAAATTCCAACAGACAACAGGATCTCGTAGCTATATTGCACACTGCGAGGCTCTTGTAAATAGCTACTAGTTCCTTCTTTTTTCTGTGCCATATTATCGTATCTATATTGACTTGTTCCAAATACAGAGGAAAACCCGTGCGGACCAAAAAGAACCAGAACCAAATGCAATGCAAATCTTCAAGGATTCCACACCAGCAAGATGAAGGGCATGAGAACACCAGTTCAAGCCGCTGTTGTAAGTCCTCACTCCTCTTGCCTTTGAACTGATTGGTACTGTGATGTGTTCATTTAACTGCTTGGTTTGCAGCCAATGTCAGTTACTCTGTTCACTTTTATACACAGTTGTCTTAACGTATCATTTCACCTTACATGGTTTAAAAGAGATGAAGGATATTCTTTTGGTCTTGATCTGTAATCTAGTTGTGATGTTCACGTGCGCACACAATGATACAATAGACTGTTTGTTTTATATCTGTTTTCCCATGATTGAATGATGTCATACTATGTCCATCCTACTTTAAACCATGTCTCTTTATCCTTAGATGTCAACGAATGTGAGGAAATAGAGAATACACTAGGCATGCTACATGGACATATGTTCCAAAAGTGATTTTATTATGTAGTTGGCACTACAATACATGCTAATGTATTATAGTAGTTCACCAAAATAAGTTATGTATAAACATGAAACCTAATTTGTTTGTTTTGTCTCATTAATAACTTATGCGGTACACTAATCTACAAGTTCAAACTTTCAAAGAAGCTATGGAACAAATGATTGAACAGCCACAACCACAGAAGGTGACGAGGCTACCACAGGCACAATGTCACCTCTTGCTGCGGTGCATCGGTATCTCTCCACTAACGATTGCAAAAAGCACCTTCTGCGTAATTCAGGGTTGGTTGTCAAGGTAACCTCGTCCAAATCGCCTCCTGAACAAAATCTTCCAGCTAGACAGAGTGATATATCTGTGCTCCAGACACAAGCCCAATCCCTAATGGACGTTGTTTGGGAAACAAGAATAGTGGTTGACAAATGTCGTGAAGATATGAATGGTTTCGAAACCATACTATCAGACATTTGCTTCGTTGTTCAAGAGCAATGGCGGAAAAAAGGGGAAGATCGTCTTTGCTCCATCGATTCTACACTGAAACATTAGCACTTTCGTCAATGATCGTGCTTCTATACATCGATGGTGCTTTTATCTGCAAGGATCGTAAACTTTATGCCAACATGCCTTTTGGTGTATGGTTGTAATGTATTTTGTTGTGATACAACATTTATGATCTTTGCCAAAGGCTCTGATAATTACTGACGCTATTTTTGTATAGTGTAGGTTTATCTTAGTAATGTATTCGGCCGAAAGCTTCGTAGGAGCCCAACATGCCAACATTCGCCGAGCCCATTCCAATTGGGCTAAAAGCGATTATGGGCCAAAATTTTCATGTAGCCCACTAAAAATATCGGGGCCTAAATTAGCATAAGCTTTCATATTTTTCTGGTAGGCTTGTTCCCATAGTGGGCCTTTAACAGGCCTAAACATAATTTGGGTCCTCAGTAATAATAGGTCGTTTACAGGTGTAAATATCTCGAGCCCATAAAAACATGGGCCTTTAATAGGACAAAAGTGAGATTGGGCCTTGATTGTGCCAAATAACCCACTGGTCTTAGCAGGCCGAAATGGTGGCCCATTTACAATGCGGATCGTTCACATGCCGAAATTTAGACGGGCCGTAAATGCGCTGACCTACTACACGGGCCTTCAACAGGCCGAAAGTTTGGTTGGGCTTGATTTGTGTCATTTTTATATGGGCCGTTAGTAGGCCCGATGTGACGTTAGACCACATATGGCCCATGGATTTTGTCCGACGTTAACAGGCCGAAAGTCACAATAGGCTGAAAGTGGCCCAAATCTATAGTGGGCCTCTAACAGGCCGAATGTCATACATGGCCGAATATGACCCAAATCCTTCACGGTCGTTTATGGGCCGAAAGTTTCAATGGCCTATAAATGGGCCCAAATGAAGCAGGACCTTTAACAGGCCGGAAACACACCGGGCCATAATTCGGCCCAAATACTTAGCGGACTGTTAATGGGCCAGAAGTGACCATGGGCTGTGATGATGACAAGTTCAGGACGGGTAGTTGACGGACCGATTTGACACTAGCCGTACGGGCCTTAACTAAGAATGTTGGGCCTTTAGCTGGGCCAGCCCATTATGGTCCGCTAAATCTTGTGGCCTTTAGTTGGGTCGGCCCATTTAATCTTTATGGGCCATTTTTGGGCCGGTCCACATGTCAACATATCATAGGCGCATCTCGCCCATTGGATGAGTAACACCTGTGCCAACGCGGAGCTGACACGTGGTTCCGTCAATCAATGAAAATTTTACATGTGGAAAATCGGCATTGGTCGTGGCTGTTAGCGGGTTATCGGATCCAAAACTGGACCCGATAGCTTAACAACGACCCGTTACGGTGGATGCCACGTGTCGGTCACCCTTGACAAAAGCACTTCCATGACGCGGCATTTATCGTCATGGAAGTGGACACTTCCGTGATGATAATTTTGGTAATGTCATGGAACACTTCTACGACAACACAGGTATGACTATCTTGATTCTGTCATAAAATCGTCATGGATGTACATGCATGACAGAAAACGTGACCTACTGTGACAAACACGTATCATCACGGAAGTGTTTGTAGTGTCTATCAGATCTCACCATTGCAATTGACCGTGAAGGGATTGACAACCCCTTTATCGTGTTGGGTGCAAGTGTTTGATTGTTTGTGTAGGTGCATATATTGGAGACTTGCTTGTATCTCCTACTGGATTGATACCTTGGTTCTCTAACTAAAGGAAATACTTATCTCTACTTTGTTGTATCATCCTTTCCTCTTCAAGGGAAAAACCAATGCAGGCTCAAGAAGTAGCAGGAAGAATTTCTGGCGCCGTTGCCAGTGAGATCTACATCAAGCCTACCAAGTACCCACCATAAACTCTCATCTGTTGCATTACATTATTCGCCATTTGCCTCTCGCTTTACTCTCCCCCAAATAAAAAGGCATTTTTTTGTGATTTTTTCTGAAAATGTTTTAGAAGTGGGGGAGAGGAAAATGAGAGGCAAATGGCAAATAATGTAATGCAAGAGATGAGAGGAGTTTATGATGGGTACTTGGTAGGCTTGATGTAGAACCTCCCCGGCAACGGCGCCAAAAATTCTTCCTGGTACTTCTTGAGCTTGCATTGGTTTTTCCCTTGAAGAGGAAAGGGTGATGCAGCAAAGTAGAGATAAGTATTTCCCTCAGTTTGGAGAACCAAGGTATCAATCCAATAGGAGGTACACGCAAGTCTCCAATCTATGCACCTACACAGACAATCAAACACTTGCACCCAACGCGATAAAGGGGTTTTCAATCCCTTCACGGTCACTCGCAAGGATGAGATCTGACAAAGATAGATATAAAAGATTACTAAAACATAAAACAAAGTAAAAAACAAATAAATTGCAGCAAGGTATTTTTGTTTTTTTGTTTATAGATCTGAAAATAAATGAAGGAAAATAGACTCGGGGCATAGGTTTCATTAGAGGATTCTCTCTTGAAAGAAAATAATACAGTGGGTGAACAAATTACTATCGAGCAATTGATAGAAAAGCGCAAAGTTATGACGATATCCAAGGCAATGATTATGAATATAGGCATCACGTCTGTGTCAAGTAGACCAAAATGATTCTGCATCTACTACTATTACTGCACACATCGATCGCTATCAAGCATGCGTCTAGAGTATTAAGTTCATAAGAACGAAGTAACGCTTAAGTAAGATGACATGATATAGAGGGATAAACTCAAGCAACATGATGAAAACCCCATATTTTTACCCTTGATGGCAACAATACAAATACGTGCCTCGCTACCCCTACTTTGTCACTGGGTGAGGACACCGCAAGATTGAACCCAAAACTAAGCACCTCTCCCATTGCAAGAAGAACCAATCTAGTTGGCCAAACCAAACCGATAATTCGAAGAGAAATACAAAGATATCAAATCATGCATATAAGAATTCAGAGAAGATACAAATAATATTCATAGATAAACTGATCATAAATCCACAATTCATCGCATCTCGACAAACACACCGCAAAAGAATATTACATCGGATAGGTCTCCAAGAACATCGAGGAGAACATGGTATTGAGAATCATAGAGAGAGAAGAAGCCATCTAGCTATGGACCCTTAGGTCCGTGGTAAACTACTCACGCTTCATCAGAAGGGCAATAGAGTTGATGTAGAAGCCCTATGTGATTGAATCCCCCTCCAGCAGGGTGCCAGAAAAGGCCCCAAGATGGGATCTCACGGGAACAGAAGGTTGCGGCGACAGAAAATTATTTTCATGGATGCTCCTAATGTTGGGGGAATATTTGGGAATTTATAGGCCAAAGATTAGGGTTAGAGGACCTTCGAGGGGCCCACAAGCCTAGGGCCCCCCCCCCCTGTGGCGCGCCCCTAGGGCTTGTGGCCTCCTCGGGACTCCTCTGACTTCATCTCCAAGTCCTACATGTGTCTTCTGGTCCAAGAAAAATCATCGCGAAAGTTTTATTTTGTTTGGAATCTGTTTGATATTACTTTTCTGTAAAACTCAAAAAACAAGGAAAAAACAGAAACTGGCACTGGGCTCTAGGTTAATAGGCTAGTCCCAAAAATAATATAAAATAGCATATTAATGCATATAAAACATCCAAAACAGATAATATAATAGCATGGAACAATAAAAAATTATAGATACGTTGGAGATGTATCAGTGCACTCGGCCACAAAATCGGCTAGAACCTGGGATTTAATCGCCCGGCGCGGTCGATATATTATTTCAAAAGGTAATAGTTCGATGGCCCATTAGGCAATTCTGCCGATGGCATCACAATTATTGACGATGTCATTGAGTGGTACTTTCGAGGCTACGATTATCGAGCGCTCTTGAAAGTAGCTTATGAGAAGTCATAAAGACTGCATAAGCTATCTTCTGGTAGTGCGGATACGTCGTCTTACACGGGGTAAGCACCTCAAAAATTAACACACCGGCCTCTACACTCTTAGCTTGTGACCTTCCATGTCGCACTCGACGACCAAAACCGCATTGACAACTTGATTGGTTGCCGAAATATATAGCAGCCTCGGCTCGCTGAGGTAAGGGGCTGCCAGGATTTGATTTGATTGGAAACTAGGAGCATCTTGATTTCTTCTAGAGCTTCACTGGCCTCCTTGATCCATTTGAAGTTTTTGGTTTGCCTAAGCAGTCTATGTAGAGGGAGAGCCTTTTCCCCAAGCCATGAAATGAATCGACTAAGGGAGGCTACACATCTCGTGAGTATTTGGACATGTTTGAGCTCAGTTGGCACTTCTAACCATGCCAATGCCTTGATCTTATCGGGGTTCACCTCGATTCCTCTATGTGATACGATGAGTCCTAGCAACTTGCCGGGTGGGATGCCGAAGACACACTTTTCTGGATTGAGCTTGATGTTATATGCTCGGAGATTCTTGAATGTTTCTCCATAAGTGTGGCAGAATGCCTAGTTTTGACAACCACATCATCTAGTAAGCTTCGGCTCCGATTTGTGGCTACAGACATGTCTGTATCATGCACTGGTAAGTTGCGCCAATGTTTTTAGCCCAAAGGGCATTGCTTTTAAGCATAAAGGCCAGTAGGGAGTGATGAATGCAGTGGCAACCTGGTCAGACTCCTTCATCCTTATTAGGCGTCGAGGAGGCATAATAAATCATGCCCAACTATATCATCGACGATTTGGTCAATCGAAGGTAGCGGGAAGGGGTCCTTTGGGCAAGCCTTGATTACATCTTTAAAGTCAACGCTTAGGTGAAATATTTGTCCTTTTTTGGTACCATTACCAGGTTTGCCAACCTGTCTAGATACTTGATTTCGTGGATGAATCCAGCTTCTAATAATTTCACCAGTTCCTCTCCCATTGCCCGACTCTTCGGCTCCGAGAACCTCCGGAGAGCTTGTTTAACTGACTTTGACCCCTCAATGATGTTGAGGCTATGCTCCGGTTTGTTTCGCGGGATTCCTGGCATATCGGAGGGATACTACGCAAAAATATCCCAACTTTCCATCAGGAAATAGCGCAACGCGCCATCTAGCGCTGCGTCCAGCCGAGTCCCGATGGAGGCCATTTTTTGATGGGCTGTCGAGATGGACTTGAAATTTAATAATCTCGCCGGCTGGCTTGTATGATGTATATTTGGACCGCTTGTCAAGGATTACATCGTCTTTATTGACGGTTGAGCGTAATGCTGTCAGTTCCTCGGCCACAAGGGCCTCGGATTTCGCCTCAAGGGCCAGCGATGTTGTTTTATCCTCGGCTTTGAGTGCTCGGTCCTTGTTGCTTTTTACCATGATCATGTCGTTGGGCCCCGACATCTTGAGATTCATACAAGCTTAATGGGGCACCACGTGGAATTTGGCGAATGCAGCTGGTAGCCATTTCGGAGAGGCATGATGTCGAAGATTAAATCTTCGACCCGATAGTTGTTGGGCATTCCGAAGACCATGTCAAGCGTGCCCTCGTCGATGCATGATGTCTACTACGCAACTTTATTCTTGTAGACTCGTGTTGGGCCTCCAAGCGCATAGTTTTGTAGGACAGTAGCAATTTTCCCTCAAGTGGATGACCTAAGGTTTATCAATCCATGGGAGGCATAGGATGAAGATGGTCTCTCTAAAACAACCCTGCAACCAAATAACAAAGAGTCTCTTGTGTCCCCAACACACCAAATACAATGGTAAATTGTATAGGCGCACTAGTTCGGCGAAGAGATGGTGATACAAGTGTAGTAATGATAGTAGATATTGATTTTTGTAATAGTAACAATAAAAAAAGCAAGGTAATGAGTAGCAAAAGTGAGCACAAACGGTATTGCAATGCTTGAAAATGAGGCCTAGGGTCCGTACTTTCGCTGGTGCAATCTCTCAACAATGCTAATATAATTGGATCATACAACCATCCCTCAATGTGCGATGAAGAATCACTCCAAAGTTCCTATCTAGCGGAGAACATAAGAAGAAATTGTCTGTAGAGTACGAAACCACCTCAAAGCTATTCTTTTCGATCAATCTACCCTAGAGTTCATACTAAAATAACACCAAGCTATTCTTTCTGATCGATCTAACCAAGAGTTCATACTAAAATAACACCATATGATACACATCAACCAACTCTAATGTCACCTAGATACTCCAATGTCACCGCGAGTATCCGTGAGTTGATTATGCGATATGCATCAAGCAATTTCAGATTCATAATACTCAATCCAATACAAAGAACCTCAAAGAGTGCCCCAAGATTTCTACCGGAGAAACAAAGACGAGAATGTGCATCAACCCCTATGCATAGATTACCCCAATGTCACCTCAGGAATCCGCGAGTTGAGTGCCAAAACACATATCAAGTGAATCAATATGATACCCCATTGTCACCATGTGTATTCATAGCAAGACATACATCAAGTGCTCTCAAATCCATAAAAGTATTCAATCCAATAAAATGAAATCTCAAAGGGAAAACTCAATTCATCACAACAAGATAGAGAGGGGAAAACACCATATGATCCAACTAGCTTAACATAGCCTGCGATACATCAAGACCGTGCCATCTCAAGACACGAGAGAGAGAGAGAGAGAGAGAGAGAGAGAGAGAGAGAAAGAGAGACTAAACACATAGCTACTGGTACAAACCCTCAGCCCCGAGGGTGGACTGTTCCCTCCTCATCATTGTGGCCGCCAGGATGATGAAGATGGCCACCGGTGATGATTTCCCCCTTTGGCAGGGTGCCGGAGCGGGGTCTAGATTGGTTTTTCATGGCTAAAGAGGCTTGCAGCGGCAGAACTTCTGATCTAGGGTTATTTCCGATGGTTTCCCTATTTATAGGATTTTTCAGCGTTGGAATCACGCGAAGATGGGCCTCGAGGTGGGCACAACCCACCTGGGCGCGTCTGGGCCTCCTGGTGCGCCCAGGTTTCTTGTGCTCACCTTCTAGTCCTCCCACGAAGCTTCTAGTGACTCTTTTGTTCCAAAAAAATCATCAAAAAAATTCGTTGCGTTTGGAGAACTTTTATTTCTGCACAAAAAACACCACCACGGTAGTTCTGCTGCAAACAGTGTCAGTCCGGGTTAGTTCCATGCAAATCAAACCAAAACCATATAAAATTGTTGTAAACATGGCATGAATACTTCATAAATTATAGATACGTTGGAGACGTATCAATGCACCGTGCTTCTTTTCCTGGGACCATTCCTTTAAAGGTTGCCCGGCTCGGTACGATGCATGATATGTCGAATTGTATCTTTTGCAAGGCATCCTCATAGATGAGGTTTAGGCTACTAACGCCATCCATCAAGACTTTGGTCAGCTAATATCCTTCAATAATGGGGTCGAGGACGGGGGCCAAAACTCCTCGGCCATGAGTTCCCATCGGTTGGTCTTCTTGATCGAAAGTGATCGGAGTGTCCGAGCATCTATCATCCGAGCTTCATGCCTAGCCCGGTGAATCATAATCTTCACTTTGCAAGTGGTATGAAACCGGTGCTTGGCTGATGATCTTTCGTGGATCCTCGCCTAGATCTAGCATCATGGCAGAGGAAGCGTCTGCGGTTTTTAGGTTGTCGGAATCGATGTCCTGACAAGGGTTTGGGTTTTAATCTTCTTTTGTGCTTCGACTGAGCCCAAGTTTAAACGCTCTGGCGCAGGAACTATGTCAGAACAGATCTGACCGTTGATCACACAGTGGGACCTACATGGGCCACCAATGTCGGGGTTAATTCTGGCGGATCTCGGGTAGGGTGTCCCGAGCTAGTGATCTTGGTCAGATGGTAACAGGACAAACAAAAGACACGATGTTTACCCAGGTTCGGGCCCTCTCGAAGAGGCAAAACCCTGCGTCCCGCTTCTGTTGTATTAATCGTGATGGAGTACAAAGTATAGGATGATCTACCTCGAGATCGTATGACGGTCTCCTTCCTCTTCACCTTCCACACCTTCCCTAAACCCTTCCAATAAATACACTGATCCTGATCTCACGGGGCACTTCATCAAGGACAAGGGAGCCCTCCTGGACGAACATCACCTCACGCACGTGCTTGCATTGATTTCAGCGGCCGGTTGTGGTAGGTCAACCTGACCTTGGGCGCCACCTCCATCGACCTGTTCGGTGACCGGCCGGAGTTTTGCTTCGTCGAGTTGCCGAGCGAAGGCATGGTGCTTGCACCTGCGCGTACGGCGTACAGGCGATGGACTACTCAGAGAGGACGAGGACTAGGTGCTGTTCATGCGGGAGAGGGCCAACCATCGACGCAATCTTGAGCACGATCTCTATGCTTTCATGACGTTCAGAGCCATACCTGACATGAAGTTGTTCGGTCTCACCCCGTACAACCTCGGGCAGCACCAGCAGGACCTAAACGGGATATGGCCAGTGGCGTTCTGTGCAGCTGCCAGGTGAGAGGGTTGGCTGCCTCCCAGAGAGGCCACCCGTGAAGTCCTTGAACAATGAGGATGCTGCCTTGCGTGGCCGATATGAATCAGGGGACATGCGGAGCTCCATGGCATCATTGCTGGAAACAATAGCATCAGCAGTACTCGCTTCAGCTACGTGCTCCTCTAATCAATAAATCCACAATTATGTATCGCACAATCTCATCGGTCAACGATGCTGCCGGCATGTCGCCCAGGTTGTTGTTTTGGTGTACTACGGCTGGGGTGTCATACTAAAGCTTTTCCCCATGAATAATCCATGAAGCTATTATGTAAGCTAAAGATCCATAACCCACGTTTCTTTTGTTTCTTCTCAGTTCTCCAAGACAAGGCAATTAGGTCATCTGAAGAATCCTCGAGGTGTACTACGGCCGGGGTGCCAGACTAAAGCTTTTCCCCATGAATAATCCATGAAGCAATTATGTAAGCTAAAGATTCATAACTCACGTTTCTTTTGTTTCTTCTCAGTTCTCCAAGACAAGGCAATTAGGTCATCTGAAGAATCCTCGATCTAACTATTCAATTTATGAATCAACTATGCCTCCATTCATGAAATCATGACTCAAGGTAAGACTAATTTGTTACGCCGGCTAGCTGTGGATTACTGTCATGTACACGTATTTGATCGTAGGATCACTGTACAACAGGCTTTGGAGCAGGTTCTGATTCAAGCAGAGCTCCCCAGCAACCTCAAATTTTCAGGATATTAGATGGATACAGAATCCAGTAACCCTTCAATAGATAAAGGAAGTCCAATTTTCTGTTGGTAATTTGCACGACAGGGTTCTAGCTAATTTATGATTGTGCCGACAATAGACTACCAATGCCTGAAGATTTGAGGTGTGACTCAAATTTCGTGTTGTTAGAAATCAACAATGGAGACTTCAGTTTTGTCATTTATATTCATACGAATTTCTTATTTAATAGATCATAAAAATTTATTCTATAATCAGATCTTGGTATGTTTTCAGATTTTTCAGAGAAGAAAGAAGCCTAGAGGTGTGGACGTTTGTCATATTTTTAGGGGGAATCAAGTCTGCAGAATACACACTGATTTTAGGAATTTGGATTTGGATGTTATCCATGGTCAGACACGGATGTAGTTTATGAGCAAGTATCTTATCTTGATGGTGTGTAAGCATCTCAGCCTCCCAGTTGCCTATTTTGTCCATCATGGCTGGGCTAATGGAGGTACATAAAAAATCTATACTGAACCTTCGCTACGTAGAAAGCTAGCCAAGAAGCATCATAACGGCCCTCCTCATCAAGCTTTAGATTTGGTTGTGCATCACAAAGATGACAAGATTACAGATTTACTGTACTAATTTCCGTAGATTTATAATTGTTTACGGTCGCTGTTTATGGACGAAAATTACATTACATACAGGCGGTTTTTTGTGAGATTAATACTTTTATAAAATGTAGCATTGTCCATCTGTCTTCCTCATTCTACTCGTGACACTTGATGTGGTTTATTGCTAGGCTAAATGGCTTAAAGAAATGAATTGATTAAGAGGTGGAGCATGTCTTGGGTTTTAATACCCGATCCATATTTCTGACCAATATTTTATAGCTGGATACTTCCTAACTTTGCTCATATACATGCTAAATTATATATCATCTTATATTCCAACGAGAGGGATAATGAAAATATATAGAGGAATATAAATCTGCATACATTATTAACATCTTACAATTTTATATTTGGGATCATGGCCATTTCATTATGATTTTTTGGTTAGTAAAAAAAATATGCAAGCTTATATTCATTTTGTTCTCTAAGGAGTATACTAGGACACTCATTTGAATAGGTACTATGCACGTGAGCTCTCAAAAAGCTCTATGAGCAAACTTAATATATCATCATATTGGTATGTGGACCGCATATAGGATTTGTAATGTACATATCAAATCTTTAAATGATTTTACCGATACCGGTATGGTCACATTATTGATTGTAGTGAAAATGGATCTGTTATCGTAGATTCTACTTGAGTCTTTGCATCTATAGTTCTATACTCATGTAAGTGATTTGCCTCTCCATAGCTTTTTAGGTCTTAGAATTTCTCCTTCCGTTTCCAAAAATACATAATTTTTCAGTAAATCAATGTAAAAGAATATGTGTTTTGAACATTTACCTTTTGAATATTTAGAGTATGTCAATGCTTATTTTTTATCGTTTAGATAGATCCCCGCATCAAAATTTACCTAATTCTATTGTTAGTTAACACGATTACTTAATCATACTTAGTTGGTTCTTCTATTTTTTGAGTGAAGTATAATTTGCGACCAATCAATTATTTATTTATTTTCATAAGATTTTCAACTTCTGCATATCTTGAGAGTGCTGAATTCGATTTATCCAAAATAGATCCAATATTGAACTCAATGGAAAGAGGATAAGCGTCAAACTGATGGGGTAATACTGAAAAGGAGGTCCTGAATGACCTATCTTTGTGTGGGAGTAGAGGGTTATAAGTCATGATTATTGAGTTAGGACCATTTGTTCTTCCCGTTGCGACGCACGGGTCTTTTTGCTAGTGAATACCTATAGACTAAAACCCTTTGGCTCATATAGGTACTGGGGGTACCTAGGGTTACATGTAGGTCGGTTACATCTAGGGATAAGCTTGCAGGTGATTTGAACATGTCTTGAAGTGTGTGCCAAGTCTTTGGAGGATTCCATCTTGAGTACGCGGGTGTCATGGTGAATATGGCCCATTCTTCAGTTGTCTGGGGGCCCTCGACCCGGCCCATGATCGGCAGGCCGACATGGCTAGCACCCCTAAGTCTAGGACACCATCACCATGTGGAGGACATTTTGTCGCTGCGGCGTCACGGGAGGCCCTCGCCTTCTCCCACTTGTTTCCCATCATTTGCCGGTTATACTTTGGCATGTTGGCTCTTCCATTCTCCCCTACATCATCTTCTTCTTCGTCGTCCAACCCAATTGATTGGTGGGAGCTTGACCCATCATTCTTCCTCTAGCCGACCTTGTGATATTCCACAAGTTGTGTCCACTTTCGGTTTTTCCATTCAATAGCACCAACAATGGCTAAAACCAAATGGCTTCTTCTCTGTTTCTTGATACATAGTGGGCGCCACCACCGTCTAGCAAACAATTTATGTATAACAATGAGAATGCAACAAAAATTAAGCAATTGAAATGATGACAAATATACAAGGAATTGACATGATGACAAAAAACTTACATGTGGTGCTACTGTCATCCCACTTTGAGGGGACCAAGCACGTGTGCATAGTAGCAGGTGTACTTTTTAACTTCCCCTTGAATGACCCCCCACCGATGTTGAAGGGATGCCACATTGCGGGTGGTCACGATAGGATGCGACTCCATATAGTGTTTGTGTTCATGATAGTGCTTGTGGATCTTCTCCCAATACATATTTACCATTTTGTTCCGTGCCACATATGGGGTCCAAGGTTGTGGCTAACCAAGCTTTAACCAATAAAACATCCTCAATAATTCTGAATGTTGGACCTCTTGCCTTGGGCATCTTTTATTGGGATTGAGATTTGATGTTGCACCAACTTCAAATGATGTGAATGTCAGACAATTTGGATCCACCAACTCATAGTCTATTTGGATCGGATCTTGATTTCATTGTCATGTCCGATAATATATTCTCCTAAAATTATTAGGGTTTGAAATAAGCTAAGGTGTACGAAACTAATTGCAATGATATATGCAAAGCAAAGCTCGGGATTGAGCAAAAAGGTACCGAGTCCTGCTATGTCATTCCGTCGAACAGGACGTGGGCAGACCGGGCACCGCCGCTGCCCCTGCTTGTCCGCGCTCGTCGGAGCTGTTGCGAGTGAAAGACATTATCCGCCGCCCTCTGCATCAGCGGAAAACACTTCGAAATGCCCTCCCAACCGGCTCTCGGATCGTCCTCTAACCCGACCAGGTCGGATGACGCGATCATTGTCGGCGGTTGGATGGACGAGGTTCGGGGGGCCGGGCGCGACAGGGGTGAACGCTGCTCCTCGAGGTTCACATCCGCTCCCTGCGACGCGCTTCCTTCTCCTGCTCCCTCCGTCGCCGATTCCTTCGGGCAACGTCCTCCGGCTTGCACGCCGGAGCCGAGGATGGGACACCCATGGATGACACCGAAGCAGCCTGTGTGGCGGCATGTGGGGCGGGCTGGTCAACATCTAGAGCGGCAGATTCGGGCTGACGGCGAGGATGAGGGGAGCAAGGGTGGACGACGGCGATGATCAGGACGCGGGAGGAGGTCGATGGGTTTGGTGGATTTGGTGCAATTTATAGTGGGGTCAGGCTGTCTTGTCTGTCGTGGGGGACGCGCCCGAGCCTCGTCATACTTGTCCTAGATTTGGGCTGGATATGAGGGGTCGTCGGTCAGTCCCGGAATTTAGGGCCGGTATGAGGAGCTTGTTTGGGTCGGGTTTTTTTAGTGATCGGGCTGTCCGTCCGGACGTTTGAGACCGGTTTGAGGCGGCGAGATGTAGATGCTCTAAGTCCACAAAAACATCAACTAAAAAGTCCACAAAATATCAGTGTCACGTGTGGTTTTTTACTTTACAGTACTGGATCTACACGAGCCGGGCTGTACTGACGCGTTGGTCCCATTTGGCATCGAGTCAAACAGGCGAGCGGACTCCCGCTACGGCCACAGACGCGGAGCTAGGTAGCCTGAACCGCACCACAGCTCCGTCCGTGTCCGAGACCTCCCACCATCTCCCATGGCGAAGGGCCCTCCAGCCGCACACCCGCATCCCTAACCCTAGGCTAGATCCCACCGCACCTTGCGCGCACGCGAAAACCAAGCACACGCCTCTGACCACTCTCCCCCAGCCCCGCTGACTCCTCTGGGTCCGCGAGTCTATTGCCTTACTCATGGATTCGGCTAGTAGCAGCGCGCGGACGGTGGCGGCGTGCGTGATCGGCGGGATCGTGCTGGGTGCCTCGGTGGTCGCGCTGCACCTCGGCGCTGGCCCCGTGTCCCCGAGTCTGCCACCGGTCGAGGCCCTCCGGCGGCGCTTCCGCCGCCGCCGCCGCCCCGTGCGGGTCTACATGGACGGCTGCTTCGACATGATGCACTACGGCCACTGCAACGCGCTGCGCCAGGCGCGGGCGCTCGGGGACGAGCTCGTCGTCGGCGTCGTCAGTGATGACGAGATCACCGCCAACAAGGGACCCCCCGTCACGCCGCTCCACGAGAGGTCATCCCGCATCCCCTCGTAATTCTAGTGTTTGCTTGCACCATGTATAAGATCGCCGCTAAGTTTTGTGCTTCAGCCAACATTTTGTTCCAATGAGAACATAATCAAGGCAATATTTTCCCCTTGGGTTGATGCTTGTTGTCATGGTGTGTGACTCTGCTCTAAATTATATTCTTACAATACAAACTGCTGGGGAGCACTTGTGGTTGTTGCTCATTGTCAGGATTCAGGACCAACTTCTTGTGTCATTCTGTGAATAAATGTGTTTGCTGAGGTGCTACTGTGTGGACCGGCTTCATACTTGCATCAAAGTTTTCTTTTTAGCTTGGGTTCTAAGGTGATGTTTTGTGGGTAGGATGGACTGTTCGGCGTTCTCAAACTTCTATGGATTTGAAACATAGAAGTAGCTCGAACTGAATGTTAGAATTGTTTCGTGTGTTGATTACTAACAATGAAAAAAGTGGCTCTAAGTTATGGTTAACTAATTGTATTGTTGTGTTGCATGAATGATTTGAATCGGGGAATTAGTATTACATTTCTGAAGTTAAAGCGTGTTTTTGGTCAGTAGATAGGTTGGCTGGATCTGGATGGGCTAATTGGCTCAAGCAGTAGATAGCTCTGGAAATGTTCGCTAATGCTGGAGTCACTAACCACTTGGTGAGCCTGTGCATTTTTATACGGTCTATGTGGTATGTCCGCTGTGTGCTCTGCTCGGCTGATTGGTAGTAACAAATCCAACCTTGCTCAAACAACATTAATGCATTTATAAAAATTGGTCATGCCAGTAGCTTTTCTGTTCGCAATTGTGCTTATGATGGATGCAATTCTTGCTCTGGCAAAATTTATCCTGGTACTGATTTAATTTTGATGATTAATCAGAGCTCTGAGTTTTTTTCTGCTTGCTTGAAGAAAGACGAGTTAAGCAAGATCTACTGGCAGGAGTTACTGTACTCAGTGCACGCCTTACTGTTTCTCTGCTTCTGCAATTTGTAGATTTAGGTGTAATTCATGGGTTTCTTATGTGCTCTGGTGGTAGTTACTGTTGTGTTGTCACAGCCAGATTTTGCCTCCAATGTAGTTTAGGCTTAAGGCTGTATGCAATTTTAGGCATTTCTTCTGTGTCGTGCTTTTGCTTCTTTGGATGCACCGGTATAATCCCTAATTTTGTATTGTATTTAGCATAAATTCTTTTTCCTAATGTTTCTATTTTTCTGGGTAATACAGAATGAAAATGGTCCGTGCTGTCAAATGGGTTGACGATGTCATTCCAGATGCACCATATGCCATAACCGAAGATTTCATGAACAAGCTATTCAATGAGTACAATATTGATTACATTATTCATGGTGACGATCCTTGCCTGCTACCAGATGGCACTGACGCATATGCCCTTGCCAAAAAGGCTGGCCGATATAAGCAGATTAAAAGAACCGAAGGAGTGTCAACAACAGACATTGTTGGTACTTATTCTGCTTTAGTTTTCTCTTGTAGTATGTGTTAAATGCTAAAAGTTTTAATTGCCATACTGAAATTGAAGTCTGAATGGCTACCACATTGGAATATCTTTTGGCTACAGTCTTTTTAGCTGCAGGCCGTCTCTGAGCTGACAACCTCACTGTTCACCAGATTTTTATTACCATGTTTCTCCGATATGCGACTTTAAGAAAGCATTTGACAGTGTCATATCTGTCGTCAAGACTATTTTCTTGTTCCCACCATCACATGCATTCTGACATTTCTGTTGTATCCATTTATGAGCCAGGATGGTATGGAGTACAATTTACATTGGGAACCAATGAGTTGGTCATGGACTCATTTCTATTGCCTATGGTGATGAAAACATTTTACTGCCATCTTGAGCTTGTCTCTCTTCGTTGCAGGAAGAATGCTTCTTTGTGTTAGAGAGAGACCAGTTTCTGATAATCAGAGCCACTCTTCACTACAAAGACAGTTCAGTCATGGGCATGGTCAGAATATTGATGATAGTGGATTTGGAAATGGAACAAAAATATCTCATTTTCTTCCCACATCTCGGCGGATAGTTCAGTTCTCAAATGGCAGGGTATGTCTTATACAGTTTCAGAGTTTATCTTGCATAAATACTATGTCATTTATATCTGGGTAATGAATATCCAATGAACCTCTGTAACGTGGTTGGCACCTAGTCCTGAGATCAGACACTAGTTCGAGGTGGCTACACTTAAGGTATTCTGTATGTAAGAAGGCAGTTCCTTTGTATTGAGAGTGAGACTTCCATATGTGAAACTCCTCTTACAAGTCAAACTGTACTGTACAGTTTGCCCAGGTAGAGATTTGTATGTGCATCATAGATGAAAACTTCCACTGAAAAATATTTCCTTTTTCTTAAATATTAAGCTTTTAGTGTTGATGCACTTACTAGGCATGAGTGAGGACTTGAGAGAGGGAGTATTATTTGTGCAGTGTGCTTCATCAATTACAAATGCCACATGATTACTGGTTGACGCTTTGAGTGGTTCTGAGTTGATAGTCAAAAATAATAAAAGTTCAATATCCTTGAATTACCGTGAGCGGGCATTGATGTGCCCACAGCTCGACTTCTTTCAAGGTTAAGCGAAGATTGGCTGGGAAAAAGGTAGTGGGATAGCAACTGGAAGGGAAAGAGTTAATTTCTTGCTTGCCCTCTTACAGTAGGGATATAGATCTTCTAGGTTGGTTACTGCTCGCTTAAGAGTAATTCCAGCGTGTGCTACCTGGGCCCATATTCCTAACATACAAACTCCGCATAACTTGACCCCCAAGACAAGACTCGTAATTGGACACCTACTGTAGCATGGTGGGATACACCTAATGTCTGTCTACAACAAGCATATGCATATGCTTGTAAGATCGAACTATTCACTTTGTAAACATAGAATTTAATTTGATATCTCTACTTCTTGCAAACTGGTGATAGTTTGTGTAATTCAACTAAATAAAACAGGCCCTTCTTTTCTCAACTTATTTCCTTTTCTGTTGACTAAGCTTTACCAATGCAGGGGCCAGGACCAGATTCCCGGGTAGTTTACATTGATGGTGCATTTGATCTGTTCCATGCTGGACATGTCGAGGTAAATGCCTCCCACAGGAGAAACAGAGAAAAACCATGACATCTTTATTGGATGCTATGTCATATGCTTGTCTTGGTCGTATTTTCTTTCCACTTCTATGTCATATGCTTGTCTTGGTTGTATATTTTTTCCAGTTCTTTCTGCAGGTAGAACTAAAGTCTTCAAAACATTGCAATTCATAATTCAGTGTATTTATGGTTTCTTCAACGTAGATATTGCGACTTGCTCGAGGGCTTGGAGATTTCTTGCTTGTGGGCATTCACACAGATCAGACCATAAGGTAAGTATAATGGTTGCCTCTCCTTTTATCTTCTAATTACAATGCTTATACAGTTCATTCGCTTTTGCAACAGTCATAGTTTATAGTCAGAGACTCGGAGTGCACTGTTGAGCATAACTTCTGTAATTAGTTTTTTTAATATAGCATTTTTTTTACATCCATGCTTAATATTTCTCAGTTCAACTCGAGGACCACATCGCCCAATCATGAATCTCCATGAGCGCAGTTTGAGTGTTTTGGCTTGTCGTTATGTTGACGAAGTAATCATTGGTGCTCCGTGGCACATTTCAAAAGACATGGTGAGCTGTCTACTCCACTCTGAACAATAATATAAGTGTAGTATAACATGCTTGATGATATGGCTTCCATGCTGTACAAGTAAAAGCCTAATTTCATATCTAGTATCTTTTTTATAAAAATTATGGGCTGACTTGCACTTATCCATGGATCTATACACATAGTATAAATCTTATTTTCATAGTACTGTTAAATTCACTAAAATGTATGCATTCGTCAAATTAATGTGACATGGGAGCTAGGTTTGAGCTTAGGTAAACTAGGCCCACTTATATATATGCTTGATTAGAAAAAGTAGGCCCGTGCATGTAACTATTTAAGTGGATAATTTACTTTCACTTGCTACTTATGTTGGATACAAAGGACTAGACTTACTTTTGGTGGAAGCTTGAAGTAAGTCACTTACAAGTCACACAATCATAGATGGAGTATGGACTGTAGTTGTAGCCAACAACAGTCTACCCTAAGGGGAGGGGTCAAACAGGAGGTGATCGAGATCCAGCAGAGGGGAGGGGATGAGGAGGTCAACGATGAGTAGGTGAGAAGAGAGAAGGGATAAGCGCTATAGAATAATTTAACTCACATGCCTTACACAGCGCTCATCACTAGCTTATAACAACCCGGGAAGTGGCCATTGGTCCCACTGTCATACACTCATGTATAGGCGCGATTAAGTCTCCTCATGACAGTGGGTCCTGCACGTCTTCTTCTCCACACCTTGCGTCCGGCTGGTCCCCAGCCTCGCTGTCTGCCTCCACTTCTGAATTGTCTGGGCTAGCAGAAGGGGAGAGCGTGACAATTTTTTTTTCGAGAACACCTCGAGAGGGTCAGGGGGTTCCTGCATTTCATTAAGAAGAAGAGAATTGCCAAGGTCACCACCCACGACATGCAGAGCTGCGAGTCTACCCCATAGAGCCGCCGTTGCATGGCCTCCCGAGGCCGCCGTACATCCACCGTCCGGAACCGCCACTCCGGCAGTCCGGCATCCACCGCCTAGACCGCAAGGCAACCCTGCTCAACTGCCGAACCCCGCCGACCCACAAGTGCCAAGGACTCCCAAGGCAGTGCCTCCAAGAAGGAGCAAACCCACCTATGCAGCGTCGCCACGCCGCCATCCAAACCTGTGTCTCACTGCCACCACCGCAGCTCCACAAGCCAAGGGAGGAGCCCCTAGACACCTGAGGGCGCCCTACTGCAGCCACAAGAGCATACCCGAGTGCCACCACCAACGGATCTGGGAGCCTGACCCATGGCGGTCAGGGGCCGTCGCCTCAGCTTGCCTGCTGCGGCTAGGCGCAGCTGCCTCAAGGGAAGCCAGATGCCCAGATCCGGATGGATCTGACCCCTACAGGCCAAGCAGCACCAAGCAGCGGGAGAGAGCCCACGGCACCGCGCACTCCGCCTGGAGCACCCACCACCAGCTCCCTCCATGCCACTGGCGCCGCCACGGACTGCCCGCCCCAACGATGACGCCACCGCGCGCCAACGGAACTCGCCACTGCTTCCACCGCTGGTCTCCCCGCGCCACCGCGCGCCAACGGAACTCGCCACTGCGTCCACCGCAGGTCTCCCCGCGCCACCGCGGCGAAGCCAGCAGCAGTGGCGGGAGGAGGGCGCCGAGAGGGGAGAGCCTGGCGGCGGTGGACTAGGTTTCCCAGAGTCTCCCCCAGGAGGAGCAACGCGGGGTGGGGGTTCCTTGTTTCCTCTCTGTCTAAATTTTTGGAGGGCGTGACAATGACGAACCAGAAAACATATATGCAGAAACCATCAGTACCTCTACATATTACAAAATGTAATTATGTCAAGTATGAGAATTAGTTCACTACAAAATAAAGGTAACAATGAAATGGACAGAAAGATTCCCAATTTCCAATAGGCCACCAGTTTTATTTGGACAGATTGATGGCCTTTCATAACTTCTAGCTTTTCCAGTATCCTTTGTCTCATCTCCAGCTTGATCTTCATTAAGCAACGCTGAGGTATTGCATTGCTTTCCGAGGAAATTGTGTTGTCTAATTGGTCGTATTATCCATGCTAAGCTGCAATGCCAACCATGGTTAGCTGCTAGGTTCTGTGAAGCCGTTGACTCCGGAATCCTGTCTCAAACTAAGGCATTCCTTGTAGTCATAGAACAGTAGTACACTGAGAAATTTGGTCATTGTGCTCACTGCTCAGAAATGATGTGATCAGTGTCCTCAAGTTGTCCTGACTGGTTGCATTGAAGCAGAACGTGCAGGCACCTAACCTGTAATTTTGAACACAAAACAATCATACTTCCATCAAATAAAATCTATATATTTTTCATCTGTATAATTTACTGTCCTTTTCGAGAAAACTATAATTTACTGTCTAACCTTGTGTATTATCCAGGATCGTTTCGTAATCACCTGCTGCAATTTTAGTTGTCAACCAGGTTATGTGTGTGTGGTATTTGCCAAGATCTCTGACTTTCCTTTTTGTACAGATTACCACTTTTAACATTTCATTGGTTGTTCATGGAACTATAGCTGAGAACATGGACTATACAGAGGTAATTAAGCTGTCTTTTTCTTGGAATATGCAAATGTTGAACCTTGACAATTGATCATTGTCACTTTGTGCACTTATCAGGATGATTCAAATCCATATGCTGCTCCAATTGCTATGGGCATTTATCATAAGCTGGATAGCCCTTTGGACATCACCACTAGTACTATTATAAGGAGAATAGTTTCTAACCATGAAGCCTACCAGGTAACTACCCTGAAACTGGGTTGGGTGGAGCCTTGTCCTTCTGTGCTGTATGCAGCACTACACTCTATATTCTGTGCAAATGTGATTTGCCTTTTGTCGTCGTATATCAATGTTGTGCATGCAGGAGTTATTTTCTACTGATTTTATGGTAGTGCATTAGTGTCTGAATAAATCCCTTTGGAGATGCAGCATTGAATATTTGTCAGTCTCCCTGGGACCAATATTTCCTGCTATAACTATGCTCAACAACACGTTCTTTGGTGTAGGGGCTGATATGGTTTGCATTTATTCTGGTCCACTGCTTTGGTGTGTTTTTACTCATGCTTGGTCTATGGTGTTGCTTTGTGCAGAAACGGAATGAGAAGAAGGAAGCCAGCGAGAAGAAGTACTATGACAGTAAAAGGTTTGTCAATGGAGAGTAGTGGCTTCTGAATAGATCTTCTCAGAAGACTGTTCCTGGATCTTTGAGGCTCTAACACAGGTCACAAATGAAACCATCAAGTGATCTACAATTTTACCGCTCCATTGTCATTTTTGCTATATAGCTTGGTAGCTTCAGATGCAGTCTTGATGCATGACAGGCAGTGGTGCTGAATTGGGTGCGGAACCTGGATGAATTTCCAGTGGCCATTTTCAGTGTCACTACCTACCCTATCCTCCCCTGTATACCGGCTTCCAGAGCTGCTGTTACCGGCCGAGTTCTTTTCGAGATCTATAGATCTCTGAGAATTGTGGTACAAGATGAATGCTAGGCCAATTAATTGTTTGTTTCCCTGTTGCTCTTATGTGGCGGGCATCCAATGCCAGTCGTTTTCTCATATATTTGGTGGAGCTGAGTCCCGATCTTAAACCGAACATGGACTAACTGATATGGTATGCCAGTCACTGGTCGGTGAAAGCAGTTGGGTCTGATGGTACACCTGGACGGTTGGTTTCGTCGGGATCTGCCGACACGTCAAGATCTATTGTAATCTTGGCAAAACGCTTGCTAGGCAATAACATAACACTAGAAAGGTGGCAGATGGCTGCACCCTGCTGGTTCTGTCCGCGGGTCCGGTATGCTGTTAAGCATGGAAAAGGATGTGGTACCTGTGAGATTTCCAGATGGTGCATTTTTAGCAGCAGCTGGGGCTGACTGTGTTTGCTCTCTTGTGAGCAACTTCCCACTGTTTGGTGTCCATCGTTTGCGCCTTGCTACTTGCCAGCACTGGCTTGGCCTTGATTTGGACTCCTAGTATTTGGGTGGTTTATCTGTCAATGATAGGGGGGCCTGCCGATGTGGTAAAACAGCTTTCGTGTCAGACACGCGTGATCGGCTCATGGAGTCGAGTGTTGCTCTGTTTGGGAAATCATCTTGCTTCTTTCTGGGGGAGATAGGATAGGAGGGCCCCTGAATTGATGGACGACCTCAGATGTGGTCTGCGTTGATCCTTCATGGTTAAAAGAAGAGGTTACACTGAACCGTGCCCTGGTGCTTGGAAACACAGTACTCCCGCCGATCCAAATTAATTTTCGCAGCTCTAGTATAAGTTAGTACAAAGTTGTATTGGAGCTGCAAAAATTAGTTTGGATCGGAGGGAGTAGATTACATGATGTAAAATTCCTGAAAGGTGAGAAAGTCTGCATTAGTAGTCTTTGATTTTCACAGAATTCAAATAGAAATTTATCGCGATGAAAAATGCATGTCGTTCTGTTGCAAATATAAAGTTTAAAAGATAGAGAGGTCTGATCGCAATTGTAGAGCGATGCAACAACGATTTCTCCGCAGGAATTCGCCTTTTGGCGCCTTTTCTCTGCGCCCAAGCACAAGAATTAATGGTTTGGGATACATGGTTTGTGAATAATGGAGTGGGGGCTGCCGGCTGCGTAAAGAAGAGAAATCAGCAGCATCTAAAAGGGCAGTGGAAAAGAGAGAGTCGCTCTCAACATGGATGGTGTGGGGCAAGCTGAAGATCCACCTGCTGGAGATCCCAGCGACGACCCTCCGACACACGCCCCCCCCTTGTCAGACGCCCACTTGTTATTACTACCCATGCATGTCAGCTCATTCATATCGCATTGCACGCCCCCACTGATGAAACATGGAATCATCAAAAAAAAAAATCCATCCTAATCTAATCTCTGTGTTTGAACTTTGAACCACGTAGCCAGCTAGCTAGGCGATCCGACCTGTACATTTTCTGGCTGGGCATGCTTGCAGATAAGGAGTCACTGTGCATGTTGTGCATGCTAGATTCATTAGGGCGCCTTTAATTAACTACTACTGGCATCATCATAGTGCACTCGTGCTGCATGCGTTGGTGCGTTGGATGGACCGGTTTGGCGCGCCAAATTTTCGTGGCATGCATGATGGCTACGTACGTGTGTCCTACCGGCGACGGCGAGCTCTCCTTGTAAGTTGTAACCTCGGCCTCGCTTTTTTTCATCTTTTTCCTTCATGTGACATTTGGTGTTTCAGGCTTGATTTCGTGAATAAAAGGAGATGGCTTGGCGCCTTGGCCTATGAGCTATGATCATCATCATTACATTAGACTAGACCGGACTGCGCAGCAGATACTACTCTACTTACTGGTTCCTCTCGGATCATGGCTAGGCTTAGCTGCTAGCATGTGTAGCATTAGTTTACTGTCCAGTTCAGAACTGTAGCGAGCAAGAAAAATAACGGCCTGGTCAGCTTTAGCTTGTCCTTTAGCTGAGCATGCACATGGAAACTTGGCCATGATCATAACTAACGCCGGTAATTAATTGTTTTAAGACATCGTGAGTCACTCCGTCCGGCGATTACTGCAGTTGATTAGCACATCCCCAACTGCCATTGATGATGAAGCTCGCAGGCATGCATGTGCAGGCACGCAGTTTCACTCGCAGGCGCACGTAATTTAGTTGCCGCGCCAGCAGCTTACTTAATCTATTGCCACGATTGCAACCGCTTCATCCATCCGCCGGAGGGACTCGTCTTTTCACCGTGGCAGCAGGTGGTAGTAGTAGAAGACATTTGGCGCCAAAGTTGGGTGGGCTGGGCTGGAGGGAGAGCAGCAGCAGCAGCACTGCTGCATGCCTCGTACGTGTAAAAGCGCATCTGTGGACGCGGTGCGCAGTGGTATTATCTTTCGCTAATTCCAAGGCAGAAAGAAGGAAAGAAGGAAGATCTTCGCGGACCCTTTGCTTTTCCCGTCACATGCATGCTGCTTGCTTTGCTCGCCCTCTCTCCCGCCCGGTGGTCAAAAGAAAAGAAAAGATCTCTCTCTCCCACGCTTACGCACGCACACGCGCCTGCGGGGGAGTTGCCACTTGGCTGGCCGGCTCCATGATCAGACAGTCCCCGGCTGCTGCCCTGCACTAGTAGGCTCGGGGCCGGGGGGCAGCTACACTGCACCCGTGTGCTGTGGTGTGCGTGGCCAAATTGCCCATGGCCACCACCATCTTATCGATCTCTGTGGTCCCGCGGCAGAGATCACCAAACATTTAGCGCGCCTTTGATTATGTTCGAACATGTGTACATATATATGTAGGTCTGTGTTTTGTATGCAGTATCTGTAGTGTCTGTTTCTCTTTGTATGTACATGTATCTTAGAAGACAAGGTACCAGTCATACCCCTTTTACCTATATATATGTGCCTAGTGCACGATCAATCAATTATTGATGCATCAAATTATTCTCTGCATGGTATCAGTTTTTTAGGTTTTCCTCTCGCTTCCGCTGCCGCCGCCGCCACCCAGCCGCCACCGTCTGTGCACCTCTCGCGCCGGCTGCCGCTCCTACCCGATCGCACCCGCCTCGCTAAGCTGCTCCCGATCCCGATCGCACCCGCCTCGTTAGCCGCTGCCCGCACATCGCCACGAACCCCACGCGTTAGCGCACACCCGCCGATCGCCGCGCCAACAAGACTCCCGCCGACGCTTCGCTTCGCTAGCGCTTCGCCGCTAGCCTCACCTGCCCGCCAGCGATCGCTATCGGTCGGCCGCCTCGCTTGACTTCCCATGTCGCCATGACTTCCTCCGGCTCCTCCTCCTACAACCCCTTCGCCGGGCCGAACCCCGCTGACATCCACGACATCAACATCCACGACCGCGTCCCCGTCGTCCTCGATGCCACCGACGCCACGTACTTCGTGTGGAAGACGTACTTCTCGCTGCTCTTCCGCGAGAACAACCTCGTGGATCACGTTGACGGCTCCGTCGACTCCCGCGCCGTGGTGGGCGACTCCGAGTGGACCGCGATCGACGCCACGCTCATCCAGTGGTTCTTCACCACCATCTCGAAGGACTTGTTTCACACGGTCGTGAGCGACGGTGATAACGCCCGCGCCGTGTGGGTCAAGCTCAACGGCCTCTTCACCGACAACAAGCTTCAGCGCCGCGTGTTTTTGCAGCAGGAATTTTTTGACTGTCATCAGGATGATCAGTCTACCAATGACTACTGCCGTGGTGTCGCCGCCTGAAGACGTTGGCGGATGAGCTCCGTTACATTGGCGCCAAGGTTGATGACGACCCCCTCCTCAGCATGCTCACCGCCGGCCTCAACGAGGACTTCGGTAATGCCGCATCCAACCTCTCCCTCATACCGGAGCCCTCCTTCCCCAAGTTTGTGGCATACTTGCGGTTGGAGGAGCGCCGGATGAAGGGGGTCAAGAAGCGCGTGCAGCACCATGCCCTCGCCGCCGACACCTCACGTGGTGCCCTCCACCGGCCGCCCGCCGCGCACCGCACCCGTCACCGGCCGGCGCCCGCGCCTTGGGTTTTACCCTCCGCTGCGCCCCGCCCCACCCGCCGCCCCAAAGAGCGCAACAAGGTGGCGGGCGCCCACGCGCCACGCCATGGGGCGGTCGCAACAGCGCAAGGGGCTCCTCGTCAGCAGCAGCAGCAGGCCACCCCGCCCTGGACTTACGGCACCAACCCGTGGATGGGCGTCGTACACGCGTATTCGATGCCGGTTCCTCGGGCTCCCGCTCCAGGCATCCTTGGGCCTCGGCCGGCGAGCCACCAGGCGCTCTTCACCGCGCAGAACGCCACCTCCTGCAGCGGCTACGGCGCCGCGCCCGCGCTCGCGCCCGCCTACGGAGGGTTTATCCCTCCCCAGGTGTCGCCGCCGTGGGACCCAGCCCTTCTCGCTGCTCTGCACTCCGCCCCGTCACCGAGCTCCTACGGTGGCGGCGGTGACTGGTACATGGACTCGGGCGCCACCGCTCACATGACTGCTCATCCCGTTAACCTCACATCCGCCACTCCTATTCATACTCCCACTCACATCACTCTTGGTAATGGTTCCTCCATTCCCATTACACATGCCGGTCATATGCCTTTTCCTTCTACTTCTACTCCGGTTAACATGTCTAATGTTCTTGTGTCTCCTAACTTAGTTACCAATCTTGTTTCTGTTCGTCGCCTTGCTCGTGAGAACCCTATCACTGTTGAATTTGACGATATCGACTTTTCTGTGAAGGACGCCCATACACGGATGGCACTTCACCGATGTGACAGCCCGGACGAGCTTTACCCGGTGCATCCCTCCGGCGCCACCACCACCCGTCGTCCCGTCGCCTTCGTTGCTGGTGTCGATCTTTGGCATGCCCGCCTCGGCCATCCCAACTCCACCGTTATGCGTCAGATTCTTCAGAGTTTTTCTTTCTCATGTAATAAGGTTGACGACCACTCTTGTGAGGCTTGCCGTCTTCCCTTTAGCGAGTCTACAAACATTTCCACTTTTCCGTTTCAGTTGTTGCATAGTGATGTTTGGACGTTCCCGGTTGCGAGCAACACGGGTTACTTATACTATTTGGTGATTTTGGATGATTTCTTTCATTATGTGTGGACATTTCCTCTCCGTCGCAAGTCCGACGCTCTTGCCACACTCACAGCTTTTTATTCATATGTCACCACACAGTCCGGTCGTCCTATTCTTGCCTTGCAAACTCACAACAGAAAGGAGTTTGACAATGTCGCCGTCCGCAATCTTCTTGCGTCGCACGACACCATGTTTCGCCTCACTTGCCCCTACACGTCACAACAGAATGGTCGCGCCGAGCGCGTCATTCGCACTCTTAGTGACTTGTCCACACGTTTCTCTTCCACTCCTACGTGCCTCCTCGGTTCTGGCCGGACGCGCTCGCGACCGCCAGCCTCCTTATAAACATTCGCCCGTGTCGTCCACGCTGGAACTACACTCCTCACCAGCTCCTCTTTGGTGCGGTTCCATCTTATGATGGTCTTCGCATTTTCGGATGTCTCTGTTATCCTAGCACCACGTCCACTGCACCTCACAAACTCGCTCCCCGGTCGCTTCCTTGCATCTTCCTTGGTTATCCTCCCAACACCAAAGGTTACCGGTGCTATGCTCCAGTGTCCCACCGCGTTTTCACCTCGCGACACGTGTACTTTGATGAGCTGGTGTTCCCGTTTCAGCAGGTACCGTCACCCTCGGCGTCCCATGCCGCCGTTGCCCCCCCCCCTCTGCGAACCGCCCGTCATGCACGGGCTTGGCCTGCCAGCGCCCCGCGCCCGGCGGCCCGTCGCCGCTGCCCCTCGGCTGCCCTCAGCGCGCGGCCCCACCGCCGCCCACACACCCGCCTTTTGGCGCTCCGAGACCGGCTCGAGCTCATCTCGCGGTCCCCTCTCGCTCTCGCTGCCGCCGCACCTCTCGCCGGTGTGGTCACTCGGGCTTGGACTGGGGCGTTTCGTCCTAGCATGCGCTATACCTTCGACGAGTACGTGTGTGCCGCGTCCACCCCGGCCCCGTCCCCGCTCCCCACCTCCGTTCGCGCAGCCCTCGAGATTCGAACTGGCTTGCTGCAATGCGTGAGGAGTTCGACGCCCTGCAGCGCAACCGTACGTGGCATCTTGTTCGGCGGCCTCCCCGTGCCAACGTCATCACTGGCAAGTGGGTCTTCCACCACAAGACTCGCCCCGACGGTTCCCTCGAGCGCTACAAGGTGTGATGGGTCATGCCCAGTTTTCGCGAGCGCGCCGGCGTGGACTTCACCGACACCTTCGCCCCGGTTGTCAAACCGGGCACGATTCGCGCTGTTCTCCAGCTCGCTGTTTCTCACGCCTGGCCCGTTCACTAGCTCGACGTGTCCAATGCTTTTCTGCATGGCCACCTCGACGAGCAGGTGTTTTGTCAGCAGCCTACTGGTTTCATAGACACCGACCATCCGGACCACGTGTGCTTGCTCTCCCATTCTTTCTACGGGTTGAAGCAGGCACCTCGGGCTTGATACCAGCGGATCGTGGCCGTCCTTCAGCATCAGGGGTTCTGGTCCACACGGTCCGATGCCTCCCTGTTTGTTTATCACCAGTGCACCGCCACCGCATACCTCCCCCTCTACGTCGACGACATCATCCTGACTACGTCCTCGCCAGCGCTGCTTCAATAGATCACAGCTCGCCTCGGCTCCGAGTTCGCCCTCAAGGACTTGGGGGCTCTCCACCACTTCCTCGGCATCGAGGTTGTTCGCCGGGCCACTCGCTTCTTTCTGCATCAGCAGAAGTATGCCTACGAGCTCCTGGAGAGAGCCGACATGCTTAACTGCAAGCCTGCTCCTATGCCTGTCGACACGAAGGCTAAGGTGTCCGCCATCGAGGGTTCTCCGGCGTCTGACGCTCCCTTCTACCGCTCCATCGTCGGTGCTCTTCAGTACCTCACGCTGACGCGTCCGGACATTCAGTACACTATCCAGCAGGTGTGCCTTCACATGCATGCTCCTCGTGACGCTCATTGGGCTCTGGTGAAACGTATTCTCTGATACATACGTGGCACCACAACTATGGGTCTCACCCTGACGGCATCACTTGACACCAGCCTGGTCACCTACTCCGACACCGACTGGGCTGGGTGTCCCGACACTCGACGCTCCACTTCCGGCTACTGCGTCTACCTCGGGCCCTCTCTGATTTCGTGGTCGTCTAAACGACAACCCACGGTCTCACGATCGAGCGCTGAGGCTGAGTACAGGGCTGTGGCCAACGCCGTCGCGGAGTGCTCTTGGCTACGACAACTACTTCAGGAGTTGCTATGTGAGGTTATCAAGGCGATGCTTGTCTACTGTGACAACGTCTCCGCGGTGTACCTCGCTGCCAACCCTGTCCATCACCGACGGAAGAAGCATATTGAGCTCAACATTCACTTCGTCAGGGAGCACGTCGCACTTGGTCGTGTTCGAGTTCTACATGTGCCCACTGATCAACAGTTTGCCGATGTTATGACGAAGGGACTACCCACCTCGACATTCGAGGGTTTTCGGTCCAGTCTCTGCGTCATCGACGACTCTTCGACTGCGAGGGGGGGGGGGAGGGGGGTGTTGAACATGTGTACATGTACGTAGGTCTGGGTTTCGTATGCAGTACCTGTAGTGTCTGTCTCCCTCTGTTGTACGTGTATCTTAGGAGACAAGATATCGGTCGCACCCCTTATATATATGTGCCTAGTGCACGATCAATCAATTATCGATGCACCAAATCATTCTCTACAGATTGGAATGCATTTTTCAGGACTCCTTTTTTCTATAGTTATGTGTTTTGCCCGGTTCGCATGATTGAGTCACAAATGAATTTCTCTCTCTAGGATCCCTTGTTACTTCTGTAAAGGGTGTTGTAGTATCTGCGTCGTGGGGCTTCGACGTGCGAGGGTGCCCTCCGCGTCGTTCATTTCGCACGCCTCCCACCATTGGCTCACTGGCACGCTTCCGGTCGTCGAATCTCCGCGGCCTTGAGTTATGCCTTGGGTTGACGCTTTTGAAGTTATTGCTAATGCATAATTTGGTGTCTATGATGGTCATTACTTTGTTCCCAGAATAGTATTAAAATTCTTTCTAAACCTTTGGCGGTGAGAATTGGACTTCACAGCAAAAATTATCCTTTCTTCACCTCCTTGAAAATGGAAAAAAGTGGATTGCAAGTATGTGTTCTCATGCTAGATTAACTTATACAAGTCCGTAGAAAAATAAGGATACGCTTTTGTGCTTGGGCTTTGAGTGTAAGCTTAATCGTTCACAACAATGAGCTTAGCTAGACAATTATCTTACTCAAGGACGAGCAAGGTTTGAACTTGGAGATGTTGATGAGTGCATTTTACATCATATTTAATAGCTCATTTGTTGCATAAAAACTCCTCATATCATGTCCCACCGAGCCACTTTCATGCCCATTATGCATTATTACTAGCTTCCCCTCATTTTAACGTGAGCATTACACAATCTTTAGTTTTATACCTTTTTCCTGGTTGTGTGTGTCTGTAGGAGAGGTGGAACTTCTTTAAGCTTTGGAAATATTTTGAAGGCAAAAATGCATATATGAAGACTACATGAAGAGAGGATCAATTCCATATAAAGTGTTGGAAATATGCCCTATAGGCAATCATGTGATGTGTTATTTCCCTATGTATTCATGGGTCATTTGTATTTGTTTGAGGGAGAAGAGATCGAACACACTTGATTCATATTGATCAGCCATACTTATATAGGGGAGGCGAGCCACGATGGTGATCGTGGGCAAGGCCATGACGAGGAGAGTGGGGACATGCATCTTGACTGGGAAAATGTCACGGCTAATATGCGACCCTATCCAAAAGGAACTCGAAGGTCCCACCAAGGATAGACCCGCATATTGAAACGCTTTTGCAAGGTGGATATCATTACATCAACATTACATAATAGATGGGGATACATACATAAGGCACAAATGCCACAAGAATACATCAACAACATATACAAGAGATCAACATCCGACTACGGATGAAACATAAACAGAAGCTCAAACGACATCCACCCTGCTAGCCCAGGCTGCCGACCTGGAACCTAACCCCTGATCGAAGAAGAAGCAGAAGAAGAACTCCAACACAAGAAAACATCGCTCTCGCGTCATGATCATCGCAAAACCTGTACCTGCAACTGGTGGTGTAGTAATCTGTGAGCCACGAGGACTCAGCAATCCCATTACCATGGGTATCAAGACTAGCAAAGCTTAATGGGAAAGGAAGGGGTAAAGTGGTGAGGTTGCAGCAGCGACTAAGCATATATGGTGGCTAACATACGCAAATGAGAGCGAGAAGAGAAACAAAGGAACGGTCGTCAACTAGTAATGATCAAGAAGTGATCCTGAACTCCTACTTACGTCAGACATAACCCAGAAACCGTGTTCTCCTCTCGATCAACCCCGAAAAGAGACACTCACGGTTACGCACACGGTTGGTGTATTTTAATTGAGATCAACTTCGGGTTTTCTACAACCGGATATTAACAAATTCCCATCTGCCACATAACCGCGGGCACGGCTCTCGAAAGTTTATACCCTGCAGGGGTGTCCCAACTTAGCCCATGATAAGCTCTCGCGATCAACGAAGGATATTCCTTCTCCCCGGGAAGACCCGATCAGTCTCGGAATCCTGGCTACAAGACATTTCGACAGCAATAAAACAAGACCAGCAAAGCCGCCCGATGCGCCGACAATCCCGATAGGAGCTGCACATATCTCGTTCTCAGGGCAACACCGGATGAGACTACCTACGAGTAAAACCAAACCTCGGGTTGCCTCAAGGTGGCCCCAGTAGCTTCGGTTCAGGCCAAGACTTAGAGAAGCACGGCCCGGGGGCTGAATAAAGATGACCCTTGGGTTAATTACTCCCAAGGGAAATATAGGTGGTGGTGAGGCAAATGGTAAAACCAATGTTGGGCCTTCTGGAGGAGTCTTATTCAAAGCGAACTGTCAAGGGGTCCCATAAATCACCCGACCGCGTTAGGGACGCAAAATCCGGGAACATAATACCGATATGACGGAAACTAGGGCGGCAAGAGTGGAACAAAACACCAGGCATAAGGCCGAGCCTTCCACCCTTTACCAAGTATATAGATGCATTAATTAAATAAGATATATTGTGATATCCCAACAAGTAAACATGTTCCAACAAGGAACAACATCTCCATGTTCCAACAAGGAACAAACTTCATCTTCACCTGCAACTAACAACGCTATAAGAGGGGCTGAGCAAAGCGGTAACATAGCCAAACAACGGTTTGCTAGGAAGGGTGAAAAGGTTAGAGGCTGACATGACAATTTAGGATGGCTTGAGGAACAGGTAATAGGTAGCGCAGCATAGCGATAGAACGAAGCAACTAGCATAGCAATGATAGTAGTGAGATCCAGGGTAGCGGTCATCTTGCCTGAAATCCCGCAAGGAAGAAGAACGAGTCCATGAAGAAGACGAACGGATGAAGCCGAACCAAGCGTAGACGAACGAATCCTCACGATCGCAACGAAACAGGAACTAACAAGAAGAAGCACACAACATAGTAAACACACCACACATGAACATGACAAGATGCACAACAAACATGATGCATGACAAATCTAGATGAGGCTACTCATGGCAAGAGATGATGCAAACAAGAGCAACACATCAAGGCAAGTTTAAATGAGGCCGGAAACAACATATAACAATTCCGGTAAGTCCTCATATGCAAATTTCGAAATTGGTCCAGATCTGGATAACTTTATGTTCAAGTTGTTAACCAGAAATTTAAGATGCACCACGGTGATCTACACGAAATTCTAGTCAAGTTACATATAAAGTTCATTAGATTCGGAGCTACGGCCTAGAAGATATGAGCAAAACAAGTTAAACATGGCATTGATGCAAAATGCATACAAACATCAAGCAAACACCTCAAAACATGGATGCAACATGATAATATGAAACTACATGCAAAATCAAGCAAGTTTCATATAGAGCACACTCAAAACGGAGCAACGGATCAACACATACACTCTATACAAGTCATAACAACAATCTGTCCAAAACAGCAAGTAGGCATATTGCAAGCATCAAAACAACAAGCTACAGGACCTCAACGAGAAAACAAAAGGCATGGGCATGATGTACAGGTAAAGCATTACAAAACATGAACACTGAGCTATCTCCAGAAATCACTAGAACATGCTCAAGAACACATGGCAAGATTGCAAATAATAACAATTTCAGGCATTGGCAGAAATAACATCAGGTTGCAATGTTTAGAGCTATCAAACAACATGTTACAGGAACTTATCATGGCAAACAAAAGCATGGCAAGAATCTACTAATTGCATAGAACAAAAGTCCTTTAGTGACCATAAGCCAAAAAGGATCAGAAAATATGATGTCACCCATGTAAACATGGCAAGTTATATTACAGATTCAAACATGGCAGGATCAACGATAAGTAGGCATGTTGGTGAGCTTGAACCACTCACCACAGAGCAATACATGGCATTGCAAGGCAACTCACAGTAAGAAGACATGGCATAGAAGCTATACATGGCAAGAACAACATCATAGGGTGCAAGGATCAACTACAACAACCTTGGCAAAATTGAATAACATGTAAACAGTCTGCCAGGAAACATTTTATAGCAAAAGTAGAGCTCGATTAGCTCAAGCTATGGCACTCCATAATTGCAGAAAAGGACATGGATGGATAGAGCAAGACACGTATAACAAAACATCCTTACTGAAGTATCTCCAAATATGCATGGATCTCTCTGCAGCATCAAGTTAACATGGCATCAAAATATCAGCAAAACAGGGCTGAAAACAACAACATCAAGAAGCCTACTTTGTGATATAGGCGAGGGTGTCCCGATCTTTCGATGAGATGATAACTATCGATTTGATGGAGACGACTTTGACGATCCGACTACAAACGTGCACGACGTTGCGCCTTAGCAATCGCTAAACCAACTCCGAGAGGTTATTGACCACGCCGGAGCACGATCAACGACCACGAAGGTCTATTCCTGCAAGCAATCAAGAACAAGCAAGAATATGATAAAGCAATCTGAATATTGCGAATATATATGAAGTATTGATAATGGTGGGGATCCGTAAGCGGTCTTGGTCTGGTCGTTGGACACAAACAAAGTACACGGTTGCAATGGCTAACTTTTAACTAAACAAATCCCAAGGAAAAAGCTACTAGATGGATCTACTTATATAGGAGCAAGGGGTGGCGGCCAAGGAGGTGGGAGGACGTCCCAAGGCAGCCTAAAACTAACCCTAGGTCGTACAAGGCCAATGGGCCCAAGCGGAGGTGACGTAACACCTTTGGACTTATAGTTTGACTCGGATTCTGCTGCAGCATCAGATTGTTTAGTCTATAACTCAACGCTCCGGACGGATTTTAAGGTGATTCCAATTGGGTTGGAAAATGCACGAAATCTATTTTCCAACAAAAAAAGAATCAACCAATTTGGAGTCCGTATGAAAAAGTTGTAGACGTTTTGAGTCAGGTATGTCTGTGCAGTCCGAATCTGAGTCCAGAACGTGAGAGACTTGGACTCTATCTTCTCTTGGGCCAAAAGTGACGTGAGAGAACTTTTTGAACAGCAGGTAAACATCTCTTTCTCCCTTATCTTCATATGTGGATTGTACAAATGTCCCATACACCTGCAATTAGACATGGCACAAAAGTTTGTGAAGTATTTTTGTCCTGGATAACATAAATATATTATTGAATAGTTTGCACTAGAAATCACCTGAGAAATATGCATGTATGCAATATTTTTGGTCTCATCCAAGGTAGTCATGTCCTCATCACTTTGCATGCTTGTGCTAGTCACCACATAGATCACAAAAATACATGGCATACACCCCTGGAAAGATGGCATGGCATATTACAAAACACATGTAGGACTCAAGTTCATAGGATGCACACATCAATCATGGCAAAAATGACAAAAGTGCATGTTCTGTTAAGAAACAGAAACTAACATCACATAGCACTCTTCCAACAGTATTTAGGGCATCAAGATGAGCTCAAATGAAAAAGATGCAATGAGATGAAATGATCTACTCATCGATACGAACAAATTGACATATTATACACGCAAAACGGAGCTATATGCACAGAGTTACACCCATCACAAAAATGCAACATAATATGATTTTTCAGAAAAGACTTAGGCAAAAAAATAGACCTCGCGGGGGGGTGGGGGGGGGGGGGGTTGACTGGACGGACATGTCCGGGCTCCTCCGGACACGTCCGGCGCTGCCAAAAGAGGCAGAGGAGTAACGGGCGGCGGCGCGATCTCCGGCGAAGGCGGAGGGGTTCGGCGACTGACGAGGCAGGGAATGGGTCGCGGGGGCCCGGATCTGGCGGCTCCCGGCCGGATCCGGCTGGAGGAGGCCGGGCGGCGAGGCCTCGCGCAGCAGCGGCGTGGCTGGCCTCAAGCGGCGGCGGTGCCTCGCGAGGGAGAGAGGGAAGGAGGGCGACGTGGCGGCTTGCCATCGCCCGAGGCGGCGCGCTGGGTCTCGTGTGTGGCGGCTGGCGATTAGGCGGCGCAAAGTGGCGGGCAGGGTCGGCCGGCGCTGAAAACGAGGAGGAGGTGGTTGGTGGCGCGGAATCTGAGGAGGGGAAGGCTAGAGGTAGGTGGAGGGGGGTTAGGCTGCCCAAAATGGACAAGGGGTGTCCATTTATAGCACATAGCTAGGGTTTTTGGGGGTTTTGGGGCCCTGCGATCGCGATCGGACGGTTCCGGACGCGAGGAGAGGTGGGTTGGCCTAGGTGGGCTGCAAGTGACCGTCTAGAAGGCCTCGGGCGGAGAAGAGAGGGGGAGAAGTGAGGCCCGGGGACTGTTCCGGAGACCGAAACGTCCGGCGAGAATACCGGCAACGATGCCGCTATATATATAACGATTGGGCTATCAAACGAGCTCCGAATGCGACGAAACTTGACAGGCGGTCTACCGGTGGTATACCAAGGCCGCTTGACAAACCTCGGGCCATTCCGAGAAAGTTTAATACCCGCACATGAAAAGAGGTAAAAGGGGGGGCGCCGGGAGCCATAGGAGTGCCGGATTGCAAAACGGACAACGGGGAAAATGCTCGGATGCATGAGACGAACACGTATGCAATGCAATGTGTAAGATGACATGATAAAATGCAGATGATGACATGGCAAAGTGCAACACGCAAGTAAATGACATGGCAACACCGACGAATAACTGAAGGACACCTGGCGCATCGGATCCGGGGCATTACAACACTCCTCCACTAACAAGAGATCTCGTCCCGAGATCTTAGGACCGAGACGAAAGGGAAAAGGGATGAGGTGAAACAAAAACTCAAAGAAGAAGCAAGGAATCGAGAGCACTCGAGGAGAAGAGAGGAACGACGAGAATGACGAGAATCAAAAGCTCATGGAAATCAGATAGATTATGAAAGCACTCGTTCTAACCGGAGTGGTTAGAATGAGAAAAGTAACGAATAGGACTGAAAGGATTTAGGCAGCACTCCGGCTGAACATGGAAAGAAGAGAACATGAACTTAAGAGGATGGAATGATACTAGATGAAGACATGACACAAAACCTCCGGAAAGAATTAAGGAGTTGAAAGAAAAGAACGGAGAAGAAAATGACAACTTGTGCCACGAATGATATTGAAAGCATGTTTAGAAGGAGGGTTTAAACGGAGTTGTTGAGACAATCAACAACGAAAAGAATAAGCTTGCTATGGACTTATGGGTACCCTCTCAAAATTATGAGGTGATAGCCAACCACAAGCGGAAAAGATTGAATAACTGAGGAGAATGAAGAAATGCAAAACTCCACTTCAAAAGAATACGGAGAATTAATTGCACTTCGAGACGCGAGAAGAAAAGATACTTGAACTCCACCAACAAAATCTTGATGAACTCTTGAAGAATGAATTAAATCATGAAGAACCACCATGAAGAACTCCGGTAACAAAAGGATGATGAGATAGAATGAAGGAATAAAGAATAAGATGAGCCTTGCGATGATTTAGATGGAGGTTCCGACGAAATGGACGAGGGAAATAATTGAACTCCGGAAAAGGAAAGATGAAAACACTTGGAACTAGAATTTATTCATCAAGAACAAAATCCAAAGAAAAAGATTACTCACTTCAAGGAAATAAGAATAAGATTTATTGTATGCTTATCCTTCATCAAATTAAATTGATGACCAACAATGGATTTTTGCATATTACTTATTCTTCTTGAAAAAGGATTGAGAAGTGACATAGCGCCAACTTGAGAAGGACTTCATGAACCACCGGTAGGATTCGAAAGAACGACTGAATTAATATGATAAACAAGGAAAAGAATCTTGAACGAACCATCGTAAGAATTCGGAAATGACTGATGAAAGAAAATGAATCACCGGGAAGAATTAGAAGAACAAATATGATTGAGGGAATTTAGAGGAAAGAGATCGAAGAGATCGCGAACTGATTAAAGAGAAAAACACCGGAAGAATATTGAGACGAACGAAGGGGCACGAATATGGAATAATTGTGGAATGAATCTGAAAACTTAGAACGAAGAAATCTTCCGAAAAGATGGCCTCCGGATGATCGAGAGAGAAAACAACTCCTGAAATGCTCCGGATGGATGAAAAGAATTTGCATGACTAGAAACAATTAGATAGGATAACATCGAGCTAGCACCATGAACCTCCGGGGGAACGGACAAAATTTAAGAGAAAAAAAATCTACGACGGTCTTCAAATGTTGAGAATGACGACAGGAACCACCCTGCAGAATTGTTGAGACGCTCTGGGAGAATGAAAAACAAAGACATTGAGTCAACAATGAAAATGATTTTCAAAGAGATCTTGGGAAGGCGTCTGACTGATGAAATTCATTCTTACGTCAAATTTCGAAAAGAACTTTAGAATAACTCCAGAATAATTAGAAGAGTCAGGTAAGATCCTGGGAAAAGACCCGTGGGTTAGGGCCCACTAAAGGAAAGCACCGTTGGAAAGGATTGTTGAAGATATAGATGATGCACCGGAACGATTGAAATATTTGACTGAGGTGACAACCTCGAATTAATTGGAACACAGACGAATATCCTGAGATGTCTTGAACACTCCGGAAGGATAAACTGGCAAGAGGAGAACGAGCAGGAAAAACACTTCGAGGAAAAGAATATGATCAACCTCAAAACTTGAATTGAGTTCACCGGAAAAAGAAAGGGATGAAGAATGACGAACGAGATGAGAATTCACCGGTAGAAATAATTGAGGGAAGACTGAAGAGGCTCCACACGAATGGAATTGATGGTCGGAAGAAACTCGACTCCGGGAAGAAGAGGGTGGGAGGGCGGGAAAAACAAGGCAACTCGGGAGGGGAAATCGACGAATATCTTGAAGAGGAAACACCGGTTGAAATCATTGAGGAGAGAGAGCAAAAACTTCACACGAGTAGAATGGATACTCGATTACGGACTCCGGTTCCGAGAAGAAGAAGGGAGGGCGGGTGGGAAAAGAAAACAACTTCGGACAGGGAAACAACATCGATCGAAAAAATAGCTGAGGATTGATCTCCCAAAGACAAAGAGGTTCGAGTCAACTTGACGAGAAATGCACCGGATGAAAAGAGCATAGGAACAACGATCGAAAAACCAACTACGTGATCCTAAAGAAAAATTTGAACGGGAAGAGGAGTGATTCAAAACACCTACGTCAAGATTCCTTACCAGAGCGAACGAAGGCGCGAGGAGTAAAAGCATTCCTACTCTCGATATAACTAGACTCCGAAAACAGTTTTCTTCTAGACTCAACAACGGCCAAACTACACGATCAATCAAGGGGGCTCCTAGGGTCGGTCGAGGCTCTGATACCAACTTGTCACGCCTAATATGCGACCCTATCCAAAAGGAACTCAAGGTCCCACCAAGGATAGACCCAAGATATTGAAACGCTTTTGCAAGGTGGATATCATTACATCAACATTACATAATAGATGGGGATACATACATAAGGCACAAATGCCACAAGAATACATCAACAACATATACAAGAGATCAACATCCGACTACGGATGAAACATAAAGAAGCTCAAACGACATCCACCTCCTAGCCCAGGCTGCCGACACGAACCTAACCCCGATCGAAGAAGAAGCGGAAGAAGGACTCCAACACAAGAAAACATCGCTCTCGCCATGATCATCGCAAAACCTGTACCTGCAATCTGGTGGTGTAGTAATCTGTGAGCCACGAGGACTCAGCAATCCCATTACCATGGGTATCAAGACTAGCAAAGCTTAATGGGAAAGGAAGGGGTAAAGTGGTGAGGTTGCAGCAGCGACTAAGCATATATGGTGGCTAACATATGCAAATGAGAGCGAAAAGAGAAACAAAGGAACGGTCGTCAACTAGTAATGATCAAGAAGTGATCCTGAACTCCTACTTACGTCAGACATAACCCAGAAACCGTGTTCTCCTCTCGATCAACCCCAAAAGAGACACTCACGATTACGCACACGGTTGGTGTATTTTAATTGAGATCAACTTCGGTTTTCTACAACCGGATATTAACAAATTCCATCTGCCACATAACCGCTGGCACGGTTCTCGAAAGTTTATACCCTGCAGGGTGTCCCAACTTAGCCCATGATAAGCTCTCGCGATCAACGAAGGATATTCCTTCTCCCGGAAGACCCGATCAGTCTCGGAATCCGGCTACAAGACATTTCGACAAAGAATAAAACAAGACCAGCAAAGCCGCCCGATCGCCGACAATCCTGATAGGAGCTGCACATATCTCATTCTCAAGGCAACACGGATGAGACTAGCTACGAGTAAAACCAAACCTCGGGTTGCCTCAAGGTGGCCCATGCAGTAGTTTCGGTTCGAGCCAGCACTTAGAGAAGCACCGGTCCGGGGGCTGAATAAAGATGACCCTTGGGTTAATTACTCCCAAGGGAAATATAGGTGGTGGTGAGGCAAATGGTAAAACCAATGTTGGGCCTTCTTTGGAGGAGTCTTATTCAAAGCGAACTGTCAAGGGGTCCCATAAATCACCCGACCGCGTTAGGGACGCAAAATCCGGGAACATAATACCGATATGACGGAAACTAGGGCGGCAAGAGTGGAACAAAACACCAGGCATAAGGCCGAGCCTTCCACCCTTTACCAAGTATATAGATGCATTAATTAAATAAGATATATTGTGATATCCCAACAAGTAAACATGTTCCAACAAGGAACAACATCTCCATGTTCCAACAAGGAACAAACTTCATCTTCACCTGCAACTAACAACGCTATAAGAGGGCTGAGCAAAGCGGTAACATAGCCAAACAACGGTTTGCTAGGAAGGGTGAAAAGGTTAGAGGCGACATGGCAATTTAGGATGGCTTGAGGAAGGTAATAGGTAGCGCAGCATAGCGATAGAACGAAGCAACTAGCATAGCAATGATAGTAGTGAGATCCAGGGTAGCGGTCATCTTGCCTGAAATCCCGCAAGGAAGAAGAATGAGTCCATGAAGAAGACGAACGGATGAAGCCGAACCAAGCGTAGGACGAACGAATCCTCATGATCGCAACGAAACAGAACTAACAAGAAGAAGCACACAACATAGTAAACACACCACACATGAACATGACAAGATGCACAACAAACATGATGCATGACAAATCTAGATGAGGCTACTCATGGCAAGAGATGATGCAAACAAGAGCAACACATCAAGGCAAGTTTAAATGAGGCCGGAAACAACATATAACAATTCCGGTAAGTCCTCATATGCAAATTTCGAAATTGGTCCAGATCTGGATAACTTTATGTTCAAGTTGTTAACCAGAAATTTAAAATGCACCACGGTGATCTACACGAAATTCTAGTCAAGTTACATATAAAGTTCATTAGATTCGGAGCTACGGCCTAGAAGATATGAGCAAAACAAGTTAAACATGGCATTGATGCAAAATGCATACAAACATCAAGCAAACACCTCAAAACATGGATGCAACATGATAATATGAAACTACATGCAAAATCAAGCAAGTTTCATATAGAGCACACTCAAAACGGAGCAACGGATCAACACATACACTCTATACAAGTCATAACAACAATCTGTCCAAAACAGCAAGTAGGCATATTGCAAGCATCAAAACAACAAGCTACAGGACCTCAACGAGAAAACAAAAGGCATGGGCATGATGTACAGGTAAAGCATTACAAAACATGAACACTGAGCTATCTCCAGAAATCACTAGAACATGCTCAAGAACACATGGCAAGATTGCAAATAATAACAATTTCGTGCATTGGCGTAAATAACATCAAAGTTGCAATGTTTAGAGCTATCAAACAACATGTTACATGAACTTATCATGGCAAACAAAAGCATGGAAAGAATCTACTAATTGCATAGTGCAAAAGTCCGTCAGTGACCATAAGCCAAAAAGGATCAGAAAATATGATGGCACCCATGTAAACATGGCAAGTTATATTACAGATTCAAACATGGCAGGATCAACGATAAGTAGGCATGTAGGTGAGCTTGAACCACTCACCACAGAGCAATACATGGCATGGCAAGGCAACTCACAGTAAGAAGACATGGCATAGAATCTATACATGGCAAGAACAACATCATAGGGTGCAAGGATCAACTACAACAACCTTGGCAAAATTGAATAACATGTAAACAGTCTGCCAGGAAACATTTTATAGCAAAAGTAGAGCCCGATTGACTCAAGCTATGGCACTCCATAATTTCAAACAAGGACATGGATGGATAGAGCAAGACATGTATAACAAAACATCCTTACTGAAGTATCTCCAAATATGCATGGATCTCTCTGTAGCATCAAGTTAACATGGCATCAAAATATCAGCAAAACAGGGCTGAAAACAACAACATCAGGAAGCCTACTTTGCATGCTTGTGCTAGTCACCACATAGATCACAAAAATACATGGCATACACCCCTAGAAAGATGGCATGGCATATTACAAAACACATGTAGGACTCAAGTTCATAGGATGCACACATCAATCATGGCAAAATGACAAAGTGCATGTTACATTAAGAAATGAAACTAACATCACATAGGACTCTTCCAACAGCATTTAGGGCATCAAGATGAGCTCAAATGAAAATGATGCAATGAGATGAAATGATCTACTCATCGAGACGAACAAATTGACATATTATACGCGCAAAACGGAGCTACATGCACAGAGTTACACCCATCACAAAAATGCAACATAATATGATTTTTCGAGAAAAGACTTAGGCAAAAATAGACCTCGCGGGGGGGGGGGGGTTGACTGACGGACATGTCCGGCTCCTCCGGACACGTCCGGCGCTGCCAAAAGAGGCAGAGGAGTAACGGGCGGCGGCGCGATCTCCGGCGAAGGCGGAGGGTTCGGCATCGCCGAGGCGAGAATGGGTCGCGGGGGCCCGGATCTGGCGGCTCCCTGCCGGATCCGGCTGGAGGAGGCCGGCGGCGAGGCCCTGCGGCAGCACGGCGGTGGCTGGCCTCTAAGGCGGCGGCGGTGCCTCTGCGAGGGAGAGAGGGAAGGAGGGCGACGTGGCGGCTTGCCACATCGCCCGAGGCGCGTGTGGGTCTCAGTGGCGACGCGGCGATTGGCGGCGCGCCAAGTGGCGGGGCAGGGTCGGCCGGCGCTGAAAACGAGGAGGAGGTGGTTGGTGGCGCGGAATCTGAGGAGGGGAAGGCTAGAGGTAGGTGGAGGGGGGTTAGGCTGCCCAAAATGGACAAGGGGTGTCCATTTATAGCACATAGCTAGGGTTTTTGGGGGTTTTGGGGCCCTGCGATCGCGATCGGACGGTTCCGGACGCGAGGAGAGGTGGGTTGGCCTAGGTGGGCTGCAAGTGACCGTCTAGAAGGCCTCGGGCGGAGAAGAGAGGGGGAGAAGTGAGGCCCGGGGACTGTTCCGGAGACCGAAACGTCCGGCGAGAATACCGGCAACGATGCCGCTATATATATAACGATTGGGCTATCAAACGAGCTCCGAATGCGACGAAACTTGACAGGCGGTCTACCGGTGGTATACCAAGGCCGCTTGACAAACCTCGGGCCATTCCGAGAAAGTTTAATACCCGCACATGAAAAGAGGTAAAAGGGGGGGCGCCGGGAGCCATAGGAGTGCCGGATTGCAAAACGGACAATGGGGAAAATGCTCGGATGCATGAGATGAACACGTATGCAATGCAATGTATAAGATGACATGATAAAATGCAGATGATGACATGGCAAAGTGCAACACGCAAGCAAATGACATGGCAACACCGACGAATAACTGAAGGACACCTGGCGCATCGGATCCGGGGCGTTACAGAAAACTACATGCACGCACGCACGCACGCACACTACACTAGTACAATACATAGTTACAGTATACAAGTATTCTACCCCCCGCAGTCTTGGCGTTGTGGTCGGAGATGCAAAGGCTGGAGCGAAAATCACCGAAGAAAAAGTTGGGCAGCCCCTTTGTCATGACATCGACGAGCTGCTACGTGGCCGGAATATGCATGACACGGAAATCACCGAGAGCCACGTGCTAGTGGACGAAGTGAATGTCCAGTTCAATGTGCTTAGAGCATCTCTAGCAGATCCCATATAATGCCCCAACCCGCAAAATAACCGCCAAAATACGGGTCCGCGCGTAATGCTGCCCGACCAAACCCCGCAAACGCGTCCAACCCGTAATTTTTTTTGAGGGGTGCGGTAAAATTCCATCCCCAACCACGAAAACGCAGGTTTCCGCCTCGCCCTGGCGGTGCCCCGTATCCAAGGAAAGCGGTTGGCGGGAGGGACATTTCAGCCCGCGCCCTTTCCCTACCCCTTTCCGCCGCCGGCCCGCCATTGGTTCCGCCCGTCCGCCGCGAGCGATTCCGGCCAAATCTGTGGGTGGAATCGCGTCGCCTGGTCGCCTTTGGGTGTTGGTCACATGGCGATGTGAACTATGGGTGTTAATCACATGGTGATGTGACCTACTGGTGTTAATCACATGGCGATGTGAACTAGATTATTGGCTCTAGTGCAAGTGGGAGACTGAAGGAAATATGCCCTAGAGGCAATAATAAAGTTGTTATTTTATATTTCCTTATTCATGATAAAGGTTTATTATTCATGCTAGAATTGTATTGACCGGAAACCTTAATACATGTGTGAATACATAAACAAACACCGTGTCCCTAGTGAACCTCTACTTGACTAGCTCGTTGATCAAAGATGGTTAAGGTTTCCTAACCATGGACATGAGTTGTCATTTGATAACGGGATCACATCATTGATGTGATGGACAAGACCCATCCGTTAGCTTAGCATTATGATTGTTCAGTTTTATTGCTATTACTTTCTTCATGTCAAATACATATACCTTTGACTATGATATTATGCCCCTCCTAGATATCGGAGGAATGCCTTGTGTGCTATCAAACATCACAACGTAACTGGGTGATTATAAATATGCTCTACAGGTATCTACGAAGGTGTTTGTTGAGTTGGCATAGATCGAGATTAGGATTTTTTCACTCCGAGTATCGGAGAGGTATCTCTGGGCCCTCTCGGTAATACACATCACAAGCTTGCAAGCAAACAACTAAGGAGTTGGTCACAAGGTGATGTATTGCGGAACGATTAAAGAGACTTGCCGGTAACGAGATTGAACTAGGTATGAAGATACCGACGATCGAATCTCGGGCAAGTAACATACCGATAGACAAAGGGAATAACATATGTTGTCATAACGGTTCGACCAATAAAGATCTTCGTAGAATATGTAGGAGCCAATATGGGCATCCAGGTTCCGCTATTGGTTATTGACCGGAGAGGTATCTCGGTCATGTCTACATAGTTCTCGAACCCATAGAGTCTGCACGCTTAACATTCAATGACGATATTGTATTATATGAGTTATGTGATTTGGTGACCGAATGCTGTTCGGAATCCCGAATGAGATCACGGACATGACGAAGAGTCTCGAAATGGTCGAGAGGTAAAGATTGATATATAGGACAATGATATTCGGACACCGAAAGTGTTTCGAAGAATACCGGATAGTCATCGGAGCACCGGAGGGGGTACCGGTCACGCTCGGGAGTATATTGGGCCACAAGAGGGGAGCACACTAGCCCACAAGAGGCTGGCGTGCCCCCCATGGCAGCCGGCCAAGTGGGGAAGGAAAGGGGGGAGGATTCGGCCTCCCCTTCCTTCTCTCTTCCCCCCTTTCCTTTCTTCTCCGACAATTAAGGAAAGGGGGGGCACTTGGGGAGGACCCCAAGTAGGATTCGGCCTACTTGGGGTGCCCTCTCTGCTGCTCCCTCCCTCCCACCTATATATATATATATATATATATATATATATATATATATATATATATATATATATATATATATATATATAGAGAGAGAGAGAGAGAGAGAGAGAGAGAGAGAGAGAGAGAGAGAGAGAGAGAGAGAGTAACACTATTCTCGATCCCGGGATCAGAATAACTATTTGGATCACGTCACGCCTATATAGGGCCGATGAGATGTTCCCGAGATCGTAAACAGAACGAAAGCGTAGCACCGACCAGCCCACCCTACACCTCCCGAACGGCCCATTATGTCACTCCCGACCTTCTCTTCCCCCACCTCGACCAAACCCACTCGCCGCCGCAGCCAGACTCCATCCCGCCGCCGCGGCCTGCCGGCTTTCCTCTCCCGCCGCTGCCAGCCTCACTCTGGCCGGCCTCCCTTCCCCTCCGCGGCCGGCCTCCCTCCCACGCCGCGCTCAGCCTCCCTCCGCTGCCGCGACCGCCCACTGATCCGCCGCGGCCACCTCCTTCCCGGATCCGCCCACGCGCCACCCACCGCACCGCCGCCTCCGCCTGGTCCGCCGCCGCCCAAGATCCTGCCCGGATCTGCCCTGCACCGATCCCACCGCCGTCTGCCTCCTCCCGGCACGAGGCCGCCCTCGCCTCCTCTGGCGCGAGGCCTCCTCTCGGTGCGAGGCCAGCGTCCCTCCCTCCACTGCTGCTCCACATCGGGTCCACCCGCCGCCGCCTCGGCTCCCCATCGCCTCCAACCGCCGCCCGCCGTCGTGGAAGATGACCACCAACTACAACCCGCAGCTCCTGGACGGGATCCCCTTGGTTGAGGCGGCTCGATATCCGGCGAGGCGCGTGGCCCCTCCTTCTCTGCCTCCTTTCGCGAACCTCCACGCCACTACCGTCGACGCTCCACTCCAGCCACCAGCACACACCGTCGGAGCAACAAGGCCCCCTATATGCAAACTTGGCTCGCCGGAGAAGTTCATATGTGCAATATTCAAAAGGTCAGATGCAGTAAAAAGTTCATGTGCGCCTCTCTCCTCCCTGCGTAGCACCAAGTGCATCCCCTGCTCTGCCGAGACGTTTGCTGTGGCTAATTTTGTGTGCTTTTGTATTCATCGGTGCTTGTGTAAATGGACAGGAAGGAGAAGCTATGGAATTCATTGTTGGAAACTATATGTGAAGATGGAAAAGCACCATTTTCAGATTCCTTTTTTGTTGATGCCCCATTCCATGCTTGTGGCAGGTGACCTCATTGGTGTCTGAAGTTGCTCCTTCCTGCTGTCATTAAACTGAATCCATATCAAAGCGTTGATCCCCCTGTCCAGTCTTGTATTTGTTCTCTAAGTGATTTTGATTGATGTATGAAGTTCAACTATATCTGCAGGTGCAAAACACTCTTTTTTTGGTGGTGTGTGGTGGAAATAAACTACAGATTTTTTGTTGTGTTTAATTTTTCAGTTGACTGATATAAAGAACTTTTGTTTAAGCGAGACAAAAATAACTTATCTTTGGCTTTCCCGTGTAGGTAGTTCAGGTAAGAAAAAATAATACATTCTTGTGCATTTGTGAGAGAAAGTTTTCTTATGAAATTGGTGTATTCGTGTGAGAAAAGTTTGCTTATGAAATGATAAAAAAATGTGAAGTTCAGGTTTTAGAAGTATGTAAGCCCAAATACATAAGCTAGATAAGTGCGGAGCAAACAAGAGTTTCGTAAAACAAATAACAGAGACCATGTTGGAATTTTCCTCAAGAAAATTGGATAAATGTGGTGTGAATGAAGCAAAATAAAAACCTAAAAGTTCAAATAAAAAGAAACAAAGCAATTCAATGTTTGTAAAAAAGGATTTAGCTCTCTTTTTTAGAAACAAAGAAGTGCAAAAAATTAAAAACATGGTAGTTCCAAAAATTATTTTAGAAACTATTTTCCATGTTTCCAAAAAGAAATTAGAGGTTCAAATTTCGAAAACATGGAGGCTCAATGTTTATTTCAGAACCAAGAAAGTTGAATTAAATAAACCAAGAAGTTCAATTTTTAAAAATAGAGTAGTTCAATGTACAAGAAAAAGTCAGATTTTCCTCATTACTAAAAAATAAACCAAGAAGTTCAATTTCCGAAAATGGAGCAGCTCTAAATTTATTAGAAAAACTTGAATTTTTTCCATTACTAACGAATAAACCAAGAAGTTCAATTTGAAATAACGAAGAAGTTTGACATTTACTAAAGAACTCCATTTTTTGCCATTTCTAAAAATACACAAAGAGGTTCAATATTTTTCACAAAAATGCAACAGAAGTTCATAGTGAAAACAGTGAGAATTTTAGGTACTGCAAAGAATGCATTTCATGTGAGAATAAAAATATAGAAAAATAAAAGCTTAAAAGGTTTTTCGAAGGAAGTTCAAGTGCTCTGTCCGGGGAGTTCAGAAATTCTTGCGAGAGAGGTTCACCTTGTATTTCCATGTTCAAAAACACAAAAAAGAATTATTGTTTGTGTTTTAAAATAATTCTCTCAATCCACGAAGAAGGTCAGTTATTATTTGGGAGCAATTTAATTTCAAAAAGAAAATAAAAAGTCCAAATTGTAAAAATAGAGAAGCTCAATATTTATAAAAAAACACAGGTTTTCTTTAGTTACTAAAGAATAAAAGTAAAGAAGTTCAAATTAAAAATAAAAGGAGTAGTTTGATGTTTACAAAAAACTCAAATTCTTTCCATTTCTATGAAAAATAAAAGTATGAGGTTCAAATTAGAAAAATGTTTGATGCTTATTTGAAAACATTTTTTCTAAGAATAAGACTAAGAAGTTCAATTTAAAATAACATAGAAGTTTGAATTATTTAAAAAAACTCAGATTTGTTGCAAAAAGTTCACGTGCACCTCCGTGCACGGTTTAGAATTTATATTGCGGGATGTCCGACATTCAATTACATGTTTTAAAATGGCAAAAAATGACGTCCAACCTCCAATTGAGTGTAATTCAACGTATACACAAAAATGAGACAGAAGTTCATAGTGAAAACAACGAGAAGTTCAAATACTGTAAGGAATGCATTTCAGGTGAGAATAAAAGTATAGAAAAATAAAAGCTTAAAATGTTTGTTGAAAGAAGTTCAAGTGCTCTATCCGGGGAGGTTCAAAAATCCTTGCGAGAGAGGTTCACCTTGTATTTCAATGCTCGATTTTTTTGCATAAAAATCGAATACAATTCTTTAATCAGAATATAAAAAGGTGAAGTTCAAATTGAAATAATACAGAAGTCCGAAGTTTATTAAAACCTAGGATTTACCTGTTCAAAAAATAAAAAACACAACGACATTTTTTGCACTTTTAAAAACAACTCATAAACAAAAAAATGGTTGCTAGAAGTTCAAGTGCTCGGCGAGGAAAAGTTGAAAAATTCTTCTGAGAGAGGTTCACCGTGTATTTAGATGTCCAAAATACATAAAAAATATGTTATTTTTTGTGTTTTAAAATAATTCTCTCAAACCGGAGAGAAGTTCAAAGTGATAACAATCAGAAGTTCACGTACTACATGGTGTGTATTTCATATAAGAAAAAATGCAAAAAAGTGAAACAGGGTGAAAAAACAGCACGTAAAAAATCTGCACGTCAAAAACAGAGTGAAGTTCGAACAGACACGTCCTAGAAGTTCAACTACTTGACGCAGTGCAAAAAACAACACGTTAAAAATAGTGTGAAGTTCGAACAGACATGCACGAGAAGTTCAACTACTTCACGCAGTGTATATCCATTCGCGATGAAGGCAGAAATCATGATCTCGTCATTTGTGTAATTTCAAGCCCTCGGTCGAAGAAAGTTAAAAAAATTTATCGTGAGAGAGGTTTGTACAAAAGGAATATCATTTGTGTGACACTAACGAATGGATGAAAAAATTACAAGCGAAAATACGTCACAGAAGTTCAACTGAAAACATCAGGAAATTCAACTACTATACTGAATGAATTTCACATGAAAAACTTTTAAAACTGTTGCGAGTATGAAAAAGTGATCAACACGGGAAAGTTGTGTGTCTACAGCAGCTTTCCATCGGTATATCACTTGCTCAATTCCGGTGAGTGTTCCGGTGCGTGGATGGAGAGCCACGGGCAAAAAAAGCATGTGAAAAACAGAGTGAAGTTCAAGGTTTCATACCGAGAAGTTCAGGTACTTCACGCGATGCATTTTTGACGAATCTGTTTTGCGCTAAAGGCAGAACGAATGATCTCGCCATTTTTGAAATTACTTGAAAACGGTTGAGAATCACAGGAAACTGTCAATATGAAAAAGTTTCGCATTTTCCGTAGTTTTTCAAGGGTATATTATTAGCGCCATTCCGATAAAGTTTGTACAAAATATGGCGAAAATATGTTGTTTTCCATTTTTGAAACTGACTTAAAATCGTAAAGAATTGGGAGAAATAATACATACCAAAAAGTTTCGCATTTGTTCAAGCTTTCCAATGCCATATCATTTGCTACATTCAGACGCACGGTTAAACAATTAGCTCGAAAATACGAACTCGGTAGGACTTGTACCATTTTCTAAATTACTCTTAAACCGTTCAAAATTAGAAAAAACTTTCAAAACGAAAGAGTATCGCATTTTCACAAGCTTTCCAACGCCATATTAGTTGCCTCGATTGGATTAGCCGTTTAGAAATTACGTTGAAAATACGAACTCGGCTGTTCGGTTTGCAAAATTTTACGATTTTCCAAATTACTCTTTATCCATAGGGAATTAGAGAAACTTTCAGCATATGGAAGTAGCGGTTTTGCAGCAACTTTCCAACGCCATATTATATGCCTCATTCCGATAAACGGTTTAGAAATGCGATCGAAAATATGATTCACGTTTTTTGTACGAAGAAAAAAAGGTTTTCAAAACTGCTCTTAAATCGCTTACATTTTGCCAAAAATTTAACTTGGGTCATGATACTGGTGTCCATAGCTTTCCAACGGTATATCACAAGCTCTATTTGGACACCTTTTAGCTGAAGTTCAACCTAGTACTCGGGGAAGGTCAGGCGCGTTACTCGGGAAGTTCATGTTGTGATCAGAATATTATTACGATCCGTGATCGAAATAGTGTATATATATATATATATATATATATATATATATATATATATATATATATATATATATATATATATATATATATATATATATATATATATATATATAAATTCCTAGCACACCCAAGATAATTGCCTAGCTGCAGCGGCGCCTCAACCGCTTACACCTCGGTCATATTCTCGTAGTGCTTAGGCGAAGTCCTATGAGGATCACTTCACCATCACCTTCACCATGTCGTCGTGCTGACGAAACTCATCTACTACCTTGGCGTCTTGCTAGATCAAGAAGGCGAGGGACGTCACCGACCTGAACGCGTGCAGAACGCAGAGGTGTCGTGCGTTTGGTACTTGATTGATTGAAACACGAAGAAGTTCAACTACATCAACCGCGTTGAGAAATGCTTCCGCTTACGGTCTACGAGGGTACGTAGACACACTCTCCCCCTCATTGCTATGCATCTCCATGGATAGATCATTGCGTGTGCGTAGAATTTTTTTTGTTTTCCATGCAATGTTTCCCAACAGTGGCATCATGAGCCAAGTCTATGCGTAGATGATATATACGAGTAGAACACAAAGAGTTGTGGGCGGTCATAGTCATACTACTTACCACAAACTTCTTATTTTGATTCGACGGTATTGTGGGATGAAGCGGCCCGGACCAACCTTACATGTCCACGCACATGAGACCTGTTCCACGGACACACATGCAAGTAGTTCTGCATAAAGGTGGCTGGCGAGTGTCTATCTCTCCTACTTTAGTTGAATCAAATTTGACTACGACCAGTCCTTGAAGAAGGTTAAAACCGCAAACTTGACAAAACACCATTGTGGTTTGATGCGTAGGTAAGAACAGTTCTTGCTAGAAGCCCGTAGCAGCCACGTAAAACTTGCAACAACAAAGTAAAGGACGTCTAACTTGTTTTGCAGGGCATTTTGTGATGTGATATGGTCAAGACATGATGTGATATACGTTATTGTATGAGATGATCATGGTTTGTAAAAGTTATCGGCAACCGACATGAGCGTTATGGTCGTCTCTTTATTGTATGAAATGAAAACGCCATGTAATTTCTTTACTTTATCACTATGCGTTTGCGATAGTTGTAGAAGCAATAGTTGGCGAGATGACCACGACGCAACGATGGAGATCAAGGTGTTGAGCCGGTGATGATGGAGATCATGACGATGCTTTGGAGATGGAGATCAAAAGCACGAGATGATGATGGCCATATCATGTCACATATTTTGATTGCATGTGATGTTTATCTTTTATGCATCTTATTTTGCTTAGTACGGCGGTAGCATTATAAGATGACCCCTTCACATAATTTCAAGGTAAAGTGTTCTCCCTGAGTATGCACCGTTGCTACAGTTTGTCGTGTTGAGACACCACGTGATGATCGGGTCTGATAGACTCTATGTTCACATACGACGGGTGCAAGACAGTTTTGCTGGAATTTAGTCTATTTTGGGACAGCATAATAACTATTTTAGAAATTCCTAAATAAATCCTAGAGGCCCACTTAGCCCATTCGTGCAAGGCAAGGGATACTACTAAAGTTTAGTCCCACATTACTAGTTTAGTGGGAGTTGGACCTCCTTATAAGGGAGGTTCTTTCCCCACTTGTATGAGCATGAGAACAAGAGGGACATCCACGCGCTCTCCTCCTCCGCCGCCCGCCTCGCCATGCCATGCCTCGTCACGACGCGCCGCGGGTTGCGGGAATGAGCCGAGCCGATGTCTAAATTTTTGCCACGCACTATGGGTATACGAAAGGTCACTCCGGAGCTGGAAAGTTTTTGTTGTAGTGGATATTGAATACGAATGCTGCACCCTTCGGCTGCTGCCTGTTCGTTTCGTCTCCCTCATTCCCTTCAGCTCCCGGCACAGCCTCTCACCTCCTCCTCTTGCGCCTATAAAAGGGATGTCGCTCCTCTCAGAGAGACGCAACAGAACTTCTTCCTCTCGCCACCGGTTCCAATCTCTGAGCTGCTTCTGTCTTCCTCATCCCGGCTTGCGGCATGCACCACGAGTCGGGACAGTAGGCCACCGAAAGCGCATCTCTTTGAGTCCTCTACGGGAGAAGGGTGATAAGGTTTTTGGGGAGCGCTCAGCGCGACTACTAACTTCTTCGTCACGGACGCCCCGGACTCCGACAACTACTTCCCGATGACGACTTCTTCCCCAACGTCGACAACCTCCTCGACGGCATGGCTGGCGAGGACACCGAACCCAAGTCCAGTGCTACTGCTACTGTCTCGTATGTGTTCTTCTCCTTTCTGTTTGAGGTCCTACCACAATTCCTTGTTCTGGTGATTGCCCTAGATATGTTAGGTTCTACTTCATATATGAAACTTGCCCTACTGTCTGCTCTAGATAAGAAGCTTGGTTACGGTTCATATATGCAGATGTTATTTACCTTCTCTCTGTCAGATCACATGACTATTTTTATCCCTGTTATATTAGTCATGCTTTATCTAATATTTCTATTAATAAAATCATCTGATAAATTGCTCATATTTCCAACATTCCAAAAACCTTATTATAGGCAATTTACCCCGAGTGGTTTTGTTGCTTCCATGAGACCTCATATGTTTGAGGGTATCCACTATAAGAGGTGGCGCATGAGAGCAGTCTTATGGTTTCAAACCATGAGTTGCTATGACTCCACTCTTGACAAACCTGAAGGAGAATATGATGCTCAACAGGAACAAGCCTTTCAAAAAATGGATACCCTGTTTAAGGCTGCTCTCTAGAGTGTTCTTGGTGAGAACATAGTTGATGCTTATGCGTAAATTGATAATGGAAAAGATATGTGGGATGCACTCGAGGCCAAGTTTGGGGTCTAGGATGCTGGCACTGAGCTGTACATCATGGAGCAATTCTATGATTACAGGATGACTGAAGGGCGCTCCATGGTTGAGCAAGCTCATGAGATGCAGTCATTTGCTAGAGAACTTGAGCACTTCAATTGTATGCTACCAGACAAGTTTGTTGCCGGAGGTATCATCACTAAGCTTCCTCCTTCGTGGAGGAACTTTGCTACCTTACTGAAGCATAAGAGGCAGGAGTTTTCCGTTCCGAATCTCATTGGTACTCTTGATGTGGAAGAAAAGGCGAGAGCAAAGGATAATCATGCTCGAGGTATTGAGGGAGGTTCTAGTGCCAATCTTGTATAGAAGAAAAACTTCCAGCCCCACAAGTTCAAGAACAAGGGCAGGTTTGATGGTAAAGCAAAGTTTGATGGGAAGAACAAGGCTGTACAGCACACGAACTTCAAGAAGAAGAATGACAAGAAGAAAGGTGTTTGTCATGTGTGCGGAGATCCTGACCATTGGGCTCCTATCTGCCCTAACCGTTATGACAAGCGTCATCTTGGGAAAGGCGGCAAGACCGCTAATGTTGTCATTGGTGACACTGACATGAAAGATGCTGGGTATGGTATATTTCCCACTATTCTTTCAGTATGTCATTCTCCTGATTGGTTGATTGACACGGGTGCTATTGTGCATGTGTGCGGTGATATTTCCATGTTTCCGTCTTATCAGACCGCAGGGACTTCCACCGTGTTGATGGGCAACGGTTCAAGTGCTTCTGTTCGTAGTGTTGGCACGGTCGATCTGAAGTTTACTTTGGGGCTGAAGAACGTGCCTTATGTCCCCTCCGTCAATAAAAATCTTCTTAGCAGATCTCTTCTGTGTAGAGATGGCTAAAAGCTTGTCTTTGAGTCAAATAAATTTGTAATATCCAAGTATGGAACCTTTGTTGGTAAAGGCTATGAGTCAGGAGGCCTGTTTCGTTTATCCTTGTCAGATGTTTGCAATAAAGTTGTTAATCATGTTTGCAACAATAGTGAATCAAATGTGTGGCATTCAGGTCTCTGTCATGTTAACTTTGGTTGGATGTCGCGACTAGCCAAATTGAACTTAATCCCTAGTTTCACCACTGTCAAGGGATCTAAGTGTCAAGTTTGTGTGCAAGCTAAGCAACCTCGTAAGTCTCACATGACTACGAAAATGAGAAATCTTGCACCACTAGAACTCATACATTCAGATCTATGTGAAATGGATGGTGTGAAAAAAGGTGGAAAGAAATATTTCATGATGTTAATTAACGACTCCACTAGATACTGACGTGTGTATCTTCTGAAATCTAAGGATGAGGCTTTGAACTTTTTCAAGATCTATAAAGCTGAAGTGGAAACCAACTTGATCGGAAAATCAAGAGGCTTAGGTCCGACCATGGTGGAGAGTATTTTTCCAGTGAATTTGATGATTTTTGTGCGGAACATGGTATAATCCATGAGAGGACACCTCCCTATTCACCTCAGTCAAATGGGGTAGCCGAAAGAAAGAACCATACTCTAACTGATTTGGTTAACGCCATGTTAGACACATCGGATCTCTCCAAGGCATGGTGGGGGGAGTTGATATTGACTGCATGTCATGTCCTAAACCGAGTTCCCACAAAGAACAAAGAGATAACTCCATTCGAGGAATGGGAGAAGAAAAGATTAAAGCTCTATTATCTACGAACCTGGGGTTGTTTGGCGAAAGTCAATGTGCATATTCCAAAGAAGCGCAAGCTTGGACCAAAGACCGTGGATTGTGTTTTCCTGGGATATGCTTTTCATAGCATTGGTTATAGATTCTTGGTTTTAAAATCTGAGGTACCTAACATGCATGTCGGTACGATCATGGAGTCGAATGATGTGACTTTCGTTGAACATATCTTTCCCATGAAGGATATGGCTACCTCATCTAATCAGGAGATGCCTAGTTCATCGAATCAAGAACCAGTTACAATTACTGAACCTGCTATTTCGATGGAACACTTTGAAAATCCTATAGAGGAGAACAATGAAGTTACTACTAGGTGAAGGAAATATGCCCTAGAGGCAATAATAAAGTTATTATTTATTTCCTCATATCATGATAAATGTTTATTATTCATGCTAGAATTGTATTAACCGGAAACATGATACATGTGTGAATACATAGACAAACTTAATGTCACTAGTATGCCTCTACTTGACTAGCTCAATGATCAAAGATGGTTATGTTTCCTAACCATAGACATGTGTTGTCATTTGATTAATGGGATCACATCATTAGGAGAATGATGTGATTGACTTGACCCATTCCGTTAGCTTAGCACTTGATCGCTTAGTATATTGCTATTGCTTTCTTCATGACTTATACAAGTTCCTATAACTATGAGATTATGCAACTCCGCCATCGGAGGAACACTTTGTGTGCTACCAAACGTCACAACGTGAATCGGGTGATTATAAAGGAGCTCTACAGGTGTCTCCAAAGGTACATGTTGGGTTGGCGATTTGAGATTAGGTTTTGTCACTCCGATTGTCGGAGAGGTATCTCTGGGCCCTCTCGGAAATGCACATCACTATAAGCCTTGCAAGAAACGTAACTAATGAGTTAGTTACGGAATGATGCATTACGTAACGAGTAAAGAGACTTGCTGGTAACGAGATTGAACTAGGTATTGAGATACCGACGATCGAATCTCGGGCAAGTAACATACCGATGACAAAGGGAATAACGTATGTTGTTGTGCGGTTTGACCGATAAAGATATTCGTAGAATATGTAGGAGCCAATATGAGCATCCAGGTTCCGCTATTGGTTATTGACCAGAAACATTTCTAGGTCATGTCTACATTGTTCTCGAACCCGTAGGGTCCGCACGCTTAACGTTACGATGACAGCTTTATTATGAGTTTATAGTTTTTGATGTAAGTTGTTCGGAGTCCCGGATGTGATCACGGACATGACGAGGAGTCTCGAAATGGTCGAGACATAAAGATTGATATATTGGAAGCCTATATTTGGATATCGGAATCGTTCCGGGTGAAATCGGAATTTACCGGAGTACCGGGGGGTTACCGGAACCCCCCCGGGCGTTAATGGGCCTACATGGGCCCTAAGGGAGAAGAGGAGGGCCGGCTAGGGCAGGCCTCGCGCCCCCCCCCCTAGTCCGATTAGGACAAGGAAGGGGCGCCTCTTCCTCTTTCCCCTTCCCCTTCCTTCTCCAACAAGGCAAGAGGGGAGTCCTACTCCCGTGGGAGTAGGACTCCTCAGCGCACCCCTAGGGGCCGGCCGCACCTCCCCCCTCCCTCCTTTATATACGGGGGCAGGGGGCACCCCATGACACACAAGTTGATCTTCGTGATCGTTCCATAGCCGTGTGCGGTGCCCCCCTCCACCATATTCCACCTCGGTCATATCATAGCGGTGCTTAGGCGAAGCCCTACGTTAGTACAACATAATAACCGTCACCACGCCGTCGTGCTGACGGAACTCTTCCCCGACGCTTTGTTGGATCAGAGTCCGGGGATCGTCATCGAGCTGAACGTGTGCTAGAACTCGAAGGTGCCGTAGTTTCGGTGCTTGATCGGTCGGGCCGTGAAGACGTACGACTACATCAACCGCGTTGTTATAATGCTTCCGCTTTTGGTCTACGAGGGTACGTGGACAACACTCCCCTCTCGTTGCTATACATCACCATGATCTTGCGTGTGCGTAGGATATTTTTTTGAAATTACTACGTTCCCCAACAGTGGCATCCGAGCCTAGGTTTTATGCGTAGATGTTATATGCACGAGTAGAACACAAGTGAGTTGTGGGCGATACAAGTCATACTGCTTACCAGCATGTCATACTTTGATTCGGCGGTATTGTTGGATGAAGCGGCCCGGACCGACATTATGCGTACGCTTACGCGAGACCGGTTCTCCCGACGTGCTTTGCACAGAGGTGGCTAGCGGGTGACAGTTTCTCCAACTTTAGTTGAACCGAGTGTGGCTACGCCCGGTCCTTGCGAAGGTTAAAACAACACCAACTTGACAAACTATCGTTGTGGTTTTGATGCGTAGGTAAGAACGGTTCTTGCTAAGCCCGTAGCAGCCACGTAAAACTTGCAACTACAAAGTAGAGGACGTCTAACTTGTTTTTGCAGGGCATGTTGTGATGTGATATGGTCAAGACGTGATGCTATATTTTATTGTATGAGATGATCATGTTTTGTAACCGAGTTATCGGCAACTGGCAGGAGCCATATGGTTGTCGCTTTATTGTATGCAATGCAATCGCCCTGTAATGCTTTACTTTATCACTAAGCGGTAGCGATAGTCGTAGAAGCTTAAGATTGACGAGACGACAACGATGCTACGATGGAGATCAAAGTGTCGCGCCGGTGACGATGGTGATCACGATGGTGCTTCGGAGATGGAGATCACAAGCACATGATGATGATGGACATATCATATCACTTATATTGATTGCATGTGATGTTTATCCTTTATGCATCTTATCTTGCTTTGATTGACGGTAGCATTTTAAGATGATCTCTCACTAATTATCAAGAAGTGTTCTCCCGAGTTATGCACTGTTGCGAAAGTCCTTCTTGCTGAGACACCACGTGATGATCGGGTGTGATAGGCTCTACGTTCAAATACAACAGGTGCAAAACAGTTGCACACGCAGAATACTCAGGTTAAACTTGACGAGCCTAGCATATACAGATATGGCCTCGGAACACGGAGACCGAAAGGTCAAACGTGAATCATATAGTAGATATGATCAAAACAGTGATGTTCACCATTGAAACTACTCCATCTCACGTGATGATCGGACATGGTTTAGTTGATTTGGATCACGTGATCACTTAGATGAACTAGAGAGATGTCTGTCTAAGTGGGAGTTCTTAAGTAATATGATTAATTAAACTTAAATTTATCATGAACTTAGTACCTGATAGTATGTTGCTTGTCTATGTTTGTTGTAGATAGATGGCTCGTGTTGTTGTTCCATTGAATTTTAATGCATTCCTTGAGAAAGCTAAGTTGAAAAATGATGGTAGCAATTACACGGATTGGGTCCGTAACTTGAGGATTATCCTCATTGCCGCACAGAAGAATTACGTCCTGGAAGCACCGCTGGGTGCCAGGCCTGCTGCAGATGCAACTGACGACGTTAAGAACGTCTAGCAGAGCAAAGCTGATGACTACTCAATAATTCAGTGTGCCATGCTTTACGGCTTAGAACCGGGTCTTCAACGATGTTTTGAACGTCATGGAGCATATGAGATGTTCCAAGAGTTTAAGTTAATATTTCAAGCAAATGCCCGGATTGAGAGATATGAAGTCTCCAATAAGTTCTATAGCTGTAAGATGGAGGAGAATAGTTCTGTCAGTGAACATATACTCAAAATGTCTGGGTATAATAATCACTTGATTCAACTGGGAGTTAATCTTCCTGATGATAGTGTCATTGATAGAATTCTTCAATCACTGCCACCAAGCTACAAGAGCTTCGTGATGAATTATAATATGCAAGGGATGGACAAGACTATTCCCGAGCTCTTCACAATGCTAAAGGCTGCGGAGGTAGAAATCAAGAAGGAGCATCAAGGTCAACAAGACCACTAGTTTCAAGAAAAAGGGCAAAGGGAAGAAGAAGGGGAACTTCAATAAGAATAGCAAGCAAGTTGCTGCTCAGGAGAAGAAACCCAAGTCTGTACCTAAGCCTGAAACTGAGTGCTTCTACTGCAAGCAGACTGGTCACTGGAAGCGGAACTGCCCCAAGTATTTGGCGGATAAGAAGGATGGCAAGGTGAACAAAGGTATATGTGATATACATGTTATTGATGTATACCTTACTAATGCTCGCAGTAGCATCTGGGTATTTGATACTGGTTCTGTTGCTAATATTTGCAACTCGAAACAGGGACTACGGATTAAGCGAAGATTGGCTAAGGACGAGGTGACGATGCGCGTGGGAAATGGTTCCAAATTCGATGTGATCGCGGTCGGCACGCTACCTCTACATCTACCATAGGGATTAGTTTTAGACCAAAATAATTGTTATTTGGTGCCAGCGTTAAGCATGAACATTATATCCGGATCTTGTTTGATGCGAGATGGTTATTCATTTAAATCAGAGAATAATGGTTTTCTATTTATATGAGTAATATTTTTTATGGTCATGCACCCTTGAAGAGTGGTCTATTTTTATTGAATCTCGATAGTAGTGATACACATATTCATAATGTTGAAGCCAAAAGATGCAGAGTTGATAATGATAGTGCAACTTATTTGTGGCACTGCCGTTTAGGTCATATTGGTGTAAAACGCATGAAGAAACTCCATCTTGATGGACTTCGGAATCACTTGATTATGAATCACTTGGTACTTGCGTAACCATGCCTCATGGGCAAGATGACTAAAACGCCGTTCTCCGGAACTATGGAGCGAGCAACTGATTTGTTGGAAATCATACATATTGATGTATGTGGTCCAATGAATATTGAGGCTCGCGGCGGGTATCGTTATTTTCTCACCTTCATAGATGATTTGAGCAGATATGGGTATATCTACTTAATGAAACACAAGTCTAAAACATTTGAAAAGTTCAAAGAATTTCAGAGTGAAGTGGAAAATCATCGTAACAAGAAAATAAAATTTCTACGATCTGATCGTGGAGGAGAATATTTGAGTTGCGAATTTGGTTTACATTTGAAACAATGCGGAATAGTTTCGCAACTCACGCCACCCAGAACACCACAACCAAATGGTGTGTCCGAATGTCGTAATCGTACTTTACTAGATATGGTGCGATCTATGATGTCTCTTACTGATTTACCGCTATCGTTTTGGGGTTATGCTTTAGAGACGGCCGCATTCACGTTAAATAGGGCACCATCAAAATCCGTTGAGACGACACCTTATGAACTTTTGGCAAGAAACCAAAGTTGTCATTTCTTAAAGTTTGGGGTTGCGATGCTTATGTGAAGAAACTTCAACCAGATAAGCTCGAACCCAAATCGGAGAAACGTGTCTTCATAGGATACCCAAAAGAGACTATTGGGTACACCTTCTATCACAGATCTAAGGGCAAGATTTTTGTTGCTAAATTCGGGTCCTTTCTAGAGAAGGAGTTTCTCTCGAAAGAAGTGAGTGGGAGGAAAGTAGAACTTGATGAGGTAACTATACCTACTCCCTTATTGGAAAGTAGTTCATCAAAAGAACCGGTCCCTGTGACAACTACACCAATCAGTGAGGAAGCTGATGATATTGATCATGAAACTTCAGATCAAGTTACTACTGAACCTCGTAGGTCTACCAGAGTAAGATCCGCACCAGAGTGGTACGGTAATCCTATTCTGGAAGTCATGTTACTTGACCATGGCGAACCTACGAACTATGAGGAAGCGATGATGAGCCCAGATTCCGCAAAATGGCTTGAGGCCATGAAATCTGAGATGGGATCCATGTATGAGAACAAAGTATGGACTTTGGTTGACTTGCACGATGATCGGCAAGCCATAGAAAATAAATGGATCTTCAAGAAGAAGACTGATGCTGATGGTAATGTAACTGTCTACAAAGCTCGACTTGTTGCGAAAGGTTTTCGACAAGTTCAAGGGGTTGACTACGATGAGACTTTCTCACCCGTAGCGATGCTTAAGTCTATCTGAATCATGTTAGCAATTGCCGCATTTTATGATTATGAAATTTGGCAAATGGATGTCAAAACTGCATTCCTGAATGGATTTCTGGAAGAAGAGTTGTATATGATGCAACCAGAAGGTTTTGTTGATCCAAAAGGTGCTAACAAAGTGTGCAATCTCCAGCGATCCATATATGGACTGGTGCAAACCTCTCGGAGTTGGAATAAACGCTTTGATAGTGTGATCAAAGCATATGGTTTTATATGACTTTTGGAGAAGCCTCAGTATTGACAAGAAAGTGAGTGGGAGCTCAGAGCATTTCGATATTATATGTAGATGACATATTGTTAATTGGAAATGATATAGAATTTTGGATGGCATAAAGGATACTTGAATAAAAGTTTTTCAATGAAAGACCTCGTGAAGCTGCTTACATATTGGGCATCAAGATCTATAGAGATAGATCAAGACGCTTAATTGGACTTTCACAAAGCACATACCTTGATAAAGTTTTGGAAAAGTTCAAATGGATCAGCAAAGAAAGGGTTCTTGCCGTGTTACAAGGTGTGAAGTTGAGTCGACTCAATGCCCGACCACAACGTAAGATAGAGAGAAAATGAAAGATGTTCCTATGCTTCAGCCATAGGCTCTATCATGTATGCAATGTTGTGTACCGACTGACGTGTGCTTAGCAATAAGCTTGGCAGGTAGGTACCAAAGTAATCCAGGAGTGGATCACTGGACAGTGGTCAAGAATATCCTGAAATACCCGAAAAGGACTAAGGATATGTTTCTCGTTTATGGAGGTGACAAAGAGCTAGTCGTAAATGGTTACATTGATGCAAGCTTTGACACTGATCCGGACGATTCTAAATCGCAAACCGGATACGTGTTTATATTGAATGGTGGAGCTGTCAGTTGGTGCAGTTCTAAACAAAGCGTCATGGCGGGATCTACATGCGAAGTGGAGTACATAGCTGCTTCAGAAGCAGCAAATGAAGGAGTCTGGATGAAAGAGTTTATTTCCGATCTAGGTGTCATACCTAGTGCATCGGGACCAATGAAGATCTTCTGTGACAATACTGGTGCAATTGCCTTGGCAAAGGAATCCAGATTTCACAAGAGGACCAAGCACATCAAGAGACGCTTCAATTCCATACGGGACCAAGTCAAGGTGGGAGACATAGAGATTTGCAAAATACATACGGATCTGAATATTGCAGATCCATTGACTAAGCCTCTTCCACGAGCAAAACATGATCAGCACCAAGACTCCATGGGTGTTAGAATCATTACTGTGTAATCTAGATTATTGACTCTAGTGCAAGTGGGAGACTGAAGGAAATATTCCCTAGAGGCAATAATAAAGTTATTATTTATTTCCTCATATCATGATAAATGTTTATTATTCATGCTAGAATTGTATTAACCGGAAACATGATACATGTGTGAATACATAGACAAACTTAATCTCACTAGTATGCCTCTACTTGACTAGCTCATTGATCAAAGATGGTTATGTTTCCTAACCATAGACATGTGTTGTCATTTGATTAATAGGATCACGTCATTAGGAGAATAATGTGATTGACTTGACCCATTCCGTTAGCTTAGCACTTGATCGTTTAGTATATTGCTATTGCTTTCTTCATGACTTATACAAGTTCCTATAACTATGAGATTATGCAACTCCCGTTTACCGGAGGAACACTTTGTGTGCTACCAAATGTCACAACGTAACTTGGTGATTATAAAGGAGCTCTACAGGTGTCTCCAAAGGTACATGTTGGGTTGGCATATTTCGAGATTAGGTTTTGTCACTCCGATTGTCGGAGAGGTATCTCTGGGCCCTCTCGGTAATGCACATCACTATAAGCCTTGTAAGCAATGTAACTAATGAGTTAGTTACGAAATGATGCATTACGTAATTAGTAAAGAGACTTGCCGGTAACGAGATTGAACTAGGTATTGAGATACCGACGATCGAATCTCGGGCAAGTAACATACCGATGACAAAGGGAACAACATATGTTGTTGTGCGGTTTGACCGATAAAGATCTTCATAGAATATGTAGGAGCCAATATGAGCATCCAGGTTCTGTTATTGGTTATTGACCGGAAACAGTTCTAGGTCATGTCTACATTGTTCTCGAACCCGTAGGGTCCCACGCTTAATGTTACGATGACAGTTTTATTATGAGTTTATAGTTTTTGATGTACCGAAGGTTGTTCTCGATGTCCTGTATGTGATCACGGACATGACGAGGAGTCTCGAAATGGTCGAGACATAAAGATTGATATATTGGAAGCCTATATTTGGATATCGGAATCGTTCCGGATGAAATCAGAATTTTATCGGAGTACCGGGGGGGTTACCGGAACCCCCCCGGGGGTTAATGGGCCTACATGGGCCCTAAGGGAGAAGAGGAGGGCCGGCCAGGGCAGGCCGCGCGCCCCCTCCCCCCTAATCCGAATAGGACAAGGAAGGGGGGGGGGCACCTCCTTTCCTCTTTCCCCCTTCCCCCTTCCTTCTCCAACAAGGCAAGAGGGGGGAGTTCTACTCCCGGTGGGAGTAGGACTCCTCCAGGCGCACCCCTAGGGGCCGGCCGCACCTCCCCTCTCCCTCCTTTATATATGGGGGCAGGGGGCACCCCATGACACACAAGTTGATCTTCGTGATCGTTCCTTAGCCGTGTGCGGTGCCCCCCTCCAACATATTCCACCTCGGTCATACCGTAGCGGTGCTTAGGCGAAGCCCTGTGTCGGTAGAACATCATCACCGCCTGCACGCCAGGTCGACGGGAACTCTTCCCCGACACTTTGCTAGATCGGAGTCTGGGGATCGTCATCGAGCTGAACGTGTGCTAGAACTCGGAGGTGCCGTAGTTTCAGTGCTTGATCGGTCGGGCCATGAATACATACGACTACATCAACCGCGTTGTTATAACACTTCCGCTTTTGGTCTACGAGGGTACGTGGACAACACTCCCCTCTCGTTGCTATACATCACCATGAGCTTGCGTGTGCGTAGGATTTTTTTGAAATTACTACGTTCCCCAACACTAGGAGCAAGAGATAAAGGACTGCAAATTCCTTTGGTGATGATTTTCTTGTGTATCTCATAGATGACACTCCCAGTTCTATTTCAGAGGCCTATGCATCTGAAGATGCTGACTACTGGAAGGAAGCGGTTCGTAGCGAGATGGATTCCATCTTGGTGAATGAAACTTAGGAGACAACTGATCGTCCTTATGGGTGCAAACCTATAGGATGCAAATGGGTATTCAATAAGAAGCTTAGGCCTGATGGTACAATTGAAAAGTACAAGGCTCGGCTCGTGGCTAAGGGTTATACCCAAAAGGAAGGTGAAGACTTCTTTGATACTTACTCACCTGTGGCTTGACTGACCACTATTCGAGTTCTACTTTCACTAGTTGCCTCACATGGTCTTCTCGTTCACCAATTGGATGTTCACACTGCTTTCTTAAATGGATAGTTGGACGAGGAAATTTATATGGAACAACCAGATGGGTTTGTACTAGATGGTCAGGAAGGAAAAGTGTGCAAGTTGCTGAAGTCTTTGAATGGACTCAAGCAAGCACCCAAACAATAGCATGAGAAGTTTGAAAGAACTTTAACAGTTGCAGGCTTTGTTGTAAACGAAGCTGACAAATGTGTGTACTATCGCCATGGTGGGGGCGAGGGAGTTATCCTTTGCTTGTATGTTGATGACATACTGAGTTTCGGAACAAATCTGAATGTTATTAAGGAGGTCAAGGATTTCCTATCTTGTTGTTTTGAGGTGAAGGATTTAGGAGTCGCTGATGTCATTCTGAACATCAAGTTGTTGAGAGACGATGATGGTGGGATTACATTGCTTCAATCTCACTATGTGGAAAAGATCTTGAGTCGCTTTGGCTATAGTGACTGCAAGCCCTCTCCAACACAATATGATGCTAGCATGCTGCTTCGAAAGAATTGAAGAATTGCTAGAGATCAATTGAAGTATTCTCAGATTATCGGCTCGCTTATGTACTTAGCCAGTGCTACAAGACCTGACATCTCCTTTGCTGTTAGCAAACTGAGTCACTTTGTCTCAAAACCAGAAGATGTGCATTGGAAAGCTCTAGAGAGAGTTTTGCGTTATTTGAAAGGCACTGCGAATTATGGAATTCACTACACTGGACACCCAAAGGTGCTTGAAGGGTATAGTGACTCAAACTGCATCTAAGATGCTGATGAGATAAAGGCCACGAGCAGATATGTATTCACTGATGGAGGTGGCGCTGTTTCTTGGAAGTCTTGCAATCAGACCATCTTAACGAGGTCAACAATGGAAGCAGAAATCACAACACTAGATACAGCTACGGTCGAAGTAGATTGGCTTCGTCGGCTCTTGAATGACTTGCCAGTTGTTGAGAAACCTGTACCGGGCATCCTTATGAACTGCGACAATCAAACTGTGATCACGAAAGTGAGCAGCTCAAAGGATAACATGAAGTCATCAAGACACGTTCAGAGAAGGTTAAAGTCTGCCAGAAAAATGAAAAACTCAGGAGTTATTGCATTGGATTATATCCAAACGTCTAAAAATCTGGCAGATCCTTTTACTAAGGGTCTATCATGTAATGCGATAGATAATGCATCGAGGGAGATGGGTATGAGACCAACAATATGAGTTGGTCACAGTGGTAACCTAGTCTATGTGATCAGAGATCCCGTGAATTAGATGTGGAAGACAAGCTGTTGGTCAACTGAGAGGAGAGTATCCTTAACTTTAACAATACCACTCCATGAAGATGCAATACTCTCCTAAATCTGCATGGCAGGTTGATGTATATCTTAATGTGTTCTAAGTGGCTCATTTAAGCAGAGATGTTGTCCTGCAGAACATCTTTTGAAGAACACACCTATATGAGACTGATTGTCAAACGTTGCAATCTATGAAAGTAGGGTTCTCTCTAGTAAACTCATGAAAGGTCACGGAGTATGAGGCATAAGCTCCACCCACGGGGAAGACCCACAGTAGCCTAGTATCGGTCAAGGCTTTGTGTGAAGCTAGATTTGCAGAAAACTTGTAGTTCAAGGCCCTGTCCACTATTCAAGTTGCTTACTAGTGTAGCATAGAGTTCTAGGTGGAAGTTCAACTTAACAGTCTCCACTGCAATACCGGTATATAAAACAGTGTTTTGGAACCAAAGGCAAATTTCTGTGTGCCTCTGGGATCTGGTGGGGGATTGCTGGAATTTAGTCTATTTTGGGACAACCCAATAACTATTTCAAAAATTCCTAAATAAATCCTAGAGGCCCACTTAGCCCATTCGTGCAAGGCAAGGGATACTACTAAAGTTTAGTTCCACATTGCTAGTTTAGTGGGAGTTGGACCTCCTTACAAGGGAGGTTCTTTCCCCACTTGTATGAGCATGAGAACAAGAGGGACATACACGCGCGCTCCTCCTCCTTCGCCTCACCTCGCCATGCCACGCCACGCCTCGTCACGACGCGCCGCACCAAGGATTACGGGAACGAGCCGAGACGATGTCTAAATTTTTGCCACGCACTATGGGTATACGAAAGGTCACTTGGGAGCTGGAAAGTTTTTGCTGTAGTGGATATTGAATACGAACGGTGCACCCTTCGGCCGCTGCCTGTTCATTTCGTCTCCCTCGTTCCCTTCAGCTCCCGGCGCAGCCTCTCACCTTCTCCTCTTGCGCCTATAAAAGGGATGTCTCTCCTCTCAGAGAGACGCACCAGAACTTCTTCTTCCACTGACCACCGGTTCCAATCTCTGAGTTGCTATTGTCTTCCTCATCCCGGCTTGCGGCGTGCACCGCAATTCGGGACAATAGGCCTCTAAAACCGCATCTCTTTGAGTCCTATACGAGAGAAGGGTGATAAGGTTTTTGGGGAGCGCTCAGCGCGACTACTGACTTCTTCTTCACGGACACCCCGGACTCTGACGACTACTTCCTCGACGACGACTTCTTCCCCAACTCGACAACCTCCTCAACGACATGGCTGGCGAGGACACCGTCCCCAAGTCCAGTGCTACTACTGCTGCTGTCTCATATGTGTTCTTCTCCTTTCTATTTGAGGTCCTACCACAATTCCTTGTTCTGGTGATTGCCCTAGATATGTTAGGTTCTACTTCATATATGAAACTTGCCCTACTGTCTGCTCTAGATAAGAAGCTTGGTTACAATTCATATATGCAGATGTTATTTACCTTCTCTCTATCAGATCGCATGACTACTTTTATCCCTGTTATATTAGTCATGCTTTATCTAATATTTCTATTAATAAAATCATTCGATAAATTGCTCATATTTCCAACAAGTTTTGCACATGCGGAATACTTGGGTTAAACTTGAGAGCCTAGCATGTACAAACATGGCCTCGGAACACTGGAGACTGAAAGGTCAAACATGAATCGTATAGTAGATATGATCAACATAGAGATGTTCACCATTGATGACTACCCCATCTCACGTGATGATCGGACATGTGTTAGTTGATTTGGATCATGTATCACTTAGATAACTTGAGGGATGTCTATTTAAGTGGGAGTTCATTAGTAATTTGATTAAATTGAACTTCAATTTATCATGAACTTAGTCTTAAGAGTTTTTGCATATCTATGTTGTAGATCAATAGCTCGCGATTTAGCTCCCTTATTATTTTGATATGTTCCTAGAGAAAACTAAGTTGAAAGATGATAGTAGAAATGATGCGGACTAGGTCTGTGATCTGAGGATTATACTCATTGCTGTACAGAAGTATTATGTCCTTATTGCACCGCTAGGTGACAGACCTATTGCAGGAGCAAATGCAAACAATATGAATGTCTGGCAAGCTCGGTATGATGACTACTTAATAGTTTCATGCACCATGCTTTACGCCTTAGAACCGGGACTTCAAAAACGTTTTGAACGCCACAGAGCATATCAGATGTTCCAAGAGTTGAAATTGGTATTTCACACTCATGCCCGTGTCGAGAGGTATGAGACCTCTGACAAGTACTTTGGCTACAAGATGGAGGAGAATATCTCAGCCTGTGAGCATGTGCTCAGAATGTCTGGGTACTACAATCGCTTGAATCAAGTGGGAGTTAATCTTCCAGATAAGATAGTGATTGACAGAGTTCTCTAGTCACTATCACCAAGCTACTAGAACTTCGTGATAAACTGTAATATGCAAGGGATGACGAAAATGATTCCTGAGCTCTTCGCGATGCTGAAATTGGCGAAGGTAGAAATCAAGAAAGAGCATCAAATGTTGATGGTTAACAAGACCATTAGTTTCAAGAAAAAAAGGCAAAAGGGAAAGAAAGGGAACTTCAAGAAGAATGACAAACATGTTGCCGCGACCATGAAGAAACCCAAAGCTATACCCAAGCCTGGTGCTTGTACTGCAAAGGAAATGCTCACTGGAAGCTGAACTGCCCCAAATACTGGGTGGATAAGAAGGATGGCAAAGTGAACAAAGGTATATTTGATATACATGTTATTTATGTCAATAATAAACTTTTGTTTTGAATCTTATGGATCTGAACCTTCATGCCACAATAAAGAAAATTACATGGGTAAATATGTTAGGTAGCATTCCACATCAAAAAATCTGGTTTTATCACTTACCTACTCGAGGACGAGCAGGAATTAAGCTTGGGGATGCTTGATACATCTCCAACGTATCTATAATTTTTTAGTGTTCCATGATATTATATTATCTGCTTTGGATGTTTTATATGCATTAATGTGCTACTTTATATTATTTTTGGACTAACCTATTAACCTAGAGCCCAGTGCCAGTTTATGTTTTTTCCTTGTTTTTTAGCTTCACGGAAAAGGAATACCAAACGGAGTCCAAACGGAATAAAACCTTCGCGATGATTTTTCTTGGACCAGAAGATACCCAGGAGACTTGAAGATCAAGTCAGAAGAGCCACGAGGCGGCCACAAGGGTGGAGGGCGCGCCCCTTACTTATGGGCCCCTTGGTGACCCCCTGACCTAGCTCTGCCTCCTATATATTCACATATATTCCCAAACCACCAGAAGTATCCACGAAAACACTTTTCCACCGCCACAACCTTCTGTTCCCGTGAGATCCCATCTTGGGGCCTTTTCCGGCATCCTGTCGGAGGGGGATTCGATCATGGAGGGCATCTACATCAACTCTATTGCACTTCTGATGAAGCATGACTAGTTTACCTCAGACCTACGGGTCCATAGCTAGTAGCTAGATGGCTTCTTCTCTCTCTTTGATTCTCAATACCATGTTCTCCTCATTGTTCTTGGAGATATATCCAATGTAATCTTCTTTTGCGGTGTGTTTTTCGAGATCCGATGAATTGTGGATTTATGATCAGCTTATCTATGAATATTATTTGAATATTCTCTGAATTCTTTTATGCATGATTTGATATCTTCGTAATTCTCTTTGAACTATCGGTTTGGTTTGGCCAACTTGATTGGTTTTTCTTGCAATGGGAGAAGTGCTTAACTTTGGGTTCAATCTTGCGGTGTCCTCTCCCAGTGACAGTAGGGGCAGCAAGGCAGCGGTGTCCTCTACATCATGTCATCTTACTTAAAGCGTTGCTTTGTTCTTCATGAACTTAACACTCTAGATGCAGGCAGGAGTTGGTCGATGTGTGGAGTAATAGTAGTAGATGCAGACAGGAGTTGGTCTACTTGGCACAGACGTGATGCCTATATTACATAATCATTGCCTTGGATATCGTCATAACTTTGCGCTTTTCTATCAATTGCTCGACCGTAATTTGTTCACCCACCATATTATTTGCCTTCAAGAGAGAAGTCTCTAGTGAAACCTATGGCCGACGGGTCTATTTTCCATCATATTAGTTTCCGATCTACTATTTTGCAATCTTTACTTTCAGATCTATACAACAAAAAACCCAAAAATATTTTATCTTTTGTTTAGCTTTATTTATCTATCTCTATCAGATCTCACCTTTGCAAGTGACCGTGAAGGGACTGACAACCCCTTTATCACGTTGGGTGCAAGCGTTTGATTGTTTGTGCATGTATTGGTGATTTGTGTGTTCTTCTCCTACTGGATTGATACCTTGGTTCTCAAACTGAGGGAAATACTTATCTCTACTTTGTTGCATCACCCTTTCCTCTTCAAGGGAAAAACCAACGCAAGCTTAAGAAGTAGCAGGGCCTTGTTCTTTTCAGGAGCTGGGATGTTTCTTGTGGATCTCTTGGGAGCAGCAGCCTTAGGTGCAGGAGCTGGAGCTTTGGGCTTGGGCTTGGAGGGTGCAGCACCCGTCTTAATGGCATCTGCCATTAGCTTTTGAGACTTGGCAGGGGGTGCAGCTGGTTCCTCCTCCTCCTCTTCTTCATCATATTCCCTCATGGAAGGCTTGCCAGGCACTGTGGCAGTGGTCTTCCTAGCTCTCTTCTTCTTCTTCTTCCCAACAACAGCTTCTTCATCTTCTGATTGTTCCATAGTGAAGGTTATAGTCTCTTGTGTAGATTTTCTGACTTTTGACATTGGAGCTTTCTTTGCAGGGGCCTTCTTCTTGAGACATGGCTTAGTAGCAGCAGCAGTGTCGTACTCTTTCTTTAGCACTTACATCCTTGTTGAAGTGACCTCTTCGTCAACCACAAAATCCTCATCCTCACTGTCCGAGTTCTCTTCTTTCTTTGTCTTGTGGCAGCTTTGGGCAGATTGCTTGGAGTGCTTCTGCTGCCCTCATCATAGCTTCCACTAGGGTTTGTGCCCTCACTGAGATTAACCTCTTCTCTGACTTGTTTTGGCTATCACTTGCATCATACATCTTGTAGATAGACCCAGTGATAGGTATGGGAAGAGTGGATGAGCATCACAAAAAGCAGCTGGTTTTTCAAGAAAATTTGAATTAAAACTTTAGTTTTAGTTTTTTGTAGAAAGCATTTCGGAGCTACCGATATGAAAATCTTGGTGACACCAAAGAAATAACAGTCTAAACGCACAAGATAGGTCAGACCGAGTTGTGGTTCGGTGACTCCGAGAAGCTAGGGTTTCTCTGAAGTTTTGCTTTCGGTCTCACCGATCAGTACACTTCGGTGGCACCGAGTTGTACTTAGTGGAATGGCCAGGGCCAATTGGTGGGATCGTAGGATTCATTTTGGTCAGTCTGAGATGAGCTCGGCGGAAACCTAACCCTAAAATTTCTATGGATAGAATGATCTCATTCATGGCAAGAAGCTAGGCATTATCCTTGTGCATAGAATTAGAAAGGGGTAGCACAAAGAGATCAAATCCTATCCTAACTTGGTGACGATTCACTACGGCGCAAATGGCGGTGAAGATTCCCGTTGACAGTGACGGATACCTGCGGCGAAGGCGCATATGCGAAGACGACGACGATCCAGAGACCAAGGGGGTGACAGCAATGGGCGTGGGCGCGAGTGGTTTGAAGTAATTTTTAACCATACGGGCCCGCATAATATATACCCATGTGTTGTCGGTGGTGAAAGTGCTAGTTATCGACTAGAGGTGGGGGTGAATAGGCGATTTTTATGAAAGTCAATACACGAGGTCTTTGAAGATAAACAGATCAAATGAACCTATTGATGTGCAACGGAAGATAGACTACAATAGACAAGCCATAGTCAAGTAAGCAATAGAGTGAAGTTACGAAGACTATCAACAGCTAGGTAGTATGGATCAGAATGGAAGACAGTATGAAGCCAAACAGGTAATAGTCTTCACACAGTGAAGTCAATCAGATCAGACAGGCAAGCAATGACTTCATGAAGACAAACTGAAAAGTAAAGAAAGTTGGGGATAGAACTAGTTGCTTGGTGAAGACAGGGATTTGGTAGACCAGTTCCAGTTGCTGTGAGAACTGTACGTCTGGTTAGGGGGGCTGAGATTTAACTCAGAAGACCGCGTCTTCACCTTATTCCACTTGAGCTAAGGACACCCAGTCCTCGCCCAATCACTTTGGTAAGTCTTAAAGGTAGACTTCCAAACCTTCACAGAATTCGTTCACCGGCGATCCACAATGGCTCTTGGATGCTCAGAACGCGACACCTAACCGGCTGGAGATTCACAGTTCTCAAGTGTTACAAGTCTTCAGGTCACGCGGACAGAAAGACTTCAGTGATGCCTAACACTCTTTGGATCTGGGTGTTTTGGGCTTTGTCCTCGCAAGGATCTCTCTCTCAAAGGCTTCAGAGGTGGGTTGCTTTCAAACGACAAAAACCATGCACTAACTCTGAGCAGCCACCAATTTATGGTGTAGGGGGTGGGCTATTTATAGCCAGGAGGCAACCCGACCTGATATGTCCGAAATGACCCTGGGTCACTAAGGAACCGACACATGTCCAACGGTCGGATTTCAAACACAAGTGGCAGCTTGGCTTGGGCTACAAGCAAAGCTGACTCATCCAGCTCTGGATAAGATTTGCTCTCATTGTCTTTGCTCGAAGACATAGGATTTTTGGTTGAGCATCACATCATTCACTCTGACTTTGTTCACTTGGACCCCACTTAACAGTACGGTGGTTCGTATGACTCAATAAAGAAGAAAAGGAAACTACGAAACAACTATGTCTTCGCACTCCATATTCTTCAAGCGAATGTCTTCACATGTCATTATCTTCATTGTGAATGTCTTCATGAACCACCATTGTCTTCAATGTCTTCACACATTTTTAGGGGCCATCTCTGGTAGGTAAACCAAATCAATAAGGGACTACTACCTGTGTTGTCCTGCAATTCTCACAAACACATTAGTCCCTCAACCAAGTTTGTCGTCAATACTCCAAAACCAACTAGGGGTGGCACTAGATGCATTTACAATCTCCCCCTTTTTAGTGATTGATGACAAACTGTTGAAGTTTTCAACGGGGCTGAAAGTATGTTAAAGTTAAAGATTAAAGTCATTGTCTTCATAGGTTGTAAAAGGCCCCCCTGAAGATGTGATATAAGTAGTTTGCTTTTGAATGCAAATGCACATGGCATGTTTTACTTTGTGGAGATCCTCTTCAACTTTCGAAGACAATTCGTCATGCATACACATATATTGTGAAGATAATGAAATGCATAATGAGAAATGGGCGTCTGCAGAATGACGTCATGCAGAATTTATCATCACATCACAAAGTGGCATCAAGAGTAGCAAACGACCATCGAGTTTAGGTGTTACAACTCAAGAGCCAAATAGTTTCAAAATGGGAGTTGTAAGAACTTAGCAAGAATAAAGGAACCACCCCCATATGGACCCGCTTGAAGACTATCAACCTCATATTCTTCTCCCCCTTTTGTCAGTAAGGACCAAAAAGGTTTGAAGACATAGAGGCACTACTCGTTCCCAGTTGGAGAAGATGTTGGAGCAGGGTCAACGGTGGAGTTGGGCGGTGCAGACGGGCCTGGCGCAGAGTTGTGGTGCAGTGAAGCTAGTGCTGGTGAAGTGGCGTGGTCTTCTTCATCGACAACTTGCGCAACAACAGTTGCAGCCGAAGATGAATACTCAGAATCTTCAATGGAAGGAGTTGGATGCCAACTTGCAGATTGTGGAGGCCTGGAATCAAACTTGAATTTCTCTGTTAAGCCATCTTCGCGAAGATCATCTACAGAGCAGAGCAGTGTGAGGCTCTTCCAGGACCGTCGAAAGGCTTCATGCGCTACGAATGAATTCTTGGTGGCCAAGTTGCGAATGCGGTTTACATCAACCAAGAGACTCTGCATTTGGCGCTTCAGCCAGTCATGATGCCTATCCTGCTTTTGATGTAGAGATACCAGAAGCTCACGGTCGTTGAGGACATGGGGACGCTTCTGAGGCCTTTGAGCAATTGTGCTGGCAGTGGCTTCCGTATTGGCACGATGCGGCAAATGCAAGTTGCAAGCCAGAGGATAAGTAGGAGTAGTAGAATTCGGCACATGAATGCCTTCAATTGGCTGAGTGAAGCTTTGCTATTCTGCATTTTGTAGGTGGAGTGGCTTCTTGGCAGGTTTAGGGTAGATGGCTTCATAGTCCATATCAACATCAGGCAAAAATACGACATGGTTGCGCGCTGAAGGTTGATAGTTGATTGTTGAATGAAGCTTGATCAGGCGCATAACCCAGGGAGCATAGTACTTCAGTCCAAAGAGATCAATCCCAGAAGCTGCAAGCTGGCGGATGAAGAAATCCCGAGTATTGAATCTGACGCCATTGATGATATAGAAAACCAATGTCTTCATGGCGCCTTTGAGTTTTTCTTTAGAAGAGTTGCCTTTGATAGGCCACAGAGTATGCCCCAGAATGTGATAAAGTATGCGAGGCAAGTACCCAAGGTCCTTTACAAAGAACTCCTTGGGGTATTCAGCGTTATGGGGCAAAGGCTTCATCATGCTTAACATCTGGCTCATGTTTGGCTCGGGCTTCTGGAATATGCTTTGCAGTTCATTCTGATGAAGCTCACAACCTGGTTCAGACAACTCACCAGGAGTGGGCAGGGAAGTCAGCTCAATGATATCCTGAGCTTTGGCTTCGTGATGAACTTCACCTGTCATCCACTCAAGGATCCAAGTCTTCGGATCCCTGTTGTAGCCTCGAATATGCAATGTGGCATAAAACTGTAGCAGAAGCTCTTCGTTCTAGTGCTCTTTGTCATTCACAAATGGCAGCAGCCCAATGTCTTTGAAGTAGTCAAGGGCCTCTTCAAGGCAAGGCAGCCCATCAATGGCATCACAATCTAGATGCTTATGAGGAGAAATCTGGTCTTGATTGTATAGGATGCATGAGTAATAGCTTCGTTGCTGATGGCTCCAAAACCTTTCAGAGGAGATCTTGGGCTTCTTGTATGGGCTCTTGCGCTGTTGAAGAATGTGGTGTGCTCTCTGAAGCTGAGCACACTGAACGAGCCTTGGGTTGTTGCAGCATTGGGAAGCCTTGGCAGTCTTGGCTTTGGCTTCTGAGTTTGAGGCCTTTGTTCCACATGATAATCATATTGAGGGCCGGGAGCAGTGGGCGGAACCATAATAGGCCATCTGACTGTGTTAAGCTCACCACCACGATTGTACGCGCATTCCACTGTATGAGGCCTTGGTGGAGGAACGACTACATCAGACGTGGTAGGTTGCACATTACCTTCAGGGGCAGCATTCGCGTCGGGCTCCACATTGTCTTCAACCATGAAAATGTCATCGACTTTAGTGGTGGCGGCCTCATTGTTTTCAGCCTCCATCTCTTCAATGACTGGAGGGTCAGGCACTATCACATTCTCTTCTTGCACTATTGGATCAACGACAGGGGAAATAACATCTCTCTCTTCTTCTTTCTCTTCACCGGCTGATGCAGCCGGAATGTCTTTAGAAGCTTTGGCTTCAGACTCAAGAGCAGACGCAGAAGGATGGCTTCAGGGAACACTTGACGTGCTACTGAGCTGGTTTGGTGCACATCTTCTTCTGGAATGCTTGACATGGAGACCTGAGGCCTGAGGCCTTTGTGAAGCCTGCGGAATGCGGGCGACACCTTTGGTGACGGTGTGGTCTGTTCCATGTAATCATCATCAAGCACCGGAGTGGTGACTTGAGCTGGTGGAGTACGGAGTATCTCATCATGCAGGGGGGGTGTCTGGTTGTTGCTCTACCCATGAATCATCTTGAGCAACTGGTGTCAAGGGACAGCCAATGCTAATGAGTTCACTGCTCGCTGGAGCAAGCGATGATAGCAGATTGGGTTCAAGCTGAGGAAGGACTTCATCATCATCAACATTGTCTTCATAACCAATGTCTTCAACAGCATTGGGGTCAGCAGCTGGAATCTCTTCACTTTCAGGAGCCTCTATGGAAGCAGGCTCATGGATCACAAGGCGGCGCTCGCGGTTGCTGGAGGCAGGTAGAGCAACAGATATTGGTTCAACATTTAGCGGCTCTTGTGCAGCAGCACACTCTTTTCTTGAAGACTTTGAAGCTTTTGTCTTCAACTTTTTCTTTGAGGGAGCATCATCAGAGGTGTCTTTGTGCTTCCTCTTCCTGGCTTTAGCCTCATCTTGCCTTGTCTTCTTCTACTCATAAGCAGCTGAGGTGACCTTTGTCTTCGAGCCAGTCATGCTGGCAGGGAAGACAATGCTTGGTTGGCCCTGCCTTGAAGCTTCTGGTTTAGCTTCAGCAGAATTCTTGTTCTTCTTGGCAGCCATCTTGGGGTCGATGCCAGGACGCCCAAGTGCCTTTCTCTTCTCAGCCTCATTGTGCGCTTGCACACACTTCAACGCATAGTACTTCATGCGCTCGCGTGAGCCCTTGGCTTCTTCACACTTCTTGTTGAACTGGTCCTTGAGGTCATGCATCATTTGCTTGAATTTTTGCACATCAGCAACACTGAGCTTGGCCATGTGTGAGGGAGTCCTGGATTAAGGGGTCCTCGGGCATCCGACCTGTTGGACATGGGCCGGACTGATGGGCCGTGAAGATACAAGACAGAAGACTCTCTCCCGTGTCCGGATGGGACTCTCCTTGGTGTGGATGGCAAGCCTGGCGTTCGGATATGAAGATTCCTTTCTCTGTAACTGACTTTATACAACCCTAGTCCCCTCCGGTGTCTATATAAACCGAAGGGTTTACTCCGTAGAGGCAATCATAATCATACATGCTAAACTTCTAGGGTTTAGCCATTACGATCTCGTGGTAGATCAACTCTTATAATACTCATATTCATCAAGATCAATCAAGCAGGAAGTAGGGTATTACCTCCATAGAGAGGGCCTGAACCTGGGTAAACATCGTGTCCCCCGTCTCCTGTTATCATTGACCCTAGACGCACAGTTCGGGACCCCCTACCCAAGATCCGCCGGTTTTGACACCGACATTGGTGCTTTCATTGAGAGTCCCGCTGTGACGTCGAAGACAGGATTGATGGCTCGCCTTGTTATCAAGGACAATATCACCTCCAGAGGAGCCCTGGCCTCAGGCCAAACCCTCCGGCTGGGCAGCTTTACCATGACCGCCCGTCCGGCCGTTAAGCCGACGATGACTTCTCGGGTCATAAAAGATCGCCTCCGTGTTGACTCCGAATTCTCCAAACGGATGGATCCGATGGAGTTGTCATCTTTAAATGAACTCCTGATCACATTGCTGATAACCCACAAGTATAGGGGATCAATTGTAGCCTCTTTCGATAAGTAAGAGTGTCGAACCCAACGAGGAGCTAAAGGTAGAACAAATATTCCCTCAAGTTCTATCGACCACCGATACAACTCTACGCACGCTTAACGTTCGCTTTAGCTAGAACAAGTATGAAACTAGAAGTACTTTGTAGGTGTTTTTGGATAGGTTTGCAAGATAGTAAAGAGCGCGTAAATAAAAAGTAGGGGCTGTTTAGGTAAAGAAGCAATAAAGTTAGTATAGCGAGTGTGGAAAAGTGGTGGTAGGAGTTGCGGAATTGTCCCTAAGCAATTTACTACTTTACTAGACCGATAGCAAGTTTTATGTGGGAGAGGCCACTGCTAGCTTGTCATCCCTAACTTGGAATTCTATGCACTTATGATTGGAACTATTAGCAAGCATCCACAACTACTAACGTTCATTAAGGTAAAACCCGACCATAGCATTAAGATATATTGGTCCCCCCTTCAATCCCGTATGCATCAATTTCTATGCTAGGTTGAAGCTTCTGCCACTCTTGCCCTCCAATACATAGTCCTATCAACATACAACTAACCCTATGGTGTGGTCCATGCGCGCGCTCATATGATGGGCACCAAAGGACAACAACATAACCACAAGCAAATTAAACCAATCATAGCAATCACCAATTACGGATAGGACAACCAAAATCTACTCAGACTTCATAGGATGGCAACACATCATTGGATAATAATTTGAAGCATAAAGCACCATGTTCAAGTAGAGGGTACAGCGGGTTTCGGGACAGTGGACCGCTGTAGATAGATGGGGGAAGGTGATGGAGATGTTGGTGTAGATCGCGGTGATGATGATGGCTCCGGTGGTGTTCCGGCGCCACCGGAAGCGAGGGGGAGAGGGGCCCCCTTCTTCTTCTTCTTCTTCTTCTTCTTCTTCTTCTTCTTCTTCTTCTTCTTCTTCTTCTTCTTCTTCTTCTTCTTCTTCTTCTTCTTCCTTGACCTTCTCCCTAGATGAGAGAAGGGTTTCCCCTCTGGTCCATGGTCTCCATGGCGTGGGAGGGGCGAGAGCCCCTCCGAGATTGGATCTGTCTCTCTATCTCTCTCTTTTTCTGTGCTCTGGATTCTGCCCTTTCACCGTTTCTTTTATAACCGAAGATCCGTAACTCCGATTGGATTGAAACCTTTGCCTAGATTTTTCTCCGAAAATTAGCTTTCTTGCAGCCAAAGAAGAGCAGTAACCGCCTTACGGGGTGCCCACGAGGGTCAGGGGCACGCCCAGGGGTGCAGGCGCGCCCCTGCCTCGTGGCCCCCTCGGGCACCGTCTCGCGTTGATTCTTCTTCCCATATTTCACAAATATTCCAAAAATATTCTCCGTCCGTTTTTACCCCGTTTGGACTCCGTTTGATATGGGGTTTCTGCGAAACATAAAACATGCAACAAACAGAACTGCATCTGAGCAATTTGGATCAATATGTTAGTCCCAAAATAGTATAAAAAGTTGCCAAAAGTATATGAAAGTTGAATAATATTGGCATGGAACAATAAAAAATTATAGATACGACGGAGACGTATCAGCATCCTCAAGCTTAATTCCTGCTCGTCCTCAAGTAGGTAAATGATATAAAAGATAATTTTTGATGTGGAATGCTACCTAGCATAATCTTGATCATGTAATCTAATCATGGCATGAATATTAAGACACGAGTGATTCAAAGCAATAGTCTATCATTTGACATTAAGACAATAATACTTCAAGCATACTAACCAAGCAATTATGTCCTCTCAAAAAAAACATAGCCAAAGAAAGCTCATCCCTACAAAATCATATAGTTTGGCCATGCTTCATTTCTGTCACACAAAATGCTCCCATCATGCACAACCCCGATGACAAGCTGATTAATTGGTTCGTACTTTTTAACGCACTTCAACCTTTTCAACCCTCACGCAATACATGAGCGCAAGCCATGGATATAGCACTATGGGTGAAATAGAATATGATGATAGAGGTTGTGTGGGAAGACAAAAAAGGAGAAAGTCTCACATCGACGCGGCTAATCAACGGGCTATGGAGATGCCCATCAATTGATGTCACTGTGAGGAGTAGGGATTGCCATGCAACGGATGCACTAGAGCTATAAGTGTATGAAAGCTCCAACTGAAACTAAGTGGGTGTGCAGCCAACTTGCTTGCTCATGAAGACCTCGGGCATTTGAGGAAGCCCATCATCGGAATATACAAGCCAAGTTCTATAATGAAAATTCCCACTAGTATATGAAAGTGATAACTCAAGAGACTCTCTATATGAAGAACATGGTGCTACTCTGAAGCACAAGTGTGGTAAAAGGATAGTAACATTGCCCCTTCTATCTTTTTCTCTCTTTTTTTCTTTCTTTTTATTTTTTTGGTGCGCTTCTTTGGCCTCTCTTTTTTATTTGGGCTTCTTTGGCCTCTTTTTTTAAAGTCCGGAGTCTCATCCCAACTTGTGGGGGAATCATAGTCTCCATCATCCTTTCCTCACTGGGGCAATGCTCTAATAATGATGATCATCACACACAACTCAATATTACAACTCGATACTAGAACAAAGATATGACTCTATATGAATGCCTCCGGCGGTGTACCGGGATGTGCAATGATCTAGCATAGCAATGACATCAAAAAACGGACAAGCCATGAAAACATCATGCTAGCTATCTTACGATTAGGCAAAGCAATATGACAATAAATGCTCAAGTCATGTATATGATGATGATGGAAGTTGCATGGCAATATATCTCGGAATGGCTATGGAAATGCTATGATGGGTAGGTATGGTGGTTGTTTTGAGGAAGATATAAGGAGGCTTATGTGTGATAGAGCGTATTGTATCACGGGGTTTGGATGCACCGGCGAAGTTTGCACCAACTCTCGAGGTGAGAAAGGGCAATGCACGGTACCGAAGAGGCAAGAAATGATGGAAGGGTGAGAGTGCGTATAATCCATGGACTCACATTAGTCATAAAGAACTCATATACTTATTGCAAAAGTTTATTAGCCCTCGAAGCAAAGTACTACTACGCATGCCCCTAGGGGGATAGATTGGTAGGAAAAGACCATCGCTCGTCCCCGACCGCCACTCATAAGGAAAGCACTCAAAGAACACCCCATGCTTCAAATTTGTCACACAACGTTTACCATACGTGTATGCTACGGGACTTGCAAACTCAACACAAGTATTTCTCAATTTCATAGTTACTCAACTAGCACGACTCTAATATCACCACCTTTATATCGCAAAACTATTGCAAGGAATCAAACATATCATATTCAGTGATCTACAAGTTTTATGTAGGATTTTACGACTAACCATGTGAATGACCAGTTCCTGTCAACTCTCTAAATAGATATAAGTGAAGCAAGAGAGTTTAATTCTTTCTACAAAAGATATGCCCACGCTCTAACAAATATATGAAGGAAATATGCCCTAGGCAATAATAAAGTTATTATTTATTTCCTTATTTCATGATAAATGTTTATTATTCATGCTAGAATTGTATTAACTGGAAACTTGATACATGTGTGAATATATATAGACAAACATAGTGTCACTAGTATGCCTCTACTTGACTAGCTCGTTAATTAAAGATGGTTATGTTTCCTAACCATAGACATGAGTTGTCATTTGATTAACGGGGATCACATCATTAGGAGAATGATGTGATTGACTTGACCCGTTCCGTTAGCTTAGCACTTGATCGTTTTAGTATGTTGCTATTGCTTTCTTCATGACTTATACATGTTCCTATTACTATGAGATTATGCAACTCCCGTTTACCGGAGGAATGCTTTGTGTGCTACCAAACGTCACAACGTAAATGGGTGATTATAAAGGTGCTCTACATGTGTCTCCGAAGGTACTTGTTGAGTTGGCGTATATCGAGATTAGGATTTGTCACTCCGATTGTCGGAGAGGTATCTCTGGGCCCACTCGGTAATACACATCACTATAAGCCTTGCAAGCATTGTAACTAATGAGTTAGTTGCGGGATGATGTATTACGGAACGAGTAAAGAGACTTGCCGGTAACGGGATTGAACTAGGTATTGAGATACCGACGATCGAATCTCGGGCAAGTAACATACCGATGACAAAGGGAACACCGTATGTTGTTATGCGGTTTGACCGATAAAGATCTTCGTAGAATAAGTAGGAGCCAATATGAGCATCCAGGTTCCGCTATTGGTTATTGACCGGATACACGGTCATGTCTACATAGTTCTCGAACCCGTAGGGCCCGCACGCTTAATGTTCGGTGACGATCGGTATTATGAGTTTATGTGTTTTGATGTACCGAAGGTAGTTCGGAGTCCCGGATGAGATCGGGGACATGACGAGGAGTCTCGAAATGGTCAAGACGTAAAGATCGATATATTGGACGACTATATTCGGACATCGGAAAGGTTCCGAGTGATTCGGGTATTTTTCGGAGTACCAGAGAGTTACGGGAATTAGTCGGGGAGTATATGGGCCTTATTGGGCTTTAGGTGAAAGAGAGAGGGGAGGTTGCACGCCCCCCAAGGCCTAGTCCGAATTGGACTAGGGGGAGGGGCGACTCCCCCTCCTTCCTTCTCTTCTCTTTTCCCTTTCCTTCTCTCCTACTCCTACTATTTGGAAGGGCTCCTAGTTCTACTAGGAAAGGGGGAATCCTACTCCCGGTGGGAGTAGGACTCCCCTAAGGCGTGCCATAGAGAGGGCCGGCCCCTCCCCTCCTCCACTCCTTTATATACGTGGCCAGGGGGCAGCCCATAGACACAAGTTGATCTGTTGATCTCTCCCAGCCATGTGCGGTGCCCCCCTCCACCATATTCCACCTCAGTCATATCGTAGCGTGCTTAGGCGAAGCCCTGCGTTGGTAGCAACATCATCACCGTCATCACGCCGTCGTGCTGACGGAACTCTCCCGTGAAGCTCTGCTGGATCGGAGTTCGTGGGACGTCATCGAGCTGAACGTGTGCTGAACTCGGAGGTGCCGTACGTTCGGTACTTGGATCGGTCGGATCGTGAAGACGTACGACTACATCAACTGCGTTGTGCTAACGCTTCCGCTTTCGGTCTACGAGGGTACGTGGACAACACTCTTCCCTCTCGTTGGTATGCATCACCATGATCTTGCGTGTGCGTAGGAAATTTTTGAAATTACTACGTTCCCCAACAGTGGCATCCGAGCCAGGTTTTTTGCGTAGATGTTATATGCACGAGTAGAACACAAGTGAGTTGTGTGCATGATACTTCTCCAACGTATCTATAATTTTTGATTGCTCCATGCTATATTACCTACTGTTTTGGACCAGATTGGGCTTTATTTTCCACTTTTATATTATTTTTGGGACTAACCTATTAACCGGAGGCCCAACCCAGAATTGCTGTTTTTTTTGTTGCCTATTTCAGTGTTTCGAAAAAACGGAATATCAAACGGAGTCCAAACGGAATGAAACCTTCGGGAACGTGATTTTCTCACCGAATATGATCCAGAGACTTGGACCCCTGTCAATAAAGAAAGGAGGTGGCCACGAGGGTGGAGGTGCCCCCAGTATGCCCCCCCGCCTCGTGGGCCCCCTTTGCTCCACCGACGTACTCCTTCCTCCTATATATACCTCACGCACCCCAAACGATCGACACGGAGCCAAAACCTAATTCCACCGCCGCAACCTTCTGTATCCACGAGATCCCATCTTGGGGCCTGTTCCGGAGCTCCGGCGGAAGGGGAATCCACCACGGAGGGCTTCTACATCATCACCATAGCCTCTCCGATGAAGTGTGAGTAGTTTACCTCAGACCTTCGGGTCCATAGTTAGTAGCTAGATGGCTTCTTCTCTCTTTTTGGGTCTTGCTTAAGGCGTTACTCTGTTTTCTTGAACTTAATACTCTAGATGCATGCTGGATAGCGGTCGATGAGTGGAGTAATAGTAGTAGATGCAGGCAGGAGTCGGTCTACTTGTCTCGGACGTGATGCCTATATACATGATCATACCTAGATATTCTCATAACTATGCTCAATTCTTTCAATTGCTCAACAGTAATTGGTTCACCCACCATAGAATACTTATGCTCTTGAGAGAAGCCACTAGTGAAATCTATGGCCCCCGGGTCTATTCTCATCATATCAATCTTACATCACTTTATTATTTCTTTGTTTTTTACTTTGCTTTTATTTTACTTTGCATCTTTATACCAAAAATACCAAAAATATTATCTATCATCTCTATCAGATCTCACTCTCGTAAGTGACCGTGAAGGGATTGACAACCCCTAATCGCGTTGGTTGCGTGGAGCTATTTGTTTTGTGTAGGTCCGAGGGACTCGCGCGTAGCCTCCTACTGGATTGATACCTTGGTTCTCAAAAACTGAGGGAAATACTTACTCTACTATGCTGTATCACCCTTTCCTCTTCAAGGAAATCCAACGCAGTGCTCAAAAGGTAGCAGGAAGAATTTCTGGCGCCGTTGCCGAGGAGTCTATGCAAAATTCAACATACCAAGTACCCATCACAACCCCTTATCTCTCGCATTACATTATTTGCCATTTGCCTCTCGTTTTCCTCTCCCCCACTTCAACCTTGCCGTTTTATTCGCCCTCTCTTTTCTGTTTGCCTTTTTCTTCGCTTGCCTTTTTGGTTGTGTGTTGGATTGCTTGCTTGTCATGATGGCTTAAGATAATACCAAATTGTGTGACTTTACCAATACCAACAACAATGATTTCCTTAGCACTCCGATTGCTCCTCTTACCAATACTAAATCTTGTGAAATCAATACTGCTTTGTTGAATCTTGTTATGAAAGATCAATTCGCCGGCCTTCCTAGTGAAGATGTCGCTACTCATCTAAATGGCTTCGTTGATTTATGTGATATGCAAAAGAAGAAAGATGTCGATAATGATATTGTTAAATTGAAGCTATTTCCTTTTTCGCTTAGAGATCGTGCTAAAGCTTGGTTTTCGTCTTTGCCTAAAAATAGTATTGATTCTTGGAACAAGTGCAAAGATGCTTTTATCTCTAAGTATTTTCCTCCCGCTAAGATCATCTCTCTTAGAAACGATATTATGAATTTTAAGAAACTTGATCATGAACATGTTGCACAAGCTTGGGAGAGAATGAAATTAATGATACGTAATTGCCCTACTCATGGTTTGAATTTGTGGATGATTATACAATTTTTTTATGATGGATTGAATTTTGCTTCTAGAAATCTTTTAGATTCGGCCGCGGGAGGCACTTTTATGGAAATCACTTTAGGAGATGCTACTAAACTCCTAGATAATACTATGCTTAATTATTCTCAATGGCACACTGAAAGATCTACTAATAAAAAAGTGCATGCGATAGAAGAAATCAATGTTTTGAGTGGAAAGATGGATGAACTTATGAAATTATTTGCTACTAAGAGTGTTTCTTTTGATCCTAATGATATGCCTTTGTCTACTTTGATTGAGAATAATAATGAATCTATGGATATGAATTTCGTTGGTAGGAATAATTTTGGTAACAACGCGTATAGAGGGAACTTTAATCCTAGGCCTTATCCTAGTAATCCTTCTAATAATTATGGAAATTCCTACAACAACTCTTATGGAAATTCCTACAACAACTCTGAATTTGAGACTAGTGTTAAAGAGTTTATGAATGCGCAAAAGGATTTCAATGCTTTGCTTGAAGAGAAATTGCTTAAGGTTGATGAATTGGCTAGGAACGTTGATAGAATTTCTCTTGATGTTGATTCTTTAAAGCTTATATCTATTCCTCCTAAGCATGATATCAATGAGTCTCTCAAAGCCATGAGAATTTCCATTAATGAGTGTAAGGAAAGAACCGCTAGGATGCGTGCTACGAAAGATGCCTTTATTAAAGCGTGTTCTTCCCATTTCCATGAAAATAAAGATGAAGATCTAAAAGTTATTGATGTGTCCCCTATTAAATCTTTGTTTTGCAGTATGAATCTTGATAATGATGGGACTGAATATGATCCACCTTTACCTAGAAGGCGTTCCAAAAATTTGGAGTTTTTAGATCTTGATGATGAAATTGATAAAAGTGGGATTAAAAAAAATAAACCCTAGATGTTGCTAAACCCACTATTTTTGATTTCAAGGAATTTAATTATGAAAGTTGTTCTTTAATTGATTGTATTTCCTTGTTGCAATCCGTGCTAAATTTTCCTCATGCTTATAGTCAAAATAAAGCGTTTACTAAACATATCGTTGATGCCTTGATGCAATCTTATGAAGAAAAACTTGAGTTGGAAGTTTCTATCCCTAGAAAACTTTATGATGAGTGGGAACTAACTATTAAAATTAAGATTAAGGATCATGAATTTTATGCTTTATGTGATTTGGGTGCTAGTGTCTCCACTATTCCCAAAACTTTGTGTGATTTGCTAGATTTCCGCGATTTTGATGATTGCTCTCTAAACTTGCACCTTGCGGATTCCACTATTAAGAAACCTATGGGAATAATTAATGATGTTCTTATTGTTGCAAATAGGAATTATGTGCCCGTAGATTTTATCGTTCTTGATATAGATTGCAATCCTTCTTGCCCTATTATTCTTGGTAGACCTTTCCTTAGAACGGTTGGTGCAATTATTGATATGAAGGAAGGGAATATTAGATTCCAATTTCCATTAAAGAAGGGCATGGAACACTTCCCTAGGAAGAAAATGAAAATACCATATGAATCTATTATGAGAGCCACTTATGGATTGCCTACCAAAGATGGTAATACCTAGATCTATCCTTGCTTTTATGCCTAGCTAAGGGCGTTAAACAATAGCGCTTGTTGGGAGGCAACCCATTTTTATTTTTAGTTTTTTGCTTTTTTCTTCTGTTTAGGAATAAATAATCCATCTACCTTCTGTTTATATGTGGTTTTATGTTTTAATTAGTGTTTGTGCCAAGTTAAACCTATAGGATCTTCTTGGATGATAGTTATTTGATCTTGCTGTAATTTCCAGAAACTTTCTGTTCACGAAAACAATTGTTCAAAATCACCAGAACGTGATAAAATAGTGATTCCAATTTCTGCTGATCAATAAAAAAATTTCCTAGGTTTTCCTATTTTGGCTGATTTTTTGGAGTTCCAGAAGTTTGCGTTAGTTACAGATTAATACAGACTGTTCTGTTTTTGACAGATTCTGTTTTTCGTGTGTTGTTTGCTTATTTTGATGAATCTATGGCTAGTAAAATAGTTTATAAACCATATAGAAGTTGGAATACAGTAGGTTTAACACCAATAAAAATAAAGAATGAGTTCATTACATTACCTTAAAGTGGTCTTTTGTTTTCTTTCGCTAACGGAGCTCACGAGATTTCTGTGGAGTTTTGTGTTGTGAAGTTTTCAAGTTTTGGGTGAAATCTTTTTGATGGATTATGGAACAAGGAGAGGAAAGATCCTAAGCTTGGGGATGCCCATGGCACCCCCAAGATAATCCAAGGACACCAAAAAGTAAAAGCTTGGGGATGCCCCGGAAGGCATCCCCTCTTTCGTCTACTTCCATCGGTAATTTTACTTGGAGCTATATTTTTATTCACCACGTAATATGTGTTTTGCTTGGAGCGTCTTGTATGATTTGAGTCTTTGTTTTTTTAGTTTAACACAATCATTCTTGCTGCACACACCTTTTGAGAGAGCCATACATGAATTGGAATTTGATAGAATACTCTATGTGCTTCACTTATATCTTTTGAGCTATATAGTTTTGCTCTAGTCCTTCACTTATATCTTTTAGAGCACGGTGGTGGATTTGTTTTATAGAAACTATTGATCTCTCATGCTTCACTTTGATTATTTCGAGAGTCTTAAATAGCATGGTAATTGCTTAATAATAATAATAATATGCTTGGTATTCAAGATTTGTAAAACTTTCTTTTGAGTGCGTTGAATACTAAGAAAAGTTTGATGCTTGATAATTGTTTTGAGATATGAATATGGTGATATTAGAGTCATGATAGTTGAGTAGTTGTGAATTTGAGAAATACTTGTGTTAAAGTTTGTGATTCCCGTAGCATGCACGTATGGTGAACCGTTATGTGATGAAGTCGGAGCATGATTTATTTATTGATTGTCTTCCTTATGAGTGGCGGTCGGGGATGAGCGATGGTCTTTTCCTACCAATATATCCCCCTAGGAGCATGCGCGTAATACTTTGCTTTGATAACTTCTAGATTTTGCAATAACTATATGAGTTCTTTATGACTAATGTTGAGTCCATGGATTATACACACTTTTTCCATCCTTCCACCATTGCTAGCCTCTCTAATACCGCGCAATTTTCGCCGGTATCATACACCCACCATATACCTTGCTCAAAACAGCCACCATACCTACCTATCATGGCATTTCCATAGCCATTCCGAGATATATTGCCATGCAACTTTCCACCGTTCCGTTTATTATGACACGCTCCATCATTGTCATATTGCTAGCATGATCATGTAGTTGACATAGTATTTGTGGCAAAGCCACCATTCATAATTCTTTCATACATGTCACTCTTGATTCATTGCATATCCCGGTACACCGCCGGAGGCATTCACATAGAGTCATATTTTATTCTAAGTATCGAGTTGTAATTGTTGAGTTGTAAGAAAAATAAAAAGTGTGATGATCATCATTTTTAGAGCATTGTCCCAAGTGAGGAAAGGATGATGGAGACCATGATTCCCCCACAAGTCGGGATGAGACTCCGGATGTAAAAAAGAGGCAAAAAAAGAGAAAAGGCCCAAATAAAAAAAATAAAAAAAGTGAGAGAAAGGACAATGTTACTATCCTTTTACCACACTTGTGCTTCAAAGTAGCACCATGATCTTCATGATAGAGAGTCTCTCATTTTGTCACTTTCATATACTAGTGGGAATTTTACATTATAGAACTTGGATTGTATATTCCAATGATGGGCTTCCTCAAAATTCCCTAGGTCTTCGTGAGCAAGCGAGTTGGATGCACATCCACTTAGTTTCTTTTGTTGAGCTTTCATATACTTATAGCTCTAGTGCATCCATTGCATGGCAATCCCTACTCACTCACATTGATATCTATTGATGGGCATCTCCATAGCACGTTGATATGCCTAGTTGATGTGAGACTATCTTCCCCTCTTTTTGTCTTCTCCACAACCACCATTCTATTCCACATATAGTGCTATATCCATGGCTCACGCTCATGTATTGCGTGAAGATTGAAAAAGTTTTGAGAATGTCAAAAGTATGAAACAATTGCTTGGCTTGTCATCGGGGTTGTGCATGATTTAAATACTTTGTGTGGTGAAGATAGAGCATAGCCATACTATATGATTTTGTAGGGATAACTTTCTTTGGCCATGTTATTTTGAGAAGACATGATTGCTTTGTTACTATGCTTGAAGTATTATTACTTTTATGTCAATATGAACTTTTGTCTTGAATCTTTCGGATCTGAATATTCATGCCACAATTAAGAAGAATTACATTGAAATTATGCCAAGTAGCACTCCGCATCAAAAATTCTTTTTTATCATTTACCTACTCGAGGACGAGCAGGAATTAAGCTTGGGGATGCCTGATACGTCTCCAACGTATCTATAATTTTTTATTGCTCCATGCTATATTATCTACTATTTTGGACCAGATTGGGCTTTATTTTCCACTTTTATATTATTTTTGGGACTAACCTATTAACCGGAGGCCCAGCCAAGAATTGCTGTTTTTTTGCCTATTTCAGTGTTTCGAAAAAACGGAATATCAAACGGAATGAAACCTTTGGGAACGTGATTTTCTCACCGAATATGATCCTGGAGACTTGGACCCCTCGTCAAGAAAGAAAGGAGGTGGCCACGAGGGTGGGCGCCCCCTAGGGCGCCCCCCGCCTCGTGGGCCCCCCTTGCTCCACCGACGTACTCCTTCCTCCTATATATACCTCGTACCCCAAATGATCGACACGGAGCCAAAACCTAATTCCACCGCCGCAACCTTCTCAGATCCACGAGATCCCATCTTGGGGCCTGTTCCGGAGCTCCGCCGGAAGGGGAATCCACCACGGAGGGCTTCTACATCATCACCATAGCCTCTCCGATGAAGTGTGAGTAGTTTACCTCAGACCTTCGTGTCCATAGTTAGTAGCTAGATGGCTTCTTCTCTCTTTTTGGATCTCAATACAATGTTCTCCCCCTCTCTCGTGGAGATCTATTCGATGTAATCTTCTTTTTGCGGTGTGTTTGTTGAGATCGATGAATTGTGGGTTTATGATCAAGATTATCTATGAACAATATTTGAATCTTGTCTGAATTCTTTTATGTATGATTGGTTATCTTTGCAAGTCTCTTCGAATTATCAGTTTGGTTTGTCCTACTAGATTGGTTTTTTTTGCAATGGGAGAACTGCTTAGCTTTGGGTTCAATCTTGCGGTGTCCTTTCCCAGTGACAGTAGGGGCAGCAAGGCACGTATTGTATTGTTGCCATCGAGGATAACAAGATGGGGTTTTTATCATATTGCATGAATTTATCCCTCTACATCATGCCATCTTGCTTAAGGCGTTACTCTGTTTTCTTGAACTTAATACTCTAGATGCATGCTGGATAGCGGTTGATGAGTGGAGTAATAGTAGTAGATGCAGGCAGGAGTCGGTCTAGTTGTCTCGGACGTGATGCCTATATACATGATCATACCTAGATATTCTCATAACTATGCTCAATTCTGTCAATTGCTCAACAGTAATTTGTTCACCCACCGTAGAATACTTATGCTATTGAGAGAAGCCACTAGTGAAATCTATGGCCCCCGGGTCTATTCTCATCATATCAATCTTACATCACTTTATTATTTCTTTGCTTTTTACTTTGCTTTTATTTTACTTTGCATCTTTATACTAAAAATACCAAAAAAATTATCTATCATCTCTATCAGATCTCACTCTCGTAAGTGACCGTGAAGGGATTGACAACCCCTAATCGCGTTTGTTGCGTGGAGCTATTTGTTTTGTGTAGGTATGAGGGACTCGCGCGTAGCCTCCTACTGGATTGATACCTTGGTTCTCAAAAACCGAGGGAAATACTTACTCTACTCTGCTGCATCACCCTTTCCTCTTCAAGGAAATCCAACGCAATGCTCAAGAGGTAGCAGGGTGATACAAGTCATACTGCTTACCAGCATGTCATACTTTGATTCGGCGGTATTGTTGGATGAAGCGGCCCGGACCGACATTACGCGTACGCTTTCGCGAGACTGGTTCTACCGACGTGCTTCGCACACAGGTGGCTGGCAGGTGACAGTTTCTCCAACTTTAGTTGAATCAAGTGTGGCTACGCCCGGTCCTTGTAAAGGTTAAAACAACTCTAACTTGACGAAATATCGTTGTGGTTTTGATGCGTAGGTAAGAACGGTTCTTGCTCAGCCCGTAGCAGCCACATAAAACTTGCAACAACAAAGTAGAGGACGTCTAACTTGTTTTTGCAGGGCATGTTGTGATGTGATATGGTCAAGATGTGATGAGATATAAGTTGTTGTATGAGATGATCATGTTTTGTTGAAGTTATCGGCAACTGGCAGAAGCCTTATGGTTGTCTCTTTATTGCATAAGATGCAAGTGCCAAATAATTGCTTTACTTTATCGCTATGCGATAGCAATAGTTGCAAGAGCAATAGTTGGAGAGACGACCATGTGACGACACAATGATATAGATCAAGATGATGGACATCATGGTGTCATGCCGGTGATGATGGAGATCATGACGATGCTTTGGAGTTGGAGATCAAAGGCACAAGATGATGATGTCCATATCATGTCACATATTATGATTGCATGTGATGTTTATCTTTTATACATCTTATTTTGCTTAGTTCGGCGGTAGCTTTATAAGATGATCCCTTACTAAAATTTCAAGGTATAAGTGTTCTCCCTGAGTATGCACAGTTGCGACAGTTCTTCGTGCCGAGACACCACGTGATGATCGGGTGTGATAAGCTCTATGTTCAAATACAACGGGTGCAAGACAGCTTTGCACACGCGGAATACTCAGGTTAAACTTGATGAGCCTAGCATATGCAGATATGGCCTCGGAACACTGGAGACCGAAAGGTCGAGCGTGAATCATATAGTAGATATGATAACATAGTGATGTTCACCATTGAAAACTACTCCATCTCACGTGATGATCGGACATGGTTTAGTTGATTTGAATCACGTGATCACTTAGATGATTAGAGGGATGTCTATCTAAGTGGGAGTTCTTAAGTAATATGATTAATTGAACTTTAATTTATCATGAACTTAGTCCTAGTAGTATTAGCATATTTATGTTGTAGATCAATAGCTCACATTTAGCTCCCCTGTTTTATTTTTGATATGTTCCTAGAGAAAACTAAGTTGAAAGATGTTAGTAGCAATGATGCGGATTGGATCCGTGATCTGAGGATTATCCTCATTGCTGCATAGAAGAATTATGTCCTTGATGCACCGCTAGGTGACAGACAGATTGCAGGAGCAAATGCAGACGTTATTAACATTTGGCAAGCTCGATATGATGACTACTTGATAGTTTAGTGCACCATGCTTTACGGCTTAGAATCGGGGCTTCAAAGACTTTTTTGAAATGCCACGGAGCATATGAGATGTTCCAAGAGTTGAAATTAGTATTTCAGACTCATGCCCATGTCGAAAGGTATGAGACCTTTGACAAGTACTTTTCCTACAAGATGGAGGAGAATTGCTCAGCTAGTGAGCATGTGCTCAGAATGTCTGAGTACTACAATCACTTGAATCAAGTGGGAGTTAATCTTCCAGATAAAATAGTGATTGACAGAATTCTCTAGTCACTATCACCAAGTTACTAGAACTTCATGATGAACTATAATATGCAAGGGATAATAGAAACGATACCCAAGCTCTTCGTGATGCTGAAATCGACGAAGGTAGAAATCAAGAAAAGCATCAAGTGTTGATGGTTGACAAGACCACTAGTTTCAAGAAAAGGGCAAAGGGAAGAAGGGGAACTTCAAAGAAGAATGGCAAGCAAGTTGCTGCTGAAGTGAAGAAACCCAAGTGTGGACCTAAGACTGAGACTGAGTGCTTCTACTGCAAAGGGGCTGGTCACTAGAAGCGGAACTGCCCCAAGTATTGGGCAGATAAGAAGGATGGCAAAGTGAACAAAGGTATATTTGATATACATGTTATTGATGTGTACTTTACTAGTGTTTATAGCAACCCCTCAGTATTTGATACTAGTTCAGTTACTAAGATTAGTAACTCGAAACGGGAGTCACAGAATGAACAGAGACTAGTTAAGGGTGAAGTGACGATGTGTGTTGGAAGTGGTTCCAAGATTGATATGATCATCATCGCACCCCCCCTATACTTTCGGGATTAGTGTTGAACCTAAATAAGTGTTATTTGGTGTTTACGTTGGGCATGAATATGATTTGATCATGTTTATTGCAATACGGTTATTCATTTAAGTTAGACAACAATTGTTGTTCTGTTTACATGAATAAAACCTTCTATGGTCATACACACCAACGAAAATGGTTTGTTGGATCTCGATCATAGTGATACACATATTCATAATATTGAAGCCAAAAAGATGCAAAGTTAATAATGATAGTGCAACTTATTTGTGGCACTGCCATTTAGGTCATATTGGTGTAAAGCGCATGAAGAAACTCCATGCTGATGGGATTTTGGAATCACTTGATGCTTGCGAACCGTGCCTTATGTGCAAGATGACTAAGACTCCGTTCTCCGGAACAATGGAGCGAGCAACTGACTTTTTGGAAATAATACATACTGATGTATGCGATCCGATGAGTGTTGAGGCTCGCGCCGGGTATCGTTATTTTCTGACCTTCACAGATGATTTGAGCAGATATATATGGGTATATCTACTTGATGAAACATCAGTCTGAAACATTTGAAAAGTTCATGTAATTTCAAAGTGAAGTGGAAAATCATCGTAAAAAGAAAATAAAGTTTCTACGATCTGATCGTGGAGGAGAATATTTGAGTTACGAGTTTGGTATTCATTTGAAACAATGCGGAATAGCTTCGCAACTCACGCCACCTGGAATACCACAGCGTAATGGTGTGTCCGAACATCGTAACTGTACTTTATTAGATATGGTGCAATCTATGATGTCTCTTACTGATTTACCACTATCGTTTTGGGGTTATGCATTAGAGACAACTGCATTCACGTTAAATAGGGCACCATCTAAATCCATTGAGACAACACCATATGAACTGTGGTTTGGCAAGAAACCAAAGTTGTCGTTTCTTAAAGTTTGGGGCTGCGATGCTTATGTGAAAAAGCTTCAACCTGATAAGCTCGAACCCAAATCGGAGAAATATGTCTTCATAGGATACCCAAAAGAGATTGTTGGGTACACCTTCTATCACAGATCCGAAGGCAAGATCTTTGTTGCTAAGAATGGATCCTTTCTGGAGAAGGAGTTTCTCTCGAAAGAAGTGAGTGGGTGGAAAGTAGAACTTGATGAGGTAACTGTACCTGCTCCCTTATTGGAAAGTTGTTCATCACATAAATCAGTTCCTGTGACTCCTACACCAATTAGTGAGGAAGCTAATGATGATGATCATGAAACTTTAGATCAAGTTGCTACTGAACCTCGTAGGTCAATCAGAGTAAGATCCGCACCAGAGTGGTACGGTAATCCTGTTCTGGAGGTCATGTTACTTGACCATGACAAACCTACGAACTATGAGGAAGCGATGATGAGCCCAGATTCCGTGAAATGGTTTGAGGCCATGAAATATGAGATGGGATCCATGTATGAGAACAAAGTATGGACTCTGGTTGACTTGCCCGATGATCGGCAAGCCATAGAAAATAAATGGATCTTCAAGAGGAAGACGGACCCTGATAGTAGTGTTACTATCTTCATAGCTCGAATTGTCGCAAAAGGTTTTCGACAAGTTCAAGGTGTTGACTATGATGAGATTTTCTCACTCGTAGCGATGCTTAAGTATGTCTGAATCAGAGCAAATTGCCACATTTTATGAAATCTGGCAAATGGATGTCAAAACTACATTCCTTAATGGATTTCTTAAAGAAGAGTTGTATATGATGCAACCAGAAGGTTTTGTCGATCCTAAAGGTGCTAACAAAATGTGCAAGCTCCAGCGATCCATCTATGGACTGGTGCAAGCATCTCAGAGTTGGAATATACGCTTTGATGAGTTGATCAAAGCATATAGTTTTATATAGACTTGCGGTGAAGCCTGTTGAGGGAGTCCTGGATTAGGGGGTATCCGGACAGCCGAACTATATCCTTTTGCCGGACTGTTGGACTGAAGATACAAGATTGAAGACTTCGTCTCGTTTCCGGATGGGACTCTCTTGGCGTGGAAGGCAAGCTTGGCGATACGGATATGTAGATCTCCTTCTGTTGTAACCGAATTTGTGTAACCCCAGCCCCCTCCGGTGTCTATATAAACCAGAGGGTTTAGTCCGTAGGACAACAATAATCATACCATAGGCTAGCTTCTAGGGTTTAGCCTCTACGATCTCGTGGTAGATCAACTCTTGTAATACTCATATTCATCAAGATCAATCAAGCAGGAAGTAGGGTATTACCTCCATAGAGAGGGCCCGAACCTGGGTAAACATTGTGTCCCTTGCCTCCTGTTACCATCCACCTTAGACGCATAGTTCGGGACCCCCCTACCTGAGATCCGCCGGTTGACACCGACATTGGTGCTTTCATTGAGAGTTCCACTGTGCCATCACCATAAGGAAGGATGTCTCGTCTCGTTGTCAAGGACAACGTCACCTCTGTGGGAGCCTTGGCTATTGGCCAGACTCTCCGTCTAGGCGAGTTCGTCATGATCGCCCGTTCGGCTGCTGCGCTGACGATGACTTCTCGGGTCATCAAAAACAACCTCCACGTCGGTTCGGAACTTGCCGAGCAGATGGATCTGATGGAGCTCTCTTCCCTAAACGAGCTCTTGGATCGCATCGCCGCTTTGGGAGTCACTATGGACTATGATTGGATCGGGCTTAAACCCGACCAAAGGGAGATTAACTCTCCGCCGGTCACCCATCAGATAGCGGTGGTGGAGGAACAATGCGGTAGTTCTTCCTCAATCTTAAGGACAAACTATGTACGGATTCCAGAGCTCTCCGAGCCGGATATCTGTATACGGAAGGACATCCCCCAAGCCTTGAACATAGAATCAGGCAGTGGGCCAGACCTATTGGGCGTCCTGGAGCCCGAACCTCCAAGATCAGAAACTCCCATTCCCCCGGGTCTCAGATCGGGTCAAGGTTTGGACTTAAATCCGCCCACCCACTCAGATACAAGCGATCTCTCCCACATTAGACAAGAGCCCCAGGAAACAGTACATCACTACCGGGCCAGATTCCTCCTTGTAATGAACAAGGTCAAGGACTGTCGAGAGGAAGACGCAATTTCATTCTTCTGCAATAATTGCACAAACAAGGGAATCCTTAACGCCATAAGCCGCCGCAACATAGCACACTTTGCTGACTTGGCGGCCATAGTACGGAAGTACTAGGCAATGGAGAGCGCCTGGAAAACCGAAACAGAATTTTGGGATAATCCGGCTTTGGCTAAACACCCAGTCCGAATCAAAAGGTTGCACCCCCGTAAGTCACCCGATTCAATCACAAAGAAGCAAAAGCCCACTATAGGGCATGGAACCGTATTGGAGGGATGGCTTAACGGACCCTGCAAAATTCACAGTACGGTGGATACCACACCAACACACAACCTTAGAGCATGTTGGGTACTCCGGCAGGTTGCTAAGAGCGGCGAGGACCTCCTCATTCAAAACACCACAGAGCAACATCCCACGAATTACAATACGGTCTTAACAGTCTTCGAGACATTCGCCTCAAATAATAGGCGCAAGCAAGCACTCCACAGCCTTGCAGAAATCTGCCAGGTGGCAGCAATAAATCCATGGAGTGACACGGCTATCACCATCAGTTCCAGTGACGAACCTAAATGCCGAACAGCCCGAGCACCAGCCGCATTAGTCCTTAGTCCAATTGTGGACGGCTTTCGGCTCACTAAAGTGCTCATGGGCGGCGGTAGCAGATTAAACCTCATTTACGAGGAAACTCTTCACAAAATGGAAATAGACTGGAACCGCATTGAGCAAAGCAGCACAACCTTTAGAGGAATCATCCCCAGTCGGGAGGCACGTTGTGCTGGGAAAATCACACTAGATGTGGTATTCGGCACATCGGAAAATTACAGGTCCGAAGAAATAACATTCCAAGTGGCCCCGTTCAGTAGCGGATACCACGCCCTTCTAGGGCGGGAGGCATTCACGATCTTTCAAGATATACCCCATTACGGGTACATGAAGCTCAAAATGCTTGGGACCAATGGAATTATAACTCTAGCTAGTGATCCGGACATAGCGCTCCGCGCCGAAAACAAAACAGCCGCACTAGCCCTCGAGGCACTATCCGAAGCCCTAGCGGCAGAGGAGTTAACTGCGCTACGCTCGACCGTGGACAGGGACGACGTGATACTCGACAAGAGATCCAAGTCCACCTCTTTCAAATCAGCGGACGAAATAGTCAAATTCCAAGTCCACCCAACGGACCCTACCAAAACAGCCTCAATCGGGGCACAGTTAAACCCCGATGTGGACACCGCACTACGGGAGTTCCTGCGCTAGAACTGGTATATATTTGCCTGGCACCCATCAGATATGCCGGGAATCCCACGCAAACTGGCCGAGCATAGCCTTAACATTCTAAAAGGATTCAAGCCGGTCAAGCAGACTCTTCGGAGTTTCTCCGAACCTAAGCGACAAGCTATGGGCGAGGAGCTGGCCAAGTTATTAGAGGCCGGATTCATCAGAGAAATAAAACACCTGGACTGGCTAGCAAACCTGGTGATGGTACCAAAGAAGGACAAATCCTGGCACTTATGTGTCGATTTCAAAGACCTCAATAAAGCTTGCCCAAATGATCCCTTCCCCCTCCCCCGCATCGATCAAATTATCGACGCCACCGCGGGACACGACTCATTGTGCTTCCTCGATGCATACTCCGGCTACCACCAAATCAAGATGGCCGAGTCCGACCAAGCCGCAACGGCGTTTATCACGCCATACGACCCCTTCTGTTTCAACACAATGCCTTTCAGGCTTAAGAACGCCGGTGCAACATACCAATGCATGATTCAGACATGCCTGGAAAAGCAGATCGGCAAAACAATGGAAGCATACGTAGACGATGTGGTCATCAAAAACAGACACGTCGAATCCTTAATAGACGACTTGAGGCTTACATTCAACAACCTCCAAACATATGTCATCAAGCTCAATCCGGAAAAATGCGTGTTCGGCGTGCCCGTCGGAAAGCTCCTGGGCTTCATCGTCTCCAGCAGAGGAATTGAAGCAAACCCGGCTAAAATCCGAGCCCTGTCACAATTGACCATCCCAACAGACCTCAAACAAATCCAGAAATTAACTGGATGCGTTGCGGCCTTAAGCCGCTTTATCTCCCGATTAGGAGAAAAGGCACTACCCCTTTATCGCCTTCTTCAGTGCACCGAACACTTCGAGTGGACGGATGCTGCCACGGCCGGACTGGAAGAAATAAAAGCCACACTAGCCACCAACCCAATCCTGGCCGCGCCAAACATTGGCGAACCAATGCTGCTATACATAGCGGCGACTCATGAAGTCATAAGCGCAATGCTCGTCGTCGAACGAGAAGCGGACGGACATAAATTCCCCCTTCAAAAGCCGGTATATTATGTATCTACTATCCTTACCCCATGCAAATCACGGTACCCACACTATCAAAAGATAGCATATGCGGTATTTATGGCATCCCGGAAACTACGACACTACTTTCAAGAGTGTTCAATTACAGTGGCCTCGGAAGTGCCACTGAACGACATAATAAATAACCGCGACGCCACAGGCCGGATTGCCAAATGGGCCATCGAGCTCCTCCCATTCGACATAACATATAAACCTCGACGAGCTATTAAGTCGCAGGTATTGGCCGATTTTGTCGCCGAATGGACAGAAGCCGAACTCCCTAAAGAGTACGGCGCATACTCCAACTTGATCATGCACTTCGACGGCTCTAAAATGTTGGCCGGTTGTAACATCCCAAATTTTCAATTTGGAATGTTATACATTAGATCATCATGCATATCATATTTTCTTGCATTTTGTTGATCCTAGAAATTTCACGCAACTCAAGGACCCTCGGAGAGAGTTGTAGATTTTGAAATTTTCGTATTTGAGTTCTCTCAAAACTATGAAAAGAGGATCATTGGATTTATTTATTTTATCTTCAAATATTTTTCAAATATAAAAAATAAGAGAGGGAATAATATGACTTTCCCAAAATCTAGGAAAAAATGAAGATTTAATAAATAAATCAAATTTTGGATTTTTCTCGGAGTTTATTTGCCTTAGGGAAAAATGCGTGATTTCAAAAAATTGCATTTTAGGCCCCGTGTTAAAGTTCATTTTGTTCGACTCATTTTTAGGAGTCGGGGAAAGTTTACTTTATTAATTTTGGAGTTCGTTTAGATTTTTTTCTCTGTATTTTTTCTCGCTTGTGAAACCGATTTAAAAAAAACCTCAGCGCCTTGGGCGAAGGCCCAAGCCGCTAAGCCACCGGCCGCCAAGAGGCCAAGGCCATCGCCACAAGACGCCAGCGCCAGGAGGGAGCCGCTTCCTTTTCCAAATCCTAGTAGGACTTTTGTCCTACTTCCGCTTATTCCGTGTTTGTTTCTAGATCTTTTCCTCTTTGTTTCCTAATCCTAGTCTATTTCTTGTCCCCTACCCCAAGCAAAACCCTCCCTCCCCAATATAAATACCCAAGCACCCCCTCTAACACATCAAACCAACACTTCTCCTCTCCTCCTCCTCAGAGCAGCAGCCGCCCCCCCTACACCGCCGCCTCACCACCGCCCCCCCCAATGCCGCCGCCGCCAAGTGCCGCCGCCCCCAACGCCGCCACCGTCGGGCCCTCGCTTCTTCGAGGTACTAGCCCAGCGCGTCACCTTTTCTTTTCCTCGGTTCGGTTTTTCATAAATCGTTCCGGTTTCGCTCCGTTTTCTAGATCGGTTTTTCGTTTGGTTTTCTTTCCAAACCCTAGATCGGTTTTTCTCGGGTTTTTCTTTCCGGTTTTGTTTAGCAAGCATTCGCGGACCGCTCGTCCTAAAGAACGTGATAACCGGTTTGCTTCGTTAATGAACGTCCGCTCGCTCAACCGTTAAATCGTTTTCTTTCTCATCGGATTTATTCCGCCATTTTTCCGATAGCGATTTCAGATCCGATTTTCTTTCTAGTCTATCTTCTCGCTCGTTTATCGGAATCAGGTGATTCAAGCGCTTGGAGTTTCGTCTCGAAACCGCCGTTCCGACTAATCAACTTAAACAAAGTTTTGCTACTGTAAAATTTGACTTAGTTTCAGCTTGCTAGAACCGAGTTGTTTTCTTTCGTCGTTTGACTTTCGTTGCTTTATTAGATTCGATTCTTTTTGCAACCAGGGTTCTTAAGTTGAACTTTCTGGTTAGATCTTTTATTCAAGATTTACCCGTGCATTAGATGAGTACTTATTGTATGCTTGTTGTTTGTCTGCGATAGATCACCCGGAGTGCGCCGCTTGTTACTTTGAATCTCTAGGTTTCGCGGATCATCAGCAAGGCAAGTAACACTTGATCATACCTTTACTACCACCCAGTTTTTATGCATTAGATCAATCCTCAAACACTTGCATGATTAGGATCTAATTAAATTGTGGGATGGGAAGTAGATTGAGGTAGTACCTATTACCTGTTTTACTTGTGAAACCTTTGGGAGTTACTTCTGCGTTTGCTTATTATGCCATGCTATGCTAGTAGACGTGGATTGGGTGAGTGATATCCATGACAGATGTGAGATTGTTAAATTAATGGTTTATCTAAGGTGGCAACTTAAATACACATCTGGGTGGATTGAGGCACCTGTTTTCTAGCAGGACTTGCCTGTATTTCTTCGGACCGCCACCTGTGCTCAAAGTGGATCATAAGATAATTCATACTAGTAACATACGTGTGCAGCCACAAGCCATTATGGGCTCGCATAGTTGACTAAGTCGTGCGAACTCTTATAGTGGTGGACTAGCAGATGTAGGGGATGTAGGTGTACCGTCCACCCATCATAAGGTGCTAGCGCTCGAAAGACTATGTCTCGGTCATCCGCTTCTTAAACACCATGTAGTGCGAGAAACCAAGCGGAGGCGATCGAGTCTTGTGGGGAAAAGTGCGCAAACCTCTGCAGAGTGTATAAACTAATCATGATTAGCCGTGTCCCCGTTATGGACATCTTAAGTATCTAGTACTTGAATATCATGTGAATCTCAACATGTTACTCTAATTAATTTTGTTGGGTTTTAATGAGTACTTTTAATTGGGATTGAGGATGTGTCAACCATTCTCAATGTTTAACAACCACCATGATAGTTAAACAAATTTATTCCTTTGCAGTAGGGAAAACTGGCTTTATGCAAAACTGTAATCGAGAGCTTTTCCACCAGCCACATATGCATGTAGTACAGGCTTATCATTCATTATTCTCTATGTGTTACATTGCCAGATATTCCATGTGCTGACCTGCTTTGGCTGCAACTTTCATGTTGCGCACTTTTCGAATTTACAGTAAGGTGCTTTAGGTCGTGGTTCTATACTCATGATGCCGCTGGAGTTGATGGACTCACTTATCTTCCAAGTCTTCGCTGTTATCGTTATTAGATGGCCTTAAGCCATGATTATTGTAATAAGTCCTCTTACGGACAAACGATGTAATAAGTGTGTGATTGCTACTCATTATAAATCCTTCGGCATCTTGTGGTGTCAAGCATTACGATCCAGGGATGACACCGGAGCACAGAGACTTGATCCATTCGGGTCGGGTCACTACACCGGTCTGGGGGCTGGCGTCGTCCTGACGTCCCCTACCAGAGATACAATACAATACGTACTCCAAATACTGTATACAGACTCCAACAATGCCGCTGACGAAGCCCTGTTACACGGTCTCCGGATGGTAGTTTCCATGGGCATTCAATGCCTGGAGGTGCGCGGGGACTCGAACCTTGCAATATCCCAATAAATGGAGACTTCGACGCTAAAGATCCGAAAATGGTGGCTTATCGCAATGCCGTACTCAAGATGTCAGCTCGGTTCGAGGGGCTCGAATTCCACCATGTAGCTCGGGAAAACAATCAGGCGGCGGACGTCCTCGCTCGTATCGGCGCTAAGAGCGATCCGATCCCACCCAACATATTCTTGGAAAGGCTGTTTAAGCCATCCGTGGCATGGGAAGGGGAAACAAGCAACAACAGTTCGGACCCGGCTACAACGTTAGATACCGAACACTCTGACATAATCGGCGGCTCCGCCACCGAAATAACACCTTCAGCCCACGTAATAATGGCCGTCATCGCCCCATGGACTGAACCATTCCTGGCCTACCTAACCAGGCAGGAACTTCCCGAGGACCAAAATGAGGCACGCTGCATCGTGCGACGATCTAAAGCCTACAACGTCCACGAGGGAGAGCTCTATAAGAAAAGCACCACCGGAGTCCTTCAAAGGTGCATCTCCGAAGAGGAAGGGCGGGAGCTTCTGGCAGAAATTCACGCCGGACTCGGTGGCCACCATGCCGCAGCCCAGGCCCTCGTAAGTAAGGCCTTCCATATAGGATTTTATTGGCCGACGGCCCAAGCAGACGCACACGACTTGGTCCAACGCTGTGTCGGTTGCCAGCTTTTTGCAAACCAAAGCCATATGCCAGCCATCTCCCTACAAACAATCCCCATCACCTGGCCTTTTGCGGTCTGGGGGTTTGACATGGTTGGACCCCTTAAAGGGGGAACCCATAAGAAAAAATACTTACTGGTAATGGTGGATAAATTCACCAAATGGATAGAAGCCAAACCTGTTAAAACGGCCGAATCCGGACCAGTGATAGACTTTACATCCGGGGTTGTACACCGTTATGGTGTCCCCCACAGCATCATCACTAACAACGGCACGAACTTCACGGCCGACGAAGTGAAATTATGGTGCAGCAACATGGGCATCAAGCTCGATTACGCTTCTGTCTATCGTCCACAAACTAACGGTCAGGTCGAACGAGCAAATGGTCTTATCACGAGCGGCATCAAACCCAGATTAGTGCGGTCTTTAAAGGAATCTAATACGCACTGGGTAGAGGAGCTCGACTCCGTACTCTGGGGGCTGCGGACCACGCCGAATCGAACTATGGGATACACACCGTTCTTTATGGTGTACGGCGCAGAGGCGGTTCTGCCCTGCGACATAACTCATGACTCACCTCGAGTGCGCATGAATGAAGAGAGAGAGGCCGAGCTCGATCGGCAGCACAGCTTGGATGCCCTCGAGGAGGAGCGTGACGTGGCAAAAGCTCGCTCCGCATTCTATCAGCAACAGGCCAGAAGATACCAAAGCAGAGAAGTACGGGCCAAAACCTATAATGTTGGCGAACTCGTTCTACGCCTACCGGACAAGAAAAAGGACAAGCTCAAGCCCAAATGGGAGGGTCCCTTCATTATTGACCAGGTGTTAACCGGTGGCGTGTACCGTCTGCGGGATGCATCGGACAACCGCCTCGAGCCAAATCCATGGAACGCAGCTAGACTCCGAAGATTCTATGCCTAGTACCGGACTCCGTGTTCGTCTCCTTACCTCTGTCAAATTTTTTACATTCATTATCTGTCCTTTGTTTCTTTCTTCCCCTTTTCTTTCGAGGCCTTGAAGGGCTAAATTGTGTTTTGAGTACACAAACTTGATGCGCCAGCCGCGCTCATTATACCTGGGGGCTTCCTATACATAAGCTTAAATATCTTATGGGCTTCATGCCCCGCACATGTGTTATTCTTCCGCATGTACCTTCTTTTCGCCACTATGTGCATCAATATGACTTAAGTTTTGGCCAAGCTGGGTTGCCTGGCTCTTGTATTTATGCCCTACGTTCCCGTTAATTTGGCTAGGGCATAAGGGGAGCACCTCTGCCATTGTTACTGCCGGGTCAGCCGGATGTGTACCTCAGACTGGGTGAAGCCGAAAGCTAGCGTTCTTAAGGGAATATTCGGTCGGTGAATAAAATATGACTTTTTTCCACTTGCCCCTAGATGTTTTTGCCTGCGTCTCTTCTCGCAGTTCGTACATGCACATTAGGGCATGCGTACCCAGGGAAAGGAACCCTTAATGGAACTATTCTCCCTAGAAGATGTTTCTTACTACCCATGTAATATAACATAACTAGTTGGGTACTTGTCTGTTCAAGTACTTATGACCCCTACGCCTGGTTTCCACGCATACCCCGGTTTTTACATAACTGAGCTGGTATTCGGATACACTCCGAACTATCGGGTCCAGACGTTGAATCAAAAAGGTCCGCCATGACAAATGATTTACAATCGGGCTAGAGACATTAAACATGTCATTCAAATTACATAGTCACTTAGACTGACTAAATTCTTCTTCTATGCCATCCAACAGGTTGTCTAGCCTACAATCCTATTGGGAATACTTGGCGGCCAACTCTACTTGGTGATACACCAAACTGACAGGGATTTCTTTCCCATCGGGCCCCACAGGTCCGACGTCGGCCATGTGGTTTGGGTCAGCCTTGGTATACCGCGTCTTCACCATGGCCCAGGCTCCCCTGGCACCTTGACGGCAGGCCGATATCTTCCATAATCGGAAGTGCCGCCGCGCTCCCTTGAGCTTCTCTGCAAGTCCTCCAAGGCCTTCGGGCAGGGAGACGGATGGCCACAAGGCCTGGGTAATACCTTGCATCACCTGCTGAACTTGTTCGCAGCGGTTGTGAGAGCTCTGAAGAAGATCACCCGCAGACCCGGGCATCTCGCTTATGGGACGACACTGTCAAAGATACCTGCAGACATAACTCGTTAGCGGCTTCTTCGCCGAACTCTTTTTGAAGTTCGTTCAAGCACTTACTGAAAATGTCGTGTCGAAGCCGCTTGTTCTCCTTTACGGAGTCTAACAGCTGGGCGCGAACATCCTTTAGTTCCACGCTCAGCCGGGTATTGGCATCTTGGAGACCGTTTTTGTAGGACCTTGAAGTATGTCTAGAGGGGGGGGGGGTGATTAGACTACTTAACCAATTAAAAACTTAACCTTTTCCCAATTTTAGACTTTGGCAGAATTTAGCTATCTTAGCACAAGTCAAGCAATCTTCACACAATTCAAGCAAGCATGCAAAGAGTATATAGGCAGCGGAAAAAAAAGCATGCAACTTGCAAGAATGTAAAGGGAAAGGTTTGGAGGATTCAAACGCAATTGGAGACACGGATGTTTTTGTCGTGGTTCTGATAGGTGGTGCTATCGTACATCCACGTTGATGGAGACTTCAACCCACGAAGGGTAACGGTTGCGCGAGTCCACGGAGGGCTCCACCCACGAAGGGTCCACAAAGAAGCAACCTTGTCTATCCCACCATGGCCGTCGCCCACGAAGGACTTGCCTCACTAGCGGTAGATCTTCACGAAGTAGGCAATCTCCTTGCCCTTACAAACTCCTTGGTTCAACTCCACAATCTTGTCGGAGGCTCCCAAGTGACACCTAGCCAATCTAGGAGACACCACTCTCCAAGAAGTAACAAACGGTGTGTTGATGATGAACTCCTTGCTCTTGTGCTTCAAATGATAGTCTCCCCAACACTCAACTCTCTCTCACAGGATTTGGATTTAGTGGAAAGAAGATTTGAGTGGAAAGCAACTTGGGGAAGGCTAGAGATTAAGATTCATGTGGTTGGAATGGAATATCTTGGCCACAACACATGAGTAGGTAGTTCTCTCTCAGAAATAGGATGCTGGAAGTGTAGGCTTGTTCTGATGGCTCTCTCCACGAATGAAGAGGAGGTGGAGGGTATATATAGCCTCCACACAAAATCTAACCGTTACACACAATTTACCAAACTCGTGGGACCGAATCAACAAACTCGGTCGGACCGATTCAAGAAACCTAGTGATCGTTAGGGTTTTCGTGGACCGACATGCATCTCGGTAGGACTAATATGGTTAGGGTTAGGCATAACGTAATCTCGGTGAGACCGACACACAAACTCGGTGAGACCGATTTTGGTAATTAGCTAACCAGAGAGTTGGTCAGGTAAACTCGGTGAGACCGATTCGCTCTTTCGGTGAGACCGAAAAGTTACGAAAGGGAAAAAGAGAGTTTACATTGCAATCTCGGTGGGACCGATCGCTCACTTTGGTTAGATCGAAACGTTACGAAGGGAAACAGAGAGATTACAATCCCATCTCGGTGAGACCAAGATCCCTATAGGTGAAACCGATTTTCCTAGGGTTTGTGGCAGTGGCTATGACATTTGAACTCGGTGGCGCCGGATAGAAAGAATCGGTAGGGCCGAGTTTGGCTTTAGGTATAGGTCATATGTGGATGTGAGAAATTAGGGGAGGGTTTTGGAGCATATCACTAAGCACATGAAGCAAGAGGCTCATTAAGCAACACCTCATCCCTCCTTGATAGTATTGGCTTTTCCTATAGACTCAATGTGATCTTGGATCACTAAAATGTAAAATGTAGAGTCTTGAGCTTTTGAGCTTGAGCCAATCCTTTGTCCTTAATATTTTGAGGGATCCACTTTCATCATCCATGCCATGCCATTCATTGAGCTTTCCTGAAATATTTGTCTTGGAATAGCATTAGCTCAATGAGCTATATGTTGTTATGAATTACCAAAACCACCTAGGGATAGTTGCACTTTCAATCTCCCCCTTTTTGGTAATTGATGACAACATATAGATCAAAGCTTCGACAAATGATAATAAGATTTAAAAACATCGTCTCTTTGAGAAGTATGTGATAAGCAAGAGCTCCCCTAAATTTGTGCATATTTTAAGATTTGCTTTGGACTACAAAGGCACAAGGAATTAGGCTTATGGGTTACTCTTCCATGTCACATACATCTTGGTGGAGCGCTTAAAATAATAAAGATTAAATACATGCACTCATCACCAAGCAAAGTGAATGATCATATAAGGGTAAATAAGATAATATCATCTAAAAAGCATAAGTGTAGCTTATGATCAAACACATGATCATCAATGTCTCACAGGTAAAAGCATAGTATCTCAAGCAATCAAAGGCAAACAAAGTTCAACCAAGAAGACAAGAGATTACAAAAGCAAACTCTCTCTCTCGAAGCCTATGATCTATACATTTTTCTCCCCCTTTGGCAACAAGTTACCAAAAAGTTCCTAGAAAATGCATAGGACTATATCGTCTCTCAGGCTTGGTCTTCTTCTGGTGGCGTAGAGATGGCTCCTTGGACGGAGACTTCATTTGATGTGGTAGGAGCTGAAGGAGTTGGTGCTGGAGCTGGTTGTGCTGAAGCTGTAGCTGGAGCAGATGAAGTGACTCTGGTGTCTGGTACTGGCTCTGCAGCTGATCTCTGAGCTCGTGGCACTCTGGCAAATGCATCAGTTGTTGTCCTGCCCTTCCTCTCCTGCATGTCATCCTGTAGCTGCTCCACAACCGATCAATCTCGCCATTTTGACATCAAGATCATAGAATTTTTGTTCCATGATTCTTTCCAGGCTCTCCTGGTTTTGAGTTAGGTTGGCCAACCCCTTCTCAATCCGCAGAGTTGATGCTATCAAGTAACCAAGCTGGTCCTGCTTGCTCTTCAAGAAATACTCAGATGCCTCTGCTTGAGTTGGCATCTTGGCAGCCTTCTCTTTCCTTGCCTTCTCCTTCTTCTCTTGAGCTTGTACTGATGATGGTTCATTCTCAGTCATGACAACTTGATTGTCCTCAAAATCAGGATAGAGAACCAGGTGTTCCTTATCCAAGAGATACTTCCCTGTGCCCATCTTTGAGTTAATCAACTCCTGAATCTGTGGGGCATATCCACAACTCCTCTTCTGGTCTGCTGCTGTCCTCTTGATAGTTTCAACTATGAGGCTCATGACCTTGAATTTCTGGGCACATCAAAAATGTGTAGCAAGTTAATTGCATGCCCTCTGATCATGTTGTGGTCACCTGATTTGGGCAACAGAGTGTGCCTTAGGATCCAGTTGATCGTTGGCAGCCCTGACAGAAGAAAATGAACTGATCCAAGCTTGAAAGTCTCAAGTATCTCATCTGGGATCTCCTTGTACATCTGTGACATTGAGTTGTGATCCATTTTCTTCTTGGCATAAACGTCTAAGTCATCTTCACTCTCCTTTGGGGCATTGATCAGACTTTCCCATTCCTCAATGGTTGACTGGTATCTCGATCCTTCAGACATCCAAACTATCCTGCCATCTGGATAGAAATGTGCTGTGGAGTAGAATTGCATAATGAGCTCATCATTCCAGTTTGTGAGCTTCTGCCCAACAAAATCTGCAACTCCACACGCACTGAAGCTGTCATATACTCCAGGATAGTGTTCTTCATTTTCCTGTATGTAGGTCCAGTCGACCCACCTCATATCACACACTATGGGCTTCTTATCCAACAAGATTGTCTCATAGAAGTCCTGCTGCTCCTTGGTGTGGAACCTGTAATCAACATCAGTCCTTCTTCTGGTGGCATATGGATCTGCCTCTCTCCATAGCCTCAACCCTAAGTCTCTCCTGATCTTCATGTTTTCAGCCACTGGATGAGCATCATTGTGGTCTGGAATCTTGGGTTTGAGCTTCCTTAGGACTTGCCCTTCTTCATCTTCCTCAGCAGCAACATCAGGCATTGGGGCCTTGTTCTTTTCAACAGCTGGTATACTCCTGGTATTCCTCTTAGGTGCACTCTTGGGCTTGGAGGCAGCTTTGGGTGCTTCTTTGGGCTTTGAAGTTGCAGCCCCTGACTTTATAGCATCACCCATCAACTTTTGTGCCTTGGGTGCTGGTGCAGCAACCTCTTCTTCTTCCTCTTCTTCCATCATGGAAGGCTTTCCTATTACTCGCCCCGGGCTTCTTGTGACCCTCCCTCCTTTTCTTTCCTTCAAGGGCAGCGGCAGCTCTTTGGGTTGGCATTGCAAAGAAGCTTGAGTGGAGACTCTGGCTTTGGACATTGGTTGTCTTCCTGCAGGCCTTTTGATTTTCATCACTGGCTTTACTATAGTTGAGCTATACTCCTTCTTGAGTACTTTCTTCTTTGAACTAGCCTCATCCTCAACTGCCACATAATCCTCATCCTCAGACTCTGAGGTTTTCTTCTTCCTTGTCCTAGTGGCAGCCTTGGGCAAATTGCTGGGAGTGCTTTTGCTTCCCTCATCTGAGCTGCTGGAGGGACTAGTGCCCTCACTCAATTGAATCTGCTCTTCTAACTTGTTCTGACTGTCACTCTGGTCTGACATGCTGCTCACACTGACTGCTGACCCTGTGAATAGTTATAGATGAGGTAGAGGGGATGAGCATCACAAAATGCAGAGATTTTTGCAAAAGAATGATTCAAAAAACTTAGTTTTAGTTTTCCACGAAAGCATTTCGGATCTACCGATTTTCAAACTCGGTGATACCAAGCAGTTTTGGAACCTAAACTAGTGAACTCGGTCGACCGAGTCACAGCTTGATGTGGCACCGAGACTGCTAGGGTTTCACAAAGTTTTAAAATCAGTCACACTGATTAGCAATTCTCGGTCAGACCGAGAGTTACTAGTGCAATGGCGTTAGCCAAATCGGTGGGACCGAGTTTTTCAACTTGGTGGGTCCGAGATGGTTTCGGCGGAAACCTAACCCTAAATTTTCGAATCACATCTATTCTAAGGATTGTTTTGACTGGATAGAGGTGTTTCAATCGAGGCAAGAGGCATAATGAACACAATGTGCTAAGAACCAGACGAGGATAGCACTGTGATCGAGTTCATACCCTAGTTCGGCGGTGAACTCGCTACGGCGGCAACGGCGGAGAAGAATTCCGTTGACGGCGGCAGAGACCAGCTACAGGAGGCGGCTGGCGACGAAGTCGATGATCCGGAGACCTAGTAGGCAGAGCGAGCTATGCGCGGGCGAAGAGTTTCGGAGAAAGTTTTCCAAAATTTGCCCGTGAGAATATATAGCCCGACACTGTCGGTGTGACCGAGTGGAACAACTCGGTGGCACCGAGATGCATAACTGTTAACAGTTACAACAACTTGGTGTGACCGAAAAGTTCAAATCGGTTGCACCGAGATGAAAACGTAGATCGACTTAGTGATCTCGGTATGACCAAAATGGATGAATCGGTCAGACCGAAAATCACAAAGAAGTTTTGGAAGCTTTAAGTCTATGACGAATCGGGGACTCCGAGTGCTCCTCACACAGAGTGGTTTGAATCTGACTTGATCAAATTTTGTGATGTAGCATGAATAGAGTTTGAGACGAGAAAAGCATAGATAGCTAGAGAAGGTTCTTAAGCATTCTTGTCCATCCACTTGGCCAAAGAAAAAGAAGCCAAACAATCAAAACAACAAGTGGATGTCCTCGAATGAGTAAAATATGCAACCAACATGCTCACACAATTAAATGACAAATGAAATATGTGACAAAGCATGCACAACCAATTCTAGCATCTATCAAACAATTGGCGATGACTAGGTCATCTATACATGAGTATATTGACTTAGGAGTCAAATGAGAACATTTGATCATAGGTCATACTCATCGTTTAAACTCAAGTGGGGTTTCCACTTTTACATAAAGCTTTTATGTGTTCACATCATTAGAGTTGCTTTGACTCAATTCTTAGAGTTAAGCTCCCCTAGATGTGAGATCCCCTTAGTGGGATGAACTAACCTTGGGTTTCACGATGATGACTTCATGTAGATGTTGAATATGTGGATGCTCGATGTTGATGTAGATCTTTTGGAGCAATCCTTTGGAGTGAGTTGCACTTTCAATACCTACATGGGTTAGTCCCACAAGGAACAAACAAGAATATCCATAGACATAGAGTGATGCATTCACAAAATGATGTCCATGAAAACATTAGGTTACCTTGTCCCTTGCCTTACCAACATGAGGGTTTGTGACTCCTTGAACTAGTGCAAGATATGGAAGTTGATTGCACTTGTCCTTGCCATAATGATATGAGTGAATAATATTGGCGGAGTCACCCTCAAGAACTCTCTAGTTCTTCTTCTTCGAGATCCACATCATCTTGATGGGAATCCTTGGTGTAGTAGTTGTACTTGATGAAGTGGAACTTGACGTAGTCTTGGGAACCCACTTGACCAAGGCCTTAGGTGCTTCTTCAAATGCATCAATCTCCTCTTGAAGCTTGTCCTTGCCTTTGTTCTTGTGGTCTTGTGGTGGAAGATCATCTTGTGCTTGTGTTCCATTGAAGGAAGTAGGATCATACTTCTCTTGTTGAGGAACAAACTTCGTCTTGGGGTATTGATCTTCTTCTCACTCTACTCCATTGGCATATCGTTCAAAACCAACACCTTGATTCTTCCGGTGCCTTCCTTGCTTGCATACAATTTCCTCAAATTGCTTACTCCCGGCAAGGCTCTTGTATACACCTTTCTCTATAATTCCCTTCAATAAGCTGTTTTCTTGCTCAAGTGTAACTTGGCTAAGAGAATCATTAGTGGAATCAAGAGAACTACTAGAAGCAACAATATTGGATTTAGCATTGTTATTGTTACTACTAGAGAAAGAATCTTTCTTGTTCTTGTTACTAGACTTGACTTGAGGCATGTAAGTAGATAAGAGTAAACGCTTGGCAATGTAAGAAGAACTTTTCTTACGGAGATCATCATTGATTGCCTTTAACAACTCATGCTCTTGCTCAAGATTGAGCTTTTCAAAGCGTAACTTCTCATGAGCCCTTAAAAGTTCTTGATGATCTTCGAAGATAGTTTCATGAGCTAACTTAAGAGTGTTTAGTTCTTTAGCTAGAAGCTCAATCTTTTCATTATCATTGTTATTCGGTTCATCTTGATTAGCATGATTAATTGACGTTTCATCATAGTATTCATCACTAGAGTTTTCAACAAGTAAATCATCATCACCTAACAAGTCATCTTCATCACTATTAAAATCAACATACTCGGGGTGTGTTACCTTAGGACCTTTGGCCATGAAGCATCTTCCAATTCCTTCATTTGGTGAATCAAATATGTCGTAGGAGTTGCTTGACACAAGTGCTAGACCGCAACACCTTCATCTTGAGTGTATTCGAGTCGGAGTGATAGCTTCTCTTGGAGTGATTGTCGAGTCGGAGCGGATACCCATTCACCAACATGAGCTTGATGTCTTTGTTTTGTGTAGCTCTTTGATGACTTGTCCTTCCTTTCTCAATCCTTGCTTCTCCGTGAGGGTCTTCGCTCATAACGATCATCTCTACTCCTTCTCTCTTGGTGGTGATTCTTCTCTTCTACTTCTTCTTTTGGAGAATCTTCTCTTCTTTTGTAGGGTGCCGTACACTCATTGAATAGTGTCCGGTCTCCCACAATTGTAGCAATTGCGCCTCGACTAGAAGATGTTTTGTCATTATAGGACCTTGACTTAGAGCTTCTTTCTTTGCTTCTACTCTTGTAGAATTTGTTGAAGTTCTTCACCATTAAGCTCAATTCTTCATTGAAGGTTTGTTTCTCACTTGATGATGCGGGGGCCTCACATGAGGCTTTGTAAGCACCACTTGACTTGTTGTGAAGTTCCTCCTTATCCTTGAGTGACAGCTCATGAGCAACAATTCTTCCAATGACTTCTATTGGCTTGAGATCTTTGTAATTTGGCATCATTTGGATCAATGTGCACACGGTATCATATTTTCCATCCAATGCTCTTAGGATCTTCTTGATGATGAATCTGTCGGTCATCTCTTCACTTCCTAAGCCGGCAATCTCATTTGTGATAAGAGCAAGCCTAGAGTACATTTCAGCGACACCTTCACCATCCTTCATTCTGAACTTGTCAAGCTGACTTTGGAGCACATCCAACTTGGATTCCTTGACGGAGTCGGTACCTTCATGCATATCAATCAAAGTATCCAAAATTTCCTTTGCATTCTCAAGACGGCTGATTTTGTTGAATTCTTCGGGGCACAAGCCATTGAAGAGGATATCACAAGCTTGAGCGTTGTATTGCAGCATCTTCAACTCTTCCGCGCTAGCTTCACGGTTCGGTTCTCTCCCATCAAAGAATTCACCTTGCAAACCAATACACACAATAGCCCAAACGGCGGGGTTATGTCCGAGAATATGCATTTTCATCTTATGCTTCCAACTAGCAAAATTAGTGCCATCAAAGTAAGGACCTCTACGGTGATAATTTCCCTCGCTAGACGCCATACTCTCCTAGGTTGTGAAACCAAGGCTATGACCACCAAAAGCTATGGAAATCAAAGCAAATGGAGATCAAAGCTCTGATACCACTTGTAGGACCTTGAAGTATGTCTAGAGGGGGGGTGGTTAGACTACTTGACCAATTAAAAACTTAACCTTTTCCCAATTTTAGACTTTGGCAGATTTTAGCTATCTTAGCACAAGTCAAGCAATCTTCACACAATTCAAGCAAGCATGCAAAGAGTATATAGGCAGCGGAAAATAAAGCATGCAACTTGCAAGAATGTAAAGGGAAGGGTTTAGAGGATTCAAACGCAATTGGAGACACATATGTTTTTGTCGTGGTTCCGATAGGTGGTGCTATCGTACATCCACGTTGATGGAGACTTCAACCCACGAAGGGTAACGGTTGCGCGAGTCCACGGAGGGCTCCACCCACAAAGGGTCCATGAAGAAGCAACCTTGTCTATCCCACCATGGCCGTCACCTACGAAGGACTTGCCTCACTAGCGGTAGATCTTCACGAAGTAGGCGATCTCCTTGCCCTTACAAACTCCTTGGTTCAACTCCACAATCTTGTCGGAGGCTCCCAAGTGACACCTAGCCAATCTAGGAGACACCACTCTCCAAGAAGTAACAAACGGTGTGTTGATGATGAACTCCTTGCTCTTGTGCTTCAAATGATAGTCCCCCCAACACTCAACTCTCTCTCACAGGATTTGGATTTGGTGGAAAGAAGATTTGAGTGGAAAGCAACTTGGGGAAGGCTAGAGATCAAGATTCATGTGGTTGGAATGGAATATCTTGGCCTCAACACATGAGTAGGTAGTTCTCTCTCAGAAATAGGATGTTGGAAGTGTAGGCTTGTTCTGATGGCTCTCTCCATGAATGAAGAGGAGGTGGAGGGGTATATATAGCCTCCACACAAAATCTAACCGTTACACACAATTTACCAAACTCGGTGGGACCGAATCAACAAACTCGGTCGGACCGATTCAGTAAACCTAGTGACTGTTAGGGTTTTTGGTGGGACTGACATGCATCTCGGTAGGACCGATATGGTTAGGGTTATGGCATAATGTAATCTCGGTGAGACCGGTTACACAAACTCAGCGAGACCGATTTTGGTAATTAGCTAACCAGAGAGTTGGTCAGGTAAACTCGGTGAGACCGATTCGCTCTTTCGGTGAGACCGAAAAGTTACGAAAGGGGAAACAGAGAGTTTACATTGCAATCTCAGTGGGACCGATCGCTCACTTCGGTTAGACCGAAACGTTACGAAGGGAAACAGAGAGATTACAATCCCATCCCGGTGAGACCGAGATCCCTATCGTTGAAACCGATTTGCCTAGGGTTTGTGGCAGTGGTTATGACATTTGAACTCGGTGGCGCCGGATAGAAAGAATCGGTAGGGCTGAGTTTGGCTTTAGGTATAGGTCATATGTGGATGTGAGAAAGTAGTGGAGGGTTTTGGAGCATATCACTAAGCACATGAAGCAAGAGGCTCATTAAGCAACACCTCATCCCTCCTTGATAGTATTGGCTTTTCCTATAGACTCAATGTGATCTTGGATCACTAAAATGTAAAATGTAGAGTCTTGAGCTTTTGAGCTTGAGCCAATCCTTTGTCCTTAATATTTTGAGGGATCCCCTTTCATCATCCATGCCATGCCATTCATTGAGCTTTCCTGAAATATTTGTCTTGGAATAACATTAGCTCAATGAGCTATATGTTGTTATGAATTACCAAAACCACCTAGGGATAGTTGCACTTTCAGTTTTTCTCTTGCCTAACCCTTGTAAGCACGCGCTCGCCAGCCTTTCGCTGCCGTATGGCATGTTGCTCATCCGGATTCACTCCGGAGTCATCTGCAATATTTATTGTCAGAATTGCATGCATGCTGCATCCTATATGGTACCTGTCATTCTTTAAAGCAGGTGCTACCAGAGGGGGCCTTCTCGGACTCCTCCAATGCGGCCACTGCGGCCCGTAGCTGGGCCTTGCACTCTTCCAGCTCTTGAGACAATTGGGTATTCTGCTCGGTAAGAACCTGCACAGATAATGATCCTTAAATCAGTTGTGCTAACTGTTTCAAATCTCAGGGGCTACTGATATATATAATCATCAAATTTTCTTACCCGTATATCCTTTACATACTGGTCCGTGGCTCTGGCAAGACCATTTTGAGCAGCACGGATGTACACTTCTCCCGAATTAAAGGCATCAAATGCCTCTTGGGAGAAACAAGCGTCACGGAGTACGGCCCGGCGGCGTCTGTGGTTCATGGCGATCTCCACTTCGGAAATTGTAGCGGAGATCTTATCCGCATCCTCTGTAGGAGGAACGCCCGACGCGTGCCCCGCCTCCGTGTTCGGCCCTGGAGCCCGGCTAGTGGAGGCGTGATCAGCAACTTCTCCGGATATAGTCTGGCGAGTATTTTTCCTTCTGGGAAACATGGGCGTTATTATGTTTTCAAAAATAGACCCACGGAGCGAGGTTTTATATCATACCTCGGCGCCGGTGTCTCAGTCCGAACCACTTTTCTTTTCAGCTTGCCTGGCCTTGGTGCCCCTTGCTGGCAACTCGCCACGGGCTCGGGATGGCGTCCGGAGGACCTTCCCTGTAAGAAACCATACATATACGGAAGGTATGGTGCGTGGAAAGGTATACTTCTCAAAGGTTGGGCCCCTGGTCTCACTTACCTGTGAGGCAGGGAGTAGCCCCGGATAGTCGGCTGTAATAGCCACCATGACCTCATCATGGCTTAACTGATAAAATATCCTATCAATTAGCTCCACCAATATATCCGGATCCTCTTGAAGGCCGGGGTCAAGGGACCGTTCAGGTTCCTCTGGTTGTGGAGGTGGGCTATTTATCTCCCTTACTGCCTTACGCAGCTCCTGCGGTGGACGGGCAAAATAAGACATTTATTGTGGAAATACGGAAGGGAAGGGCATGAAAAGTGACAGCTTACCCAGCTCGGAGGATTGTACATGGAAAATCCGTCCCGCGGTTTGATGCGGAGGAACTCCTCTTCATCTCCCTTGTACAGACCGGATAGAGTTTTTGCCAGAGCAGCAACGGAGTCCGGCCCCTTACGGCCGCAGCGGGTGGCATCATCTTCCCCGTTAAAGTCCCACATTGCGCGGCCTTGGTATTGAAGCGGCTGCACCCCTAGCATAATGCATATTGACATAACTTCGGTTGTAGTCAGTCCTGATAGAGCCAGCACCTTTATCCGGCTCATCAGGTAAGAAACGTCTCTATCATCTTCCTCCTGAGGGCTCCTTGGTCGCCAGCTTAGGAGTTTCTTCAGAGGAACTTTATTAAACTCAGGAAGGCCGATCCGAATAGGATCCGGAAGAGGGACGTCCTCTATATAGAACCACTCTGAAGGCCAGTCTTCGGATGCCTTCTTCGGGGTGCCAGACAGATATCCTGTCCCGGGGATGCGCCATATTTCGGCTCCGCCCACTTGAAACAGTGACCCCTCCTGTGTACGGGGTACGAGGCAGAATAGCCTCTTCCATATCTCGAAGTGAGCTTCGCAGCCTAGAAACAGTTCACAAAGAGCGACGTAGCCAGCAATGTGCAATATGGAGGCAGGAGTGAGATTATGCAGCTGGAGGCCGTAGAACTCCAGGAGCCCACAGAGGAACGGGTGAATTGGAAACCCTAGTCCCCTTAATAAATAAGGGACAAGGCATACCCGTTCCCCTTTGGAGGGATTGGAGAAGCTCTCTGCTTGTTCTCCGCCATTATAGGTGGCAAGCCCGGCTCGAACGGGGACCATATACGCTGGGGGGGGGGGGGAGAAATCCCTGGGTCTGTAGCCTCACTAGTTGGCTATGCGGGACGGAACACTTCTTCCAATAACCGGCCTGAGGGCTATGGGGGCGAGAGGAGGAGTTGCGGCTACTGGCCATGTTGGAATGAATTTTTTCCGGGTGTGCTAAGATGGATACTCGCTGTGGGAGGATGGTATGATATGGATCTGTGAATCCCCGTCTCTTTAATAGGCGATTGGCCTACATGGCTAGGGTGGCAATTGTAAAAATGCCCCGGCTTCTCGCATTCGCTCGACGTGTGGAGGATCTCCATTATTAGGCACAGAAACCAAGGAGTGCAACATTTATGGGAAGCCGGACACTATTCAGACTTTGGAGAAGAACCCGCCTTGCAATGCCGAAGACGATCTGCGCGCCGGAATCATCGTCATTGAAGCCTGGTTCGGGGGCTACTGAGGGAGTCCTGGATTAGGGGGTATCCGGACAGCCGGACTATATCCTTTGGCCGGACTGTTGGACTATGAAGATACAAAATTGAAGACTTCGTGTCGTGTCCGGATGGGACTCTCTTGGCGTGGAAGGCAAGCTTGGCGATACGGATATGTAGATCTCCTTCTGTTGTAACCGACTTTGTGTAACCCTAGCCCACTCCGGTGTCTATATAAACCGGAGGATTTAGTCCGTAGGACAACAACAATCATACCATAGGCTAGCTTCTAGGGTTTAGCCTCTACGATCTCATGGTAGATCAACTCTTGTAATACTCATATTCATCAAGATCAATCAAGCAGGAAGTAGGGTATTACCTCCATAGAGAGGGCCCGAACCTGGCTAAACATCGTGTCCCTTGCCTCCTGTTACCATCCACCTTAGACGCACAGTTCAGGACCCCCTACCCGAGATCCGCCGGTTTTGACACCGACACCTGTATTTACAATAAAGTGAGTGGGAGTACTATAGCATTTCTGATAAATAGATGTGAATGACATATTGTTGATCGGAAATAATTTAGATTTTTTTGGAAAGCATAAAGGAGTATTTGAAAGAAGTTTTTTAAAGAAAGACCTCGGTAAAGCTGCTTACATATTGAGCATCAAGATCTATAGAGATAGATCAAGACGCTTGATAAGTTTTTTTAATGAGTACATACCTTGACAAGATTTTGAAGTAGTTCAAAATGAAACAGTCAAAGAAAGAGTTCTTTCCTGTGTTACAAGGTGTGAAATTGATGAAGACTCAAAGCCCGACCACGGCAGAAGATAGAAAGAGAATGAAAGTCATTCCCTATGCCTCAGTCATAGGTTCTATAAAGTACGCCATGTTGTGTACCAGATCTATTGTATACCCTACATTGAGTTTGGCAAGGGAGTACAATAGTGATCTAGGAGTAGATCACTGAACAACGGTCAAAATTATCCTTAGTGGAATAAGGATATGTTTCTCAATTATTGTGGTGACAAAAGGTTCCTTGTGAAGAGTTACGTCGATGCAAGTTTTGACACTGATCCAGATGACTCTAAGTCTCAATCTGGATATATATTGGAAGTGGGAGCAATTAGCTAAAGTAGCTTCGTACAGAGAATTGTAGACATAGAAATTTGCAAAATACATACGGATCTGAATTTGGCAGACCCGTTAACTAAGTTTCTCTTACAAGAAAAACATGATCACACCTTAGTACTGTTTGGGTGTTAATCACATAGCAATGTGAACTAGATTACTGAATCTAGTATACCCTTTGGGTGTTGGTCACATGGCGATGTGAACTATGGGTGTTAACCAAATAAAGATGTGAACTATTGATGTTAAATCACATGGCGATGCGAACTTGATTATTGACTCTAGTGCAAGTGGGAGACTGAAGGAAATATGCCCTAGGCAATAATAAAGTTATTATTTATTTCCTTATTTCATGATAAATGTTTATTATTCATGCTAGAATTGTATTAACTGGAAACTTGATACATGTGTGAATATATATAGACAAACATAGTGTCAGTAGTATGCCTCTACTTGACTAGCTTGTTAATTGAAGATGGTTATGTTTCCTAACCATAGACATGAGTTGTCATTTGATTAACGGGATCACTGAAGGAAATATGCCCTAGAGGCAATAATAAAGTTATTATTTATTTCCTTATTTCATGATAAATGTTTATTATTCATGCTAGAATTGTATTAACCGGAAACATAATACATGTGTGAATACATAGACAAACATAGTGTCACTAGTATGCCTCTACTTGACTAGCTCGTTGAATCAAAGATGGTTAAGTTTCCTAGCCATAGACATGAGTTGTCATTTGATTAACGGGATCACATCATTAGGAGAATGATGTGATTGACATGACCCATTCCGTTAGCCTAGCACTTGATCGCTTAGTATGTTGCTATTGCTTTCTTCATGACTTATACATGTTCCTGTAACTATGAGATTATGCAACTCCTGCTTACGGAGGAACACTTTGGTGCTACCAAACGTCACAACGTAATCGGGTGATTATAAAGGAGTACTACAGGTGTCTCCAAAGGTACATGTTGGGTTGGCGATTTCGAGATTAGGTTTTGTCACTCCGATTGTCGAAGAGGTATCTCGGGCCCTCTCGGTAATGCACATCACTATAAGCCTTGCAAGCAATGTAGCTAATGAATTAGTTACGGAATGATGCATTACGTAACGAGTAAAGAGACTTGCCGTAACGAGATTGAACTAGGTATTGATACCGACGATCGAATCTCGGCAAGTAACATACCGATGACAAAGGAACAAAGTATGTTGTTATGCGGTTTGACCGATAAAGATCTTCGAGAATATGTAGGAGCCAATATGGGCATCCAGGTTCCGCTATTGGTTATTGACCAAGAATAGTTCTAGGTCATGTCTACATAGTTCTCGAACCCGTAGGGTCCGCACGCTTAAGGTTTCGGCGATGCTTATATTATGAGTTTATGAGTTTTGATGTACCAAGGAGTTCGGAGTCCCGGATGAGATCGGGACATGACGAGGAGTCTCAAATGGTCGAGACGTAAAGATCGATATATTGGACGACTATATTCGAGTTCGGAAAGGTTCCAATGATTCGGTATTTTTGGAGTACCGAGAGTACGGAATTCACCGGGAGAAGTATTGGGCCTTATTGGGCCTGCAGGAAAGAGAGAAGGGCTGCCTAGGGCAGGCCGCGCTTCCTCAAGGCCTAGTCCGAATTGGACTAGGGGAGGGCCGCACCTTCCTCCCTTCCCTTCCTTCTCTCCTACTCCTACTAGGAAAGGAGGAGTCCTACTCCCGGTGGGAGTAGGACTCCCCCTGGTGCGCCTCCTCCTTGGCCGGCCACCTCCTCCTTGCTCCTTTATATACGGGGCAGGGGGCACCCCATGACACACAAGTTGATCTACGGATCGTTCCTTAGCCGTGTGCGGTGCCCCTCCACCATATTCCACTTCGGTCATATCGTCATGAGCTTAGCGAAGCCCGCGCCGTGAAGTCATATCGTCGCGAGCTTAGGCGAAGCCCTGCGCCGGTGGAGCATCATCATCGCCACCACGCCGTCAGGCCGACGGAACTCATCCCCGACGCTTTGCTGGATCGGAGCCCGGAATCGCCATCGAGCTGAACGTGTGCTAAACACGGAGGTGCCGTGACGCTCGGTACTTGGATCGGTCGGATCGTGAAGACGATGACTACATCAACCGCGTTGTTATAACGCCCGCTTCGGTCTACTAGGGTACGTGGACGACACTCTCCCTCTCGTCGCTATGCCATCACCATGGTCTTGCGTGTGCGTAGGAATTTTTTGAAATTACTACGCTCACCAACAAAGGCATCCGAGCCTGGTTTTATGCGTTGATGTCATATGCACGAGTAGAACACAAGTGAGTTGTGGGCGATATAAGTCATACTGCTTACCAGCATGTCATACTTTGGTTCAGCGGTATTGTGAGATGAAGCGCCCGGACCGACATTACGCAGACGCTTACGCGAGACTGGTTTCACCGCTTGAGCACTCGTTGCTTAAAGGTGACCGCGGGTGTCTGCTCTCTCACTTTAGTTGAACTGAGTGTGGCTACGCCCGGTCCTTGCGAAGGTTAAAACAACACCAACTTGACAAACTATCGCTGTGGTTTTGATGCGTAGGTAAGAACGGTTCTTGCTCAGCCCGTAGCAGCCACGTAAAACGTTGCAACAACAAAGTAGAGGACGCCTAACTTGTTTTTGCAGGCATGTTGTGATGTGATGTGGTCAAGACGTGATGCTATATTTTATTGTATGAGATGATCATGTTTTGTAACCGAAGTTATCGGCAATCGGCAGGAGCCATATGGTTGTCGCTTATTGTATGAAATGCAACGCCATGTAATTGCTTTACTTTATCACTAAGCAGAGCGATAGTCGAGAAGCAATAGTTGGCGAGACGACAACGATGCTACGATGGAGATCAAGGTGTCGCGCCGGTGACAATGGTGATCATGACGGTGCTTCGAGATGGAGATCACAAGCACAAGATGATGATGGCCATATCATATCACTTATATTGATTGCATGTGATGTTTATCCTTTATGCATCTTATCTTGCTTTGATTGACGGTAGCATTATAAGATGATCTCTCACTAAAATTATCAAGAAGTGTTCTCCCGAGTATGCACCGCTGCTAAAAGTTCGAGTGCCCACACCACGTGATGATCGGGTGTGATAAGCTCTCGTCCATCTACAACGGTGCAAGCCAGTTTTGCACACGCGAATACTCAGGTTAAACTTGACGAGCCTAGCATATACAGATATGGTCTCGAACACGGAGACCGAAAGGTCGAGCGTGAATCATATAGTAGATATGATCAACATAGTGATGTTCACCATTGAAACTACTCCATCTCACGTGATGATCGGTTATGGTTTAGTTGATTTGGATCACGTGATCACTTAGATGACTAGAGAGATGTCTATCTAAGTGGGAGTTCTTAAGTAATATGATTAATTGAACTTTCATTTATCTTGAACTTAGTCCTGGTAGTATTTTGCAAATTATGTTGTAGATCAATAGCTCGCGTTGTTGCTTCCCTATGTTTTTGCTTCCCTATGTTTTTATATGTGTTCCTAGAGAAAATTGTATTGAAAAATGTTAGTAGCAATGATGCGGATTGGATCCGTGATCCGAGGTTTATCCTCATTGCTGCACGTAAGAATTATGTCCTTGATGCACCGCTAGGTGACAGACCTATTGCAGGAGCAGATGCGACGTTATGAACGCTATTAGCTCAATATGATGACTACTTGATAGTTTAGTGCACCATGCTTAACGGCTTAGAATCGGGACTTCAAAGACGTTTTTGAACGTCATGGATCATATGAGATGTTCCAGGAATTGAAGTTAATATTTCAAGCAAATACCCGAGTTAAGAGATATGAAATCTCCAACAAGTTCTATAGCTAAAAGATGGAGGAGAATCGCTCAACTAGTGAGCATGTGCTCAGATTGTCTGGGTACTTTAATCGCTTGAATCAAGTGGGAGTTAATCTTCCAGATAAGATAGTGATTGACAGAATTCTCTAGTCACCATCACCAAGTTAGTAGAACTTCGTGATGAACTATAATATGCAAGGGATGACAAAAGTAATTCCCAAGCTCTTCGTGATGCTTAAATCGACGAAGTTAGAAATCAAGAAAAGAGCATCAAGTGTTGATGATTGACAAGACCACTAGTTTCAAGAAAAGGGCAAAGGGAAAGAAAGGGAACTTCAAGTAGAATGACAAGCAAGTTGTCGCTCCCGCGAAGAAGCCCAAAGCTGGACCAAAGCCTGAAACTAAGTGCTTCTACTGCAAAGGAAATGGTCACTGGAAGCGGAAATGCCCTGAATATTTGGTGGATAAGAAGGATGGCAAAGTGAACAAGGGTATATTTGATATATAGGTTATTGATGTGTGCTTTACTAGTGTTTATAGTAGCCCCTGAGTATTTGATACTTGTTCGGTTGCTAAGATTAGTAACTCGAAACAGGAGTTACAGAATAAACAGAAACTAGTTGAAGGGGAAGTGACGATGAGTGTTGGAAGTAGTTCCAAGATTGATATGATCATCATCGCACACTCCCTATGCTATCGGGATTAATGTTTATAGTAGCCCCGGAGTATTTGATACTTGTTCGGTTGCTAAGATTAGTAACTCGAAACAGGAGTTACAGAATAAACAGAAACTAGTTGAAGGGGAAGTGACGATGAGTGTTGGAAGTAGTTCCAAGATTGATATGATCATCATCGCACACTCCCTATACTATCGGGATTAGTGTTGAACCTAAATAAATGTTATTTGGCGCTTATGCTGAGCATGAATATGATTTGATCATGTTTATTGCAAAACGGTTATTCATTTAAAGTTAAAGAATAATTGTTATTCTGTTTACATGAATAAAACCTTCGATGGTTAAACACCCAATGAAAATGGTTCATTGGATCTCGATCATAGTGATACACATATTCATAATATTGAAACCAAAAGATGCAAAGTTAATAATGATAGTGCAACTTATTTGTGGCACTGCCGTTTAGGTCATATTGGTGTAAAGCGCATGAAGAAAACTCCATGCTGATGGACTTTTGGAATCACTTGATTATGAATCATTTGATGCTTATGAACCGTGCCTTTTGGGCAAGATGACTAAAACTCCGCTTCTCGGAACAATGGAACAAGCTACTGACTTATTGGAAATAATACATACCGATGTATGCGATTCAATGAGTGTTGATGCTCGTGGCAAGTATCATTATTTTCTGACCTTCACAGATGATTTGAGCAGATATGCGTATATCTTCTTGTTGAAACATAAGTCTGAAATAGTTGAAATGTTCAAAGAATTTCAGAGTGAAGTAGAAAATCATCGTAACAAGAGAATAAAGTTTCTGCGATCTGATCGTGGAGATGAATATTTGAGTTACGAGTTTGGTCTTCAATTAAAACAAAGTGGAATAGTTTCACAGCTCACGCCACCGGAACACCACAACGTTATGGTGTGTCCGAACGTCAGAATCGTATTTTATTTTGATATGGTGCGATCATGATGTCTCTTACCGATTTACCAATATCGCTTTTGGGGTTATGCATTAGAGACAGCTGCATTCACGCTTAATAGGGCACCATCTAAACCGCTGAGACGACATCGTATGAACTATGGTTTAACAAGAAACCTAAGTTGTCGCTTTCTTAAAGTTTGGAGTTGTGATGCTTATGTGAAAAAGGTTTCACCGATAAGCTCGAACCCAAATCGGAGAAGTGCGCCTTCATAGAATACCCAAAGGCAACTATTGGGTACACCTTCTATCACAGATCCGAAGGCAAGTTATTCGTTGTTAAGGTGGATCCTTTCTAGAGAAGAAGTTTCTCTCGAAAGAAGTGAGTGGGAGGAAAGTAAGAGCTTGATAAGGTAATTTGTACCTTCTCCCGAATTGGAAAGTAGTTCATCACGTAAATCAGTTCCGTGATTCCTACACCAATTAGTGAGGAAGTTAATGATGATGATCATGAAACTTCAGATCAAGTTGCTACCAAACCTCGTAGGTCTTCCAGAGTAAGATCCGCACTAGAGTGGTACGGTAATCATGTTCTGGAAGTCATGTTACTAGACCATGATGAACCTACGAACTATGAGGAAGCGATGATGAGCCCAGATTCCACAAAATGGCTTGAGGCCATGAAATCTGAGATAGGATCCATGTATAAGAACAAAGTGTGGACTTTGGTTGACTTGCCCGATGATCGGCAAGCCATAGAAAATAAATGGATCTTCAAGAGGAAGACGGACGCGATAGTAGTGTTACTATCTACAAAGCTAGAATTGTCGCAAAAGGTTTTCGACAAGTTCAAGATGTTGACTGCGATGAGAGTTTCTCACTCTTATCTATGCTTAAGTCTGTCCGAATCATGTTATCAATTGCCGCATTTTATGAAATCTGGCAAATGGATAAACAAAACTGCATTCCTTAATGGATTTGTTAAAGAAGAGTTGTATATGATGCAACCGAAGATTTTGTAAATCCTAAAGGTGCTAACAAAATATGCAAGCTCCAAAGATCCATCTATGGACTGGTGCAAGCATCTCGAGTTGGAATACACGCTTTGATAAGTTGATCATAGCATATAGTTTTATACAGACTTGCGGTGAAGCCTGTATTTACAAGAAAGTGAATGGGAGCACTACAGCATTTCTGATAAGTATATCTGAATGACATATTGTTGATCGGAAATAATGTAAGATTATTCTGCAAAGCATAAAGGAGTATTTGAAAGGAGTTTTTCAAAGAAGGACCTCGGTGAAGCTGCTTACAAATTGAGCATCAAGATCTATTGAGATAGATCAAAAACGCTTGATAAGTTTTTCAATAAGTACATACCTTGTCAAGATTTTGAAGAAGTTCAAAATGGAACAGTCAAAGAAAAGTTCTTGCCTGTGTTGCAAAGGTGTGAAATTGAGTAAGACTCAAATCCCACCACGGCAGAAAATAGAAAAGAGAATGAAAGTCATTCCTATGCCTCACCATAGGTTCTATAAAGTATGCTATGCTATGTACCGCACCTATTGTATACCTTGCTCTGAATTTGGCAAAGGAGTACAATAGTGATCTAGGAGTAGATCATCGGACATTGGTCAAGAACATCCTTAGTGAGAACTAAGGAAATATTTCTCGATTATGGAGGTGATAAAAGAGCCCGTCGTAAAGAGTTACATCGATGCAAGTTTTTACACTGATCCAGATGACTCTAAATCTCAATCTGGATACATATTGTAAGTGGGAGCAATTAGCTAGAGTAGCCCCGCAAGAGCATTGTAGACATAGAATATTTGCAAAATACATACGGCTCAATGTGATGTGAATCCGCTGACTAAGCTTCTCTCACGAGCAAAACATGATCATCCCTTAGTACTCTTTGGGTGTTAATCACATAGCGATGTGAACTAGATTATTGACTCTAGTAAACCCTTTGGGTGTTGGTCACATGACGATGTGAACTATGGGTGTTAATCACATACAGATGTGAATATTAGTGTTGAATCACATGATGATGTGAACTAGATTATTGACTCTAGTGCAAGTGGGAGACTCAAGGAAATATGCCCTAGAGGCAATAATAAAGTTATTATTTATTTCCTTATTTCATGATAAATGTTTATTATTCATGCTAGAATTGTATTAACCGGAAACATAATACATGTGTGAATACATAGACAAACATAGTGTCACTAGTATGCCTCTACTTGACTAGCTCGTTGAATCAAAGATGGTTAAGTTTCCTAGCCATAGACATGAGTTGTCATTTGATTAACGGGATCACATCATTAGGAGAATGATGTGATTGACATGACCCATTCCGTTAGCCTAGCACTTGATCGCTTAGTATGTTGCTATTGCTTTCTTCATGACTTATACATGTTCCTGTAACTATGAGATTATGCAACTCCTGCCACGGAGGAACACTTTGGTGCTACCAAACGTCACAACGTAATCGGGTGATTATAAAGGAGTACTACAGGTGTCTCCAAAGGTACATGTTGGGTTGGCGATTTGAGATTAGGTTTTGTCACTCCGATTGTCGGAGAGGTATCTCTGGCCCTCTCGGTAATGCACATCACTATAAGCCTTGCAAGCAATGTAGCTAATTAATTAGTTACGGAATGATGCATTACGTAACGAGTAAAGAGACTTGCCGTAACGAGATTGAACTAGGTATTGATACCGACGATCAATCTCGGGCAAGTAACATACCGATGACAAAGGGAACAAAGTATGTTGTTATGCGGTTTGACCGATAAAGATCTTCGTAGAATATGTAGGAGCCAATATGGGCATCCAGGTTCCGCTATTGGTTATTGACCAAGAATAGTTCTAGGTCATGTCTACATAGTTCTCGAACCCGTAGGGTCCGCACGCTTAAGGTTTCGATGATGCTTATATTATGAGTTTATGAGTTTTGATGTACCGAAGGAGTTCGGAGTCCCGGATGAGATCGGGACATGACGAGGAGTCTCGAAATGGTCGAGACGTAAAGATCGATATATTGGACGACTATATTCGAGTTCGGAAAGGTTCCAATGATTCGGTATTTTTCGAGTACCGGAGAGTTACGGAATTCACCGGGAGAAGTATTGAGCCTTATTGGGCCCTGCGGGAAAGAGAGAAGGGCTGCCTAGGGCAGGCCGCGCCCCAAGGCCTAGTCCGAATTGACTAGGGGAGGGGCCGCACCCTTCCTCCCTTCCCTTCCTTCTCTCCTACTCCTACTAGAAAGGAGGAGTCCTACTCCGGTGGGAGTAGGACTCCCCTGGTGCGCCTCCTCCTTGGCCGGCCACCTCCTCCTTGCTCCTTTATATACGGGGCAGGGGGCACCCCATGACACACAAGTTGATCTACGGATCGCTCTTAGCCGTGTCGGTGCCCCCTCCACCATATTCCACTTCGTCATATCGTCATGGAGCTTAGGCGAAGCCTCGCGCCGGTGAAGTCATATCGTCGCGGAGCTTAGGCGAAGCCCCGTCGGTGGAGCATCATCATCGCTACCACGCCGTCGTCTGACGAACTCATCCCCGACGCTTTGCTGGATCGGAGCCCGGGATCGCCATCGAGCTGAACGTGTGCTGAACACGGAGGTGCCGTGACGCTCGTACTTGGATCGGTCGGATCGTGAAGATGTACGACTACATCAACCGCGTTGTTATAACGCTTCGCTTACGGTCTACGAGGGTACGTGGACAGACACTCTCCCCTCTCGTTGCTATGCCATCACCATGGTCTTGCGTGTGCGTAGGAATTTTTTTTGAAATTACTACGTTCACCAACAATCACATCATTATGAGAATGATGTGATTGACTTGACCCATTCCGTTAGCTTAGCACTTGATCATTTTAGTATGTTGCTATTGCTTTCTTCATGACTTATACATGTTTCTATGACTATGAGATTATGCAACTCACGTTTACCGGAGGAACACTTTGTGTGCTACCAAACGTCACAACGTAAATGGGTGATTATAAAGGTGCTCTACAGGTGTCTCCGAAGGTACTTGTTGAGTTGGCGTATATCGAGATTAGGATTTATCACTCCGATTGTCGGAGAGGTATCTCTGGGCCCAATCGGTAATACACATCACTATAAGCCTTGCAAGCATTGTAACTAATGAGTTAGTTGCGGGATGATGTATTACGGAACGAGTAAAGAGACTTGCCGGTAACGAGATTGAACTAGGTATTGAGATACCGACGATCGAATCTCGGGCAAGTAACATACCGATAACAAAGGGAACAATGTATGTTGTTATGCGGTCTGACCGATAAAGATCTTCGTAGAATATTTAGGAGCCAATATGAGCATCCAGGTTCCGCTATTGGTTATTGACCGGAGACGTGTCTCGGTCATGTTTACATAGTTCTCAACCCGTAGGATCCGCACGCTTAACATTCGGTGACGATCGGTATTATGAGTTTATGTGTTTTGATGTACCGAAGGTAGTTCGGAGTCCCGTATTAGATCGGGGACATGACGAGGAGTCTCGAAATGGTCAAGACATAAAGATTGATATATTGGACGACTATATTTGGACATCGGAAAGGTTCCGAGTGATTCGGGTATTTTTCGGAGTACCGGAGAGTTACGGGAATTCGCCGGGGAGTTTATGGGCCTTATTTGGCTTTAGGGGAAAGAGACAGGGGAGGTTGCACGCCCCCCCAGGGCCTACTCCGAATTGGACTAGGGGGAGGGGCGGCGCCCCCTCCTTCCTTCTCTTCTCTTTTCCCTTTCCTTCTCTCCTACTCCTACTATTTGGAAGGGCTCCTAGTTCTACTAGGAAAGGGGAATCCTAGTCCCGGTGGGAGTAGGACTCCCCTAGGGCGTGCCATAGAGAGGGCCGGCCCCTCCCCTCCTCCACTCCTTTATATACGTGGCCAGGGGGCACCCCATAGACACAAGTTGATCTGTTGATCTCTCCCAGCCGTGTGCGGTGCCCCCTCCACCATATTCCACCTCGGTCATATCGTAGCGGTGCTTAGGCGAAGCCCTGCGTCGGTAGCAACATCATCACTGTCATCACGCCGTCGTGATGACGGAACTCTCCCGTGAAGTTCTGGTGGATCAGAGTTCGTGGGACGTCATCAAGCTGAACGTGTGCTGAACTCGGAGGTGCCGTACATTCGGTACTTGGATCAGTCGGATCGTGAAGACGTACGACTACATCAACCGCGTTGTGCCAACGCTTCCACTTTCGGTCTACGAGGGTACGTGGACAACACTCTTCCCTCTCGTTGCTATGCATCACCATGATCTTGCGTGTGCGTAGGAAAATTTTGAAATTACTACGTTCCCCAACAATATTAGTGAAGCAAAAGAGCATTCTAGAGATGGCGGTTTTCTATGTGAAGAGAAACATGCAATCCAAACTTCAAATGATATAAGTGAAGCACATGAAGCATTCTATAAAGCCATACTCAAAAGATTTAAGTGACGTACAAAGAGAATTCTATAAATCAACCATGGACTATCTCATGCCAGCATGGTGCATCAAAGAAAATTTAAAACTAAATGCAAAAGACGCTCCAAGATTTGCACATATCGCATGAACGAAACGAATCCGAAAACATACCGATACTTGTTGAAGAAAGATGAGATGCCTTCCGGGGCATCCCCAAGCTTAGACGCTTGAGTCTCCTTGAATATTTACTTGGGGTGCCTTGGGCATCCCCAAGCTTGAGCTCTTACCTCTCCGTCTTCTCCTCACATTGAGACATCCTCGATCTTCGAACACTTCATCCACACAAAGCTCAACAGAAAACTCGGTAAGATCCGTTAGTATAGTAAAGCAAATCACTACTCTAAGTATTGTTGCAAACCAATTCATATTTTGTTTTTTCATTGTAGATACTGTAATATAACTTTTCCATGGCTTAATCCACTGATAGAAATCGATAGTTTCATGAAAACAAGCAAACTATGCATCAAAAACAGAATCTGTCTTAAACAGGACAGTCTGTAGTAATATGAACATTAACCATACTTATGTTACTCCAAAACTTCTACAAAAATTATAAAAAATAAAAAAATTGTATAGAAAGACAGTGCAAAAAGTTTTAGAACCATTTGACGTTCCAGTAAAAAATGTAAAATCGCGCACTACATCTAAAGTTTCTGTCCTGCACCGTACAAACCAACAAGCATTGTAAATATCCTAAAGGCAAACCTTGGCACATTATTTTTATAATACAATGGAATAGTACAAGGGGATAATTATTTTTGTTGAAAAGTTTCTGTAATCAAGATTCACAAAGTTTCCGTGAGCATGAACAAAGTTCAAGGAGCTCCCCCACTTCAACAATGCTTGTCTCTCTCACTTTCGCTTTTATTTTTGAAAAAGTTTTAGGTTCCCCTCTTTTTTTTAAACTATATAAAAGCACTCAACAGAAATAAATGACTCTCTAAAACTTCCAGGTTGTCTCCCTGGCAGCGCTTTCTTTAAAGCCATTAAGCTAGGCATATAGTGCTCAATTAATGGATCCACCCGGATCCCAAGGTATATCAAAGCCAATTTTAATTAACAATGATTTGTAATTTAATAGTGAGCACAAAGTAACATATATCATGTAATGACGAAGTCTAACTCTCTTCCTATGCATCGGCATGTCATAAAAGAACAATTCATGCACACAAAGTAAAGCCCAATGCATAGTATAAACATTTTCTTGCAATTTTATCATGTGGGAAACATAGAGGTGGAGATATAGTTCCTCTCTCATAATAATTGCAAGTAGGAGCAGCAAGCACATGCATATTATATCTATCAAAATCATCATGTGCAATGGTAAAAGGCAACCCATTAATATAATCCTTAATAAGGGCAAACTTCTCCGATATAGTGTAGATTGGAGAAGATAATAGGACTATCATGCGTGGGTGCAATAGCAATAATTTCATGTTTGACATAAGGAACTATAGCAAGTTCATCTCCATAAGCATAATTCATATTGGCATCTTGGCCACAAGCATAGCAAGCATCATCAAAAAGGGATATTTCAAAAGAATCAATGAGATCATAACAATCATCCTTCGGTAAGCACGAAGGGACATTAAATGATGTATGAGTTGAAGAGTTACTCTCATTATAAGGTGGGCACGGGTAGCTAATCCGCTCTTCCTCCTTTTGTTCTTCGCTCTCCTCATCATCTTTTTCATCCAATGAGATCACATTGTCATTAATTTCTTCTTTCATAGACTCCTACAAAATATTAGTCTCTTCTTGGACAGCGGAGGAGTCCTCGATATATGGTTTAACATAGGCATTAGAAGCATAATTATCATAACAATATTTAAGTATGGCAAAATTTTCAGATTTGTAAAGAGTAGCATCATACTTTCCAGTCAAAGAAGCAATTTCATAAGCACCCTTAAAAGCAATAAATTCTTCAATTTGTTGAACATCATAGTAATTATAAACACCCTTAGCATACAAAGATACGATTCCATTATCACTAAACTCACATTGGTAGGGAAGGTGTTTCTTAGGGTTTTCAGAACAACAAGTAACATCATATATTTCACATAAATTCCAAGCATAGCACTGCAAACGATGAATTTGATCCAGTAAGAGATTCCCTTTTTGAGATAAGTGGTGTCGCCCTCAACTAAACTAGTTGGGGTTTCAGCACGAGCACATAGGGATCAAAGATGATCCAGGTAAAAAGCTTCAGGAGTGTGATAGATTTTGAGTGGTTCTTCAACATGGGTGTAGCAGGTACAACTAAATTTTTTGGTATTTTGCGTTTCCTACCCATAACTAAAGATAGAAAACAACTTAGAACAACAAACAAAAATTACTTAGTGATAAAGCAAACAAGAACACACAAGAATATTCACCCCACGCTATGACTCCCCGGCAACGGCGCCAGAAAAAGGTCCTGATAACCCACAAGTATAGGGGATCAATTGTAGCCTCTTTCGATAAGTAAGAGTGTCGAACCCAACGAGGAGCTAAAGGTAGAACAAATATCCCCTCAAGTTCTATCGACCACCGATACAACTCTACGCACGCTTAACGTTCGCTTTACCTAGAACAAGTATGAAACTAGAAGTACTTTGTAGGTGTTTTTGGATAGGTTTGCAAGATAATAAAGAGCACGTAAATAAAAAGTAGGGGCTGTTTAGGTAAAGAAGCAATAAAGTTAGTATAGCGAGTGTGGAAAAGTGGTGTTAGGAGTTGCGAAATTGTCCCTAAGAAGTTGACTACTTTACTAGACCGATAGCAAGTTTTATGTGGGAGAGGCCACTGCTAGCATGTCATCCCTAACTTGGAATTCTATGCACTTATGATTGGAACTATTAGCAAGCATCCGCAACTACTAACATTCATTAAGGTAAAACCCAGCCATAGCATTATGATATATTGGTCCCCCTTCAATCCCGTATGCATCAATTTCTATGCTAGGTTGAAGCTTCTGTCACTCTTGCCCTCCAATACATAGTCCTATCAACATACAAATAACCCTATGGTGTGATCCACGCGCACGCTCATATGATGGGCACCAAAGGACAACAACATAACCACAACCAAATTAAACCAATCATAGCAATTCACCAATTACCGATAGGACAACAAAAATCTACTCAGACATCGTAGGATGGCAACACATCATTGGATAATAATATGAAGCATAAAGCACCATGTTCAAGTAGAGAATACAGCGGGTTGCTGGAGAGTGGACCGCTGTAGATAGATGGGGGAAGGTGAGGGAGATGTTGGTGAAGATGACGGAGGTGTTGGTGTAGATCGCGGTGATGATGATGGCCCCGGCGGCGTTCCGGCGCCACCAGAAGCGAGGGGGAGAGGGGCCCCCTTCTTCTTCTTCTTCTTCTTCTTCCTTGACCTTCCCCCTAGATGGGAGAAGGGTTTCCCCTCTGGTCCATGGTCTCCATGGCGTGGGAGGGGTGAGTGCCCCTCCGAGATTGGATCTGTCTTTCTGTCTCTCTCTGTTTCTGCGCTCTGGATTCCGCCCTTTCACCGTTTCTTTTATAACCGAAGATCCGTAACTCCGATTGGATTGAAACCTTTGCCCAGATTTTTTCTCTGAAAATTAGCTTTCTTGCGGCCAAAGAAGAGCATTAACCGCCTTACGGGGTGCCCACGAGGGTCAGGGGCGCGCCCCCCTGCCTCGTGGCCCCCTCGGGCACCGTCTCGCGTTGATTCTTTTCCCATATTTCACAAACATTCCAAAAATATTCTCCGTTCGTTTTTATCCCATTTGGGCTCCGTTTGATATGGGGTTTCTGCGAAACATAAAACATGCAACAAACATGAACTGGCATTGGGCACTGGATCAATATGTTAGTCCCAAAAATAGTATAAAAAGTTGCCAAAAGTATATGAAAGTTGAATAATATTGGGATGGAACAATAAAAAATTATAGATACGACGGAGACATATCAATCGCCGCCTTGGGGGTCGCTACAGACTACGATCGGATTGGACTTAAACCCGATCAGAGAGAAATCAAATCTCTGCCGATCACCCATTAGATAGTAGTAGTAGAGGAGCGAAACAACAACTCTTCCTCTATATTGAGGACGAGCTATGTTCGGATTTCCGAGCTCGAAGAGCCGGATACCTGTCCGCGGAAAGACATGCCCTGTCCTCCGCTAGAATCGGACGATGGATCTGAAAAATCGGTTGATATACCGGAGCCCGAACTATTAAGCTCGGAAGTTTCTCAAACTCCGGATCCCAATTTGGGTCAGGGTTCTGATTCAAAGCCACCCACCCAGATATATGCGATCTCATGTACATACGACAGTAGTCTCAGGAAACAGTCCATCACTTTTGGGCCAGATTCCTCCTTGTCAAAGACAAGATTAAAGATTGCCGTGACGAAGATGCGATCTCAGCATTCTGCAATAATTGCACGGATGAAGGAATCCTCAATGCCATCAACCGCAGTCACGTATTACACTTCGCTAACTTGGCAACCATAGTACAGAAGTACTGTGCAATGGAAAGCGCCTGGAAAACTCAGGCAGCTCGCTGGGAACCATTGGTTTCCACTCAACCCCTTGTCCGGGCAAAAAGGATGCACCTTCGCGGGTGCCCGACCCAATAGTAAAGAAAACTAAGCCCATTACGGACGTAGAACCGTTCTGGAGGGATGGCTCGATAAGCCATGCAAAATACACACAACGCCGGACACCGAATCAACCCACAACCTTAGAGCATGTTGGATACTCCAGAAAGTGGCCATGAGCGGCGAGGATATCCTCACCAAAGACACCCCCGAGCACGGCGACCTCAGGGTATTGACGGTCCTCGAGACTTTCGCTTCAAACAATCAGCGCAAGAGGGCACTCCGCGACCTTGCCGAAGTCTGCCAAGTAGCAGCAATAAACCCCTGGAACGACACGGCCATAACTTTCAATGCCAGTGACGAACCAAGACTCTGGTTCGTCCGGGCACCAGCCGCCTTGGTCCTCAATCCAATTGTGGATGGCTTTCGGCTCACTAAAGTGCTCATGGATGGCGGCAGCGGGCTAAACCTCATTTATGAGGACACACTCAATAAAATGGAAATAGACAGGAGCCGCATTAATCAAAGTAATACGACCTTCCGAGGAATTATTCCTAGCCGGGAGGTGCAATGTGTGGGGAAAATTACACTTGACGTGGTATTCGGCACGTCGGAGAACTATCGGTTCGAAGATATAACCTTCCAAGTGGCCCCTTCCAACAGTGGATATCACGTCCTATTGGGGCGAGACGCGTTCACATGCTTTCAAGCTATACCCCATTACGGGTATATGAAGCTCAAGATGCTCGGGCCCAACGGTATTATCACTCTTGCCAGTGATCCGGACATAGCCCTCCGGGCCGAAAAAAACCCCGCATCCCTGGCCCTCGAGGCACTGTCCGAGGCCCTCACGGCCGAAGAGTTAACCGCACTACGCTCCACGGTGGACAGGGATGACGTAATCCTTGATAAGCGGCCCAAATCCACCTCTTTCAAACCAGCAGACGAAGTAGTCAAATTTCAGGTTCACCCAACGGACCCCAAGAAGACAACTTCCATCGGGGCACAACTGGAGCCAACGGTTGACGCCGCACTACGAGCGTTCCTACGCGAAAACTGGGACATATTCTCCTGGCACCCTTCTGATATGCCAGGGATCCCATGCAGGCTGGCCGAACACAACCTCAATATATTGAAGGGACATAAGCCGGTCAAGCAAACACTGCGACGCTTTTCCGAACCCAAACGACAAGCTATGGGGGAGGAGCTAGCCAAGTTAATCAACACCGGATTCATCAGAGAAATAAAACACCCGGACTGGCTAGCAAACCTGGTGATGGTGCCAAAGAAGGATAAATCCTGGCGCCTGTGCGTCAATTTCAAAGACCTCAACAAGACCTGCCCAAAGGATCCCTTCCCCCTCCCCCGCATCGATCAGATTATCAATGCTACTACAGGACACGACTCACTGTGTTTCCTTGACGCATACTCCGGATACCATCAAATCAAGATGAAGGAGTCTGACCAAGCTGCAATGGCATTCATCACCCAATAGGCGCCTTTCTGCTTCAACACTATGCCCTTCGGGCTAAAAAACGCCAGCGCTACCTACCAACGCATGATTCAAATATGCCTGGAGAAACGAATCGGCAAGAAAGTTGAAGCATATGTGGATGACATCATCATCAAGACTAGGCACGTCGAGTCATTAATAGACGACCTGCACCTCACATTCGACAACCTCCGCACATATGACATCAAGCTCAATCCGAAAAAGTGTGTTTTCGGCGTTCCCGCTGGAAAACTGCTGGGCTTCATCGTTTCCATAGAGGAATTGAGGCAAATCTAGCCAAAATCCGGGCTTTGTCACAATTGGCTATACCAACAGACCTCAAACAGGTCCAAAAACTAGCCGGATGCATGGCAACTTTAAGCCTCTTTATCTCTAGATTAGGAGAAAAAGCATTGCCACTTTATCGCCTTGTCCGACGCACCGACCACTTCGAGTGGACGGATGCGGCAACGGCTGGACTGGAAGAAATAAAGGCTCTTTTAGCGAGCAACCTAATCTCTGCCGCCGAAAGGCCAACAACCAAAGTTATTATACATCTCTGCAACACACTAGGTGGTGAGCGCGGTGCTCGTCATTGAGCGAGAGGCGGACGGACACAAATTCCCACTCTAGAAACCGGTGTTCTACGTACCCACTGTCCTCACACCATGCAAATCCCGGTACCCTCATTACCAAAAGATGGCATATGCGGTCTGCATGGCATCTCGGAAGCTACGACACTACTTCCAAGAGTGCTCTATCATGGTGGCTTCCGAAGTACCACTCAATGACATAATAAACAACCGCGATGCTACGGGATAGATTGCTAAGTGGCCATTGAGCTCCTGCCATTCGATATAACATACAAACCACGCCGGGCCATCAGAACCCAAGTATTGGCCGACTTCGTCACCGAATGGACAGAGGACGAACTCCCTAAAGAGTACGGCACATATTCCAACTGGGTCATGTACTTCGATGGCTCTAAAATGCTAGCTGGTTTAGGAGTGGGCGTCGTTTTAACGTCCCCCACTAGAGACACAGTCCAGTACGTACTCCAAATATTATACATAGACTCCAACAATGCAGCCGAATACGAAGCCTTATTGCACGGTCTTCGGATGCTACGTCCATGGGCATACAACGCTTGGAGGTGCGCGGGGATTCAAATCTCGCAATATCCCAAATAAATGGAGACTTCGACGCTAAGAATCCGAAGATGACGGCCTATCGCAACGCCGTACTCAAAATATCAGCTCGGTTCGAGGGAGTCGAGTTTCATCATGTGGATCGAGAAAGCAATCAAGCGGCGGATGTCCTTTCTTGCATGGGCGCCAAGCGTGACCCCGCCCCGCCTAACATATTTTTGGAAAGGCTCTTCAAGCCATCCGTGGTGTGGCAGGATGAGAGCGGCAACACTAGTCCGGATCTGATTATACCCCCAGATTCCGAACACAATACCGATATCATTGGGGGCTCAGCCACCGAAATAACACCATCGGCCCATCTAATAATGGCAGTAATTGCGCCGTGGACCGAACCCTTCTTGGCCTACCTTAATAGGCAAGAGCTCCCTGAGGACCAGAATGAGGCTCGCTGCATTGTTCGGTGCTCGAAATCCTACAAGGTCCATGACGGAGAGCTCTACAAGAAAAGTGCTACCGGAGTCCTTCAAAGATGTATCTCCAAAGAAGAGGGACGGCAGCTCCTGGTTGAAATCCATGCTGGTCTCGGCAGTCACCACGCCGCAGCTCGGGCCCTTGTAAGTAAGGCCTTCTGTATAGGTTTCTTTTGGCCGACGGCCTGAGCAGATGCACATGACTTGGTCCAACATTGTGTCGGATGCCAGCTCTTCGCCAATCAAAGCCATATGCCGCCTACCGCTCTACAAAGAATCCCCATTACTTGGCCTTTTGTGGTCTGGGGGCTTGATATGGTCGGACCCCTTAAAGGAGGAAGCCATAAGAAAAAAATATCTGCTAGTCATGGTAGATAAATTCACAAAATGGATAGAGGCCAAACCAGTAAAAACGGCTGAATCCGGACCGGTGATAGACTTTATATCAGGTGTCGTGCACCGTTATGGTGTCCAACACAGTATCATCAACGATAACGGCTCCAATTTCACAGCCGATGAAGTGAAATCCTGGTGTGCTAAATTAGGCATTAAGCTTGATTACGGCTCGATCTACCACCCACAAACAAACGGTCAAGTCGAACGAGCTAATGGTCTTATTATGAGTGGCATTAAGCCCAGACTAGTGCGACCGTTGAAAGAATCAGACAAGCACTGGGTTGAGGAGCTCGACTCCGTACTCTGGGGGCTGCGGACCACAACCAATCGCACTACTGAATACACACCATTCTTCATGGTGTACGGCGCAGAGGCCGTTTTGCCCTGCGACATTATTCATGACTCACCTCGAGTGCGCATGTATGAAGAGAGAGAGGCCGAGCTTGATCGGCAGGACAGTCTAGATGCCCTGGAGGAGGAGCGCGATGTTGCAAAAGCCCTTCTGCATTCTATCAACAGCAGGCTCGCAGATACCAAAGCAGAGAAGTGTGGGCCAAGACTGACAATGTTGGTGAGCTCGTTCTCCGCTTGCCAGAAAAGAAAAAGGACAAACTCAAGCCCAAGTGGGAGGGTCCCTTCATCATCGATGAAGTTTGCACTGGAGGAGCGTACCGCCTGCGTGATGCATCGGACAATCGCCTATAGCCAAACCCGTGGAATGCAGCCAGACTCCGAAGATTCTACGCCTAGAGCCAGACTCTTTGTTCGTTTTATTCTCCCTCTGTCTCCATTTTTTCCTCTCTTTAACTTTTTTTCTAGCTTTAAGCTCTCGTGCGGCTACACCGCACACCTATGACGTACACATCCTTAAATGTACACGCTCATAATACCTGGGGGCTTCTTTTACAGAAGCTTATTATTATTTTTCGAGCATCAAGCTCAACACATATGTGTCCTCTTCCGCATATGTACCTTTCCTTCGCCATTATATGCATCGTTATGACTTAAGTTTTTGCCAAGCTGGATTGCCTGGCTCCTGTGCTTATGCCCTATGTTCCTGTTTGTTCGGCTAGGGCATAAAGGGAGCACCTCTGTGATTGTTACAGCCGAGTCATCCGGACGCGTATCTTAGACTGGGTGAAGACGAAAGCTAGCGTTCTTAAGGGAATATTCGGTCGGCAGACTAAAGATGTTTTACACTCGTTACACTAGCTATGAACCCATAGATGTTATGTATACTACGATTTTTCAATCACAGTTCGGACATGCATACTAACACATGTCCGCCCAGGGAAAGGAACCCTTAACGGAACTCCTGGAAGATGTTTCTTACAATCAACATGTAATATAGCATAGCTAGCCGGATACAACTTGTCTGTTCAAGAAACTATGACCCCTACGCCTGGTTTTCACGCGTACCCTGGTCTATATTACCGAGCGGGTATTCAGAAACACTCCGCACCTTCAGGTCCAGAGGTCGAAGCGAAAAGGTCTGCCATGACAATCGTTTTACAATCCGGCTAGGGACAAATTTTTCAATTGAAGTACATAGTCACTTGAACTCAAAAACTTCTTCCTCTATGCCATCTAACATGCTATCTAGCTTACAATCCTGTTGGGAATACTTGGCAGCTATCTTTACCTGGTCATATACCAGACTAACTGGAATTTCTTTTCCATCTGACCCCCGAGGTCCGACCCGGTCCATATGATTTGGATCAAGCTTGGTGTACCATATTTTTACCATGGCCCATGCCTCTCGCTCACCTTCTCGGTAGGCCGATATCTTCCATAATAGGAAGCGCCACCGAGCCCCTTGGAATAGCTTCAGAAGATCCTCCATACTTCCTGGAGGAGATGCGGATGGCCACAAAGCTTTGGCAACACTCCGCATTGCTTGCCGAGCTCGCTCGTGCAGTTGGGACAGCTCTTGTAGCAGGTTGCCTTGAGAGCCGGACATTTCCTCTTCGGGACAACCAGTCAGCATACCTGCAGACATAAATCTATTAGATCATTTCTTCGTTGAATTACATAAATGTGAGGTCAAAAGCATACTGAATATTCAGCCTCGTAGCCTCCTATTCTCCTTTACGGCGTCAGCTAGCTGGGCTCGCACATCTTTTAGTTCTTCGCCTAGCAGGGTGTTGGAATCCTGCAGCTTGTTTTTATCATCCCTAACCCGTTTCAGCACACGTTCGCCCGCGACCAGTTTCCTTTTGGCCTCTTGTTCACCCTCCTGCACGACGTTCAGTTCTTCTTTTAGTTGATATGAGGATCCTACCATGGGAGATACAACAATATTAATATTGCTGGTATATGATCATATTCTCGATGGAGGAAAACATTACCAGGCTGTGCCTCCTTGGATTTCTCCAGTTCGGTAGTTGCCGCAGCTAGCTAGGTCCGGCACTTTTCCAGCTCTTGAGACAGCAGGTTGTTCTTCTCCGAGAATACCTAGTTATACAACGATCCTTAAATCAGTTGTATCAACCGCTTCAAGTCTCGGGGGCTACTGGTATATGATCACCAGATCTGTACAATGCGCACTTACCCGCATATCTTTCAAATACTGGTCTGTGGCTCTGGTAAGCCCATTCCGAGCAGCTCAAATGTATGCATCAGCCGAGCTGAAGGCATTGAATGCCTCTTTTGTAAAGTCCGGGTCACGAAGAGCGGCTCTCCGGCGCCGGTGATTCATGACACTCTCCACCTCGGAGTTCGTAATAGATACATCATCTGAATCCTCTGTTGAAGGACAATCCGATGTCACTCCCATGTCAGCCTCTGTCCTTAAGGCAGGGTCTGGAACCTAGCTGGTGGAGGCATGACTGGCGGGATCCCCGGACATAGTCCGGCGAACGCTCTTCCTGATAAGACACAACGGACAATGTCACAATTCGATGTGACTACCAAGGAGCATATTTAAAAACCATACATCTTTGATGAAGGCTCGGCCGTGTTTTCATTTGCCTTCCTCTTCGAAGGCCTGCCCGGCATAGGCACCGCTCTCTTGTGAGTCGCCTCAGGTGCAGCATGGCTCGCCGAGCGCCTCCCCTTTGGAGCACGAGATAGTGCGGTGGGTGTGGTGTAACGAGGAAGCTCTTTTAGAAGAGATGTTTCCTGATTACTTACATGCGAGGCAGGAAGGAGACCGGGATAATCGGCCACGATGGCCACTTCTGTGCCATCATAGCTCGTCTAGTAGAACACTCCCTCCTCAAGCTCTACAAATATGTTCGGATCTTCTTCGAATCCATGATCAAGGTCCCGATTATGGTTCTCCGGCTAAGGAGCGGGGCTATAGATCCCCGCGGTAACCTTCCGCCATTCCTGTTATGAATAAACGAGTAAATGTCAATTAAACATGACTCGGGGAAGGGATTGAGTAATGATGTAGGATTAAGGCTCACCCATCTAGGGGGATTATACATAGAGAATTCCTCTTGGCGCTTAAGACAAGTGAATTCCTCTTTCTCCCCTTTATACAGATCGGCCAATATTGTGGCCAGGGCGGTGAGGGAGTCCGGACCTTTTTGTCCACAGCGGGAGGCGTCATCTTCCCCATTGTAGTGCCACATAGGGAGCCCCCTGAATTGGAGCGGCTGAACACCTCGCGCTATGGAAGTGCCCATTACCTCGATTATTGATAGTCTGGACTGGGCGAGTATCCTTATCTTTCAAATAAATTGTTGGACTTCCACACTATCCTCCTCCTTGAGGCTCTGAGGGCGCCAGCTTTGGCGTTTCTTCAAAGGAGCACTGGGAAATTCGGGAAGACCCATTCGGACTGGGTCGGGGAGAGCGACGTCCTCAATATAGAACCATTCTGAGGGCCACTCCTCGGACGCCTTCTTTGGTGTGCCGGATAGGTATCCGGTCCCAGCTATGCGCCATACTTCGGCACCGCCCACCTCGAATATGGATCCCTTTTGGGTACGAGGGACGAGGCAGAATAACTTCCTCCATAACTCAAAATGGGCCTCACAGCCCAGGAATAGCTCGCAAAGAGCCACAAAACCCGCGATGTGCAGAATTGAGGCAGGCGTGAGGTTGTGCAGTTGGAGGCTGTAATACTCCAGGAGTGCTCGGAGGAACGGGTGGATTGGAAACCCGACGCCTCTTAACAAGTAGGAAACAAAGCACACTCGTTCCCCCCTGGTTGGATTGGGGAAAATTTCCGCCAGGGCTTCGCCATCGAAGGAGGTCAATCCTGCCCGGACAGGAACTAGATCCGCGGGGGGAAGAAATCCCTGCGTTTGAAGCTTCATCAGCTGGTCGTGGGAAACATTACATCTCTCCCAATCGCCTTTTTCGGAGCCGTGGGGGTGGGAGGAAGAACTGGGAACGCTAGCCATGTTGGAATTGTTTCTCCTAGCAAGCTCTAAGGATTTTCCGCTGGGTGTGGGATGGGATCTGAGATCCAATCTCCTTAAATAGATGCCTTTCTTGCACGGCCAGGGTGTTATGTGCAAAAAATACACTGCCCTTTCGTATTTGTTCCACACGTGGAGGCAAAAGCAATGGAGGCACAGAAGCCGAGGGGCGTGACATTAAATCACAAGGCGAATACAGCTCTCTAAGTCAGGTGCTCTGAAGTGATCGGAGGAGGAACCCGCCTTGCAATGCCGAAGACAATCTGCATGTCGGACACCTCGTCATTGAAGCCTGGTTCAGGGGCTACCGAGGGAGTCCTAGATTAAGGGGTCCTCGAGCGTCCGACCTGTTGGACATGGGCCGGACTGATGGGCCATGAAGATACAAGACAGAAGACTCTCTCCCGTGTCCGGATGGGACTCTCCTTGGCGTGGATGGCAAGCCTCGTGTTCGGATATGAAGATTCCTTTCTCTGTAACCGACTTTGTACAACCCTAGTCCCCTCCGGTGTCTATATAAACCGGAAGGTTTAGTCCGTAGAGGCAATCATAATCATACAGGCTAGACTTCTAGGGTTTAGCCATTACGATCTCGTGGTAGATCAACTCTTGTAATACTCTTATTAGTCAAGATCAATCAAACAGGAAGTAGGGTATTACCTCCATAGAGAGGGCCCGAACCTAGGTAAACATCGTGTCCCCCGTCTCTTGTTACCATCGACCCTAGACACACAGTTCGGGACCCCCCTACCCGAGATCCGCCGGTTTTGACACCGACAATGTTCTTCTTGAACTGATCCTTCTCATAGTCTATCTTGTTCTTAAGCTCAAGTATTTCTAAGCTAAGGCAAGTTCGTTGGCAATGGCTCCTTGAAAGGTGACGCTGATGTCCACTGGCAGCTGTAGATCATCAATGTTGATGCTTTGGTCCTCAAACCATTCATCAATGAAGTTATTGAGTATATCAACATCAAAAAGAGGTAAATCTCTGAAGATCTCGGCCTCTTGCTTGATCTTGGTGAACATCTCCAGAGCATCATCTGCGAGATCTTCATCACTTGACAAATCAATAGTGTTGTCTTCATTGCGTAGAATGGCAGCAGGAGTAACGTCATGCCCAGAAATCTTCTTGGGATTCTTGGTCTTCTTGGAGACTTGAGATAGATCTTTAGACTGCACACTGGATTCAGGAGGTGCAGTTTTCAATGGCTTCACAGTCGAAGCTTTTGGAGCAGCAGAGGGCTTTGAAGCTTTTGACTTCTTCTTCTGCTTCGAGGGTGCAGGCGCATCCTCAGAGTCTGCATCATCAGCAAATTGATCTACTATGGCCCTTTGAGCAACAACATGGGAGAGGAGCCCATCAAAGCCATTGAAGGGGCCGATGACATTAGGATTGGCGTCACATGTGTCATCATGCCTTGGAGCAGATGGACCTGGGTTGAAGTTGAGTCCGAATGCCTTTTTTATGTTTGGCAGCAGACTCCTTTGCAAACTGATAGTTGCGCTTGAATAGATCATCTTAATGACACCATCAAATAGATGATGGGCCAACATTGTCAGGCTGAGGTCCTCGGACTATGCAAGGATAGAAGCCTTGAGCAATAGCTTCAGACTTCATCTGAGGTTGAAGTTTTCTATAGAGAATATCACCCCATGGGCACTTGATAGCATTCTTCTGTGCATACTCAAGAGTGATGAAGTGATACTTGAACCATTCCTCTGCCCAATATCTTCTGATCCATTGGATTCGGGACTTGCGCTGATTGTAGTTTTCCTCAGGATCATACTTGTAAAGTTCATACAGATCTGGGGGCAGGTCCAGAGAACTATTGCCACGGCGTTGCCTGCCACCTTTCCTTGCAGATTTTTAGTTGCCATAATATTCAGGCTGAAAGTCTTCAAGGTAATGTTTGGCTTCAATACAGTGAATGGCTTCCGACGACTGGTCAGACAAGAACTACCTTCAGGAGATTCAATGTGATGCTGTAAGTATTCAGCAAATGAATGCAAACTATGAGAACCAAGGGATTCTCCCACGGACATGTACCCGTGACAGCATTAGAGATGCAAGGGAAGGGGAAGAGGTCATATGCATTCTCAAAAGATTTTGAAGATAAATCAGTTAGAAGTCATTGACCTCATAGTACGAAGACATTCACTTATTTGAAGTGAGTTGGTTCCAGATTTGTACGAATCCATGAATAAGTACAAGTAAGGAATCTAACTAGTTGTGAGGCATAAGTGAATATAATTGCAAGTTATGAGATGCAGAAACAGAAAGATCCAGATTTGGAAGTTTAGAAACCACTTTTTGGTGAAGTGGACGGATTCAAGAGATCGAAAAAACGGTAAAAAGCGAGTTTATTTACCACTTGAAAAACTGCTAGATGGGGCGGAACGGATGTCGAGCAGTCCAATCTCCCGTGTCCTAACTTGGCAGTGGAAGACACCTACGGCGGCAGCGGAGAAGACGAGGTCCGCGGCCGGCGTGAAGATGGCGTCGAAGAGGTCGCGACAGCTAAGCGCTTCGTCTCCGGCGTTGACTCGAGCTAGCGGTGGCGCTAGGGTTTGAGCGAGATGGCGAGGTGGAAGAGGAGATAATGATCGCGCGGGTGAGTATTTATAAGGTGAAGGGCTGTGCAGCGCAATTACATAGGTGCCCCTAGCGGTTCACATATGGTGGACACGTGCATGCATGCAACTTATGGAGAGTTGTTCCATGTTCCCACACGCGCCTGGTTTGTCGGGTGGTCGTTCTGGCTTCTCCGGTACTCGGGCAAAAGAGATGTAGCATTAAAAACAGTTTTAAATGTGTGTCTCTGCATCTTCAGCTGACAAGGACGCAGTGAAGACATTCACCACATGTTAACAGAATGCATAAGAGTGGACAAAAATAATTTGAGGTAGAAGCACAGAAGGGGTTAGGGTCAGATCACATTCACTTAGTTCAGAAAATGGAAAGTTTGAAGACATAGCTATAAGTGAATGCTGTAGAGGACAAAACACATATATATTGATATATCAGAGAAGACCAAATCGACATTGCATAGATAAACTCTGAAGTCAAATCAATGTTGAAGACAAACCAAATATGAAGATAGTGCAATCATGACGCCAAATGACAATCTTTGTGAAAGTTTGGTGGTGGCGTTACACACTGTATAGGAAGTATTAGACCCAGACACGGCGCACAATTATCGTGGCGCTCCGAAGTCAAATTCCACATTAATGTATTCACACTTAGAGGGTAAGTCTTCATTAATTGAAGATATACGTCACTTTGTGTGTTGCACATCTAAGTCATCAACATGCATGAGCGTTAGGATGTGTGTCCATTCACAAGACATTCGAGGATTCTAAGATATTTAGCTCACACCGTAGCTTGCAAAACCTTTTCTCATCCAAGGGCTTTGTGAATATATCTGCCAATTGCTCTTCAATGTTGACGTGTATGATATCAATGTCTTCCTTCAACACATGATCCCTGAGAAAGTGATGACGGATTTGAATGTGCTTTGTCTTCGAGTGCTGAACTGGGTTGTGAGAAATCTTGATGGCACTCTCATTGCCGCTGTAGAGTGGCACATGCTTCATGTTGATGCCATAGTCCTTGAGAGTTTGCTTCATCCAGAGAAGCTGAGCGCAGCAAGATCCAACAACAATGTATTCAGATTCAGCAGTGGAGAGTGATACACAGTTCTGCTTCTTTGAAGACAAACAGACAAGAGATCGTCCAAGAAAGTGACACGTGCCTGATGTGGACTTGCGATCAACCTTGTCACCAGCATAATTAGCATCTGAGAATCCAACTAGATCAGACTCTGAGCCCTTTGGATACCATAATCCTAGTGTTGGGGCGTGAATCCAACTAAATATCGAAGAATTCGCTTCACTGCTAAGTGATGCGATTCCTAGGTGCAGCTTGGAATCGGGCACACATGCAAACATTAAGCATTATATCAAGCCTAGATGCACAAAAGTAGAGTAGAGAACCAATCATGGAGCGGTATACCTTTTGATCGAACTCTTTACCATTGTCGTCGGGGCCCAATTGGCCTTTGGTTGGCATTGGCATCGTCCACCCTTTGCAGTCTTGCATTCCAAACTTCTTCAGGCAATCTTTGAGGTACTTCTCTTGTGATATGAAGATTCCATTTCTCTACTGACGTGTTTGAAGACCAAGGAAGAACTTCAGCTCACCCATCATGGACATGTGATATTGCTCTTGCATCATATGCCCAAACTCATCACTGTATCTCTTGCCAGTGCAGCCGAAGATAATGTCATCCACATAGATTTGTCATACAAACAGTTCACCATCATATGTCTTCATGAAGAGTGTGGGATCTAGAGAACCAGGTTTGAAGCCTTTGTTCTTCAGGAAGTCTTTGAGAGTGTCATACCAAGCGCGAGGTGCTTGTTTGAGGCCATACAGTGCCTTGTTGAGTTTGTACACCATGTCAGGACGCTTTGGGTCTTCAAAACCAGGTGGTTGTGCAACATGCACTTCTTCTTCAATTTTTCCATTGAGGAAGGCACTCTTTACATCCATTTGGTATAGAAGAATGTTGTTGTGGTTGGCATAAGATAGTAGTATGCGAATGGCTTCAAGCCTAGCCACAGGAGCAAAGGTTTCTGTAAGTGCATCTAGTGCCACCCCAAGTTGGTTTTGGAGTATTGACGACAAACTTGGTTGAGGGACTAATGTGTTATGAGAATTGCAGGATAACACAAGTAGTAGTCCCTTATTGATTCGGTTTACCTACCAGAGATGACCCCCAAACATGTGTGAAGACATTGAAGACAATGGTGGTTCGTAAAGACATTCACGATGAAGATTATGACATGAGAAGACATTCATATGAAGACTATGGAGTGTGAAGACATAGTTGTTTCATAGTTTCCTTTTCTTATTTGTTGAGTCATAGGAACCACCGTACTGTTAAGTGGGGTCCCAGTGAACAAAGTCAGAGTGACTGAAGTGATGCTCAACCAAATCCTATGTCTTCGAGCAAAGACAATGAGAGCAAATCTTATCTAGAGCTGGATGAGTCAGCTTTACTTGTAGCCCAAGTCAAGTTGCCGCGTGTTTTTGAAATCCGACTATTGGACACTTGTCGGTTCCTTAGTGACCTAGGGTCATTTCGGACAAATCAGGTCGGGTTGCCTCCTGGCTATAAATAGCCCACCCCCTACAACATAAATTGGTGGTTGCTCAGAGTTAGTGCACGGCTTTTGTCGTTTGAGAGCAACCCACCTTCGAAGCATTTGAGAGAGAGATCCTTGCAAGGACAAAGCCCAAAACACCCAGAGCCAAAGAGTGTTAAGCATCACTAAAGTCTTTCTGTTTGCGTGACCCGAAGACTTGTTACACTTGAGGACTGTGAATCCTCCAGCCGGTTAGGCGTCGCGTTCTGAGCATCCAAGAGCCATTGTGGATTGCCAGTGAACGAAGTCTGTGAAGGTTTGGAAGTCTACCTTGAAAACTTACCAGAGTGATTGCGCAAGGACTAAGTGTCCTTAGCTCAAGGGGAATAAGGTGAAGATGCGGTCTTCTGAGTTAAATCTGAGCCTCCCTAACTGCACGTCTACTTGTCACAAAGAATCGAACTGGTCTACCAAATCCTTGTCTTCATCAAGCAACTGGTTCTATCCTCCACCTCCCTTTACATTACAGTTTGTCTTCGTGAAGTCATTGCCTGTTTGCATGATCTGATTGTCTTCACCGTGTGAAGATTATTTGCTGTTTGGCTTCATACTGTCTTCCATCCTGATCCATACTACCTAGTTGCTGATAGTCTTCGTGCTTTCACTACATTGATTAATTGGCTATGGCTAATCTTGTGTAGTCTACCTTCCGCTGCATATCAATAGGTTCATTTCTACTATTTTTCTTCAAAACCCTTGTGTTTTGAAGACTTCCATAAAAATTGCCTATTCACCCCCCTCTAGTCGATAACTAGCACTTTCAATTGGTATCAGAGCAAGGTGCTCCCTTGTTCTGTGTGATTCAGTTTAACCACCTAGAGTTTTAACTATGTCGGCTGCAGGGATAATCAAAGGTCTCCGCTGCGTGCCCTATCTTCGGTGTCACTGATTACCCCTACTGGAAGAATAAGATGCGTATGCATCTTGAAGCCATTGACGTCGACCTCTGGTATGTCATCAAGAATGGCGTTCCTGAGGTCGGTGAAGGTGTCACCGCTGCTGATGTCAAGAGGTTCATTCAACTAGATTCAACTTCCAAGAACATCATATGTGGTCATCTGACCAAAGGACAGTACGGCCGTGTGAGTGCACTGGAAACTGCGAAGCTAGTCTGGGACTGGCTCTCTCGAAGGCGTCTCAACTCAGAGAGACTCAAGGATTGATGTTCTTCACAACCTCTTCAACCGCTTCAAGAGAAATGACAATGAGAATGTCCAGTTCACATTTGATCGCCTCACTGATATCACAAATGAGCTTCGAGCACTTGGCGCCACTGAGATCACCAAGCACGAAATCGTCAAGAAGCTTCTGAGATCAATTGATAGCTCATTCGACACCCTGGCCCTGATGATTCAAGAACGTCCCGACTTCAAGACTCGATCCATCTAACATACTTGAGAGGCTCAACACACATGAGTTCCAGTTATCTGAGAAGAGAGACATCTATGGCCCCATCTATGGTCGAACTCGCGCTTTGAAGGCAAAGGTTGTTTCCTCATCTGAAGAAGAATCTCACTGCAGTTCTGGGGATCCTGAATACATTGGAAATGAGCTAGCTATGCTCGTGAAGATGTTCCAGAAGTTCTCCAAGAAGAACGGTTCTAGAAAGTCTTAAAGATCCAGCTCAAGAAATGATGATGCTTCTACTCGTGACCACAAGAAGAGAACATTCCAGAAGTGCAAGAAACCTGGTCACTACATCTCTGAGTGTCCTCAATGGGACAATGAGACCAAGAAGAAGAAGAATAGCAAGGAATATGATTCTGATGACAAGAAGAAGAAGAAATCCTCAAAGTCTTCATCAAATCCTTCATCTCACAAGAAGAGCTGATCGAGCAAGGCTCGTGCATTTGTTGGCAGGGAGATAGATTCAGAGGAGGAGTCTGCTTCAGAGGAGGCGGAGGTGGAGTCTGGGGAGGAGTCCGATTCAGGCGTGGCCAGCCTGGCTCTGGCTTCAGCGTATGTCGCCAAGTCCATCTTCAACACCGAAGACAATGGCCTCATCCCCAACGCTGATGCAGATGATGAGGATGACTCTGCTCCTACCTACTGCTTCATGGCACGCGGTGCCAAGGTAAACTCATGTGATGCTTACTTTGAAACATCCAGTGAAGATGACTCTGAATGTGAATCTAAACCTAGGTACAAAACACTTGCTAAAATTGCAACTGAACAACAAACTGCTATGGAACATATTCAGAAGTTGGTAGACAAAAGCGATGACCTGTTGGGCGCGGAAATGACTCGAACTCAGTCCTTAATTAAAGACATCAAAAACCTTCACGCTAAGTATGAGGAACTTGAAAGTCGTCATGAAACACTCTCAACTACTCATGAGAAGCTTTCCTATGATTATCTTCAGAGGAAGCAAGAACTTGAGAACTTGAGAGCGACTCATGAAGATCTTCAAAAGGAGAACGAGTCACTCCGCGCTCAACAGATTAGTTCCACTCAGGAAGGTTTTGAGCCACCATGTCAAAAATGTCTTGAGCGTGATAATGTTGTCTCTGTTGCTGAATGTTCTACTGCTGCTACTGTTGCAATATCTTCAACTGCTGATGTGGTAACTAACACCTCTACTAAGGATACCACTACTATTGCTGATGAGAATGCCAGGTTGAAGACATTGCTTGAACCAGGGATGTACAAAAGCCTCAAAGGGCATCATACATTATGTGATGTCCTTAAGACACAGATTCTGAACTGAAACCCTAGGAAAGAGGGTGTTGGGAAATGAATGTTGATGGTTCATACTGGAAGCCTGAGCAGTACCCGAAAACCACATGGGTTGCTGCAACGGAACCTTCCGTGGATCCATCTACCTTATCTGGCTTCACTTGTGCTAACTCGATTATCATTGATTAATCCTTTGATGCAAACTATAAACTGTTTAAGAATCAGAACGGTGAAGTGTTTGCCGGGTATATTGGTACTAACTGCAGGAATGGACCACCTTTGAAGAAGATCTGGGTGCCCAAAAGTTGTCTTGAGAAGCTTCCTGTGAATGTCATCATGACATCACCTGGGAAGAAGACAAACCCCGTACCAAAGGCTTCATATGGTCCAAAGGCTTCATACAGACAGAGGACTCACCAAAGTCACCCTAACGCCAATGTTTTGCAAGGAAACCATACTCAGACTTATGAATATGAGCGTGTTTCATCAAACCGCTATGTTCATAAGACCAAGAATTCTGCTTATTCTTATGAGTATTATTCACCTCATGCAAGGCTATTTGCTAGGGCTCGAAAGCCAAAGTTCTCAAATGCTGCACTTAGACTCATTGCTTCTAAGCCACCCCTGAAGATGTGGGTGGTTAAGAAAAATTAACTCTCTTTTGCAGGGAAAGGTCTCCAAGCGGAAATCAAAGGCTTCTAATGCTTATGCTGGGGACCTAAAACATCTTGTGGGATGCAAGATAAAATGTTTGAATGGTCTTACTATGTATTTCGTCCCGGGATTTCTTAACAAACATCCTATCTACCCTAACCAGGATCTGAACTTTGATAATATGCTTGTTCGTCAAATGTTTATGCTGCACATTTCCCTCGGTGAAGCCTATCCCCCTAACTACACTATAGGGTATGACACCAAAGGCTTCTGAGTGGATTATGGACAGTGGATGCACTAACCACATGGCTGGTGATCGAAGTCTTCTTATGGATTCAACCCTCCGTCCGTCTGACAAGAGTCACGTCGCATTTGCTGACACTGGTAAAAGCAAGGTATTGGGCCTAGGTAGAGTTGCAATCTCAAAGGATTAGCACATGGATAAAGTGATGCTTGTTGAATCCCTTAGTTTCAACTTAATGTCTGTCTCAATGCTTTGTGACCTGAATATGATTGTGGTATTTGGAAAATATCGTTGCCTTGTGCTTATGGAATCTGAAAAATCTCTAGTCTTCGATTGGTATCGAAAGGATGATCTATACATGGTAGATTTCTCAGCAGGACCATAGTTGGCCGTATGTCTTCTAGCAAAAGCTTCAGAGTGCTGGCTCTGGCATCAGAGGCTAGGACATGCGGGCATGAGGAACCTGTACACTCTCGCGAAGAAGCATGTCATTGGCATCAAGGGCATCAAGTTCAAGAAGGATCATTTATGCAGTGCCTGCGAAGCTGGAAAGATGACTCGGGCCAATCATCCCTCGAAGACAATCATGACGACGACACGTCCCTTCGAGCTGCTTCACATGGACTTATTTGGCCCTACTCACTACTCTACCCTCACTACCACTGCTTGCCTCTATGGCTTCGTCATTGTTGATGATTGCTCAATATATACATGGGTTCACATAATTCTCTACAAGAATGAAGTGCAGGATGTCTTCAGACGATTCGCCAATCTTGCCATGACAAACTATGGCATCAAGATCAAGCACATCAGGAGTGACAACGACACAGAATTCAAGAACACCGGCCTCGACACTTATCTTGATACATTGGGCATCACTCATGAGTTCTCAGCTCCATACACACCTTAGCAGAATGGCATCGTGGAGCGCAAGAACAGAACCCTCATTGAGATGGCACGGACGATGCTTGATGAGTACAAGACACCAAGGAAATTCTGGCCTGAAGCCATTGATACTGCATGCCACATCATCAACCGTGTTTATCTTCACAAGCTTCTAAAGAAGACATCATATGAGCTCTTGACTGGTAAGAAGCCAAACGTCAGCTACTTCAGAGTATTTGGTGCTAGGTACTAGATCAAGGATCCGCATCACCCATCAAAATTTGCACCGAAAGCACATGGAGGATTTACGCTTGGCTAGGGAAAGGATTCACACTCCTACAGAGTCTTCAACCTCTTTCACTATAAAGTGGTTGAAACTGTGGATGTGCGGTTCGATGAGACTAACAGCTCACAAAGAGAGCACCTGCCAAATGTGCTAGATGAAGCCTCACCAAGTGAATCTATAAAGCTTATGGGTACTGGACAAATCATACCTTTGGAGGCACATGCTGAAGAGGAAATCATCATTTCTGCACCTAATCAACCTGAAGACACTGGTCAGCCTGAAGCCAATGCTGAAGATGAAGACAATGATCAGCAAGGGCAAAATCTTCGTCCAGTTCATCCTCGTGTTGCAAATGAAGTACAAATTGAGAAGATAATTGATAGCATCAATGCACCTGGTCCAGTGATACGTCTCCAACGTATTTATAATTTTTATTTTTGATTGTTCCATGCTATTATATTATCTGTTTTGGATGTTTAATGGGCTTTACTATGCACTTTTATATTATTTTTGGGACTAACCTATTAACCGAAGGCTCAATGCAAATTGTTGTTTTTTGCCTATTTCAGTGTTTCGCAGAAAAGGAATACCAAATGGAGTCCAAACGGAATGAAACCTTCGGGAGAGTTATTTTTGGAACAAACGCAATCCAGGAGACTTGGAGTGGACATCAAGAAAGAAACGAGGAGGCCACCAGGCAGGAGGGCGTGCCCAGGGGGGTAGGTGTGCCCCCACCCTCGTGGGCCCCTCGTGGCTCCACCGACCTACTTCTTTCGCCTATATATCATCATATACCCTGAAAACATCCGAGAGCACCACGAAACCCAATTTCCACCGCCGCAACCTTCTGTACCTGTGAGATCCCATCTTGGGGCCTTTTCCAGTGCTCCATCGGAGGGGCAATCGATCACGGAGGGCTTCTACATCAACACCATAGCCTCTTCGATGATGTGTGAGTAGTTTACCACACACCTTCGGGTCCATAGTTATTAGCTAGATGGCTTCTTCTCTCTCTTTGGATCTCAATACAAAGTTCTCCTCGATCTTCTTGGAGATCTATTCGATGTAATTCCTTTTGCAGTGTGTTTGTCGAGATCCGATGAAGTGTGGGTTTATGATCAAGATTATTGTCACAACCCTAGTTAGCATTTGCACTTGGACTAGCTAGAGTGATGCATCATGTTTAAATTTTCTTTAAACTTGGAATGGGGATCAACAAACCCCAGCACCCACCCTGAAAATACCAGGATCGACTGAAAAATATTTCAATGAACCCAAAATGCCTTTCACAAAGTTCATCATTTTTGAATTGGTCTAGAACCTCTACCAAAAATGGTGCACATTTTTCTAGGACACTTTGGATTTTTGAGTTAATCCATAAGTATTTGAATTTGGACATTTAAATTCTATAAAATATTTTAAATGTCCAAATAATCTTGAAAGCATTTGAGGGCTGTTGGAAATATTTTCAAAAGTGCCCACAATTATTTTCAGGATTTTACAAAATGAATTAGTATTTTTTACTAATTCAAAACAGAGGCAAACAATAGAAAACATAAACAAGTTTAAATCAGAGAGAGAGTTTTTACCTAGAGCTTACCCGGGCAGCCCACCTGGCCAGTCAACTTGGCGGCCCAGCCCACCAGGGGCACCGCTGTCTTCAACCTCTGCCAACTAGCAGAGGCGTGTCGACGCGCGCGCGATCGCCGTGGCCACCTCCCTACCTTCTTACTCCTTTCCTCGGCCCTTCTCGCGACGCCCAGGAGACGTGGACGAAGCCCCGAACCGACCCCCTTCTCCTCTGGTCACTCTCCCCCTTCTCCCCGCTCGATCTCGAGCTCAGCCGAACGAGCTCGTCACCGCCGTTTATCTACCGACGCAGCCACTACACACCCGTCGCCTCGACGACGTTTCCAGATGCTCCATCAAGCTTCGCATCATCTCCAAGCCGAAGAACAAGACCCTGGATGCCCTGTAGCGTCGCCATCGGGCTCGTCTTCCTCCTCTGCCCTGCAGGACACCGCCGTCGATTCGCGCCGTCCAGAGCATCCCCGGCCTCTTCTTCGTCTCCGTTAGAACCTTGGTGAGCCCCCTACCAAAACCCCTCTGCCCCACTGACCGCTCACGCCATCTAGCCAGCAATCCCGCAAGCTCCGAGCGCCACCAGCCGCCATGACCGACGAGCGTGAGCTGTCGTGCTTCCTGGCTCTCCTGATGTTGCACGCGTGCTCCTGCTGACCGAATCCTCCATCTATGCCACCCCGTTCGCGTGTCTGCGAGCTGCAGCCCTGCGTCCGAGCAAACCCGAGCCGCTGCTGCCGCCAAACCACGTCGCCAGCCTGCTTCCGGTGACACCCATGCCCACCGCGACCACCCCCCTGATGCGGGCGAACCAGGGATCCCTCCTGGTGCCCTCCGCCGCGTGTTTAGCCGCCGGAGAAGCAACCCCGCAGCACTCCGCCGCGTTTGCCGTCGCCGGCGTCAAGCCGCCGGTGGGGTTGACCCTTTTTGACTAGGGTTTTGACCTCCCCCTGGGTCACTGACATGCGGGACCAGCCCACCTAATTAACCTAGGTTAGGTTAAGTTAAAACGCTAATTAACCCAGTTAGTTAGGTTAGTCACTGACATGCGGGACCCACTGGTCAGCTTGACCTAGGCCGCTGTCGTATTTCGGGTTCCGGCAGACCCTCTAGGTTCGAACTCTGGGGTGCACGCGGAGATCTCTCCCCCTACCTACCTGCACCTCGTCGCCTCGCTAGGATCTAAACTACCAAAGGAACAACACAAGAGACACAAGGTTTATACTGGTTCGGGCCACCATTGTGGTGTAACACCCTACTCCAGTGTGTGGTGTGGTGGATTGCCTCTTGGGCTGATGATGAACAATACAAGGAAGAACAGCCTCGCGAGGGTGAGGTGTTCTTGTGGCTAGGCCCTTGATCGGATTGGATCAAGCTAAGTTGAGATGAGATGTCCGGATCCCTGATCCTCTATCCCCCATCCTCTCTCTACTGTGGTGGCTAGCTCTACTTATAGGCAGAGGCCTTGGACCTCTTCCCAAATATTGAGCAGGAAGGGCGCCAACAATTGGCCATTTTGAAGGGGAACATCTAGTACACTTATCCTGACTAAAGTTGGTCCTCGCCTGTCAAAGGCTCTGGTGGTGACGCCGGCTTGGGCTCCACGATGACCTCCTTCCTGCCATTGCGACGGTCTTGGTCTTGTTGCACTGAAACGGCTGCCTTTGCTTGATGCTCTCGCCTGCGCTTGCCTCCTTTGCACCAAAGGGGAAATGAGGACACTGGCTGGCTGGCGCTCACCGGGCGCCCTTGGTCGCCATGGCTTGCGTCATGGGCACCTCGTGAGGTACCCGCCTTGATCTCTCCGCCTCCTCATGAGGCAGCTGACGAGGCCGTGCTTGAGGAAGCTTCACTGTCGTCGCCCATGAGGCTTGGCCCCTCGCAAGGGTCTTGAGCTTGTCTTGATGAAGATGGGCCGTACTGGGCCACCCCTTGAGCCACGCCGCAGGCCGCAGGTAGGCAAGTCTGGGTACCCCCGTTCCCAGAACATCGACAGTAGCCCCCGGGCCCAAGGCGCACCTGGACTTGGCCGAGCAGAGAAGCGAAGGGGCAAGTGCGAAGCGCCGCAGGCCCTAACAGCCTGCGGCCTTGGGCGCCGCGTGGCGGTTGATTGGACGTGAGCGCCTTTAGCACCTGCGCGAATCGACAAAAGTGCGGCACCCGTCTAGGCTTTGCCTCCTTTGCCTTCTCCGGTCATTGCCCAGATCCCCTTTCTTGCGCCTTTCCTTCCTGCTTCCGAAATCTCCAGATCTACTTCGACTGCGTGCCCTAGCAAGACATGGCGCCTCGTCAGACCCCGGCTGGAGCTTGGTACTCACCCGCCTTGGACTCCCCGAACGTGTCGGAGAAGAGCCTTGCCCGAGCGCGCCGGATGATGGCGGCGCAAGGCAACGGCGAGGCAGCGGTGCTCAGGGCTGGCTCCGCCCTTCCAGAGGACCAAGGAAGAACCTTCTATCCGCTCTTCGTGAGTGCCATTGCTGCCGGTCTGGTGTCTCCCTTTTCTGAGTTCTTCTTTTTTGTCCTCCGCCATTACAAACTGCAAGCTCTGCACCTCCACCCCAACTCTGTTCTTCTTCTGGCGATCTTCGCCTACTATTGTGAGGCTCATGTCGGGGTGCAGCCCTCAGTGGCCTTGCTGCACCACTACTTCTACCTCCGGTTCTCTCGCGGACCCATCTCCGTGTGCGCGAGCTTCGTCGCGTATGGCAGCTCCAATGCCATCTCGAAGCCCGGGAAGAGGATTGAGGGCTTCAGGAGCAAGTGGGTCATGGTAGACGCTGGGCGCATCCATCCTCGGCTGATTCTGCCCACGGAGCAGCCCACGGCCACCGACGATTGGTCTCACGCGGAACTCGTGGATCCCCGCGCGAAGCCGGTGCTAGAGAAGATGAACGCGGACCTGTGGCCGGGCAACATGGCGACGGCGAAGCTGACCGGGGCGTCGCTCCTGAGGGAGTTCCTGGAGCACCAGGTGGCCCCGCTTCGTTAGTACTCGCTTCCGCTATGGAGGCCCCGCCCGAGCCCCGCGGTCTTGGCCGACGAAGATCTGGCCGCGGTCCTCCAATCTTTGGTCGGGGGAGACGTGGCCAGGCTGGAGGGCGCTCCTGTACCCCTGTTCCTTCGAGATGATTGGGAGCAGGCGGTGGACTCCATGACCGTCTTCAATGGGGATGGGCCCGTGCCCGTGGAGGTTCCCGAGGGCCCGGCAGCCCTGGCGACGGTGAACGTGTCCTCCGGCGACTCCAGCGGAGAAGAGGAAGAAGAGGAGTGGGAAGAGGGGCCTGACTCCGAGGCGACCAATGGGGAGTCGAGGGCGCCCCTCCCCCGGCACAGGTCCCGCGCTCTCCGCCTCTTGCCGAGCGACGACGAGGATGGCGATGAGCGGGGCGGCAAGAGCTTGCCCCCGATCCCGAAGAAGGACAGGACTGGGCTGGTCCCCCGCGGGTCTGCCCCGGCTCCGAGGCGATCCGCAGACGCGCCTCCTGCTCCCGGGCCTCTTGAGGCTGATCCCTGCAGCCGGCTCTCGGGCTTCAACTTTGGCCGGAGGTTGCTCAAGCCCAAGAGCGATGACCAGTAAGTGCTTGATTCTTGCTTTATTTCTTGCTTTGTCGCTGAGGCTTGATATCTGTATTCCTTGGCTAGGTTGGCGCCTGCAGCGAAGAAGCTGAAGGGAGCTCCTGAGGCTTCGTCTGGGGCAGTGCCTCCGCCCGCGAAAGAAGGTGACGGCAAGACACGGGCCTCTCCTGCCCGGTCATCTCGCAAGGCCTGGCGGAGCTAGCGGGGGCGAGCTCAGCCCCCATGGCCCAAGCGACTCCCAAGGTATCCTTGCCTGATGCCACTGCCGCTGCTGTCGGGGCACAGAAGGTCCCGCCTCAGGATGCTGTGGTTACGCTGCCGTACTCTCCTCCTACTCCACCAGCTGCTGTCTCTCTGACTCCTCCCACTGTCCTGGATCGTGCTGCTGCTGAACTGGACCGGCTCCGGCAAGATCTTCTGGGCGCCGACCCTTGCTTGGTGGCCGGGCGCTTGGAGCTTCCCTCCGGCTGGGTTCGCTCTGACGCTTCGATTCGAGCGGCGCTGGTTCAGGCCGCGACGGCTTGCGACGAGGAGAACCAGGTCGTCCTTGGGGCGAAGGCTGCTCACGACGCCGCCTTGGGGGAGGTAGACGATGTTCGAGGTCACTGCAAGGCGCTGGAGAGCGAGCGGCAGGGCCTGCGTGACCAGCTTGCCAAGGAGGCCCGCATTTGCCAAGAGAAGGAGGAACACATGAAGGCTCGCGAGGCGACCGTCAAGGACCGGGACGCCAAGCTTAACCGGCACCGTGACCGCTTGGGTGCGCTGGAGCAGGAGTTGGAGGCGAAGAGGGTCGAGCTAGACGGCAAGGCGCGGGTCCTTGCCAAGGACCGCGTGGCCTTTGCGGAGATGGAGGCGAAGGCTCGCACCTTGCTGAGGTCGCTTTACGACAGCGGCCTGGAAAGCCCGCTGGCCGACGCCAAGGACGGCCCTGCCAAGCTGCTTCCCTTCCTGGTCCGTGCCCTTGAAGATGTCACCCTTGGCCTTGGCCCCACGGCCGAGGCCGAGGCGTGTCTGTCTTCCTGCAGGCCGACGCGTCCTTACCCACCTCTACCTTCATGATCCCAGCGTCGACCTCGACACCTTGACACCAAGCGAAGGGTCGAGCAGAGCTCTTGGGCGCTTGAGGTCGTGAAGGGTCGAGCCGAGGCTCACGGGCGAGTTCAGGCCTTGACACCAAGCCGGCGAGGCACCGCCCGTCCCGAGGCTTCACGAGGCGAACCCGCCCCGCGCAGCTCCGCCGTCAACAAGTGACTCCTTGGTGGCTCCTGTTCTGCTTTCAGCTCCTGCGACATGCATCATGCCTCAGGGAGGCGTTTAAACTTGCGTTTGGTGTTGTGACAACAGTTATGGATTGTAATATTTGCTTTTGAATTACTTGAGATTTGTGATTTTCCTTCCTACTTGCTTATGTTCTACGCCGGCAGAGCCCTACCCCGCGCATACCTCAGCCGCCATTAGCCCTGACCGGAAACCAGGACGGGACCAAGGAGTGAGGCGCTACGTGACAGGTTAGGCTCCTAAGTCGCGATGCTCAGGAGTCCCCCTTGGCGCACGAACAACAAGTAGGGAGGTGAGATGTATGGGTGAATTTACCATTCTACGTCTGCAGAGCCCGGCCCCGTGCATACCTCAACAGCCGTTAGCCTTTCAGAACTAAGGAGTGAGGGGCTACATGACTAGTTAGGCTCCTGAGTCGCGATGCTCAGGAGTCCCCCTTGACGTTCAAACGGCCTTCGTACCTTGGCTCCGCTCGGGGAGGGACGTGCGATGAACCAGGCCCGAGGGGCCTGGCTGGGTGGCGTGTGTCTAGGCGTGACCCAGGCGTAGCCCCCGTGCCCAGCCCCCTCGCGTGGCACTCCCGAGGGGAGGCGTTGTGATGAGGTAAGACATTGATCTCTGGGCTCCTTGAGGTTGATGCGGCCGGGGGCCACCCTCAGTTGTTTATCACCAACGCGGAGCATAACGCTTCCGTATGTGTATGGGCATAGCCGCTCCTCGGCAGTGTCGTCAGCCAGTAGCAGAGCATGGTGCTTCCAGTGCGTGGGGGGGCTCCCCTCGGGAGGAGCCCCGGGCGTGTACAGCCCCACCCTGACACGTGGCTGGCACGGTAGGGCCTGACGAGGTGTATCTGGGCACCCGTGAGCCAGCGCGGGACTCACGGGGCCCTACCTCAAGGCGGGTTGGCCTGGCATTGGGCCTTAACTTGTGACGTGTTCCTGCAAATTTGGTTAGATGCCGACGCTCTATGTCCTCGGGTCCCGGCCCTCGGCGGGTCTCGGCCGTCATTGGTATGCCGGTCGCGATGCCGTGGACAAGGCCGGAGGTGAGGGCTGGAGAGCGATGGGAGCCCATGGTCGCGATGCTCGGTACCCCCCTTTAGCGTGCAAGCGGCCGACATGAAGGAAGAAGGGGTGCCGTGGACGGGCATCAAATAACAATCGTGATGGGTCGAGCGCACGACCGAATAAGCGAAGAGGATACATGCGGCTGGGTCCGCCCGAGTGGCTTGGGGATGATGCAGCCCGAGGGGCCCCGATAAGGTAAGCTAGGAACATGAAGTAAAGGGATACACGCGCGAGGACGGACCCACGCTGCCTAGGAATGATGCAGCCACAGGGGCTCTCGGTGGAAATGAAACTTGAAGGATGTCACGATAACGTTGAAGGCGAAGGGATCTTTGAAGTAGCGACGTTGTGGGCTGCGAAGCCGATCTTCACGAGCCCCAGGCCCAGAGCCTCGGGAGGCTCGGAGGCGCCCGGTGGCTCCTCGCGACCATCTCCATCCACGGGACTGCGGAACACTGGCCTCTTGAGCCTCCGGATGTTCCCCATGAGGCGGCTGGCGTGGCGGCGGCGTTCGGCACGCCGTGGGGCAGGAGAACGTAGTTGTGGGGTGGACCTTCAGGCGCCCAGCGTCAGGGCGAGGCGCTCTGAGACGCGACTTCGGTTGAGACCTGGTATGTCGATGCGGGCGTGCAGCCCACCATCCTCGCTGGATGGGGAGCTCTGGCGGAGTGGCGGCTGCCACTCATGACTCTTGACTCCTGCAGCTCTGAATGATCTGGTGACGAACTCCCGAGGGTTTGGCCCTCCTTGCCTCGCTCCTTCACTCGAGGGAAGCGTGCTTTGAAACACGCCTCCAAGTGGTGCCCAAGCGCCTCCCTCGTGACCTTAGCAAGGTCGGTGGCCCTCCAGGAGAGAGCCCCCGAGCCTTGCTTGAGGAGGGCACCGGGCGCGCCTTCCTATGCGACAGAAGGAGGTGCCCCCTGAACAGGCACGAACCCTGAGGGGCCTGCTTCCCGAGGGGTCGGGCCTGGCGATGTCTTCTTCTTCTTATTGGGAGCAGTCTCGGGGAGCCTCCCGCTCCTGCGATCTGGGTCTTCAAGTGACGCGGCTTGAAAAGCTCGCTCCAGGGAGCACACTGCGTCTCTCTCTTCACAAGGCACCGTGATGACTCCGCCGCTTCCTGGCATCTTGAGAATGTTGTAGCCGTGATGAGTCACGGCCATGGACTTGGCCAGAGCTGGGCACCCGAGGATGGCATTGTATGGCAGGTGAATGTGGGCGACATCGAAGTCGATGAGCTCGGTGCGGTAGTTGTCACGCGCCCGAAGGTGACGGGGAGGCGGACCTGCCCAATCGGAACTGTGGAGCCATCGGTGACTCCGGAGAAAGGCTTGGTTGGCTGAAGCTGATTGTAAGGCACTTGGAGATTGTTGAATGTCTCTACGGACAGGACATTGAGCCCTGCTCCGCCATTGATGAGGATCCTGGTGACTTGCACGTTGCTGATGATTGGGGAACAAAGCATTGGGAGGACTCCGGCTGTGGCCGCGCACTTGAGCTGATCCGCTGAGCTGAACGTGATGGCGCCTGGCTGACCACCCGAGAGGCGCGATGGCTTCGAGCTTGGGAGGACTGCATTCACTTGCGGCGAAACTGCTTGAAGATCGTTGAGAGGTGGGGCTTGAGCTTAGCCCGGGATGCAAGCGATCGCGCGCGGCTCCTGGAAGCCCCCAGCCCCCTCGTCCTGATGATGGTCCTCATTTCTCCTTGGCTGTGGCGGCAGAGGAGGGAGGCCTGCGTTTCCTTGCAGGCGATCCTCGCGAGGCTGATCCCTCCAGCCTCCCTCGCGAGGCTGATCCTGCCAGCGATCCTCGCGAGGTCGGTCACGCCACCCTTGGCGAGGGCCATGGTCTTCCCAGCGTCTTGCGTTTCCTCCTCCTCCTCGGCCGTAGCCTCGATCGTTGCGGTCGGGGCGTCGACCGATTCTCCCTTCTCGCATGGCTCGGTGCTCTTGACATTCGTTGGTGTTGTGGGTGTGGAGGTCGTGGTACATGCAGTACCGGCTGCCCTTCGAAGACTTGGGCTGATCTCTGCCTCGCTTGGTGTCTGGTTCTGCCGCGAGCACGGCAGCCCCCTTGCGCTTCACGTCCTTGGCCTTGGGCTTCTTCTCTTCTGGGTCTACGGCTGGCAGCTCGAGGAGGGAGAGGCGTCCTTCCTCAGCCCTGGCGCACTTGGTCGCCAAGTTGAACAGCTCCAAGGATGTGCACAGATCTGTTGGGGAACGTAGCAGAAATTCAAAATTTTCCTACGTGTCACCAAGATCTATCTATGGAGAAACCAGCAATGAGGGGAAGGAGAGTGCATCTACATACCCTTGTAGATCGCTAAGCGGAAGCTATCAAGTGAACGGGGTTGATGGAGTCGTACTCGTCGTGATTCAAATCACCGATGATCCTAGTGCCGAACGGACGGCACCTCCGCGTTCAACACACGTACAGCCCGGTGACGTCTCCCATGCCTTGATCCAGCAAGGAGAGAGGGAGAGGTTGAGGAAGACTCCGTCCAGCAGCAGCACAACGGCGTGGTGGTGGTGGAGGAGCATGGCAATCCTGCAGGGCTTGGCAAGCACCCGCAGAGGAGGAGGAGGAGAGAGGTAGGGCTGCGCCAAGAGGGAGAAAAACTTCGTGTGTTAGGCAGCCCCAAAACCTCCACTATATATAGGGGCAAAGGGGAGGGAGGCGCCCTAGGGTTTCCCCTAGGGGCGGTGGCAGGCAGATGGGATCTCCCCTTGGGTGACTTGGCCCCAAGCCGGGAGGTGGGAACCCTAGATGGGCGCCCCAAACCCCTGGTCACGTGGGAATAGGTGAGGCGCACAGCCCCTTAGTGGGCTGGTTTGCCCCTTCCTTGGCCCATGAAGCCCCCAACACTTGCCGGGCTCCCAAACACCTTTCGGTCATCTTGGTCATCACCGGTACCTCCGGAACACTTCCGGACTCCAAAACCCTTCGTCCAATATATCAATCTTTACCTCCGGACCATTCCGGAACTCCTCGTGACGTCCGGGATCTCATCAGGGACTCGAACAACATTCGGTAACCACGTATATCTATTCCCTATAACCCTAGTGTCACCGAACCTTAAGTGTGTAGACCCTACGGGTTCGGGAACCATGCAGAACATGACCGAGACGTTCTCTGGTTAATAACCAACAGCGGGATCTGGATACCCATGTTGGCTCCCACATGTTCCACAATGATCTCATCAGATGAACCACGATGTCGAGGATTCAATCAATCCCGTATACAATTCCCTTTGTCTAACGGTATTGTACTTGCCCGAGATTCGATCGTCGGTATACCGATACCTTGTTCAATCTTGTTACCGGCAAGTCTCTTTACTCGTTCCATAACACATCATCCCGTGATCAACCCCTTGGTCACATTGTGCACATTATGATGATGTCCTACCGAGTGGGCCCAGAGATACCTCTCCGTCAACGGAGTGACAAATCCAGATCTCGATTTGTGCCAACCCAACAGACACTTTCGGAGATACCTGTAGTGCACCTTTATAGCCACCCGATTACGTTGTGACGTTTGGTACACCAAAAGCATTCCTACGGTATCCGGAGTTGCACAATCTCATGGTCTAAGGAAAAGATACTTGACATTAGAAAAGCTTTAGCATCTGAACTACGATCTTTGTGCTAGGCTTAGGATTGGGTCTTGTCCATCACATCATTCTCCAAATGATGTGATCCCATTATCAACGACATCCAATGTCCATGGTCAGGAAACCGTAACCATCTGTTGATCAACGAGCTAGTCAACTAGAGGCTTACTAGGGACATGGTGTTGTCTATGTATCCACACATGTATCTGAGTTTCCTATCAATACAATTATAGCATGGATAATAAACGATTATCATGAACAAGGAAATATAATAATAACCAATTTATTATTGCCTCTAGGGCATATTTCCAACAGTCTCCCACTTGCACTAGAGTCAATAATCTAGTTCACATCGCCATGTGATTAACACTCACAGGTCACATCGCCATGTGACTAACATCCAAAGAATTTACTAGTGTCACTAAACTAGTTCACATCATCATGTGATTAAGACTCAATGAGTTACGGGGTTTGATCATGTTTTGCTTGTGAGAGAGGTTTTAGTCAGCGATGCGCAACATTCAGATCCGTATGTACTTCATAAATCTCTATGTCATATTGTAAATGTTGCTTCCACGCTCCACTTGAAGCTATTCCAAATGGTTGCTCCACTATCACGATCCGGTTTGCTACTCGAGTCACTTTCGGATAGGTGTTAAAGCTTGCATTAGACGTAACCCTTTACGCGAACTCTTTATCATCTCCATAATTGAGAAACATGTCCTTATTTACTCCAAGGACAATTTTGACCGCTGTCCAATGATCCATTCTGGATCATTCTTGTACTATGACTGACTCATGACAAGGCACACTTCGGTGCGGTACACAGCATAGCATACTATAGAGCCTATATACGAAGCATAGGGGCGACCTTCGTCCTTTCTCTCTTTTCTGCCGTGGTCGAGCTTTTAACTCTTAACTTCATACCTTACAACTCAGGCAAGAACTCCTTCTTTGGTGATCCATCTTGAACACTTTCAAGATTATGTCAAGGTATGTGCTCATTTGAAAGTACTATTGAGCGTTTTGATCTATCCTCATAGATCTTGATGCTCAATGTTCAAGTAACTTAATCCAGGTTTTCACTTGAAAACACTTTTCAATTAACCCTATATGCTTTCTGAGAAAATTCTACATCATTTCGATCATCAATATGTCAACAACATATACTCATCGAAATTCTATAGTGCTCCCACTCACTTCTTTGGAAATACAAGTTTCTCATAAACTTTGTATAAACCCAAAATCTTTGATCATCTCATCAAAGCGCACATTCCAACTCCGAGATGCTTACTCCAGGTCCTTAGAAAGGATCATTGGAGCCAGCATACCTTTTAGCATCCTTAGGATCGACAAAACTTTCTGATTGTATCACATACAACCTTTCCTTCTGAAAACGGTAAGGAAACTCGTTTTGACATCCATTTGCCAGATTTCATAAATGCAGCAAATGCCAACATGATTCCGACGGACTTAAGCATCGCTACGGATGAGAAAATCTCATCGTAGTCAACTCCTTGAACTTGTGAAAAAACTCTTCGCCACAAGTCGAGCTTCGTAGATGGTGACATTACCATACACGTCCGTCTTCTTCTTAAAGATCCATTCATCTCAATGGCTTGCCGATCATCAGGCAAGTCCACCAAAGTCCATGCTTTATTCTGATACATGGATCCTATCTCGGATTTCATGGTTTCTAACCATTTGTTGGAATTTGGGCCCACCATTGCTTCTCCATAGCTCGTAGGTTCATTGTTGTCTAGCAACATGACCTTCAAGACAGGATTGCGTACCACTCTGAAGTAGTACGCATCCTTGTCACCCTACGAGGTACGTTAGTGACTTGATCCGAAACTTCATGATCACTATCATAAGCTTCTACTTCAATTGGTGTAGGTGCCACGGGAACAACTTCCTGTGCCCTGCTACACACTAGTTGAAGTGATGGTTCAATAACCTTATCAAGTCTCCACCATCCTCCCACTCAACTTTTCGACACAAATTTTTTTCTCGAGAAAGGATCCGATTCAAGAAACAATCCCTATTGCTTTTGGATCTGAATTAGGAGGTATACCCAACTGTTTTTGGGTGTCCTATGAAGATGCATTTTATCCGCTTTGGGTTCGAGCTTATCAACCTGAAACTTTTTCACATAAGCGTCGTAGCCCCAAACTTTTAAGAAACGACAACTTAGGTTTTTCCAAACGGTGTCGTCTCAACGGAATTACGTGGTACCCTATTAAAGTGAGTGCGGTTGTCTCTAATGCCTAACCCATGAGCGACAGTGGTAATTCGATAAGAGACATCAAGGTACGCACCATATCCAATAGGGTGCAACTATGATGTTCGGACACACCATCACACTATGGTGTTCCAGGCGGTATTTATTGTGAAACAATTTCCACAATGTCTTAATTGCGTGCCAAAGCTCGTAACTCAGATACTCATCTCTATGATCATATCATAGACATTTTATCCTTTTGTCACGATGATCTTCAACTTCACTCTGAAATTACTTGAACCATTCAATAATTCAGACTTGTGTTTCATCAAGTAAATATACTCAACATCTACTCAAATCATCTGTGAAGTAAGAACATAATGATATTCACTCCATGCCTCAAAGACTCATTGGACTGCACACATCAAAATGTGTTACTTCCATCAAGTTGCTATCTTGTTCCATCTAAGCTGAAAAACGAGGCTTTTCACCATCTTGCCCATGTGGTATAATTTGCATATCTCAAGTGATTCAAAATCAAGCGAGTCCAAACGATCCATCTGCATGGAGTTTCTTCATGCGTATACACCAATAGACATGGTTCACGTGTCTCAAACTTTTCAAAACGAGTGAGTCTAAAGATCCATCAACATGGAGCTTCTTCATGCGTTTTTATACCAATATGACTTACATGGCAGTGCCACAAGTAAGTGGTACTATCATTACTATCTTATACCTTTGGCATGAAAATGTGTATCACTACGATCAAGATTCAATAAACCATTCCTTTAGGTGCAAGATCATTGAAGGTATTATTCAAATAAATAGAGTAACCATTATTCTCCTTAAATGAATAACCGTATTGCAATAGACATAATCCAATCATGCCTATGCTCAACGCAAACACCAAATGACAATTATTCTGGTTTAGTACTAATCTTGATGGTAGAGGGAGCGTGCGATGTTTGATCACATCAAACTTGGAAACACTTCCAACACATATCGTCAGCTTACCTTTTAGCTAGTCTCCGTTTATTCCGTAGCTTTTATTTCGAGTTACTAACACTTAGCAACCGAACCGGTATCTAATATGTAACATCCCAAATTTCCTATTTGGAATGTTTTACAATTATAGCTAAGCATCCTATGCATCCTGTTTGAATTTGAATGTCATTTGAAGTTTCAGAGGATTTGGAGTTTTGAATTTGAATTCAAACTTTGGCAAGTGGGAATCATTTCAAAAACTATGCCTGATAAATACTTGATCAAAAGTATGAGAGGAGTAAACATGACACTCCAAAAATATCAGAGGAAAAACATTGCCAAAGTTTTGGATTCAAATCTGAATTTTATTTGAATTTGAAAAAATGGATTTTTATAAAGTTTGGATTTTGCCTCTGGAAAATGTTCAAATGATAGGAATATTCCCTGATCATTTTGGTATATATATACCCTATATAAAATATTTATAGTTTCTGTTTTATTTCTGTTTTGTTTTATTAAAAAATAAATTCAAAAAAGAAAAACCACCAGGCGCCAGCGCAGCCTCAGCAGCCCACTGGCCACCGAGCCGCCCCAATGACCGACCGCACCACCCCTCGCCCAGCAGTTCGCGCGGTCGCCTGGCCTTCGCCCACCCCCTCTCTCTCTCACGGCAGGTGGACCACCCCCTTCTTCACCCCTCGCCCGTCTTGGCGGCGCCGCCATCGATCGCGGATCTCATGAGATCCGGATCCCGATCCTCCCGATCGCCCCGAAGCAAAGCCGAGGCCCCGCCTATTTAAGCCCTCGCCCGCACCCCATTCCCCCTAGCCCCTCGCGGACCCCTCTTCCTCTCACCCGAGCTCACCGGAGCCCGAGCCATCCGCCGCCGCCATTTTCGTCGCCGCCGTCGCCCTACACCCTCCCGATCTCCCCCGACTCCACCAAAAGCCCCCACTCGTCGCCCCGCACCCGCCCGGCTACTCCGTCGACCTCCCCGACGACCGGAGCCATCAACGCACTCGTCGCCGCCGCCGCCGCCGCCGCCGAGCTCCGGTAAGTCACCGGAGAACGCCTCCCCCGTCCGATCTCAATCCAACGGTCCAGATTAGAACACCCCCGAAGGGGTATTTCTTTTAAAATAAACCGGACCGGCCCGGTTCGTTTACGGTTTATTTTCATTAGGGTTTTTTATTTATTAGCCCGGCCCGACTAGTTTAACCATAGGGCCCGTTTAGGTTATTTTACGCTCAGTGCGTAGTTTAGGCCCATTAGGCCCTTTTTCTTTAATTTCATTTTCTGTTGTAACAGAATAGTTCCTGTTTTGAAAAATTCATATCTTTTATTCTGTTTAATATTTTTAGGTGATTCTTTTTTTTTGGTTTGCAAATTTTCTATAGTTTCTGTAGAATATATAATTAGCTATGTTAAAATTATTTTAAATTGCTTTAATTTAGTTTTAGTCATAATAGTAAATCTGCTATAACTTGAGCTAGAAAAATTATTTTTGGATGATTCTTTTGTCCCAACTTTATTTTGACATTGCCAAACCATAGAAATTAATTTGGGTATTTTAGGATTAATAAAAAATAGTTTTAAACAGAATCTTGTTAATCCTAATTAATTAACTAGCTACTGTTTTCCTATTATTAGTAAATAAATTTATTTTTAACATGTGATTGATTATTCTAGGATAGTTTCTGTCACTTTATAGGATGAACTTTTATTTATAATAAATAAAAGTTTTATTTTATTTTCTTAATAGAAATTGGATTAGGCCTAATAGGAGTTTCATAATAGATTTTTAATTAATTCTTTTTGATCCTAGTTGCTTAGTGAATTCTTTTCTGTTAAGTTAACCTAAAACCATGATTAGGTTATGTTGAAAAAAAATTTGTTATATAAAACTATTTTAGTTATTGTTTGAAGTAGGAAATTTGAGTTGGTTTTCTTTGAGTTTTCCCTTTGGATTTTGATTTGGTTGTTTTGGTGTGTTATGTTGCTATTGTTATGCTATTGTATTATGTGATCCTATGCTATATGCTTATTGTGATTATTGTTTGTCTCGGTAGAGTTTCCGGAGTGCGAAGCTTGCTACTACGAATCTTTAGCTTACGAGGATCATCATCAAGGCAAGTTTTGATCATGTTATTTTCTATACCTATATTTTTTGTGCATTAGAATTGTCACCACCCCACCATGCATGCAGTAGTTGAAATTTTGAAGTTATTAATCTTGAGTAGTATCATGTGGTAGGATGAACCAATCCCTTGTTACCATGACCCGGAATGAAGTAGTTTACTTTGCTATGCTCGTAGAGACGGTTTTGGTTGAGTGAAATTCATAAGCAAGATGTGAGAGTCAATGATGATGACAACCCCATGAACTACAATGATCAAGATGGACTTTGAAATTCACTCTGGGTGGAGGATGGTTGTGGGCACCACGAGAACCCAGTGGTTGGCGGGATGCATGGAGAAGTGCCATGACATCTTGCGGAAAGCTTCACCCAGCCACGAAGAGAAGGATGGATGCCCCATGACCGAAGCTTACTCATGCAGCCGCAAGCCATTATGGGCTCTGGCTGGGTTAACCTTAGTAGTGACGCTGGGCTGGGCGGTACTACGAGATGTAGAAGAACGGTAGGATTGGATGGGTACCGGCGGTAGCGAAGAACTCTTTGTAAGACCTGTTTCATTCGTCCGTCTTCAAACACCATGAAGTGCGAAGACTTTAAAGGAGGGAATGATTCTTGCGGGAAAGTCGCAAACCTCTGCGAGTTAAAGATCTAATCGATTAGCCGTGTCCCGATTCACGGACAATTTGAGCCTCTGGAACTTGGAAGTATTCGGAAATCTCAACACTAAAACTAATGAATTAATTGAGGGGTTTTATGACTTAATAATTTGGGAATGAGATTTTGGTTGGCGGAACCATCTCAATAACTACCAACAATTGTAGTAATTTGCAAGTAAGTCCACTGTAGTAGGAGAAAACTGGCTTTTCGCAAAATGATGAAACTTAGAGCCCCACAGCCAAAATGCATATAGTGTTAGAAATTTTTATTATTGTTATTCATGACTTGCCAGCTTATTCAAAAAGCTGACCTACACGGCTGCAACGTCTTATGTTGCGAGGTTTATTCGATCGGGAGTGAGGCTACGCTCGCGCTTGGCGATTGCCCTTTGAGTCGGATGGACTCGCTTTACTTCTCGCTTCAAAGAGCATTAGTAGTTTATTTCTCATGAGTTGGCCTTGAGCGAATTTATTCCCTTGTAATAAAGACTCTATATGAGAAACGTGTAATAATATTCAGGTGTGATTGAACTTTGATTACTTTATCGATGTCTTGTGAGTACCGGCATGATCTTGGGATGAATACAGTACGAGATTTGACCGATTTTGGGTCGGTCGCTCTGAGAGATGGTATCGAGCACACGCTGACCGTAGGATCGTAACCCCTAAGATCGGAAAGCCATAGGGAGAGACCATTTGCTTTTATCCTTATCATTCTGTAATTCTCCTGTTCATTTCTAACTCCTCTCCGATTTTCAACATTCTAGATGGCGTCGAGTTCACCCCAGTTTGCTACGGAGTTTTGCCACCCGATGAGGCGATGCCCTTGGCGGAAGCTGGTCCAGATGGTGAAGAAGCTAAAGATTGCTCTACCCTCGATCACCGAAGCCAACCAATGCACTTCCGACGGACACCGCTCTGAGATTGAAGTGCATATCCTGGAGAACCTTCGGAGGACACACGGAGCCGATTGACTTGAGTTCACGAGTTCAAGCTGGATCATCGGAAGGGCGTGGCGATCTATCGAGCACTTGGACATCTCCGAGAGAGTACAGGCCGAGCTCGAACCCTCGGACCTCGTCATGGTTTCCGCGCAGGCAAGGAATGGAGATATCATCCGTGCCGTGGAGGACGACTCCATTCTCTCGTACATCCAGGACTTGGAGTGTCTTCTCGGAAGCGGGAGATTCAGACTCGCCGTAACTCGAAGACACACGGAAGCTTTGTTCCGTGAACTGGGCTGGAGGAGAAGGCACGCGCAGACTTCCTTAACCATGAGGAAGAAGTCGCGGACTTCATGGAGCGGTCGGCGACCGAAGATGAAGCTTGCGCGATAGAGGAAAAGATGGACTTGGGAGAGGACCTTTATCCGAGTGGAGATGAAGGACCCCTCGTGAGTAATGATCGAGGATTATGAAGGGAGTTCCACCAAGGAAGCCAAGAAGAGGAGGCGCCACAACAGAGGACGCAAGGATTATTGATGAAGACTTTTAGTCGACCACCATGTTATTTTACTTTTTCGTCGATCAGTTAGGCCGATATTTTCCTTCGATTAGTCATGAGCTTTTGTAATCGAGTTTGAACCATGTTAGAGTGGAATGAATAAATTATTGGTGTGTTATGATTGTGCATTCATATGGGTAGTGTTATTTCTCATTAGACCATTGTTCTATTCTCATTTTCTCATCCACTCCAAAACACGGATGCCTCCGAGACGTGACCTTGGTTTTCCGCGGAGCTCACCCACTGCTTCAGCAGCGAGAATGCCTCATGCAGCTACTCATCGAGAATCGAACAACAACGCCAACAATCCACCGCCACCACCCCCGTGGACAACTTGACTCGATTCACGAGGCTGAATCCGCCAGTGTTCTCTAGTAGCACCGAGCGATTGTGGCTGATGATTGGCTCCGCAAAGTCGGAAGAGAGCTAATCACCGTTGGATGCACCGATGCGAGAGAAGGTGCGCTTTGCAGCGCATCAACTTGATGGACCTGCAGCTTCTTGGTGGGAGAAATACACGCCACTTATCCCATTGGTGCCATCACATGGGATCAGTTCAATGAGCCTTCCGCACCACGATGTCTCACCGAGCCATGAGTCCAAGAAGCGTGAGTTCCGCAACTTGCGCCAGGGAACCGTCTTGTGGCACGATGACGTGGATGAATTCAGCAAGCTCGCACGCTATGCCCCGGATGATGTGGCCACGATGCCGCCAAGCGGGAGAAATTTCTCGAGGGACTCAATGACGAGCTGAGTATGCAGCTTATTGTGGCCACCTTCAACAACTACCGGAGCTGGTAGACAAGGCCACCATACTCAAGGCAAGCAACAGCAGATTGAAAGCCGCAGCGGAAGTACAGCCGGGGAAGCACAACTCGGGAGCTCGGCGAAGCCCGTTATGCACCATACTCGGGAGGGCACACCCATCATAACCATGGAGGTCATAACCATGGAGGAAATGGGAACAACCGCAGCAGGGACAACAAGTCGAGCCATGGCAATGGCAATGGAAGCGGTAATGGCAATCAGCATCGTTCTGCCCGGCTCAAAGGATCTGAGCCACATCACCGCTTCAAGTGCGGAAGGCAGGGCACTATGCCACCGACTGCCGGAGGCCAAGCGGAGGAATGGAAACGGCAATGGAGGCTCAGTGAAGAAGCCCAACCCGTTCCCTCGTGCTCGTGTGAACCACATCAACGTGGAGGGCGTCTATGATCAGCCGGAACAACGTGGTTGGTAAGTTTTATTGAATTCACGTTCAGTATTGGTACTCTTTGATTACGGTGCAGCGCATTCATTCATATCAAGGGTAGTTGTGGAAAAGTACGGGTTGCCCACTAAAACCCTTAGAAGCCCCTTGGCGTCGATTCGCGGGAGGAGAAATGATGGCGAGCTTAGGCTGTCATGCAACCCTCAACATCGGGAACCATAAATTTCCGCAAACCTCATAGTGTTGGAAACCCGGACCTTGGATGTAATCCTAGGCATGGATTGGTTGTCGAAGTTTGAAGGAACATAGATGTGCCATAAGTCTATTCTGCTCACCACCCGGGCGAGAAGAGGATCAAGTATGTAGCCAGCACAGCCGGATGAAGAATCGGTGCATTCCCTCACGGGAGTTGTTCAGAGGAAGTGCCATGGTGCAAGTTTTTCCCGATGTGTTTCGGAGGAATTACCAGAATGCCACCGACGGGGACATTGAATTTCTGATCGAGCTATTGCGGCACAGCCCCAATATCCAAGAGACCTTATCGGATGCCACCGAATGAGTTGAAAGAGATCAAGGATCAAATTAATGAGTTATTGGAGAAAGGATATATTCGACCAAGCTCATCACCTTGGGGAGCCCAGTTCTTTTGGTAGAGAAGAAGGATGGAAGCTTGAGGATGGTTGTGGATTATCGATGCGTTGAGCGAAGTAACCATCAAGAACAAGTACCCTCTACCGATGATTAATGATTTGTTTGATCAGCTAGTTGGAGCCAAGGTATTCTCAAGATCGATCTTGATCGAGGTATCACCGATTGAAGATCCGTGAAAAGGATATACCCAAAACAGCATTCACTACGGTATGGTTTATATGAGTATACCGTCATGTCATTTGGATTGACTAATGCTCCTGCATACTTCATGAATTTGATGAACAAGGTGTTTATGGAATATCTGGACAAGTTTGTCGTGGTGTTCATCGATGATATATTGATTTTCTCCAAGAGCGAGGAAGAGCATAAGGAACATTTGCGTCTAGTTCGGAGAAACTTGAGAACATCGCTTGTATGCCAAGTTCAGCAAATGTGAATTTTGGCTGAAGGAAGTTGGATTCCTCGGACATGTTATTTCAGGAGAAGGAATAGCAGTTGATCCCGCCAAGGTTGAATCGGTCACCGATTGGCGGTCACCCACCTCGATCAAGGAGATCCATGATTTTCTCGGACTCGCAGGATATTATCGGAGGTTCATTGAGAACTTCGAAGATTGCCAAGCCCATGGTGAGCTATTGAATAAGGAAGCCAAGTATGTTTGGACGAGGAATGTGAAGCCAGTTTTCAGGAATTAAAAAACGGTTGGTCACAGCCCGGTGTTGATTTTGCGGACATACACAAGGAATACCAGGTCTATTGTGGCGCTTCTCGTCAAGGACTCGGAGGAGTATTAATGCAGGAAGGTAAAGTTGTATCTTATGCCTCCGGACAGCTCGACCTCACGAGATGAACTATACCACGCATGATTTGGAGTTAGCAGCCGTAGTGCATGCACTCAAGACACAGAGACATTTCCTCATCGGAAACCGTTGTGATGTTTACATAGATCACAAGAGCTTGAAGTATATTTTCACGCAGAAAGAATTGAACCTCGAGCGAGGAGATGGCTAGAGTTGATAAAGGACTATGACATGAGATTGCATTACCACCCGGTAAGGCTAATGTTGTAGCAGATGCTTTGAGCCGTAAGAGTTATGTGAACACTCTTACAGCAGGAGGATTACCTCGGAGTTAGTCGATGACCTCGAGATCTCCGATGGAGATAGTTCGAGAGGATTCGTTGCAACTCGGAAGTTCAGTCCACTTTGACCGAAAGGATTCGTGAAGCCCGGAAGTCGGACAAGGAAATTGATGAGATAAAGCAAAAGATGGATGAAGGAAAAGCTAAAGGGTTTCGTAAGGATGAACGCGGAACTATATGGTTCGAGGATCGTATTTATGTGCCAAATGATCCCGAACTCAGGAAGCTAATTCTTGAGAGGCTCATGATTCACCATACTCGATTCACCCTGGTAACACCAAGATGTACCGGATTTGAAGGAAAGTTTACGGTGGGCGGTATGAAAAAGGATATTGCCGAGTGCGTAGCGGTATGTGATGTTTGTCAGCGAGTAAAGGCGAACATCGAAGCCAGCAGGTTACTTCAACCTTTGTCGATTCCCGATTGGAAATGGGAGAAACTTGGAATGGATTTCATCACGGGATTACCCAGGACCCGTTCAGGTTATGATTCTATCTGGGTAGTGGTAGATCGTTTGACCAAGGTAGCTCACTTCATTCCTGTGAAGACTACCTATACCAGTGCTAAGTTGGCCAAGATATACATGACCAGGATCGTATGTCGCATGGAGTTCCGAGGAAAATCGTGTCGATAGAGGAACACAGTTTACCTCAAAGTTTTGGAAGCAGTTGCATGAAACTTTGGAGTGCGAGGCTGGAATTCAAAGACAGACTTTTCATCCATGAGCAGATGGGCGGACCGAGAGAGTCAACCAGATTACGGAGGACATGTTGAGAGCTTGTGTGCTAGACTATGGGTCTAGCTGGGATGATAATTTGCCATCGCAGAGTTCTCATACAACAACAGTTATCAATCCGGTTTGAAGATGGCCCTTTCAAGCTCTATACGGAAGGAGGTGCGAACACCATTCTTTGTGGGATAGTGTTGGAGATCGATCACTTTTCGGTTCCGATCTTATCGAGGATTCGAGAGAAAGTCAAGCTGATTCGAGACAGACTCAAGATAGCACAGTCGAGACAGAAGATTTATGCAGACAGTAAGCGCAAGGAAGTGACTTACGAAGCGGGAGACCGAGCATATCTTCGTGTGTCTCCACTTCGTGGAATCAAGAGGTTTGGTGTCAAGGGAAAGTTAGCACCCCAATTCATTGGCCCCTACAAAATCCTCGAACGTCGTGGAGAAGTTGCTTACAAGTTGGAATTGCCGGAAGGATTGTCCGGAGTTCATGATGTCTTCCATGTTTCCCAGCTGAAGAAGTGTCATGCCGACATGGCCGATGTTCCGTTAAGAGACACAGTGCTCCTAGAGGCCATACAGCTTGACAGTGATCTGACCTACAAGGAGAAACCCGTCCGAATTCTCGAGACTGCGAGCAGACTCACCCGCAGAAAGGTCATCAAATTTTGCAAGGTCTTGTGGAGTCACCACACCGAGGAAGAAGCCACACAGGGCGCCAAGAAGACCTTCTTGAGACCACCGCACCTATTTGCTAGCCAACCCGAATCTCGAGGGAGATTCATCTTAAGGTGGGTAGGTTTGTAACATCAAATTTCCTATTTGGAATGTTTTACAATTATAGCTAAGCATCCTATGCATCTGTTTGAATTTGAATGTCATTTGAAGTTTGGAGGATTTGGAGTTTTGAATTTGAATTCAAACTTTGGCAAGTGGGAATCATTTCAAAAACTATGCCTGATAAATACTTGATCAAAAGTATGAGAGGAGTAAACATGACACTCCAAAAATATCAGAGGAAAAACATTGCCAAAGTTTTGGATTCAAATCTGAATTTTATTTGAATTTGAAAAAAATGGATTTTTATAAAGTTTGGATTTTGCCTCTGGAAAAAATGTTCAAATGATAGGAATATTCCTTGATCATTTTGGTATATATATACCCTATATAAAATATTTATAGTTTCTGTTTTATTTCTGTTTTTGTTTTATTAAAAAATAAATTCAAAAAAGAAAACCCACTAGGCGCCAGGCAGCCCAGCCAGCCCACCCACACGCCAGCCGAGCCGCCCAATGACCGACCGCACCACCCCTCGCCCAGCAGTTCGCGCGCGCCCGCCCGCCCCCCCCCCTCTCTCTCTCACCGGCAGGTGACCCACCCCCTTCTTCAACCCCTCGCCTCGTCTTGCCACGCGCCGCCGATCGCGGATCTCCGAGATCCGGATCGATCCTCCCGATCGCCCCAAAGCAAGGCCGAGGCCCCGCCTATTTAAGCCCTCGCCCGCACCCCATTCCTCCCCTAGCCCCTCGCGGACCCCTCTTCCTCTCACCCGAGCTCACGGAGCCGAGCCATCCGCCGCCGCCATTTTAAATGCCGCCGCCGCCCTACACCCTCCCGATCCCCCGACTCCACCAAAGCCCCACTCGTCGCCCCAAGACCCCGCCTGCTACTCCGTCGACCTCCCGACGACCGGAGCCATCAACACACTCATCGCCGCCGCCGCCGCCGCCGCCGAGCTCCGGTAAGTCACCGGAGAACGCCTCCCCCGTCCGATCTCAAACCAACGGTCCAGATTAGAACACCCCCGAAGGGGTATTTCTTTTAAAATAAACCGGACCGGCCCGGTTCGTTTACGGTTTATTTTCATTAGGGTTTTTATTTATTAGCCCGGCCGACTAGTTTAACCATAGGGCCCGTTTAGGTTATTTTACGCTCGGTCGTAGTTTAGGCCCATTAGGCCCTTTTCTTTAATTTCATTTTACATTGTATGTAATAGTTCCTGTTTTGAAAAATTCATATCTTTTATTCTGTTTTATATTTTTAGGTGATTCTTTTTTGTTGGTTTGCAAATTTTCTATAGTTTCTGTAGAATATATAATTAGCTATGTTAAAATTATTTTAAATTGCTTTAATTTAGTTTTAGTCAGAATAGTAAATCTGCTATAACTTGAGTTAGAAAAATTATTTTTGGATGATTCTTTTGTCCCAACTTTATTTTGACATTGCCAAACCATAGAAATTAATTTGGGTATTTTAGGATTAATAAAAAATAGTTTTAAACAGAATCTTGTTAATCCTAATTAATTAACTAGCTCTTGTTTTCCTATTATTAGTAAATAAATTTATTTTAACATGTGATTGATTATTCTAGGATAGTTTCATCACTTTATAGGATGAACTTTTATTTATAATAAATAAATGTTTTATTTTATTTTCTTAATAGAAATTGTATTAGGCCTAATAGGAGTTTCATAATAGATTTTAATTAATTCTTTTTATCCTAGTTGCTTAGTGAATTCTTTTCATTAAGTTAACCTAAAACCATGATTAGGTTATGTTGAAAAAATTTTGTTATATAAAACTATTTTAGTTATTGTTTGAAGTAGGAAATTGGAGTTGGTTTTCTTTGAGTTTTCCTTTGGATTTTGATTTGGTTGTTTTGGTGTGTTATGTTGCTATTGTTATGCTATTGTATTATGTGATCCTATGCTATATGCTTATTGTGATTATTGTTTGTCTCGGTAGAGTTTCAGAGTGCTGAAGCTTGCTACTCTGAATCTTTAGCTTACGAGGATCATCAGCAAGGCAAGTTTTGATCATGTTATTTTCTATACCTATATTTTTGTGCATTAGAATTGTCACCACCCCACCATGCATGCAGATAGTTGAAATTTTGAAGTTATTAATCTTGAGTAGTATCATGTGGTAGGATGAACCAATCCTTGTTACCATGACCCCGGATGAAGTAGTTTACTTTGCTATGCTCGTGACGGGTTTTGGTTGAGTGAAATTCATAAGCAAGATGTGAGAGTCAATGATGATGACAACCCCATGAACTACAATGATCAAGATGGACTTTGAAATTCACTCTTTGGGTGGAGGATTTGGTTGGCGGGCACCTGGAGAACCCAGTGGTTGGCGGGATGCATGGAGAAGTGCCATGACATCTTGGAAAGCTTCACCCAGCCACGAGAGAGGATGGATGCCCCATGACCGAAGCTTACTGTGCAGCCGCAAGCCATTATGGGCTCGGCTGGGTTAACCTTAGTAGTGACGCTGGCTGGGCGGTACTACGAGATGTAGAAGAACGGTAGGATTGGATGGGTACGGCGGTAGCGGAAGAACTCTTTGGAAGAACCTGTTTCATTCGTCCGTCTTCAAACACCATGAAGTGCGAAGACTTTAAAGGAGGAATGATTCTTGCAGGAAAAGTCAAAACCTCTGCGAGTTAAAGATCTAATCGATTAGCCGTGTCCCGATTACGGACAATTTGAGCCTCTGGAACTTGGAAGTATTCGGAAATCTCAACACTAAAACTAATGAATTAATTTGAGGGGTTTTATGACTTAATAATTTGGGAATGAGATTTTGGTTGGCGGAACCATCTCAATAACTACCAACAATTGTAGTAATTTGCAAGTAAGTCCACTGTAGTAGGAGAAAACTGGCTTTTCGCAAAATGATGAAACTTAGAGCCCCACAGCCAAAATGCATATAGTGTTAGAAATTTTTATTATTGTTATTCATGACTTGCCAGCTTATTCAAAAAGCTGACCTACACGGCTGCAACGTCTTATGTTGCAGAGGTTTATTCCGATCAGGAGTGAGGCTACGCTCCGCGCTTGGCGATTGCCCTTTGGAGTCGGATGGACTCGCTTTACTTCTCGCTTCAAAGAGCATTAGTAGTTTATTTCTCATGAGTTGGCCTTGAGCGAATTTATTCCTTGTAATAAAGACTCTATATGAGAAGCGTGTAATAATATTCAGGTGTGATTGAACTTTGATTACTTTATCGATGTCTTTGTGAGTACCAAAGATGATCTTGGGATGGTACAGGCACAGAGATTTGACCGATTTTGGGTCAGGTCGCTACATAATACCCTGGTGCAACTAGGAGTACCAGTAAAGTACACATTAACATAATGTATATCCAATATACTTCTATCGACCTTGCCAGCCTTCTCATCTACCAAGTATCTAGGGTGGTTCCGCTTCTGTGTCCGTTCCTCTCATTACAGAAGCACTTAGTCTTGGGTTTGGGTTCAACCTTGGGTTTCTTCACTAGAGCAGCAACTGTTTTGCTGTTTCATGAAGTATCCCTTGTTGCCCTTGCCCTTCTTGAAACTAGTGGTTTTACCAACCATCAACAATTGATGCTCCTACTTGACTTCTACTTTCGCGGTGTCAAACATCGCGAACACTTCAAGGATCATCATATCTATCCCTGATATGTTATAGTTCATCACGAAGCTCTAGTAGCTTGGTGGCAATGACTTTGGAGAAACATCACTATCTCATCGATTCAAGTGATTGTTGCACTCAGACAATCTGAGCACAAGCTCAATGATTGAGCTTTTCTCCCTTAGTTTGCAGGCTAAGAAAATCGTCGGAGGTCTCATACCTCTTGACGTGGGCACGAGCCTGAAATCCCAATTTCAGCCCTTGAAACATCTCATATGTTCCGCGACGTTTTGAAAATGTCTTTGGTGCCTCAACTCTAAACCGTTTAACTGAACTATCACGTAGTTATCAAAACGTGTATGTCCGATGTTCGCAACATCCACAAACGACGTTTGGGGTTCAGCACACTAAGCGGTGCATTAAGGACATAAGCTTTCTCTGTCCGCATAATCGCTCTTGTCAACTTTCAACTATATTTTCTCTAGGAACATATCTAAGCAGTGGAACTAAAGCGCGAGCTTCGACATAATTTGCAAAGATCTTTTGACTATGTTCGGGATAATTAAGTTCATCTTATGAACTCCCACTCGATAGACATCCCTCTAGTCATCTAAGTGATTACATGATCCGAGTCAACTAGGCCATGTCCGATCATCACGTGAGACGGACTAGTCATCATCGGTGAACATCTTCATGTTGATCGTATCTACTATCGACTCATGCTCGACCTTTTGGTCTCGTGTTCGAGGCCATGTTTGTACATGCTAGGCTCGTCAAGTTAACCCTAAGTGTTTCGCGTGTGTAAATCTGTCTTACACCCGTTGTATGTGAACGTAAGAATCCATCACACCTGATCATCACGTGGTACTTAGAAGCGACGAACTTTAGCAACGGTGCATAGTTAGGGGAGAACACTTCTTGAAATTGTTGTAAGGGATCATCTTATTTACTACCGTCGTTCTAAGTAAACAAGATGCATAAACATAATAAACATCACATGCAATTATATAGTAGTGACATGATATGGCCAATATCATATAGCTCCATTGATCTCCATCTTCGGGGCTCCATGATCATCATAGTCACCGGCATGACACCATGATCTCCATCATCATGATCTCCATCATCGTGTCTTCATGAATTTGTCTCGCCAACTATTACTTCTAATACTATGGCTACCGGTTAGCAATAAAGTAAAGTAATTACATGGCGTTGTTCAATGACACGCAGGTCATACAATAAATAAAGACAACTCCTATGGCTCCTGCCGGTTGTCATACTCATCGACATGCAAGTCGTGAATCCTATTACAAGAACATGATCAATGTCATACATCATATATCATTCATCACATTCTTCTTGGCCATATCACATCACATAGCATACCCTGCAAAAACAAGTTAGACGTCCTCCAATTGTTGTTTGCATGTTTTACGTGGCTGCTATGGGTTTCTAGCAAAACGTTTCTTACCTCATAAAACCACAACGTGATATGCCAATTGCTATTTACCCTTCATAAGGACCCTTTTCATCGAATCCGTTCCGACTAAAGTGGGAGAGACTGGCACCCGCTAGCCACCTTATGCACCAAGTGCATGTCAGTCGGTGGAACCTGTCTCACATAAGAGTATGTGTAAGGTCGGTCCGGGCCGCTTCATCCCCCAATACCATCGAAACAAGATTGGACTAGTAACGGCAAGCATGTTGAACAAAATCAACGCCCACAACTACTTTGTGTTCTACTCGTGCAAAGAATCTACGCAATAGACCTAGCTCATGATGCCCTTTGTTGGGGAGCGTGGCAGAAATTCAAAATTTTCCTCGTGTCACCAAGATCTATCTATGGAGAAACCAGCAACGAGGGGAAGGAGAGTGCATCTACATACCCTTGTAGATCGCTAAGCGTAAGCGTTCAAGTGAACGGGGTTGATGGAGTCGTACTCGTCGTGATTCAAATCACCGATGATCCTAGTGCGAGCAGACGACACCTCCGCGTTCAACACACGTACAGCCCGGTGGCGTCTCCCATGCCTTGATCCAGCAAGGAGAGAGGAGAGGTTGAGGAAGACTCCGTCCAGCAGCAGCACAACGGCGTGGTGGTGGTGGAGGCGTGGCAATCTGCAGGCTTCGCCAAGCACCAGCAGAGAGAGGAGGAGGAAGAGAGGTAGGGCTGCGCAAGAGGAGAGAAACTCATGTGTTAGGCAGCCCCAAAACCTCCACTATATATAGGGGCAAAGGGAGGGAGGCGCCTAGGGTTTCCCCTAGGGGGCGGCGGCAGGCAGATGGGATCTCCCCTTGGGTGACTTGGCCCCAAGCCGGAGGTGGGAACCCTAGATGGGGTGCCCCAAACCCCTGGTCACGTGGGAATAGGTGAGGCGCTGGCCCCTTAGTGGGCTGGTTTTCCCCTTCCCTTGGCCCATGAAGCCCCCAACACTTGCCGGGCTCCCAAACACCTTTCGGTCATCTTTGGTCATCACCGGTACCTCCGGAACACTTCCGACTCCAAAACCCTTCGTCCAATATATCAATCTTTACCTCCGGACCATTCGGAACTCCTCGTGGCGTCCGGGATCTCATCCGGACTCAACAACATTCGGTAACCACGTATATCTATTCCCTATAACCCTAAGCGTCACCGAACCTTAAGTGTAGACCCTACGGGTTCGGGAACCATCTTGAACATGACCGAGGCGTTCTCGGTTAATAACCAACAGCGGGATCTGGATACCCATGTTGGCTCCCACATGTTCCACGATGATCTCATCGGATGAACCACGATGTCGAGGATTCAATCAATCCCGTATACAATTCGCTTTGTCTAACGGTATTGTACTTGCCTGAGATTCGATCGTCGGTAGACCGATACCTTGTTCAATCTCGTTACCGGCAAGTCTCTTTACTCGTTCCATAACACATCATCCCGTGATCAACCCCTTGGTCACATTGTGCACATTATGATGATGTCCTACCGAGTGGGCCCAGAGATACCTCTCCATCAACCGGAGTGACAAATCCCAGTCTCAATTCGTGCCAACCCAACAGACACTTTTGGAGATACCTGTAGTGCACCTTTATAGCCACCCAGTTATGTTGTGACGTTTGGTACACCCAAAGCATTCCTACGGTATCCGGGAGTTGCACAATCTCATGGTCTAAGGAAAAGATACTTGACATTAGAAAAGCTTTAGCATACGAACTACACGATCTTTGTGCTAGGCTTAGGATTGGGTCTTGTCCATCACATCATTCTCCAAATGATGTGATCCCATTATCAACGACATCCAATGTTCATGGTCAGGAAACCGTAACCATCTGTTGATCAACGAGCTAGTCAACTAGAGGCTTACTAGGGACATGGTGTTGTCTATGTATCCACACATGTATCTGAGTTTCCTATCAATACAATTATAGCATGGATAATAAACGATTATCATGAACAAGGAAATATAATAATAACCAATTTATTATTGCCTCTAGGGCATATTTCCAACAAGATCTTCATGCATCGCCAGCTCCTCCTTCATCTTGACGTCACGCACACCGTCGGAGAAGGCTGAGATGATGGCCTCCTCGGTCACCTTGAGAATCTTGAGGCGTGCGTTGTTGAAGCGCTGGATGTACTTCTGCAGGGTCTCCCCTGGCTGTTGCTTGATGCGGCACATGTCGCTCACGGCAGGAGGCCGGTCACGAGTACCTTGGAAGTTGGCGATGAAGCGGGCGCGCATCTCGTCCCAGGAGGAGATCGTGCGAGAGCCGAGTTCGAGAGCAGTGCGGGCCCGTCCTTGAGTGCCATGGGAAACCAGTTCGCCATGACCTTCTCATCCCTGTTGGCGGCTTCGATGCCTAGCTCATAGAGCTGGAGGAACTCCGCTGGGCCGGCCGTGCCGTCGTAGCGAGGAGGCAGGTCTGGCTTGAACTTACCGGGCCACACGACGCTGCGCAGCTCGGTGGTGAAGGCGCGGCAGCCTGCTTGTGCCACAGGGGCCTTTGGTGACGAAGAGCCTGGTCTTGCGGGTCCCGATCTTGCTGCCGCTGGGAGCAGCACGGGTCTTGGCGTCTTTGGAGCAGGAGCGCGTCGTCACGGGCGGTGCGAGGAGTACTCGGGCAGCTTCTTGAGGCGAGGACCTCTTGACAGCTCTCCTCTTGCTGCGCTGGTGCCGGACGAATTGGATTCTGCCGGGGCCCACGCGCCTTGGGGCTGGCGCCTTCTTGAGGGGGAGGCGGCCGAGGCGCCCAGAGCTTCATCGCCAGCGCAAAGGCGGGCGCGTGCAGATGAGAAGGACGGCGCTGGGAGCCCCTGCGGCGCGGACGAGCTTCAGCGACACGGTCGAGCCGATCTTCGTGAGACGTCGTCGGCAAGCGGTAGCGCAGGAGCTCGTTTGTCGCGATGGCGCGGCCCGAGCCTCCATGGGCGCGCGGAGCGCGCGAGACGAAGAACCAGCTGGGGCGAGTGAAGGAGTAGCGTACGGCCGTCTCGCCTTATAGACGGATGCTGGGACGATGCTTGCTACTCGTTCCCCGCCGGGCCGGTGGCGGCGTTGACGGCAGGCGACGGGGAACGGCGGGGGCGGCCAACGACGAAGGCGATCTGGCGGCGCTGGTAGAGAGCGCCCGGCGCTGGCAGGGGCCCGACGAGCGTCTGGCATGGATGCGATGGGTAGTGAAGAACAGGGCGGCGGAAGGGAAAGCTCCGGCGCACCCCTACCTGGCGCGCCAAATGTCTGATTTCGGGTTCAAGCAGACCCTCTAGGTTCGAACTCTGGGGTGCACGCGGAGATCTCACCCCCTACCTACCTGCACCTCGTCGCCTTGCTAGGATCTAAACTACCAAAGGAACAACACAAGAGACACAAGGTTTATACTGGTTCGGGCCACCATTGTGGTGTAACACCCTACTCCAGTGTGTGGTGTGGTGGATTGCCTCTTGGGCTGATGATGAACAATACAAGGAAGAACAGCCTCGCGAGGGTGAGGTGTTCTTGTGGCTAGGCCCTTGATCGGATTGGATCAAGCTAAGATGAGTTGAGATGTCCGGATCCCTGATCCTCTATCCCCCATCCTCTCTCTAATGTGGTGGCTAGCTCTACTTATAGGCAGAGGCCCTGGGCCTCTTCCCAAATATTGAGCTGGAAGGGCGCCAACAATTGGCCATTTTGAAGGGGAACATCTAGTACACTTATCCTGACTAAAGTTGGTCCTCGTCTGTCAAAGGCTCTGGTGGTGACGCCGGCTTGGGCTCCACGATGACCTCCTTCCTGCCATTGTGACGGTCTTGGTCTTGTTGCACTGAAACGGCTGCCTTTGCTTGATGCTCTCGCCTGCGCTTGCCTCCTTTGCACCAAAGGGGAAATGAGGACACTGCCCGGGCTGGCGCCCGCCTGGCGCCCTTGGTCGTCATGGCTTGCATCATGGGCACCTCGTGAGGTACCCCGCCTTGATCTCTCCGCCTCCTCGCGAGCCAGCCTGACGAGGCTGTTCCTGAGGAAGCTTCCCATCGTCCGCCCCACGAGGCTTGGCCCCTCGCGAGGGTCTTGAGCTTGTGCTAATGAAGATGGGATGTACTGGGCCACCCCTTGAGCCACGCCACAGGCCGCAGGTAGGCAAGTCTGGGTACCCCCGTTCCCAGAACGCCGACAGCCGCCCGTTGTCCTGTGGACGTCAGCATGATGTCATGCTGATGCAGTAAACTATTTTCTGGATTTATTCCAATTTGAAATAACCAAGAAATTCCAGAAATTGATACTAACTTGTGGAGTTTGGATTTGATCCTTGGGTTCAAACCAACTTCATTTAATCTGGTTTCTAGTTGCATTAGCTCAAACACAAGCATATTGCCATGTCATGATCATTCATCATATTGTTACATTGCATTGATTGTGTTCTTTCTCTGTTGCCAGTGTTTGTCCCCTCTCAGTAGACGTGGTACCGACGATGAGTTCGATGACACCGATGAAGAGCTGTACTATCTTCGGAAGTGTCAGGCAAGCAAAAACCCCTTGTTCATTCCGATACAATCCCATTCTCTCGCTCCTGCTCTCTTCTACTGCATTAGGACAACAACGATTCAACTGTTACATGTTGCGGTAGTTGAACCCCTATCCTCTGCATGACCTGTCATTGCCACAGTAAATAGATGAAACCCACTAGCATGAGTAGGAGTTGTATGAGCCCTGATGTGCCTACTCATTCATGCCTATTTGTCATGCCTGCTATTGCTTAGAGTTGTGTCAGGTCCGGTTCATCGGGGATGAATTGGAGGTGTGTGAACATGTCCTACTATTGAGAGCTAAGTGTGTGAACACGATTTGGTAAAGGTATCGGTGAGAGGCCATGTAGGAGTACATGGTGGGTTGTCTCATTGAAGCCGTCCTCAGGAACTGAGTTCTGTGTTTGTGATCCATGAACAGTTACTACCACACATTGGGTTCCGGTAACTCGACCCCTCTCGACTTATTAATCAACTTGATCTCTGTCCAGGAGTTGCAACTAGTTTCTGGTGTTTGTAGGTAGTGTTAGTAGTCTACCAAGTGGCATCCGGTACAGGTGGGCTTGGGACAGACTAGGCACAGTGGCACGGTGTACCAAGTGGCACCCGGATGGTGGGCTTGGGAACCCTGCTCACATCTTTTGGGGCTGTGAGTGACACCCCGGCCGGATCTCCTTGCGGATGGAACCCGAATAGGCGATAAACCTGGACTAGAGACTTGTGTGGTTAGTCAGGTCATGGCCGACTCCCTCGCCAGGCTTCCGCTTGAAGGTTGCCGAGATACACGACGTGTACATGGTGGTAAGTTGCGAGAGCGTGTGTGAAGAAGTACACCCCTGCAGGGATAACATCATCTATTCGAGTAGCCGTGTCCACGGAAAAGGACTTCTGGGTTGCCTGTACATTTCATAGACAAGTGAAAGTGGATACTCTAAAATGCGCAAGATAAGCGTGAGTGCAACGGATGGCGCTCTCGTAGGGAGACGGGAGCGGATCCATAGTGGTGTATTGATATGGTGAATATGTGGACTCGTGTGCGCCACCTCAAAAGAGTTACTTGCAGTCGTAGTTTAGGATAGCTACCGAGTCAAAGCTGGCTTGCTGCAGTTAAACTCCACCACCCCCTTTGTTGATACCGATGCATATGTAGTTAGTTCTGATGTAAGTCTTGCTGGGTACATTTGTACCCACGTTTGCTTAATTTATGTTTTTGCAGAGAGACTTCGGTCTCGCTTATAGTTCCGCGTGGACTTCGGCGTTTAGCTTGTTACCTCAGCTACGATCTTGTGCCCTCGACAGTGTCTTGTAGATAGTCAGGCTTCTCAGCCTTTTTCATTTGTAGTTGTCTGTACTAAGACATGTTTATGCCTCCGCTTGTTGCTTGTATGCTCTGTATGTTGGGTCATCAGACCCATGTTTGTAATATCTGGCTCTTCGGAGCCTAATGAATAAATACTTTGAGTTGTAGAGTTTTGTTGTGGTGCCATGTTGTATTTGCACATATCGAGCATATTGTGTGTATGATTTGAAATGCTTGGTATGTGTGGGATCCGACAACCTAGTTATTTATCCTTGGTAGCCTCTCTTATGGGGAAATGTAGTCTAGTGGTTCTGCTGAGCCATGGTAGTCTGCTACAGCCCGGTTTACCAGAGTCCTGTTAGCCCAGTTACTACTGCTCCGGAACACTTAGACTGGCCGGCATGTGTCCTTCTTCGATCATGTGTTTGTCCCTTCGGGGAAATGTCGCGCGGTGTCTTTCGGAGTCCTGTTAGCCTGCTACAGCCTGGAATCCCAGAGTCTTGCTAGCCCAGTTGCTACAGCCCGAATTCACTCGCTGATGACCGACACGTTCGTTGCTGGGTCATGTATGACTGTCCCTGTAAGTTAGTGCCACTTTGGGTTCACGACTAGTCATGTTGGCCCGGGTTCTCTATCATATGGATGCTAGCGACACTATCATATACTTGAGCCAAAAGGCGCAAACGGTCCCGGGCCTGGTAAGGTGGCACCCGTGGGAATACCGTGCATGAGGCTGCAAAGCGATATGATGTGTTACATGCTAGATCGATGTGGCTTAGGATCGGGGTCCTGACAATTATCTATGAACAATATTTGATTCTTCTCTGAATTCTTTTATGCATGATTTAATTATCTTTGCAAGTCTCTCCGAATTATCAGTTTGGTTTGGCCTACTAGATTGATCTTTCTTGCAATGGGAGAAGTGCTTAGCTTTGGGTTCAATCTTGCGGTGTCCTTTCCCAATGACAGCAGGGCAGCAAGGCACGTATTGTATTGTTGCCACCGAGGATAAAAAGATGGGGTTTATATCATATTGCTTGAGTTTATCCCTCTACATCATGTCATCTTGCCTAATGCGTTACTCTGTTCTTATGAACTTAATACTCTAGATGCATGCTGGATAGTGGTCGATGTGTGGAGTAATAGTAGTAGTAGATGCAGAATCGTTTCGGTCTACTTGTCGCGGACGTGATGCCTATATACATGATCATGCCTAGATATTCTCATAACTATGCGCTTTTCTATCAATTGCTCGACAGTAATTCGTTCATCCACCGTAAATTATGCTATCTTGAGAGAAGCCACAGTGAAACCTATGGCCCCGGGTCTATTTTCCATCATATTATTTTCCTATCAATTTACTATTCCTTCCGTCTTTCATTTTGCAATCTTTATTTTCCAATCTCTATCATAAAAATACCAAAAAAATATTTTATTATCTCTATCAAATCTCACTTTTGCAAGTGGCCGTGAAGGGATTGACAACCCTTTATCATGTTGGTTGCAAGGTTCTTATTTGTTTGTGTAGGTACGAGGCGACTTGTGTGTAACCTCCTACTGGATTGATACCTTGGTTCTCAAAACTGAGGGAAATACTTACGCTACTTTGCTGCATCACCCTTTCCTCTTCAAGGGAAAACCAACGCATGCTCAAGAGGTAGCAAGAAGGATTTCCGGCGCCATTGCCGGGGAGGCTAACACCAAGTCAAGACATACCAAGTACCCATCACAAACTCTTATCCCTCGCATTACATTGTTTGCCATTTTCCTCTCGTTTTCCTCTCCCCCACTTCACCCTTGCCGTTTTATTCGCCCTCTTTTTCCGTTCGCTTTTTTCGCTTGCTTCTTGTGTGCTTGTGTGTTGGATTGTTTGTCACGATGGCTCAAGACAATACTAAATTGTGTGATTTTTCCAATACCAACAACAATGATTTTCTTAGCACTCCGATTGCTCCTCTTACTGATGCTGAATCTTGTGAAATTAATGCTGCTTTGTTGAATCTTGTCATGAAAGATCAATTTTCTGGCCTTCCTAGTGAAGATGCCGCTACACATCTAAACAACATTGTTGATTTGTGTGATATGCAAAAGAAGAAAGACGTGTATAATGATATTGTTAAACTGAAGCTATTCCCGTTTTCGCTTAGAGATCGTGCTAAAACTTGGTTTTCGTCTTTGCCTAAAAATAGTATTGATTCATGGAATAAGTGTAAAGATGCTTTTATCTCTATGTATTTTCCTCCCACTAAGATCATCTCTCTTAGAAACAATATTATGAATTTTAAGCAACTTGATCATGAGCATGTTGAAAAATCTTGGGAGAGGATGAAATTAATGATTCGCAATTGCCCTACACATGGATTAAATTTATGGATGATCATACAAAGTTTTTATGCCGGATTGAATTTTTCTTCTAGATATCTTTTAGATTCGGCTGCGGGATGCACTTTTACGGAAATCAATTTAGGAGAAGCTACTAAACTCCTAGATAATATTATGGTTAATTATTCTCAATGGCACACCGAAAGATCTACTAGTAAAAAGGTTCATGCGATAGAAGAGATTAATGTTTTGAGTGGAAAGATGGATGAACTTATGAAATTGTTTGCTAATAGGAGTGCTCCTATTGATCCTAATGATATGCCTTTGTCTACTTTTATTGAGAATAATAATGAATCTATGGATGTTAATTTTGTTGGTAGGAACAATTTTGGTAACAACGCGTATAGAGGAAACTTTAATCCTAGGTCGTTTCGTAGTAATTCCTCTAATAATTATGTTAATTCCTACAACAAATCTTATGGAAATTTTAATTATATGCCCTCTTATTTTGAGACTAGTGTTAAAGAATTTATGATTTCCCAAAACAATTTCAATACTTTGCTTGAAGAAAAATTGCCTAAGATTGATGAATTGGCTAGGAACGTGGGTAGAATTTCTCTTGATGTTGATTCTTTAAAACTTAGATCTATTACACCTAAGCATGATATAAATGAGTCTCTCAAATCTATGATAATTTCCATTGATGAGTGCAAGGAAAGAACCGCTAGGATGCGTGCTAAGAAAGATTGGTTTGTAAAGGCGTGTTCTTCTAGTTTTCATGATAATAGGGATGAAGATCTAAAAGTGATTGATGTTTCTCCTATTAAATCTTTGTTTTGCAAGATGAATCTTGATAATGATGGTACTGGAGATGAGTCAACTTTATTTAAAAGGCGTCCCAATGATTCGGAGTTTTTAGATCTTGATGCAAAAATTGGTAAAAGTGGGATTGAAGAGGTCAAAACTTTACATAGCAATGAACCTACTATTTTGGATTTCAAGGAATTTAATTATGATAATTGGTCTTTAATAGATTGTATTTCCTTATTGCAATCCGTGTTAAATTCTCCTCATGCTTATAGTCAAAATAAAGCTTTTACGAAACATGTCGTTGATGCCTTAATGCAATCCTATGAAGAAAAGCTTGAATTAGAAGTTTCTACCCCTAGAAAACTTTATGATGAGTGGAAACCTGCTATTAAAATTAAGATTAAATACCATGAATTCTATGCTTTATGTGATTTGGGTGCTAGTGTTTCCACGATTCCAAAAACCTTATGTGATGTGTTAGGTTTCCGTGAATTTGATGATTGTTCTTTAAATTTGCATCTTGCGGATTCCACCATTAAGAAACCTATGGGAAGAATTAATGATGTTCTTATTGTTGCAAATAGGAATTATGTGCCCGTAGATTTCATTGTTCTTGATATAGATTGCAACCATACATGTCCTTTTATTCTTGGTAGACCTTTCCTTAGAACGATTGGTGCAATTATTGATATGAAAGAAGGAAATATTAGATTCCAATTTCCGTTGAGGAAAGGCATGGAACACTTTCCTAGGAAGAAAATTAAATTACCTTATGAATCTATTATGAGAGCCACTTATGGATTGCATACCAAAGATGATAATACCTAGATCTATTCTTGCCTTTATGCCTAGCTAGGGGCGTTAAACGATAGCTCTTGTTGGGAGGCAACCCAATTTTATTATTGTTTCTTGATTTTTGGTTCTGTTTAGTAATAATTAATTCATCTAGCTTCTGTTTAGATGTGGTTTTGTGTTTTAATTAGTGTTTGTTCCAAGTAGAACCTTTGGGAAGACTTGGGTGAAGTATTTATGATCTTGCTGTAAAAAACAGAAACTTTAGCGCTCATGAGATTAGCTTCCATTTTTTACTGCAGAGTGATTTTAGGTTGATTCTTTTTTAAGATGATTAATATAAAAATTCCTCATGTCCACCAATTTATTTCAGAATTTTTCGAGCTACAGAAGTATACGTTTGATCCAGATTACTACAGACTATTCTGTTTTTGACAGATTCTATTTTCCGTGTGTTGTTTGCTTATTTTGATGAATCTATGGCTAGTATCGGGGGGTATGAACCATAGAGAAGTTGGAATACAGTAGGTTTAACACCAATATAAATAAAGAATGAGTTCATTACAGTACCTTATGGTGGTGATTTGTTTTCTTATACTAACGGAGCTCATGAGATTTTCTGTTGAGTTTTGTGTTGTGAAGTTTTCAAGTTTTGGGTAAAGATTTGATGGATTATGGAATAAGGAGTGGCAAGAGCCTAAGCTTGGGGATGCCCAAGGCACCCCAAGGTAAAATTCAAGGACAACCAAAAGCCTAAGCTTGGGGATGCCCCGGAAGGCATCCCCTCTTTTGTCTTCGTCTATCGGTAACTTTACTTGAGGCTATATTTTTATTCACCACATGATATGTGTTTTGCTTGGAGCATCTTGTATGATTTGAGTCTTTGCTTCTTAGTTTACCACAATCATCTTTGCTGTACACACCTTTTTAGAGAGACACACATGAATCAGAATTTATTAGAATACTCTATGTGCTTCACTTATATCTTTTGAGTTAGATAATTTTGCTCTAGTGCTTCACTTATATCTTTTTAGAGCACGGTGGTGGTTTTATTTTATAGAAATTATTGATCTCTCATGCTTCACTTATATTATTTTGAGAGTCTTTTAGAACAGCATGGTAGTTTGCTTTGGCTATAAAACTAGTCCTAATACAATGAACATCCAAGATAGGTATAATAAAAACTATCATATAAAGTGCATCGAATACTATGAGAAGTTTGATACTTGATAATTGTTTTGAGATATGAAGATGTTGATATTAGAGTCATGCTAGTTGAGTAGTTGTGAATTTGAGAAATACTTGTTCTAAAGTTTGTGATCCCGTAGCATGCACATATGGTGAACCGTTATGTGATGAAGTCGGAGCATGATTTATTTATTGATTGTCTTCCTTATGAGTGGCGGTAGGGGACTAGCGATGGTCTTTTCCTACCAATCTATCCCCCTAGGAGCATGCGCGTAGTACTTCGTTTCGATAAATAATAGATTTTTGCAATAAGTATGTGAGTTCTTTGACTAATGTTGAGTCCATGGATTATACACACTCTCACCCTTCCACCATTTCTAGCCTCTCTAATACCGCGCACCTTTCACCGGTAGCATACACCCACCATATATCTTCCTCAAAACAGCCACCATACCTACCTATTATGGCATTTACATAGCCATTCCGAGATATATTGCCATGCAACTTACCACCGTTCCATTCATTATGACACGTTTCGTCATTGTCATATTGCTTTGCATGATCATGTAGTTGACATCGTATTTGTGGAAAAGCCACCTTTATAATTCTTTCATACATGTCACTCTTGATTCATTGCATCACGATACACCGCCGGAGGCATTCACATAGAGTCATATTTTGTTCTAAGTATTGAGTTATAAATTTCTGAGTTGTAAGTCAATAAAAGTATGATGATCATCATTATTAGAGCATTGAACCAAGTGAGGAAAGGATGATGGAGACTATGATTCCCCCACAAGTCGGGATGAGACTCCGGACGAAAAAAAAGAAAAAAAGAGGCCATAAAAAAAGGCCCAAATAAAAAAAGAGATGAGAGAAAAAAGAGAGAAGGGACAATGTTACTATCCTTTTACCACACTTGTGCTTCAAAGTAGCATCACGATCTTCATGATAGAGAGTCTCCTATGTTGTCACTTTCATAAACTAGTGGGAATTTTACATTATAGAACTTGGCTTGTATATTCCAGTGATGGGCTTCCTCAAAATTCCCTAGGTCTTCGTGAGCAAGCGAGTTGGATGCACACCCACTTAGTTTCTTTTGTTGAGCTTTCATACACTTATAGCTCTAGTGCATCCATTGCATGGCAATCCCTACTCACTCACATTGATATCTATTGATGGGCATCTCCTTAGCCCGTTGATATGCCTAGTTGATGTGAGACTATCTTCTCCTTTTTTTTCTCCACAACCACCATTCTATTCCACATATAGTGCTATGTCCATGGCTCACGCTCATGTATTGTGTGAAGATTGAAAAAGTTTGAGAACATAAAAAGTATGAAACAATTGCTTGGCTTGTCATCGGGGTTGTGCATGATTAAATACTTTGTGTGATGAAGATAGAGCATAACCAGACTATATGGTTTTGTAGGGATAACATTCTTTAGCCATGTTATTTTGAGAAGACATGATTGCTTTTTCAGTATGCTTGAAGTATTATTATTTTTATGTTAATATTAAACTTTTGCCTTGAATCTGTCGGATCTGAACATTCATGCCACAACAAAGAAGAATACATTGAGAAATATGCTAGGTAGCATTCCACATCAAAAATTCTATTTTTATCATTTACCTACTCGAGGACGAGTAGGAATTCAGCTTGGGGATGCTTGATACGTCTCCAACGTATCTATAATTTTTGATTGTTCCATGCTATTATATTATCTGTTTTGGATGTTTAATGGGCTTTACTATGCACTTTTATATTATTTTTGGGACTAACCTATTAACCGAAGGCCCAGTGCAAATTGCTGTTTTTTGCCTATTTTAGTGTTTCGCAGAAAAGGAATACCAAACAGAGTCCAAACGGAATGAAACCTTCGGGAGAGTTATTTTTGGAACAAACGCAATCCAGGAGACTTGGAGTGGACGTCAAGAAAGAAACGAGGAGACCACGAGGCAGGAGGGCGTGCCCAGGGGGGTAGGCACGCCCTCACCCTCGTGGGCCCCTCATGGCTCCACCGACCTACTTCTTTCGCCTATATATACTCATATACCCTAAAAACATCCGAGAGCACCATGAAACCCTATTTCCACCGCCGCAACCTTCTGTACCCATGAGATCCCATCTTGGGGCCTTTTCCAAGCGCTCACGAGGGGGAATCGATCATGGAGGGCTTCTACATCAACACCATAGCCTCTCCGATGATGTGTGAGTAGTTTACCACAGACCTTCGGGTCCATAGTTATTAGCTAGATGGCTTCTTCTCTCTCTTTGGATCTCAATAAAAAGTTCTCCTCGATCTTCTTGGAGATCTATTCGATGTAATCCTTTTTGCGGTGTGTTTGTCGAGATCCGATGAATTGTGGGTTTATGATCAAGATTATCTATGAACAATATTTGATTCTTCTCTGAATTCTTTTATGCATGACTTAATTATCTTTGCAAGTCTCTTCGAATTATCATTTTGGTTTGGCCTACTGGATTGATCTTTCTTGCAATGGGAGAAGTGCTTAGCTTTGGGTCCAATCTTGCGGTGTCGTTTCCCGGTGGATGTTAGGGCAGCAAGGCACGTATTGTATTGTTGCCATCGAGGATAAAAAGATGGGTTTTATATCATATTGCTTGAGTTTATCCCTCTACATCATGTCATCTTGCCTAATGCGTTACTCTGTTCTTATGAACTTAATACTCTAGATGCATGATGGATAGTGGTTGATGTATGGATTAATAGTAGTAGATGTAGAACCGTTTCGGTCTACTTGTCGCGGACGTGATGCCTATATACATGATCATGCCTAGATATTCTCATAACTATGCGCTTTTCTATCAATTGCTCGACAATAATTCGTTCACCAACCGTAAATTATGCTATCTTGAGAGAAGCCACTAGTGAAACCTATGGCCCCCAGGTCTATTTTCCATCATATTATTTTCCTATCAATTTACTATTCCTTATGTCTTTTCTTTGCAATCTTTACTTTCCAATCTATATCATAAAAATACCAAAAATATTTATCATATTATCTCTATCAGATCTCACTTTTGCAAGTGGTCGTGAAGGGATTGACAACCCCTTTATCGCGTTGGTTGCAAGGTTCTTATTTGTTTGTGTAGGTACGAGGCGACTTGTGTGTAACCTCCTACCGGATTGATACCTTGGTTATCAAAACCGAGGGAAATACTTACGCTACTTTGCTACATCACCCATTCCTCTCCAAGGGAAAACCAACCCATGCTCAAGAGGTAGCATCCAGTCACTCGTTAAAGAGCAACACAGCTAGCCAATTTCTGTGGGCACTTTGCATTTGTCCCTATATCTGAACCCAAGAAAGTTGATGAAGCCTTCATGGAACATGAATGGATTCAAGCTATGCAAGAAGAGCTTCAACAGTTTGAGCTGAACAATGTCTGCGAGCTAGTGAAGCGTCCTGATCCTTGCAAGCACAATATCACTGGAACCAAATGCATATATCGCAACAAACAAGATGAGCATGGTCAAGTCGTCAGAAACAAGGCTCGTCTCGTTACTCAAGGTTACACCCAAGTTGAAGGGATTGACTTCGATGAAACATTTGCTCCTGTGGCTAGGCTTGAAGCCATTCGCATAGTGCTTGCCTATGCCAACCACAACAACATTGTTCTGTACAAAATGGATGTAAGGAGTGCCTTCCTCAACGACAAAATTGAAGAAAAAGTGTATGTTTCACAACCACCTAGTTTTGAAGACCCAAAGCGTCCTGACATGGTATACAAGCTCAACAAGGCACTGTATGGCCTCAAACAAGCACCTCGCGCTTGGTATGACACACTCAAAGACTTCCTTAAGAGCAAAGGCTTCAAACCTGGTTCTGTAGATCCCACTCTCTTCACTAAGACATATGATGGTGAACTGTTTGTATGACAAATCTATGTGGATGACATTATCTTCGGCTGCACTGACAAGAGATACAGTGATGAGTTTAGGCATATGGTGCAAGAGCAATATCATATGCCCATGATGGGTGAGCTGAAATTCTTCCTTGGTCTTCAAATCCGTTAGCAGAGCAATGGCATCTGCATTTCACAAGAAAAATATCTCAAAGATTACCTGATTATGCTGGTGACAAGGTTGACCGCAAGTTCGCATTAGGAACATGTCACTTTCTTGGATGATCTCTTGTCTGTTAGTCTTTAAAGAAGCAGAACTGTGTATCCCTCTCTACTGCTGAATCTGAATACATTGCTGCTGGATCTTGCTGCACTCAGCTTCTATGGATGAAGCAAACTCTCAAGGACTATGGCATCCACCTGAAGCATGTCCACTCTACTGCGACAATGAAAGCGCCATCAAGATTGCCAACAACCTAGTTCAACACTCGAAGACAAAGCACATTCAGATCCGTCATCACTTTCTCAGAGATCATGTCATGAAGGAAGATATTGATATCATTCACGCCAACACCAAGAGCAATTGGCGATATCTTCACAAAGCCCTTGGATGAGAAAAGGTTTTGCAAGTTGCGGTGTGAGCTAAATATCTTAGAATCCTCAAATGTCCTGTGATTGGACACACATCCTAACGCTTATGCATGTTGATGACTTAGATGTACAACATACAAAGTAAGTATATCTTCAATCAATAAAGACATACACTCTAAGTGTGAATATATTAACACAGAATTTGACTTCAGAGCGCCATGATAATTGTGCGTCGTGTCTGGGTCTAATACTTTCTATACGGTGGGTAACGCCACCACCAAACTTTCTCGAAGATTTTCTTCTGGCGTCATAAACACTATTTTGATCACGGGATCAGAATAATATTCTGATCAGAACCTGAACTGCCTGAGTAACGCGCGTGAACTACCCTCTGTACGAACCCGACCTTCGGGCTATCTTCGCAACCGTGTCTCCCCGCGCGAATTATTCTGGTTAGTTGTGTTCTATATGATGTTAGTGTAATCTAGAAACGTTTTTTAGCAACTAAATACCCATTTTAAATAGGAATCTCGCTCGTTGCCGGATTTTTCTCTCGGTTTGTGATGAAATTGCATTTTTTGCAATTTTACTGCCTGAGTTGTTCGACCTGAACTTCTCCCAGTGCTAGGTTGAACTTCCGCCAACATTGTCCAAATGGGACTTGCGATATACCATTCGAAAGCTATGGACACAAGTATCATGACCCAAGTTGATTTTTTGATAAAATGTAAGCGGTTTAAGAGCAGTTTTGAAAATGGTTTTTTCTTCACACAAAAAACGTGAATCGTATTTTCGATCGCATTTCTAAACCGTTTTTCGGAATGAGGCAAATAGTATGTCGTTGGAAAGCTATTGTAAAACTGGTACTTCCACATGTTGAAAGTTTTCTATAATTCTTTATGGTTGAAGAGTAATTTGGAAAATCATAAAATTTTGTATACCAAACAGCCGAGTTTGTATTTTCGATGTCATTTATAAACGGCTAATCCAATTGAGGCAAATGATATGGCATTGGAAAGCTTATGAAAATGCGCTACTTTATCTTGTTGAAAGTTTTTTCTAATTTTGAATGGTTTAAAAGTAATTTAGCAAACGATACAAGTTCCACCGAGTTCGTATTTTCGAGCTAATTTTTTAACCTTACGTCTGAATGCAGCAAATGATATGGCGTTGGAAAGCCTGAGGAAATGCGAAATTTTTTGGTATATATTATTTCTCTCAATTCGTTATGATTTTTTGTCAACTTTGAAAATGGCTAAAAACGTGTTTTCACTGTAATTTTTACAGCTTTATCGGAATGGGGCAAATAATATACCATTCAAAAGCTATGAAAAATGCGAAACTTTTTCATGTTGATGGTTTTCTCTGATTCCTAGCCGTTTTCAAGTAATTTAGAAAATGGAAGGATCATTCGTTCTACCTTTATCGCGAAATAGATTCTTCAAAAATGCACCGCGTGAAGAACTTGAACTTCTCGGCATGTTTACTTGAACTTCACTCTGTTTTTCAGGTGGTTTTTTTTGCTCGTAGCTCTCCATCCACTCACCGGAACACTCACCGGAATCGAGCAAGTGATATACCGATGAAAAGCTGCTGTAAACATGCAACTTTCACGTGTTGATCGTTTTTTCATACTCGCGATGATTTTAAAAGTTTTTCATCTAAAATTCATTCACAGTAGTAGTTAACTTCCTACTGTTTTCACGTTGAACTTCTGTGACGTATTTTCGTTTGTAAGTTTCTCATCCATTCGCTAGTGTTACATAAATGATATTCCTTTTGTACAAACCACTCTTAGAATAATTTTTCTAACTTTCTCTGACGGAGGACTTGAACTTATAACAATAAAACTTTTAGTCTTTGCTTTTTTATTCTTTTTTTAATACAAAATGCACACCGTGTAGTACGTGAACACCTGGCAGTTATCAATCTGAACTTCTCTCGGTTACATGAAAATATCTGAGTTTTTTATGAATATGAATATGAATTTATTAATCCTTTTTTATGAAATTTTGAAGCGCTCTATTATTAAAAGTTGAACTTCTTGTTATTTAATTTTTGAACTTCTTTTTTCCATTCTTTAATAGCGAGGAAAATCTGACTTTTCAATAATCATCGAACTTCTCCATTTTTTTAATATGGACTTCCTGGTTTTATTTCTTAATCTTTTGTGAAATTTTGAAGCGCTCTATTATTAGAAGTTGAACTTCTTGTTATTTAATTTTTTAAATTCTTGTTTGCATTCTTTAATAACGAGGAAAATTTGAGTTTTCTATAATCATCGAACTTCTCCATCCTTTTAATATGGACTTCCTGGTTTTATTTATTAATCTTTTTATGAAATTTTGAAGCGCTCTATTATTAAAAGTTGAAATTCTTGTTATTTAATTTTTGAACTTCTTGTTTCCATTCTTTAATAACAAGGGAAATCTGAGTTTTCTATAATCATCGAACTTCTCCATCTTTTTAATATGGACTTCGTGGTTTATTTCTTAATATCTTTTATGAAATTTTGAAGCGCTCTATTATTAAAAGTTGAACTTCTTGTTATTTAATTTTTGAACTTCTTGTTTCCATTCTTTATTAACGAGGAAAACCTTGCCTTTTTATTCATTTTTCTCATATTAAACACACACACCATGTAGTACATGAAATTTTTTCCGTTTTTATAATTTGAAATTTTTTATTTTCTTTTTGAAATTTTGCTCCTAAATAATAACAGATCTTCTTTGTGAATTGAGAGAATTGTTTCAAAACGCAAAAAAATAATTTCTTTTTTTAAAACTTCCCCAGACATAGCACTTGAACTTCTTTCGACAAACCTTTTAAGATTCTATTTTTCTATACTTTTTCTTTCTCACTTGAAATGCATTCCTTGCAGTACTTGAACTTCTCGTTGTTTTCACTATGAAATTCGGTTGCATACGTTGAATTACACACAATTGAAGGTCGGACGTCATTTTTTGCCATTTTAAAAAAATGTAATTGGAGGTCGGACGCCCCGCAAAATAAATTCTGAACTGTCCACGGAGGTGCACGTGAACTTCTTGCAACAAATCTGAGTTTTTTATATACTTCGACTTATCTGTTATTTTGAATTGAACTTCTTAGTCTTATTCTTAGAAAAAATATGTTTTCAAATAAGTATCAAACATTTTTTAAATTGAACCTCACACATTTATTTTTCCTAGATATGGAAAGAATTTGAGTTTTCCGTAAACATCAAAGTACTCCTCTTATTTTAATTTGAACTTCTTCAATTTTATTCTTTAGTGACGAACATAAAGTTGTCTTTTTTATAAATATTGAACTTCTCTATTTCTATAATTTGGACTTCTTGGTTTATTTCAAATACTTTCCTTTTCCATTTGATCATCTAAATACACGGTGAACCTCTTTCAGAAGAATTCTTGAACTTTCCCGGGCCGAGCACTTGAACTTCTAGCAACTAAACTTTTAGACTTTGCCTTTTTATTGTATTTTTCTAATACGAAAGACACACCGTCGGTGTCAAAACTGGCGGATCTCGGGTAGGCGGTCCCGAACTGTGCGTCTAGGCGGATGGTAACAGGAGACAAGGGACACGATGTTTTTACCCAGGTTCGGGCCCTCTCGATGGAGGTAAAACCCTACTCCTGCTTGATTAATATTGATGATATGGGTAGTACAAGAGTAGATCTACAACGAGATCAGAGAGGCTAAACCCTAGAAGCTAGCCTATGGTATGATCGTTTTTTGTCCTACGGACTAAAACCCTCCGGTTTATATAGGCACCGAAGAGGGTTAGGGTTACACAGAGTCGGTTATAATGGTAGGAGATCTACATATCCGTATCGCCAAGCTTGCCTTCCACGCCAAGGAAAGTCCCATCCGGACACGGGACGAAGTCTTCAATCTTGTATCTTGATAGTCCAGGAGTCCGGCCAAAGGTCATAGTCCGGCTATCCGGACACCCCCTAATCCAGGACTCCCTCAGTAGCCCCTGAACCAGGCTTCAATGACGACGAGTCCGACGCACATATTGTCTTCGGCATTGCAAGGCGGGTTCCTCCTCCGAATATATCATAAAAGATTTTGAACACAATGATAGTGTCCAGCTCTGCAAAATAAGTTCCACATACCACCGTAGAGATAATAATATTTACACAAGTTCAATCTGCTGACGTATTCCGCAGCATGATATCACACCATGGCCAAGCCTTTATTCGAATAGTTTTTACTGTCCCACCTCAGCGCGTTTAGCGAGGCGGTTTCCTTGGCACGTCTTGTCAAAGCAGAGATCGTGTCCCCTTATTTCGGGATTCTCATCAATACGGGCGTGGGTAACCCAACCGCGCCATTGATTACGACGCCTGAGAGATAAGCGAGTTTTATCAGGCCGGTGGGGACGCATAGCTTTGTCCGTCCATATAAGGGGATAAGGATCCACTTTCCACACACGCCTTCTTCCGCCTTTGCACATCCATTTCCGTACACTCGAGCTCTAGCGCCCAAGTCCACACATCCCACCTCAACCTTCTCCAACTATGTCCGGAGCCGGAGGCAAGTGGATGGCCTCCTCCGTCACGGAGGGGCACATCAAAAAGCTGCGAAAGGCCGGATACTTGTCCGACGACATCGCACATCGGCTCCCCGACAAGGGGTAGCTCATCCCCACCCCCAGGCCCCATGAGAGGGTGGTGTTCCTCCCCCACTTCCTCCGCGGACTAGGGTTTCCACTTCACCCATTTGTCCGGGGGCTCATGTTCTACTATGGCCTAGATTTCCACGATCTGCCCCGAATTTCATCCTCAACATCTCAGCGCTCATCGTCAGGTATGCGAGGCCTTCCTCTCAGATCCAGCCCCACTTCGCTTATGGTGAAGACCTTCAATGTCAAGCCAAGGTAGTGGGCGGCCGCCAAGCGGAGTGCGGAGGTGCCATGGTGGGCAAGATGGCCAACGTCCTATGGCTCGAGGGCTCCTTCATGGAGACCATAAAGGGGTGGCAATCGGGGTGGTTCTACATCACCGAGCCGCGCGACTCTAAATGGGCGGGGGCCCCAGAATTCTGATCTGGCTTCACAACACGGCTCACCTCATGGAAAGAGACGGGCCTGACATGGGGTAATTCGGAAGAGCTGACCGGACTCCAAACCTGCATCCGAAACGTAGTGGACAAGAAGCTCAAGCTTGTCAACGTAGTCCAGGTTATGCTCATCCGCCGGATCCTCCCATGCCAGCAACGGGCCTTCAACTTGTGGGAGTTTGATCCGGCACAGCACCGAACCTTGAGCCGGCTCTTCGACACTACGTACGAAGATGCCTGGAAGGTGTTGTTCAAGGGCGCCGAGGCTCCCGCATCCGCTATCGAAGATCGTGGATTCAGCTCGCGGCATCAAGCCAGCGAGGTAAGCTATTTTACCCTTTACGGGACTCTTTTTTCATAGTTTGACTCTATGCGGGATCTAAAACTCCCTCACCTTTGACAGGACTGGCAGAAGACGTCCGGACAGGTTGACTATCCAGCTCCCTTGCCAGAAGAACCAGCGGACGCCCAATTGACTGCGCTGCTGGTTCCGACAGCTTACGTGGTGCCGGAGAAGAAGGCCAAGAATAAGGCCACGAGAACTCGAAGGAGTTCCCGGTGCCAGGTGTTGTCGGACTCATCGTCTGATGACTCCGAGGCAGACTCCTCCCACGAAGACGAGGAGGAGAAAAAGAGGCCTCTTCCCCAGCGGGGGGTGAGAAGAAAAGGAAGGCCGCCCCAACTGGGGAGGCCGGAGGGTCCAAGAAGGGAAGGACCCATCCTTCGGACTACGCCGCCAACGCCGACGACGGCGAAGAGGAGTGGCCACTGATGACCAAGCCCCTGGCGAAATCGTAAGTGTCCGGACACCAGAATAACTCATGGCGTTCCATTTGTCGCAAAGCATCTTCTAACGCAGAATATAACCATGCAGCCCGCCCAAGGACGGGCTTGACGTTTCGACGAGCGGCTCCCTGGATTCGTCGGATGTGAATAGCACCTCACTTCCGACCACCTCGTCTCCTCCCGCCGGGATGACACCGAGGTGGAGTCCCAAAAGGCCCAGCCAGAGGAGGTGGCTCGAGGCGCCGCAAGGCGACCTCCGGACTCGGCGTAAAGGGATAAAACCCGAAGGGCCGTAAGTCGACCTCGTGTCGGACTCGCATCGAACCTTCATGGTTCCGAGTCCGGCACGATCCTTCGTAAGAAGGGCAAGACTGTGACGCCGGTGACCTTCGGCCCAACGGAGGCGCCGGATAATTTGATGGAGGCGCTTAACGGCGCTTCCATCGACGAGGAGCACCGCATCATTATGAGTGTGGTGATCCGAAAGTTCATCCGCCAAGAGCGGGCTGATCAAGCTCGTCGAGCCTTCTAACAGGCTTTGAGGTATGTATTTTAAGATATGTAAAAATATTACCGCATAGACAGTAGCCCCTGATGCTCAGTTTGGTGTTCGGAAAAGAAAAAGCTGAACTGAGGATCTAAAAGATATACGCAGGAGTATAACATAAGTATGTCAATATGGGAATGCAGGTTGCACTGCTGACCTCTGCCAAGACCGATCATGGAGGTTGATGCATTGAAGCGAGCCTCGAAGGTCCGAGAACGAGCTTGGACTTGCCAAAAAGCAGCTCGAGGACAAGGAAGGTAAGTAATACCTTATGGGAGTATTTAAAAGATGTGGTTGCAAAAAATGACAGGAATAACGTGAATACTGCAGGGGCCACGAACGAGGTGGCGACCCGGAAGGAAGCGGTGTCCAAGGCCGAAAGTAATGCGGCCGCGGAGCGCATCGAGCGAGAGAAGCAGGAGGCGCGGTTGGCGGAGGTGCGGCAAGAGCTCCGTGCTCGTGGAAAAACACGAGTTTGGAGCGTGACTCAAAGACTCGAGAGTCAGAGCTCGCCTCGCCCTTGAGAGCGCCTAAAGCCGCTAAGGCCAAGCCCAAAAGCCCTCCGAAATTGAGGCGATGAAGAAAATAGCGGCGGTAAGGCATTCTTTATGCAAAGCAAGCATGTGAAAGTGAATTATATATTACTTACCCGAATCCGAGCTCTCCAGAGCATTCGCAGATCTGCCCTTGATGTGTCCGATGCTGCCGATTCTACCGAGCCGAGGAGGGAAGCTCGACGGAGAAGGTGTTCGTCTCAAGATGCCGAGGCGGACACCCGTGCCCTTAAGCGACCAGTTGAAGCAGTTGGTCGAGCTCCATAAGGTGGCCGAACAGGCCATGAAGGGCCTCATAGTTTGGCTGTGGCCTAAGGAAGCCATGCCTGGGAGCTACTTCGGGCTGGTGAGGCGGCTGGTGGACGCCTGTCCATGGGTTGAAGTCGTCAAGCGCTCCGTCTGCATCGAAGGTGCCTGTAGGGCCCTTTCCTGTGCTAAGGTGGACTGGGGAAAGATGGATGCTGAGAAGCTTGTGACGGACGGACCACCACCGGGCAATGAGCATCGCAAGCCTGAAATGTATTATGAGGGCGTCCTGAAGGGTGCCCGCATTATAGCGGGTGAATGCTCTAAAGATGCAATTTTTTAGTAGACTCGCATTTGTTATCCTGTACGCTGAAAACTTGTTCATATGCGCTAAGCAACACTTTTCAATTTAAAATATTACCTTCTGTGCGGCCGTGTATTAAATTTGAGAGATGGCGAGTCGTCGGCTACAGCCCCCATGCCACGAGTGCTAGGGTGTTCGGGATAAACTTGAGCGCTCTTGTTCCCATTCTTGGGTCCTTCGAGGGAGGCGCTCAACGCAACGAACAAGGCAACCGGACTATAATGCTTGAACACTCTCCCTTAGCCATAGAATTCTATAATTTTAAATTTCGGCGAAGCCCCTGGTATTCGGAAGACCGATTTCGGGGCGCTATCCATGCCTAGGCTGGACAATGCCGACTCCTCGCTCTAAGCGGCATAAGTCTTTAGGTACTTGAAAACCTCTCGAATAGCGACCGGCTCTCGCCCTATCATGGCGGTCAGTTTTAGCTTTCTCCAATGAGGTGCTTAACCCAGCTCAACCGAGGCACAATCACAGTGGTTCTCCCAGCGCTGCCTTAGCCGATATAACGGAACATAAGGTACCAAAACATGGGTGCCGGGCAAACCCAACTATTGACCCAAGACATGATTCGGAGCCGATGCATATAATGCTATAAGTTCGGGGTGCCGCACTTGTGAAAGTGTTCGGACTTATCACACCATATTGTGGGGTACTTAAGCCCTCGGTGTATTGCCCGTACTAAAGTGTACGGTTGCACAATGTCATAACCGAACATATATATATATAGAAAAGGGAATGCAATAATAGGCGAAGCTATGTATTGTTTATTCAAAAGGGCTGCGATGAAGAGCGAGAACGATACAAATAGTGCGATAAGAAAGGGACGGGACTTTTTAACATGTCCCCCTCCAGGGGTAAGCTGCGGGATGGTATGTAAAACATGTCTACTGCTCGTAATAGAGACCACCTGGACACTCGACGTAGCTTTCTGCTTCCCTGGCTGTTGGATCGTGTGTTCGGCGATTCTACTGCCGGACAGGGCTTCGTGAGAGCGGAGTCCTGAAAGTAAAAAAGAAAAAAGAATGACACAATCGGGAGCCCCTGGTGCGGTTGAGCCGCGTTCTGGGCATGCCGTGGTCGTGCCTGTCAGGACCCCGATTCCAAGTCACATTGATCTAGCCAGTAACACCTCATATCACTTTGCGGCCTCACACACGGTATTCCCACGGGTGTCGCCTTACCATGGCCCGGGACCGTTTGCGCCTTTTGGCTCACGTATATGATAGTGTCGCTAGCATCCATATGACAGAGAACCCGGGCCGACATGGCTAGTCGTGGACCCAAAGCGGCACTAACCCATGGGGACAGGCATACATGGATCACATCGAGCATGTCGGTCAGCAGTGTGAATCCGGCTATAGCACTGGCTAACAGACTCCGGGAACCCGGCTGTGCAGTGCTAGGCAGACTCGAATGCCACCGCATGACATTTCCCATGCAGACCACGAAACGGTGAAACACATGACGGCCAGTCAAGTGTCCAGAGCAGTAGTCTTTGGCTAGCAGGACTCCGTGAACCGGGCTGTAGCGGACTACTATCGCTCATGAAGCACTAGACTACATTCCCCATATGAGAGGCTGCCAAGGATAAACAACTAGATTGTCGGATCCCACACATACCAAGCATTTCAAACATACACACAATATGCTCAATATGTGTAAATACAACATGGCATCACAACATACCTCTACGACTCAAATATTTATTCATTAGGCTCCGAGGAGCGAGATATTACAAACATGGGTCTCATGACCCAACATTCAAAAGCATACAAGTCAAAGCACAAACGGAAGCTTAACATGTCTGAGTACAGACATCTACAAATGAAAAAGGCTGAGAAGCCTGACTATCTACCAGATCCTGCCGAGGGCACAAGATCGTAGCTGAGGTAACAAGCTAAACGTCGAAGTCCACGCGGAACTACTAGCGAGACTGACGTCTCTCTGCAAAACATAAAATAAGAAAACGTGAGTACAAATGTACTCAGCAAGACTTACATCAGAACTAACTACATATGCATCATTATCAACAAGGGGGGTGGTGGAGTTTAACTGCAGCAAGCCAGCTTTGACTCGGTGGCTATCCTAAACTATGATTGCAAGTAACTCTTTTGAGGTGGCGCACACGAGTCCACATATTCACCATATCAATACACCACTATGGATTTGCTCCCGTCTCCCACGAGAACGCCATCCATAGCACTCGCTTATCTTGCGCATTTTAGAGTATCCACTTTCACTTGTCTATGAACTGATATAGGCAACCCGAAGTCCTTTACATGAACACGGCTATTCGAATAGATCATATTAACCTGCAGGGTGTACTTCTTCACACACGCTCACCACTTATCGCCATTAACACGACATGTACTCGCAACCTTCAAGCGAAGCCCAATGAGGGTGTCAGCCACGGCCTACCTAAACACTCAAGTCCCTAGTCCAGGTTTATCACCTATTCGGGTTCCATCCGCAGGAGTCCGGCCGAGGTTTCCACTAACGGCCCCGAATGATGTGTGGAGGGTTCCCGAGATACCAAACGGGCATTCGGTACACCGGGCCACGGTGTATCTACCGCATCATAGCCCACCCCTAGGGTCAGCACTACGCACGGCCTCCAACACATATCCTACAAACACCAGAAACTAGTTGCAACTCCTGGACAGAGAACAAGGGTGGTTAAGAAGCCGAGAGAGTCAATTAAGGATCCCAATGTGTGGTAGTAACTGTTTCATAGATCACAAACACAGAACTCAGTTCCTAAGGACGGCCTCAATGAGACAACCCACCATGTACTCCTACATGGCCTCTCACCGCTACCTTTACCAAATCGTGTTCACACACTTAGCTCACGCACAGTAGGACAAGTTCACACACCATTCCAATTCATTACCGATGAATCAGACCTGACTCAACTCTAAGCAGTAGCAGACATGGCAAACAAGCATGAATGAGTAGGCACAACAGGGCTCAAACAACTCCTACTCATGCTAGTGGGTTTCATCTAATTACTGTGGAATGACAGGTCATGCAGAGGATAAAAGGGGTTCAGCTACCGCAGCAAGTAACATATGAATCGTTGTTGTCCTAATGCATTAAAAGAGAGCAGGAGCGAGAGAGTGGGATTATATCGGAATGAACAAGGGGGTTTTGCTTTCCTGGCACTTCTGAAGATAATATAGTTCTTCATCGGTGTCATCGAACTCATCGTCGAACGTCGTCTACTGAGAGGGGACAATCACCGGCAAACAAGGAAGAACACCATCAATGCAATGCACAATATGATGCATGATCATGACATGGCAATATGTTGTTAATTGGGCTAATGCAACTAGCACCAAGGTTAAATGAAGTTGGTTTGAACCTTAGGTTCAAATTCAAACTTCATATGTGAAGGTTTAAATGCCATTATATGATTTGTCTTAAACATGAGCTATAAGTTGTTCTAACATGCATGAAAACAGTACATATGGATAGTTTAGATTTTTCTGATCATTTTTCATATATAACTTATTTCCATTGGAGTTATAGATTATTTTCTATGAATTTTAGAAGTTCTAACCATTTTCTGGAATTTCCAAATCATTTAGAATTAGAAATAATCCAGAAAATGATTATCACATACCGACGTCGATGTGACGTCAGCAGGTCAACAGGTCGGGTCCAGGTCAAACCTGGCACGTGGGTCCCGCGTGTCAGTGTCATTAGTTTAACTAACTAAATTAACATTAGATTAACTCCTAATCTATGGTTGACTAGGGACGGGGCCCACAAGGTCAAATGGGTCAAACCCGCCGGCGACTAACCGCCGGCGAGGTCCGAGACGGCGGCGATGCACGGAATCGCAGCACAGGCCACGGTTCGAGGCGCGGATGGCACCGTTGGAACCCCGAGCCTCGTCCGCGTCGGCTGGTGCTTGTGGGGTCGCCGGAGACGACCTAGATCGACGGCGGTGTCCGCTTCCGCGGCGGCCGGAGTTCGGTGAAGACGGACAGCGTGCTACGGTGCACGGTAGGACGAGTGGGTAGGTGTTCTGGGTTCCTGGGAACGTGCTGAGGACGAAAACATTCTCGGACGCGACGGCTGCGGGCTCTAGCCACGGCGGCGACATGACCGGCGGCGAGCAAGCTTTCGGGCAGGGTGGTGGAGCTAGCTAGGGCGCACGAACGGCAGAGAAAAGAGAGGGGGAGGATGCGGCAGCTCACAGGGTGGAGGGAGAGAGGGTCAGTGGACTCGGGAAGGCGCTGAAGACGGCGAATCGGAGTCGGCGATCGCCGGCGGCCGAGGTTGAAGACGATGGTGTGGAGGCGATGCAGAGCTTCCCGGCTCGCGTGGCTCGGCAGGAGGAACGGGTGCATCATGTCGATTCTTCTGGAAGCTACTACGAGGCGAGGGGAGCACGGTGGCTGTGGCAAACGGCGTCGGCGATGACGAGCTCCGCTCGGGCGCGTGCAGGGAGAGAGCATAGAAGGGGGAGATCGTTCGGGAGAGAGTGAGAGGGGGCCAGGGGCTGCGTGGCGCTCGGGGACGACTCCAGGGCGCCAGGGAGGCCAACAGGGAGGCAGGAGGTGGCCACGGGTGGCTGTGCGCGCCGTACGCAGCTGCTTCTCCTCCTGGCAGAGGAGGAAGACGACAGGAGCTGCAGTGGTGGGCTGGGTTGCCAGAGAGGCCTGGCCAGGTGGGCTGCCTACTGGGCCGCAGGTAAGGCCAGGTCAGTTCTCTCTCTCTCTCTAATATTTCTCTTTTCTATTATTCTGTAATCTTTGTGGCTTTTCTAAAAATACCTAGACCCTTTCAAAAATCACCAAACTGTACATGGCCACTGTATAGAATGTATCCAACATGGAACATCTCAGTTTAGGATTATTTGAGCATTTAAAATAATTTATAGTACTTAAATGCCCAGATGCAAATAAGTAATGATTTAATTCAAAAATCCAGAATGGCCTAGGAAAATGTGCACCATTTTTGGGAGAGGTTCTAGACCAATTCAAAAATGATGAACTTTTGTGAAGGGCATTCTGGGTTCATTGAAATGTTTTTCAGTTGAACCTGGTATTTTCAGGGGGGTGCTGGGGGTTTCTGACATCCGCATTTCAAGTTTATTAAATTTAAACATGATGACATGAATGCTTATGCAGATTCAGGCAAGGACTAAGCTAGGGCTGTGACAACTCACCCCCACTAAACAAGAATCTCGTCCCAAGATTCAAGACGTGAGGTAAGAAGACAGAGGGGACACTAGCTAACACGAACTTGTCGATCCAATTTCCCTTCCCGAAGATGTTGGTTCATTGGTCCAATTGAACTTGACATCCTTGCTTTCGAGATCTTCATCCAACACGATGGCGACAAAAAGAATACTCTATAGGAAACGATCTCCTCGAAGATCGAGCACTCAAGATCAACTCATGGAATGAGATGTTGAAACATCTCGAGTTGAGACACAAAACACATCGAGAGGGATGGAAGAACAAACGACGGGGTTGATTGGTGGGCAACAATTCCACGCTTAGAAAGATGGTGGACGGTGCCAAGGTGGCGAGGACATATTTGCCATGATCCCATAACGGGGCACCTCGAGAAAGGTGACTCGTTGGACTGTTCCTTTAAGTGGCAAAAAGAATTACTTTTGATCCCTAGATCATTGGAACTCTTCATACCAGCTTAAGGCAATTTACAATTGATTGACTGAAAGAGCTCAAAGAAATGGCATACTCGGATTAGAATGGATGATATGGACTACCTTGTTGAAGACAACGCAATGGATGACTTTTGCTTATCATCGGAAATGGATGGGACCGATGGTAGGACCACTTTCAAGATGATCCTGGACAACAACTGCTGAGAAGGGCAGCCCATGGAAAATTGGCACGATGGGATGCAAGCTGGGAACAAAATGCAAATGTTGGGAATGTTCCAACCATCATATCTGCCTGAGATTCAGGTCTGGTTAGAAACAGGATACTTCAGACTCACATGTCTGAAAGAAAAGTTGCAACACAAATCGATTTAGATGACGCTATGCGAGATTCTCGGATATGAACTACGATAGCAAGCTCCAAAACATGAGCTTGTTCTGCTACATACATGTGAGCATGTTGTCCAAGACAAGAATGACCACATAGTAGTCTTATCATAAAACACTACCGAGTTCAGGTGGGGAACCATCATCGAGGATATCGAAGTCTTTATGCAAGTCCATGGATTAGATCCCAAGCATAGACTTCTTTTCCTTGAACAAGTCAATCAGTGGCTTGGTGTGCTAGGAATACATATAGAACGAAGGTTGCAAGTCTCCAGACTACAGAATACTTCACACATATGCATGACTGATTTGGGATGATTCCAAAGGAAACAAAACAAACCTTTCTCAAATTCATGGCGGAAACTTACACCTAACGCACATGAATTCGAGGAAGTCACTTCTTCCATCCAAGCATAGGCTTCATGAACGGCACACAAAGGCATTGCTTACAAAGTTTCCAACACTAAGTTGATGTTCAACATGAATCATGGGGGAGACAAAATGCTGCTGATGGGCTCAACAACAACTCATCGGGATTTCCATATCACTGGACTTCCACCATCATGTGAACACGGTGATAGCATTGGTCAGGCCAAAAGATATAATGGTGTATGCCTGAGGGATCAACCACGAGTAAGACAACATTATGAATATCATTTGTTCTAACTTGACTTGACGATAGCCCATACTCAAGTCAAAATTTTGGCAAGACAACAGAGCCAACAACTGATCACGAGGACTGATCAATGGAGATATCATCTTTCTTCAACACACACACACTAGGATATCCCTTGGAGATGAACTAAGTCAGGTAAGCTTTTATCTTCCAACTCTCCAAGTTGTTGTCTAGCTTAACCGACTAGCTCAGGGGTATCCAACACAGATTCTTGGAGAATGGCTGGTTTAGAGAATAACCAACTTGATCACGAACCCAACATAGCGGTCAGGTGACAACCTGGTGATACCTCCGAGAAGATATTCGGAAGTCACGAACCACCGATATATTACTAGGCTCGAGAACAATCTTGCTTTTCAGGGCAAGATGATATGATCCAAAGAGTGAGGAATTGGCACAGTCCTAACTCATTGATCGAAGAGTGCACCGGAAATAAGGACTAGATAGCATGATCAATCTTAGGATGATGATTTAATAACCAACACGCTAAGAATGAGAATATTGTCCATTTACTACTAAGCAACATGGTTGCTAGAAGTATTGATTTCACACATCACAGTTCACTTGTCGGCTTTCCGGTTACGACAACACGGGACCGAGGAATGAATAATGATAGCGAGAGGTATCACTGCGGCAGGAATCCATAAGCGGTGGTGCAATTCTCATGAAATTCTTGACATAAAGATGGTAACACTCCAAGGTAGAACAGAACAAAGCTGGATTGGCATTTGATCTGCGGAATACAACTGCTTTGACCCAATCCTAGAAATGGACAAGGTACTGGAGTTTGTTTCTCCTAGTCATTTCAGAATAGAATGGCTCGACGGACCACAAGAATAATAGGCATCGATGGACACGGTTGCACAACTACTCCTGTCTATCAATTGATAGACGAGGGTCAGAAGACAACCAAGAGGGACAACTCAAGGAACATATGTTTTTCTGAGTTGTGGATGCATAGACTAGTATGTCGAGCGAAGCTCAACATTTCTTCCGGATAACCCATGCGGAAAGGTTGAGCTGGCAGAGTCACAATATAAAATGAAGAACTCATCAAGAGCACTCCTGTTGTGACCTTTTGATCCAACAAACTTCTGCCATAAGCGGTTCGTAGTATTTGGAAGAAAAAAGTACCACGGACGTCGAAGACTAATGCCAAGGTTACTAATAACCTAAGGGAGCTAGCAATTACTATCAACATGAGGTAAGTAGGGTGAATCTCGGGTTCAAGAACCCAGGAATGGAATACCTACTACTAAATGGCATCACAGGATGCTTTCGAGAATAGTGGCCAGAATCATCACACGGGGAACACAAAACATGGCTAGTTACTAGGTGACTCCCTAAACACCTAGGGTCATAATAATAACTCCAACATATATGTCGAGGCAATTGAATACCTCAACTCAGCAATTAGTGTGATTAACCTGGCCCAAAGGAACATCGGGAACGGAGAGAAGGAATTTGCAAATGCATCAGATAGTTTAGAAACCTGGGATGACTCGGACAGCATAACGGCTGTAAATGCTCAAAATGGTTCGAGACATCCTGCAAAAATGGTGGCATAACCACTCAGAAGCACAATATCAAGGTTCCGATACCAACTATGAACACACGGAAGTAGTAGAAACTGAACTGGGCCTTAAAATCAACAATCTTAAAAGTCTATGGATTAGTAACACGTCATCCTAATAGAAAGATGAGAAGGCCTAGTTCTTAATCCCCGTAGAAGAGAAGAGGTTGACTCAGATCAGAAGGGCATAAGGTAAAGGAGTAAAAAGAGCCTTACGTTCCCTTCCACAATCAATTCCCTTACATAACTAAAGCATTTCTAGACACAACTTCGACCAGTTTGGCTTGGTAAACCCACAGCAATCAAAGCTCGATACCAAAGCTGTCAGACCCGATTCCAAGTCACATTGATCTAGCCAAGAACACCTCATATCACTTTGCGGCCTCACGCACGGTATTCCCACGGGTGTCGCCTTACCATGGCCCGGGACCGCTTATGCCTATTGGCTCACGATATGATAGTGTTGCTAGCATCCATATGACAGAGAACCGGGCCAACATGGCTAGTCGTGAACCCAAAGCGGCACTAACCCATGGGGACAGGCATACATGGATCACATCGAGCATGTCGGTCACAGCGTGTGAATCCGGGCTGTAGCACTGGGCTATGGGACTCGGGAACCCGGCTGTAGCAGCTAGGCAGACTCGGATGCCACCGCGTGACATTTCCCGAAGGATGTAGACACAGAACAAAGTGAAACACATGTTGCCAGTCAAGTGTCCAGAGCAGTAGTCTTTGGGCTAGCGGACTCCGTGAACCGGGCAGAAGCGGACTACTATCGCCAGAAGCACTAGACTACATTTCCCCATATGAGAGGCTGCCAAGGATAAACAACTAGATTGTCGGATCCCACACATACCAAGCATTTCAAACATACACACAATATGCTCAATATGTGTAAATACAACATAACTCTACGACTCAAATATTTATTCATTAGGCTCCGAGGAGCGAGATATTACAAACATGGGTCTCATGACCCAACATTCAAACATACAAGTCAAAGCATAAGCGAAGCTTAACATGTCCGAGTACTGAGACATCTACAAATGAAAAAGGCTGAGAAGCCTGACTATCTACCAGATCCTGCCGAGGGCACAAGATCGTAGCTGAGGTAACAAGCTAAACGTCGAAGTCCACGCGGAACTACTAGCGAGACTGACGTCTCTCTGCAAAACATAAAATAAGCAAACGTGAGTACAAATGTACTCAGCAAGACTTACATCAGAACTAACTACATATGCATCATTATCAACAAGGGGGTGGTGGAGTTTAACTGCAGCAAGCCAGCTTTGACTCGGTGGCTATCCTAAACTATGACCGCAAGTAACTCTTTTGAGGTGGCGCACGAGTCCACATATTCACCATATCAATACACCACTATGGATCCGCCTCGCCTCCCTCTGAGAACGCCATCCATAGCACTCACGCTATCTTGCGCATTTTATATTATCCACTTTCACTTGTCTATGAACTGATATAGGCAACCCGAAGTCCTTTACGCGGACACGGCTATTCGAATAGATCATATTAACCCCGTAGGGGTGTACTTCTTCACACGCTCTCACCACTTATCGCCGTTTACGACATGTACTCGGCAACCTTCAAGCGGAAGCCCAATGAGGGTGTCACCACGGCCTACCTAAACACTCAAGTCCCTAGTCCAGGTTTATCGCCTATTCGGTTCCATCCGCAGGGAGTCCGGCCGAGGTTTCCACTAACGGCCCCGAATGATGTGTGCAGGGTTCCCGAGATACCAAACGGGCATTCGATACACCGGGCCACGGTGTATCTACCGCATCATAGCCCACCCCTAGGGTCAGTGTTACGCACGGCCTCCAACACATATCCTACAAACACCAGAAACTAGTTGCAACTCCTGCAAAGAGAACAAGGGTGGTTAAGAAGCCGAGAGAGTCAATTAAGGATCCCAATGTGTGGTAGTAACTGTTTCATGGATCACAAACACAGAACTCAGTTCCTAAGGACGGATTCAATGAGACAACCCACCATGTACTCCTACATGGCCTCTCACCGCTACCTTTACCAAATCGTGTTCACACACTTAGCTCACGCACAGTAGGACAAGTTCACACACCATTCCAATTCATTCCCGATGAATCAGACCTGACTCAACTCTAAGCAGTAGCAAGCATGACAAACAAGCATGAATGAGTAGGCACAACAGGGCTCAAACAACTCCTACTCATGCTAGTGGGTTTCATCTAATTACTGTGGAATGACAGGTCATGCAGAGGATAAAAGGGGTTCAGCTACCGCAGCAAGTAACATATGAATCGTTGTTGTCCTAATGCAGTAAAAGAGAGCAGGAGCGAGAGAGTGGGATTATATCGGAATGAACAAGGGGGTTTTTCTTGCCTGGCACTTCTGAAGATAATATAGTTCTTCATCGGTGTCATCGAACTCATCGTCGAACGTCGTCTACTGAGAGGGGACAATCACTGAGATGGCACTTCTGAAGAACACCATCAATGCAATGCACAATATGATGGATGATCATGACATGGCAATATGCTGTTGATTGGGCTAATGCAACTAGCACCAAGGTTAAATGAAGTTGGTTTGAACCTTAGGTTCAAATTCAAACTTCATATGTGAAGGTTTAAATGCCATTATATGATTTGTCCTAAACAGCAGCTATAAGTTGTTCTAACATGCATGAAAACCGTACATATGGATAGATTAGATTTTTCTGATCATTTTTCATATATAACTTATTTCCATTGGAGTTATAGATTATTTTCTATGAATTTTAGAAGTTCTAACCATTTTCTGGAATTTCCAAATCATTTAGAATTAGAAATAACCCAGGAAAATGATTATCGCGTCGACCGACGCCGCAGTGACGTCAGCAGGTCAACAGGTCGGGTCCAGGTAAAACCTGGCGCGTGGGTCCCGCGTGTCTGTGTCATTAGTTTAACTAACTAAATTAACATTAGATTAACTCCTAATCTAGGGTTGACTAGGGACGGGGCCCACCAGGTCAAATGGGTCAAACCCGCCGGCGACTAACCGCCGGCGAGGTCCGAGACGGCGGCGATGCGCGGAATCGCAGCACAGGCCACGGTTCGAGGCGCGGATGGCACCGTTGGAACCCCGAGCCTCGTCCGCGTCGGCTGGTGCTTGTGGGGTCGCCGGAGACGACCTAGATCGACGGCGGTGTCCGCTTCCGCGGCGGCCGGAGTTCGGTGAAGACGGACAGCGTGCTACGGTGCACGGTAGGACGAGTGGGTAGGTGTTCTGGGTTCCTAGGAACGCGCCGAGGACGAAAACATTCTCGGACGCGACGGCTGCGGGCTCTAGCCACGGCGGCGACATGACCGGCGGCGAGAAAGCTTTCGGGCAGGGTGGTGGAGCTAGCTAGGGCGCACGAAGGGCAGAGAAAAGAGAGGGGGAGGATGCGGCAGCTCACAGGGTGGACGGAGAGAGGGTCAGCGGGCTCGGGAAGGCGCTGAAGACGGCGAATCGGAGTCGGCGATCGCCGTCGGCCGAGGTTGAAGACGATGGCGTGGAGGCGATGCAGAGCTTCCCGGCTCGCGTGGCTCGGCAGGAGGAACGGGTGCATCACGTCGGTTCTTCTGGAAGCAACTACGAGGCGAGGGGAGCACGGTGGCTGTGGCAAACGGCGTCGGCGATGACGAGCTCCGCTCGGGCGCGTGCAGGGAGAGAGCAGAGAAGGGGGAGAGCGTTCGGGAGAGAGTGGGAGGGGGCCATGGGCTGAGTGGCGCTCGAGGACGACTCCAGGGCGCCAGGGAGGCCAACAGGGAGGCAGGAGGTGGCCACGGGTGGCTGTGCGCGCCGCACGCAGCTGCTTCTCCTCCTGGCAGAGGAGGAAGACGACAGAGCTGCGGTGGTGGGCTGGGTTGCGAGAGGCCTGGCCAGTGGGCTGCCCACTTGGCCGCGAGTAAGGCCAGGCCGTTCTCTCTCTCTCTCTCTAATATTTCTTTTTCTATTATTCTCAGTAATCTTTGTGGCTTTTCTAAAATACCTAGACCCTTTCAAAAATCACCAAACTGTACATGGCCATCAGATAGAATGTATCCAACATGGAACATTTCAGTTTAGGATTATTTGAGCATTTAAAATAATTTATAGTACTTAAATGCCCAGATGCAAATAAGTAATGATTTAATTCAAAAATCCAGAATGGCCTAGGAAAATGTGCACCATTTTTGGGAGAGGTTCTAGACCAATTCAAAAATGATGAACTTTTGTGAAGGGCATTCTGGGTTCATTGAAATGTTTTTCAGTTGAACCTGGTATTTTCAGGGGGGGGGGTGCTGGGGGTTTCTGACATCCCCATTTCAAGTTTATTTAATTTAAACATGATGACATGAATGCTTATGCAGAGTCAGGCAAGGACTAAGCTAGGGTTGTGACAGTGCCCCTCCCCCTATGCCCATGGTATTTCCAGAGCGTAATTATGTACGCGTAGTACTGGTTTCGCAATTTCGCGAGGGCTGGGGTTTGGGCCGCATTGCTATGCGTGCTCGGAACATGCCAGGCGATCTTGTTGTAGGTTACTCCGGGCGCGCTTGACGGTGTCCGGACGTTTAATAGCCGGACTCGAGAATTTCCTTAAGAGGCTGCTTTGTACTTCCGCCGTGAGGGTCGCCAGATGCTCCTCCGTCCGGAAGAGCGCTCGTGTTTCCATTGACCGTAATGACTCCTTGAGGCCTGGCATCTTGAGCTTGAGATATGTGTAGTGCGGCACCGCATTGAACTTTGCAAATGCGGTTCGTTCGAAAGCGAGGCGTGATAGCCGCCATGAACGGGACTATGTCAAGATTAACTCCTCGCTCGAAGTTATCCGGGATCCAAGACCACTTCATGTGTAATCGAGCCTGCATATTGGCCTCTACACCTGGTATGATGCCTTTAAAGGTCGTCTTCGTGGGTTTAATCCTTGATGGGTCTATGCCCGTTTTGCGCATTGTATCATGATAAAGCAGGTTCAGGCTGCTGCCGCCATCCATTAGGACTCTAGTGATGTGAGATCCGTCAATGATTGGGTCTAGAACCAATGCGGTGAATCCGCCATGGCGGATGCTAGTGGGGTGGTCCCTTCGATCAAAAGTGATCGGGCAGGAAGACCACAGGTTGAACTTTGGGGCGACTGGCTCCATCGCATATACGTCCCTTAGTGCATGCTTCCGCTCCCTTTTGGGTATGTGGGTTGCGTATATCATGTTCACCATCCGCACTTGTGGGGGGAAGCCCTTCATCCTCTATTGCTCGGGCGGGGCTCCTCCTCGTCATTGCTATGCAGCCCCTTGTCATTGTTTTCGCATTTAACTTGCTCGCTCGCTTGAACACCCAACAATCCTGTTGGTGTGATTGGCTGGTTTTTCGAGGTGCCGTGTATCCGCACGAGTGATCGAGTATTCAGTCCAAATTGGACGGGCTCGAGTATTTCTTTTAAATGGCTTTTTCCACGACCGGTTTAGAGCTCTAAATCCGCATAGACTACCGATCCTCGGCATTATCGCCGTTACGCGGCGCTTGTGCTTGTTGCGACGCGACCTACCATTGTTGTCCTTGGTATCCGAATTACCAGGGCTCTTGGTCATGTTGTTACTACGAGCTAGCGAGATGTCCTCTCCCGCGCAAAAGCAGGTCATGAGTGTTGTGAGGGCTGCCATGGATTTCGCTTTTCTGTCCTAGGTGCCGCAAGCCACTCATCGCGGATGTTGTGTTTGAAGGCTGCAAGGGCCTCTGCATCCGGACAAACAACGATTTGATTTTTCTTGGTTAGGAACCGTGTCTGTAATTGTCCGCCGATTCCTCGCTGCTGAATTATGTGGCTTAGGTCATCGGCGTTCGTGGTCGCACATATGTGCCCTAGAAATTGTCGAGAATGCGCCTTCGTGTCTTCCCAACAACCAGTTGACTCAGCTGGCAAGCTGTTAAGCCAATGCCGGGCTGGTCCTTTAAGCTTGAGTGGGAGGTATTTGATGGCGTGTAGATCATCACCGCGGGCCATGTGGATGTGAAGGTGATAGTCCTCGATCCAAACCGCAGGATCTGTTGTTCCATCATATGATTCAATGTTTACGGGTTTGAAACACTCAGGGATTTGATGATCCATCACTTCATCTGTGAAGCATAGTGGGTGTCGGCGCCTCATTATTATATCACGACGCAGCTCAAATGAGCTTTGTTCATCGTGGTTTGGCCCGCCGGAGTTGGCATATCCGCGTGATTTGTTATCGCCACGTGTCGTGGGCGCCATGCGATCCGTAGATCGATCTTGTTTGCCTTGCCTTGTCCTCCAATATATCTCGCAGTCCGCGATTTCCCGCCTTTGGTAATTTTTGAGCGCCACCGGGTGCGGCTTGAGTTGAGGGCCGAGAGGCCTCTCTGTCGCGCCACGAGGTGGTCGGTCAGCCGATCATCTTGCTGGTGATGTAGGTTTGGTGCTTCCTCCTCTAATCGGGCAGCAGCCTGCGTTTTAGGTAGCTCTTGGAGGGCGCCAAGTTCATACTCTTCGCTGCAAGGACTTTAGTCCATCCGCTGCCTAGCAAGTCTTGGTCAGCTCTAAGTTGTTGCTGCTTTTCTTGAGGCTGCTTGTTTGTGGCCATGAGCCTGCGCTTGAAACGCTCTTGTTCGACGGGATCTCGGCACGCATTTAATTCATCGTCGTCGAGGCTTGCCTCATCTTCGGAGGGAGGCATGTAATTATCGCCCTCTACCTCTCTTTCTGCCGCTCTCTCATGAGGGCTGGCTTCTCCATCCTCCCGCGCTGAATCCTGCTGGAGGGGTTGTCTTCGCACCTCTCGGGTGTTATTGTCTCCCGTGCGGAATCACCGCTTTTGCCGTGGCGGATTTAGAGCGGTGCCGACGCCGCACTTAGGCTGTTTCATGGAGGGTCATCCTCCATTGTTCCATCGCCATTCCCATCTTTTGGGATGTCCACCATGTATATGTCGATGACGAGGTGGTTTTCCAGCGCCTCGTGGGCGCTGGTTCTGGTCGTCTCTGCATCGCCGTCCATACCGTCGATGTTTTCGGAGTCGGTTGAGCATGTCGGTTAAATCATCGACAAGGGCTACGGAAGTGGGTGGTGGTGGGCTTTGAATTTCTTCGTAAATCTGCATCCCAACCTTCCCGACCATAATCTGCCAGGCTCTCGAAAGAGAGAGACTTTAGTGAATTCAGGATGTCGCCAAAAGGCGAAAATTGAAAGATGTCCGCAGCAGTGAATTCCATGATCGGCGCCCAATCGGATTCGATTAGGCGGGCGCTGAAGGCTCGGAGTCCGGAGAGGAGTCCCGCACCTTGAGTCCTGAAGCCATAAGGACGGGTAGGTGTACGGCTCGATCACCGAGAGATTGCAGCCCCAGGCGGTGTCCAGCCACCCGCCCTCGATCGGCGCAATCGGCCCGAGCTAAAGGTCGGAGCGACACAGTGCGGCCTCCGTGACACCGCTCGGCGGCAGAGCTAGATCATGCCCTCGTGATAAAGGCGCGCGCTTGGCTGTGGCTCGAACCCGTCAAGATCAAATCTCTGCGGGCTACCGTGTAGTTCAAACTCCAAACCTGACCGGTGGCTGGGGCGAGCTTAATCTGCTCCAGATGGCTGCTTAATTGCCCGCAGCAAAGCCGCCCGAATACGAAGATCTGTCCGGGGAGAAAAGTCTCACCCTGGAGCGCATCGTTGTTGATGATCAGAGGAGCCATCGGGCCTAAGGATGACGACACAGAGGAACTCTCAATGAAAGCACCAATGTCGGTGTCAAAACCGGCGGATCTCGGGTAGGGGGTCCCAAACTGTGCGTCTAGGCGGATGGTAATACAAGACAAGGGACACGATGTTTTTATCCAGGTTCGGGCCCTCTCGATGAAGGTAAAACCCTACTCCTGCTTGATTAATATTGATGATATGGGTAGTACAAGAGTAGATCTACCATGAGATCAGAGAGGCTAAACCCTAGAAGCTAGCCTATGGTATGATTGTTTTTCGCCCCACGGACTAAAACCCTCCGGTTTATATAGGCACCAAGAGGGTTAGGGTTACAGAGTCGGTTACAATGGTAGGAGATCTACATATCCAGACGCTAAGCTTGCCTTCCACGCCAAGGAAAGTCCCATCCGGACACGGGACGAAGTCTTCAATCTTGTATCTTCATAGTCCAGGAGTCCGGCCAAAGGTCATAGTCCGGCTATCCGGACACCCCCTAATCCAGGATTCCCTCACACACCATGCAGTATGTGAACTTCTGGCAGTTATCACTTTGGACTTCTCTTTTGTTACTCTTTAGTAATGGAAAAAAATCTAAGTTTTTATAGACATTGATCCACTCTAACTTTTTACAAGACAAAATTATAGTTTTTTCCACTTTCTACGATTTGTTTTTTTGTCTTGCGACATTTTTAGGCATTTTTTTGTTGTCAGTGAAATGGCCTAGACGATTCTTTTTTTCATTGATGAATTTCTTCAGTATATGGTACACGTGAACTTATGAATTTTAAAACATGAACTTCGCATTTTATATCTAAAACATGAATTTCTAAAACATAACGGTTTAGCTTTTTAGAAATATACTGCGGGGCGTATATATTCGTCAGTGTTAAATTATTTTGAATACAAGCTCAAATTATGTTG